>JAPDVR010000020.1:15430014-16145014 GCA_026230005.1 Gila orcuttii
GTTGTACTTACTCGAGGCTTGACACAGAGGCACACAACAATGCTCCGCTGTACTGCTGTTGGTTCGCTGAAATTTAAACGTTTTCTTACTACTACACATGTCGTTATTGCTATAGTTGTCGCTTGGGAAACAATCACCTCAGCGCTAGCGGAAATGGCTTAGCTGGCTGAGATTTTAGCGGAAGTACGTCATCACCTCCGTGTGCATATAGCCTATTCACTGTTGTTAACACTGTTTTTATTAGTTTAATGCATTTTACATAAAGTAACTAAACATAATCTATTTCATTTATCCATTAGTACTGTTGAAAAATTGTTGAACATTTATGATGGATAAAAAGCTATTTATTAGCAACAACCTCAACATGTAAATGTAGTATTGAGCTCATAAATCACAGAGGTAATGTGAGTCTTGTCTGGATGTTACAGGGACGGATGAGCACACGCGGCTGCTTATCCGGTGGAGAGTGGCTCATGAAGCGCTCTTCACCGGAAAGCGTAATGCTGCCATCAAAGGCTTTGAGTGAGTATACAGAAATATTTAAAAATCAATTGAATACTTTATTTGCAGTACATTTCAATTATTGTATTTTCAAACAGAGATATAACTTTTTCATTCTTGATTTCTCTCTTGCTGCAGATCTTTTGTGGAGGAGCAGAGCCTGCAAGGCAAAAAATGGGAAAACCTGAAACAAAAATACAAAGTAAGATCATTTTGTTACTTCTAATACATAAATTAAATGATTAAATATTGTGCTGTTAAAATGACTGCTTTTGTATCATACTTGTGCATTTTTGCAGGATCTGAAATGTCCGCAGACGGGGGTGAGCACTGAGGATGGAGAGGCCACAGCAGCATCCTGGAAGTGGTACACTGCCATGGATGAGGCAATTGGGGGCATACCCTCCATCTCTCCTCCTGCCCTCGTTGCCTCATGTAGGCCGGATGCTGCTGTGGTCTCTTCATCCTCAGTGAGGCCAGAGCCAGCAAGAGCCAGGAAAAGGGCTATAGATGTGGAGGAGCTGATCCGGGACATGGAGGAGCGAGAAGAGGAGAGAGAGCGGAAGGCAGCTGAGAGGGAGGAGAGGCTGTGGAGAGAAATGGAGGAGAAGGAGGACAGAAGAGAACGGGAGAGACAAGAGAGAGAGGAAAGACAAAAAAGACAAGTAAGAGAAAGAGAAGAGAGATGGCACCGGGAGGCAGTCGAGAGAGAGGAAAGGAGAGAAAGAGAAACCAACGAAAGGGATGAAAGGTTCCTTTCTGTTCTTCAGATGCTCGCCAAAAAATAAATTATTTGACAAAAAACATCTTCTGATCTTTTGCACATTTGGGTTGATGTGAATTAAATTTGTGAATAAAAATGGGAATCTATATATATATATATACACACACAGTACTGTGCAACAACTACAAATGGTGGCCTAAGAATTTTGTACAATAATATGTATATAAAACAAACTATTCCTAGGCATTCACATTACATTATAGACTTCTAGAAATTTAGTGATACTTTAAGATTGTAATCAAATTCATAAATTAAATATTTATGAAACGTTGATTAATAATTAGTGAATGTATGGTGTAATGTAAGAAGAAAAAACACTTTAAAACACTGGTTTTACTGGAGTGTATTATATGACTTTTAAAGGTTTACAGAGTTCATGCAAGGATCTTAAAGGCAGGTCATGGAGGGTTAAGTTCCAGCACACCTGTCAGTAAATTTCAAGTAGTCAGTTATTAATTGGTTTAAATTGATTCAGGGGTGTATAATTATGGTTGGAAAAACTCTGCTGGATAATAGCCCTCCATGACCAAAGCTGAACTTGAGACTGTTTACACAAATTACACACAGTAAAATAGTGACTAAAGGGTTACTTAACCCAAGCAAATAAATCATAATAGTAATAATTCAATAGTCATTAATTACTCGCCTTGATGTTGTTTGATCCCTCTGTTTTTTGTTTTCCTGAACACAAAAGGTGATTTTGGTCAGGTTTGTACTGTTTGATTTAATACAATATCAGTCAATGGACTTTCAGAAGCTTCAAAAGCGTCATTAAATAATGTCATGAAGCTTCTGAAAGTTGGGCTCCATTGACTGATATTGTATGAAACCAGCAGAACAAACTTGACAAAAAATCCCTTTTGTATTTAAACAATAAAAAACATTAAATAAGTAAATAGTAAACCGTAAATAATTGCTGTATTTATATGTTGAGGTGAAGTAACCCTTTAACCCACCAAATATAAATTGTAGTAAATTTATGTATGCATTTTGCATTATAGTAATTCCTTGACAAACTAAGCAGCTTTGACTGTTTATGCCCATGACTGGTTCAAAAAATGCTTTACAAATATCAATCACATTTATGCATTTGACATATTTTTTTATCAAAAGTGATTAACTCCATTTATTTACAGGGACAATGACCCTGGACAAACCTGGAGTAAAGAGCCTTGCTGATTGACCAGCAATCTTCTTCTAACCAGTTCATTGGTTTATCCCTCTACACTACAAAAGGTTTTAAAGCTCTAACAAATATTTGCATGTAATTGTAAACCTATAAAATGACATTTGTCAAGAAACTGAATGCTGACAACATGAATTTTAAAACATTTTTATCTTTCTTAATGTTTTAAAGGTAGTCATGCTCATGGAGAGCCGGCACAGGGATGTTTGGAGCAGACACTGCAGCCGCCAGATTGTCCCGCACTTGTTCTCCCACTCTTTCTGAAGGGTTGTGGGGATCAGGGGGGCCGTCATCATGGTCTTCCTCATCCTCTGGCTCAACGATGTCCCCATTGACTAGAGCGAGATTGTGAAGCACAGCGCAGCACGCAACAATCTCAGGCACGAAGGCAGGGCTCACCTCCAAGGCCTTGAAGAAAATGCAGCGCCAGCGTGTCTTCAGCATCCCAAAAGCTCTCTCCACGATGTTGCGGGCACGGGAGTGCTTGCTGTTGAAACGAGCCTGCACAGGGTTCTGTACAGGCTCTCTGTAAGGGGTGATGAGGCAGATGGGTGCACTCAGGCAAGGATAGCCTCCATCCCCGAGGATGCACTTGCCTGCAGGTGGGTAAAGGTTGCCAGCATACACAGGGCTGTTCCTCAGCACCCTGGCATCGTGCACAGACCCAGGATATCCCACAAAGACATCAAGGAATTTCCCCCGGTGATCAGAGATGGCCTGGAGTTGGATGGAGTGAAACAGCTTCCTGCTGAAGTAACAGTGGGAGTTATTTGCTGGAGGTTTGATACGGATATGACAGCCGTCTATTGCACCAACTACTCTGCTGAAAGCTGGTGACCCAGACAGCTGTGCAAATCCTGCTCCCACTGCCTCCAGGTCATCTCCGGTCGGAAAGCAGATCACCCTCCTCAAAATTCCCATGATGGCCTTGCTCACTCTGTGCACAATGTCATGCACAGAGTTCTTTGGGATATCGAAGGTCTGCAACACCACCCTGTAGGATGCTGCATGGGCCAGCCAGTGCAGGAACACAAGGACCTCAATCTCCCGTTCCCATCCAAGGTCAGATCCAGGTCTGACTGCAGCAATCAGGGACCTGATGGACGGCATAGACAGGCGAAGGTGGGCACGGTGGTCAGCTGCCTCATCAAGATAAAGCCGCAAAATGGGAACAGCTCTATTGAGATGGCAGTATGATGTGGGGTTCACTGCCTGCAATAAATACATCATAGTTTGTTAGAACAAAACAATCAAAAACAATGTTTCATGTGGTATTGACTTGTATATGTATTTATTTATTGTGATGATTTCTTTTATTCATTCACTTATTTTTATTCATGTTTCATATTGTTGTCAGTAAATAAAATATGAATTTCATGAATAAAAATGTATTTACATCATCTGCATTTGTCTAGCGTGTATTCATGCATAGCTATGTCATATGATAATACAAAAGTTTGCTTGTTTTACAAAACTACATAATTAATAATGTATATATATTATAATAATGTTATATAATTAACTGTTGGTCACAGCATTTGTCATAATTATTGTGCATAAGTGTTGGGATGGGCTAGTAATGAAATTCTTTCTGGGGTAATCTTAATTGTTTAAGTAGTAATACTTGCTTTGTTTGAGAATAAAATCATCAGTCTTCTCCAAAGGCGAGATCGTCGAGCAGCTGCCCGACATCTCCTTTGTGCACACCTTAATCTAACAATTGCAGACATGCCAACCATTTCAAACGCTGAACTAAACCGTTCTAGTAAAGTTGTCGAGTTACTGATGCAATCAGCTGTTAGTGCACCTGTCGCTCATGACTTTTAAATTGTTGCGCTTGTGAAAACGTCATAGGTCACATGTAACGTCAACATGGCGAATGATGTCCGGATCGCATTCATACTTAACGAGATTTGGCCATTAAGTACCTACTCTTTTAGCGCTCGTTAAGTAAGTACTCATTGAAATTAAGTACCTACTCATTGAGTATGCGATTCCGAACGCAGCCTATCTGTCTGCAGTCCCGGAAGGTGCATTTTCAGGACCCCACTTATAGGACCGCATTTCTAAGACCCTAGTTTTTTGTGACAGCGCCACCTACCGAGTCGGAGAACCGCAGTCCCAGGAACGCATTTCCAGGACCCTAGTTTTGGAGGACCGAAAAAAGTGTCACCAAGGCAGTATTTCCACCCAGTTTTAACTACATTAGATGTAGATGTACTACATTTTTTTTCAAGTTGTATTACACCCAAATACTATTTTCTTTATTGCAATTAAACCAGGTTCCTAGGAATGTTGAGAAATGATTGGGTCTAAGTAGCATACTATAATAACTTAAGTAAAATAAACAAGGAATCATGTTAAAGTCTTTTCAGTCACTAGATGGACCACATTTTCAAGTACAGAGGGAAGACAAGGATGACTCTGGGGGGAGATTTAAGATTGTGTTTTTTACAAAATAATATATAACACCTGAACTTGAACACACAAAATATTTTACAAAATACTATATAACAACTGAAATTGAACACACAAAATATTTTACAAAATAATATATAACAACTGAACTTGAACACACACAAAAACAAATTTGATCATGACGTGAACCACATAGACAGAACTTCAATGGATGGACAAACACATGGACAACATCATCACTGACTCCTAAGAGAGAGAAAGAGAATTAAATAAGGAACATTTAGTTGAACATGTTCTACTCTCTAATTTTAAATTTCATATTTAAAAGATCTTAGTTACCACAGAGTAAAGCTGTGTCCTTGATAGCACTTCATATACAGTACAGTATACAGCAAATGACACAATCTAACACGTGGGATTTTAACAGTCAATTATTATAATGGCCTCTCTGATATGTCTGACTATTAAAATGTCATACTGTATGTCTCAACCAATTTTATAAAACCATGTCAAAATGAAGAGACGTACACATAACATGTATTTAGGGTAACGTTAAACAGGCTGACTGTGAGCACGTGACAGTGAAAACATTAAGATTATTTTAACTGATTAAAAATGGAAAAACAATGAGTAATTGCCAAGCTTTCAGAACAAACATGCTACAGTTTATTGTGCTGTAAATAAGTCAACACAGGCTTATCATTCAACAGTTCCGTTAAATGAATGTGCTAACAATTCATTTTCCAGCATTAGAGGCTAATATGTGATGGTTATGCATTCAAGACTGTTTAGCAAATCACCAGCACATTGGCAACATTAACTTTCCAATGAAATGCACCACAATTGTTTTTAAAGTTAAACAAATAAAAATTGATTCGCATTTGATACTCACACTCTGAATGTCATCCTTCTTCGCTGGTCCTCTAATTCGGTAGGTGGTGTTGTCACTAAAAACCTAGGGTCCTAGAAATGCGGTCCTAGAAGTGGGGTCCTGAAAATGCAGCCTCCGTTTTTGCAGGCAGATGCTACTCCATGTATGATCTAGATGAAAGGCGTGGCTGGCTTCAGCGAAATGCTTATTAAAATTCTCTAAAATCTTAACCTTATCTGTAGTAACAATATTAGCTGATTTTAGGGCTGTAGGAAGTTGGGAGGAGATGACCTTGTTCTCCAGAGTTTTAACAGTGTCCCAAAACTTTTTGGAGTTGGTGTAGCAGGAACATGAACCACTGAGCCACTGCCGCCCTGAATCCACTGTCAATTTGGTCATAATGCCATCTTGTTAAGGCTAAGAAAGTTAAAAAACATGATGTTAAAGTGATGTCTCTTTGGCAGCTTCAGTTGGATTAAGAGTCGTACCATCGGCAGTTTTCTTCATTAGAAGGGTCTGATTAGGGTTTGAGTCTTAGGATTCCCCTGTAAGAAAACACAGATTCACAGAAGGTAAAATAAATCAAGGTTGATAATTCAGTTTCACAAGAATACAAGAGACTATAGAATCGTAAGTGGCTTGTTATAATAAGACACTTACTTTCTAAATAAAGTTGCAAGATATTTTTGCTTTATATTTTTTTATTATTTAGGAGTAATTTGTGCCTCACCTGTGAACCTCAGCTTACATAGTGATAAAAATACAGGACAAAAAAACATTTACAGAGTACATTTGTTACACCTAAAGTGGTGTCATATACACAACGAATGTTAGTATATTAATATAGAAATATAAATAATTATGCAATAATAATAATAATATAAAACATACTTACTTCTTCATAGTAAAGTAAAAATTCTTAAATAGTCAGTTATTATTATTGTTACTTTTTCTGCAGCCACAACATGCACAACAGTGTTACAGACACACCACACACAGCACATCTCACAGATCTGATCTGTAGTAAATTCACAGTTTTTTAGCTGGCAGCAGGGACGTGCGGTCAGGGTAGGCAGTGCCTCACCAAAGGAAATGTTGACATTACATTTATTAATTCCAAGAGCTTTATTAATTCACCACATTATTAATTGCATTTATTTTATTCAAAATATAAATTTTTGTAACAAAAATTTTCAGGAATACACATATAATATACTCCTTTTGCCATTGTTTGCTCCTAAAAATCATTGTTTCATGCAGAAAATTCAAGGCCATGGCCATTGAGGCAGAGGTTAGCAGTGACTCTTTGGTCCATAGAACGTAGTTTACGTAGATTTGCGCATGCGCAGTCAGTTCTCGTGCTGTCTTGAATTATCAACATTGAGGCAGAGACCGAGCGTGCTTCATGTCATGTGATCCACTCGCTCTCACTCACTCCGCGCTTCAAGCTATTTAGCATCTAGCGGCGCCTAGCGTTGGAAGTGTCCTATGAAGAAAAAAGAGCTGTGGTCGCTAACGGGAAAGTCCATGCGTCTATCCCTCTGGACAAAGATGTCAATTACTTTGTAGTAAAAGTCCTCTTTGTTGGGTGTATTTCTCAATTTCATGAGTCTCTCCTTTTCAATGGAAATAAGAGCCAAGGAGGAAAGTCTGTTCTGCTCCATTCACGTCAGAGGCGCCCGCGCCATTGGATGTGCAGTTGCCGCAGCACAGCCTATGAGCCATACGCTCACTGTGCTAACGTTAGCTGTGCAGCTGCAAATGCGTTTTACATATAGGCTTCAGTAAATCGAGGAAAAGGAGTTTCGTCTACAAATAAAAGTAAGCACCCCCTTTAAAACGTAAATTATTTATTATTTTTAAAACCCTTATATTGGCTTGTGTGTGTTGTCTGATGGTGGACTATAGGCCTGCTGTGCGCTGACACCAAAATGTTCTCTCTTCCATACCCTGGTGCGCCGTCACCTCTGCCACATTTGTACTGTAGGTCTATCTGTGCGATTATGGTGCATTTCATAAGCATTAAAATGCTGTTTTGTAGTTCTCTTTTTTTAATCCTGGTGCGCCGTCGCCAGACGCTCATTGCACTGCGGTAAAGCCAGCCGCCACCTCGAAATGAGCGGTCAAACTAGGCGCCCCTATATTTCGTGGTGCGATTATACACTAGCTATTACGGTAAGACCGTCATCTGGATTGAAAACAATTGATCTTCCGGCGAAGGCTATTTCACATTAATTTATTCTATCTATCTATCTATCTATCTATCTATCTATCTATCTATCTATCTATCTATCTATCTATCTATCTATCTATCTATCTATCTATCTATCTATCTATCTATCTATCTATCTATCTATCTATCTATCTATCTATAATTTGGAATATCTATCTATCTATCGTGTATCTGTCTATTAATTTGGAATATCTATCTATCTATCTATCTATCTATCTATCTATCTATCTATCTATCTATCTATCTATCTATCTATCTATCTGTCTGTCTGTCTGTCTGTCTGTCTGTCTGTCTATCTATATCGTGTATCTGTCTGTCATTAATTTGGAATATCTATCTATCTATCTATCTATCTATCTATCTATCTATCTATCTATCTATCTATCTATCTATCTATCTATCTATCGTGTATCTGTCTGTCATTAATTTGGAATATCTATCTGTCTGTCTGCCTATCTGTCTATCTGTCTGTCTGTCTGTCTGTCTGTCTATATATCTATAATTATGTATCTGTCTATTTATAATTATCTATCTATCCATCCATCCATCCTAAAATAATAATATACTGTTGTGTCTATACATTCAGAAAATCACTAAAAAAAAATTCCTAGTTTACACTGCCCAATTTCACTTCAGATGGAGAGTACACCTTCTCACCGTGTCACCTGCACAGTTTCAGGACATTCTGATTTTGTATTACAAAATAAGAGCCCTCCAAAGTTCATAAATGCGCTGTTTTGGCTTTACATTCAGACAATCACTAAAACAAAAATCCTAGTTTACACTGCCCAATTTCACCTCAGATGGAGAGTACACCTTCTCACCGTGTCACCTGCACAGTTTCAGGACATTCTGATGTTGTATTACAAAATAAGAGCCCTCCAAAATTCATAAATAAGCTGTTGTGTCTATACATTCAGAAAATCATTTAAAAAAAAATCCTAGTTTACACTGCCCAATTTCACCTCAGATGGAGAGTACACCTTCTCACCGTGTCACCTGCACAGTTTCAGGACATTCTGATGTTGTATTACAAAATAACAGCCCTCCAAAGTTCATAAATACGCTGTTGTGACTATACATTCAGAAAATCATTAAAAAAAAAATCCTAGTTTACACTGCCCAATTTCACTTCAGATGGAGAGTACACCTTCTCACCGTGTCACCTGCACAGTTTCAGGACATTCTGATGTTGTATTACAAAATAAGAGCCCTCCAAAATTCATAAATAAGCTGTTGTGTCTATACATTCAGAAAATCATTAAAAAAAAAATCCTAGTTTACACTGACCAATTTCACCTCAGATGGAGAGTACAACTTCTCACCGTGTCACCTGCTCAGTTTCAGGACATTCTGATGTTGTATTAGAAAATAAGAGCCCTCCACATTTCATAAATACGCTGTTTTGGCCATTTGATAACTAGTCATAACCAAAAAAAAACATAGGGACATGCATAAACCCCAGAGGAAATTCTATAAACATTTGGGAAAGTTTGTGGGTAAGAATGGAGTAAGTGTCCTTTTTTATTGGAAGTTTATCTCTATAGTCTTTGACCAAATGGCTAGTGTCTCCTGTGCTGTCTTTTGAGGCTTGTAGACACAGTCTTTTGCTGAGATCGTTTAGTGGAGCTGAGGTGATAACGGCATTTGAAGAGAACTGGTTTCAGGGCGATGACAACAGGGGAGAGTTTTTTTTTTAATAGTTTTTAATGAGGTTAATTGAATTAATTATTAATTAACTATCTCAGTCCTATATTGACTATTACTTGTTGATTAGTTAATTTAATTTTCATATTATTAAATAGTGTTAGCTTAACTGTTAATATAGAAGTAATCATTTGTCCTGCATTACAGATACCCATTAATGATGGGCAATTATTGTAATGTTTTATCATAAACATGGTTAGTTACCCATGTGTTTTTTGGGAATGTGTTTTTTTAGATTAAAAATTAAAATATTGAAATGAATGGTTGTAATACAACACATTAAAAAAAACTAATTTTCACAAATTACAGCAAATCTGACTGATGTTACAGGGTAAATTGCAGTTTTAATTGTGTATCCTTATAATTGAAACAGATATATGTTTGATGTCTTCTTAACATTGTATTCCTAATTTATAATGCAACTTAAAATAAATAAAAACATTTCCCCAACATTTCTTATGTAGATAATTGAAGGCCTGTTTCATCTTGCTGTCAATCACCTGGAGATGGGGAACTCCATATACATTCTCAATCACTACACAGCATGGGTGATTCTGAATGGGGACAGCACGCAGATTGCCCAGCAGAGTTTGTCAAAGGTGATCACAGTGGCTGGACTATAGTGTGAATATGCAAATTTGTGTGTGTGTTTGCAGGGACTAATATTATAAGGCTTACACATGAAAAATAATACATAATCTATTGCAAAATTACATGACAAATTTGCCTGCTTTCCATCTTGCTTTAAAAAGGTAAATATACTTAATGATGGTTTAAAATGCAAAGGTAATTATTATTTATCTTCTTCATTAGGTCAACTTGAACAATTACCAGGCAATTGTTTCATTTGTGAACATCAACAAGGTCCTCTGGAAACTTCTGGTGAGTAGCTGAATGAGATCTGTCATTATTTACAGTGTCTGGAATATTATTAAAAGATGTACATTCTCCCCACTTTTTCATTTTCAGTACATAAATGCGGTCAACCACACTGTGTACCTGTTAGATCCCTCAAAAAGTTACTCAGAGAAAACTGATTCCATTCATGCAGCCAAAAAATTCAGTTCTCTTACGAGAGGTTCTCTCGTATTGCGTAAGTTTAGCTTACGCTACGGGAAAGATTCATCTTCTCGAGATACTGAAGCCAAAAAATTATCCTTAATTTTGTATTCATTGTCAACGCAGTGCAGCAGCTAGCAGACCTAGAGCAGGCCATCTCGCGTGCTCATTGGCTGCCCTGCGGGCAACTGCTGCAGCCTACCAGTGAGCCCGGCGTGACGTCACGCCCAATGAAGGGCGCCCGCGCCTTCATAGCGTCATAGCCCGCCAGAATGGGCGTGGCTTAGCGTTTAAATGTAGGGGCTGTAGGCTGACTTCCCTGATTTTTCGTCTCTTCAGCGAGCTCTTCGCATCGCTGGATCTGAGAGAAGCCACCGCCGCCGTCGAACAGCGAACAGCCAGCTTAGGACAGCGCTGAGGAAGCCTTCTTGAGGTGGTCTTCGCCACCTTCAGCCATCCGTGCGAGCTACGCTATCCGGCGACGTATCCTTTTTTGCCTTGCTATATATTCTAAAAGAGCAGCAAGCGTCTTTTTAAAGATGCCTCGCACTTCCTGTGGCTCGTGTAGAGCCCCGCTCAGCGCCGGAGACCGCCACCTGATCTGCGCTCTCTGCCTGGGCCTGGAACACGCAGAGCTCGCCCTCGCGTCCGGGGGCTGCGAGCTCTGTGAGGAGCTTCCGCTGTCGACCCTGCGGGCTCGACTCGAGGCCTTCAACACCGCAGAACCTCCCTCGAGCCTCGCTTTCGCCTTCCCCGCCTTTCCTCACCGACGCGCAGCTGCCGCTTACGAGCCTCACTGCCGTCGCATCGGAGGATGAGGCCGAGGAACACGCCACGAGAGACTGCTGCTCCATCCTGGCATCGGACAGCGAGGAATGGTCGCTTCATTCCGCCACCTCGTCGATCCAGGAATCCACCCGTACCCGCGCTGGAGCTGATGCGGAACTGATGCGCCTGCTCACACAGGCTGTTGACCGTCTCGGGCTCGAGTGGTCGCTGCCAAAGGAACCCGCGCCGAACAGGCTCGACGGTTGTTTCCTTCAGAGTCGCCGCCGCGCAGCTTCAGCAACTAGGCCCGCTCCATTCCTGCCGGAACTTCATTCGGAGCTGACGAAGTCGTGGAGTACACCATTTTCCTCGAGACTTCAGTCACAGGCCTCCGCGTCGCTCTCCCAAGTGGACGGCGCCGCCGAGAAAGGGTACACGGCTATTCCCCCTGTGGAAGAGGCGGTCGCAGCGCACCTTTGCCCGCCCTCTGCGAGATGGCGGTCACGGTCAGCCCTCCCGTCTAAAGCCTGCAGAGCGACGTCCGCCTTGGTCGCCCGCTCTTATGCCGCCTCTGGCCAGGCCGCGTCTGCTCTACACTCAATGGCTGTGCTAAAGATCCTGCAAGCCGACCTCCTCCGTGAATGGGATGAGAAGGGCCGGGATCCAGCTGCGGTTACGGACCTGAGAAGTGCGACGGATCTCTCTCTCCGCGCAACCAAAACCGCAGCCCAAGCCATCGGACGAGCCATGGCCACGTTAACTGTGACCGAGAGGCACCTCTGGTTAACGCTCGCGGATATGAGGGAATCTGAGCAAGCCACCTTCCTGAGCGCGCCGCTCTCCCCCACTGGTCTCTTCGGTCCAGCGGTGAACGGGATCGTTGACCGCTTCTCTGAGGTGCAGAAGACCACGCAGGCCATGAACCTCTTCCTGCCGCGACGCTCGAGTTCCGCCACAGGCCGCTCTCGCGAGAGACAAAGCCAGCCTCCTGTGCAAACCAGCACCCAGCGTCCAGCACAGCCTCAGCCTTCGCAGCGACATAAGGGCGGCCGCCCTAGGTCGCGCTCAGACAGCCGTCACAGACCGCCGCCCGCCAGAGGGCCTCGGCAAAGCATTACACTGAAGTCTGAGCACGCAAAGCCCTCCTAACAGAGAGAGAGAAAAGACGCGCGTGTCCCGCTACGGCCGGACCGCCGTCAAAGTTCATTTCCCTGTCAGTCCCCTTCAAACAGGCTACTGCAGTGGTTCAATTAGCAGCCAACGAGCCGGTTTATTCACCCTCTCGCCTGCACACAAACGCCATTTTCACGGCGACCCAGAGAAATCTCAAAAAGAGTATAATGTCTGGTCCGGCTCACGCCGTCAGTGTTTTAAGTGTAGTGAAAGTGCCCACGCCCCAGTGTTCACCCCTACACATAAGCACTCTGAATCCCGTGTCACTCACAGAGCACACTCTCATAAAGCGCAGAAAAGCCGCTCGAGTGTTGAATGTAAGAAATGTGTCCACAGGTCTATGCCCACTATCTGCCCGCTCTGTTACATGATCAAAGAAGCAGGTTATGAATGTAAGTCTC
Source organism: Gila orcuttii (assembly GCA_026230005.1). NCBI lineage: Eukaryota > Metazoa > Chordata > Actinopteri > Cypriniformes > Leuciscidae > Gila > Gila orcuttii. Next base: position 15,443,116 of record JAPDVR010000020.1, read on the forward strand.
GTGCCCGCCAGAGAGCGCTCACGCTTGCTAACACAAACCTCCCCCCGGGCTCCGCCCGCGCGTTTAAGTGTTATCACAAAACGCAGGGCGTTAATAAAACGCTCCCCATCCATTATGATCGGGGCGTACCCAAGAAGGACGGAGCCTTCAGACCTATCCTAGATCTGAGACATTTGAACAAAGACCGTTCAAAATGCTTACGACCAGGAAAATCCTCACGCACGTTCGCCAGAGGGACTGGTTTATTTCTCTAGATCTGAAGGATGCCTATTTTCAGATTCAGATAATACCCCGTCACAGGCAATTTTTGAGATTCGCCTTCGACGGTCAGGTATATCAATACACCGTCCTGCCGTTCAGCCTGTCCCTAGCACCCCGTACATTTACGAAGTGCATGGACGCGGCACTCGCCCCCCTGAGAAGTCAGGGGCTGCGAATAATGAACTATCTGGACGACTGGCTGATATTGGCACAGTCAGAGACAGAACTGCTATCTCACAGGACAGTGCTTCTCAGTCATCTGGAAAGCTTGGGTCTCACGGTCAACTGGACCAAGAGCTCGTTACTGCCCAGCCAGTCAATTTCCTTTCTAGGAATAGAACTGGACTCGGTGACCATGACGGCTCGTTTATCGACACCGTGTGTCGATAAACCGTTGACCGTGTTCCGTGTTCCGTGTTCGCCACCTAGCCGCATCTTTCCAGAAGGGCAGCTTTCTCCCTTTGAAAACATTTCAAAGGATGTTGGGCTGTATGGCATCAGCTGCAGCGGTGCTTCAGCTGGGCCTACTGCGCATGCGCCCGCTCCAACGCTGGTTGAATACTCGCGTGTCCCGCCGAGCCTGGGTGTCTGGCGGCCAGAAAATCAGAGTGACTCAGACCTGCATAGCGGCTCTGCAGCCCTGGTTAGTGGCCGACTGGTACCAGCAAGGAGTAATGATGGGAACCATCTCATATCGGAAAGTCATCTCGACAGACGCGTCCAACTCGGGTTGGGGCGCGCTGTTCGAGGGCAGACCGGTCTTCGGCCAGTGGTCAGACCAGGAGAAGGGTTTTCACATAAACTGTTTGGAGATGATAGCGGTCGAGAACGTGCTGAAGTGCTTCCTCCCGTTCATACAGGACCAGCATGTTCTTGTCCGCTCGGACAACATGTCTGTGGTATCCTATGTAAACCGTCAGGGCGGTGTCAGATCCAGAAATCTCTGCAATCTGATAGAACGCCTCCTTATTTGGTCTCAGATGCACCTGCGCTCGCTGAGGGCGGCGCATGTGCCTGGCCATTTGAACGACGGCCCAGACAAACTGTCCAGGGACAATGTTCCCCCAGGGGAATGGTCCCTGCACCCCCAAATGGTCCAGAAACTGTGGCACCTATTCGGCAGAGCGGAAGTCGACCTATTTGCGTCAAAAGACAACGCTCAATGCCCGACATTCTTCTCGAAGGACGAGGACGCGCTGGCCCAGGTTTGGCCCAGCCTCCCGCTATATGCTTTCCCTCCGGTCTCTCTGTTACCACAGGTGATCAAGACAATCAGGGAAAAGCGCCACTCGGTGCTCCTCATAGCCCCGCGTTGGGAGAATCAGATTTGGTTCCCGGAACTAGTACGGCTGTCACATACAGCTCCGTGGCCGATTCCGGTGAGGGCAGATCTCCTCTCTCAGGCTCGCGGCACGATCTGGCATCCCCATCTAGAGCGCTGGTCTCTGCATGCATGGTTGATCAACGGGTAATCGTTGCCCTGCCAGAAGGAGTGATGAACACGATCACGCAGTCTAGAGACCCTTCCACGAGAAGGCTCTACGCGTCTAAATGGTCGGTGTTCTCTGGATGGTGCACCGACAGAGGTCTGGACCCGCGGACATGCGGGGTGGCGCATCTGCTCACCTTCCTACAAGAGCTGTTGGATAAGGGAAGGTCCCCATCCACGCTCAAAGTATACGTGGCGGCCGTGGCAGCGTTCGCAGAATCGACGCACGGCCAGTCACTGGGAAGACATGAGTTGGTCATCCGCTTCCTTAGAGGAGCTAGAAGGATGAATCCGCCGCGCCCCCCGTCGGTTCCCATGTGGGATCTTTCATTGGTCCTCGAGGCCCTGAAAGCTTTTCCTTTTGAACCACTAGACTCCGTGGGGTTGAAATATCTATCACTGAAAACCGTCTTTCTGACTGCACTGTCGTCAGTAAAACGTGTGGGGGACCTGCATGTGCTGTCTGTCAGCGCGTCGTGTCTTGAGTTCGGGCCGAATGACTCTAAAGTCATCCTCAGACCTAGACATGGCTATGTTCCTAAAGTGATGGGCACTCCATTCAGAGCGCAAGTTATTTCGCTGTCAGCTCTCCCAGCATCTGACAGCGAAAGTGATGTGAATCTCCTCTGCCCTGTCAGAGCGCTGAGGTTCTACATTACGCGCTCCGCCTCCTTCAGGCGTTTGGAACAGCTTTTTGTTTCGTTTGGTGGGCGCACCAAGGGTCTCGCCTCCTCGAAACAGAGCCTGTCCAGATGGATAGTGGACGCTATAGCAGCCGCTTACGCGTCAAAAGGTCTGCAATGCCCTCTGGGCATCAGGGCTCATTCCACGAGAGGCGTGGCCTAGGTTTTATAACCTAGAAGTTCCTGCCTTGCAGGCTAACCTGTTGTCAGTTTGAAGGAGAGGTGTATTCTGCCCAGATCTCCTGCTCAGATCACTCTCACATGACTCAGCTCTCCTGGTTGAGCTGCACTAAGTAGGGTATGTGCCATGTGCCTATACAGACTGGCGCGCTGCTCTGTATTCCCTATGTGTGCTTATGTACAAGTGATGGCCCGCATGGCTGACCACCTTATTTTTCCACTTATGGGGTTCCCCTGAAAGTTCGGGGTCTCATGGTGGATGCTTGGAGCGCAAGGCATTGACAAAGTGTTCCTGTAGCGTAAGCTAAACTTACGCAATACGAGAGAACCTCTCGTAAGAGAACGATACTCGGTTACTAACGTAACCTCGGTTCTCTCTAGAGAGGGAACGAGTATTGCGTAACCGGCCGTGCTCGCGCCACGAGCGGCTTCGCTTCAGTGACAAAAAACCAGGGAAGTCAGCCTACAGCCCCTATTTATATACGCTAAGCCACGCCCATTCTGGCGGGCTGTGACGCTATGAAGGCGCGGGCGCCCTTCATTGGGCGTGACGTCACGCCGGGCTCACTGGTAGGCTGCAGCAGTTGCCCGCAGGGCAGCCAATGAGCACGCGAGATGGCCTGCTCTAGGTCTGCTAGCTGCTGCACTGCGTTGACAATGAATACAAAATTAAGGATAATTTTTTGGCTTCAGTATCTCGAGAAGATGAATCTTTCCCGTAGCGTAAGCTAAACTTACGCAATACGAGAGAACCTCTCGTAAGAGAACTGAATTTTTTTGGCTGCATGAATGGAATCAGTTTTCTCTGAGTAACTTTTTGAGGGATCTAACAGGTACACAGTGTGGTTGACCGCATTTATGTACTGAAAATGAAAAAGTGGGGAGAATGTACATCTTTTAATAATATTCCAGACACTGTAAATAATGACAGATCTCATTCAGCTACTCACCAGAAGTTTCCAGAGGACCTTGTTGATGTTCACAAATGAAACAATTGCCTGGTAATTGTTCAAGTTGACCTAATGAAGAAGATAAATAATAATTACCTTTGCATTTTAAACCATCATTAAGTATATTTACCTTTTTAAAGCAAGATGGAAAGCAGGCAAATTTGTTATGTAATTTTGCAATAGATTATGTATTATTTTTCATGTGTAAGCCTTATAATATTAGTCCCTGCAAACACACACACAAAATTGCATATTCACACTATAGTCCAGCCACTGTGATCACCTTTGACAAACTCTGCTGGGCAATCTGCGTGCTGTCCCCATTCAGAATCACCCATGCTGTGTAGTGATTGAGAATGTATATGGAGTTCCCCATCTCCAGGTGATTGACAGCAAGATGAAACAGGCCTTCAATTATCTACATAAGAAATGTTGGGGAAATGTTTTTATTTATTTTAAGTTGCATTATAAATTAGGAATACAATGTTAAGAAGACATCAAACATATATCTGTTTCAATTATAAGGATACACAATTAAAACTGCAATTTACCCTGTAACATCAGTCAGATTTGCTGTAATTTGTGAAAATTAGTTTTTTTTAATGTGTTGTATTACAACCATTCATTTCAATATTTTAATTTTTAATCTAAAAAAACACATTCCCAAAAAACACATGGGTAACTAACCATGTTTATGATAAAACATTACAATAATTGCCCATCATTAATGGGTATCTGTAATGCAGGACAAATGATTACTTCTATATTAACAGTTAAGCTAACACTATTTAATAATATGAAAATTAAATTAACTAATCAACAAGTAATAGTCAATATAGGACTGAGATAGTTACTTAATAATTAATTAAATTAACCTCATTAAAAACTATTAAAAAAAAACTCTCCCCTGTTGTCATCGCCCTGAAACCAGTTCTCTTCAAATGCCGTTATCACCTCAGCTCCACTAAACGATCTCAGCAAAAGACTGTGTCTACAAGCCTCAAAAGACAGCACAGGAGACACTAGCCATTTGGTCAAAGACTATAGAGATAAACTTCCAATAAAAAAGGACACTTACTCCATTCTTACCCACAAACTTTCCCAAATGTTTATAGAATTTCCTCTGGGGTTTATGCATGTCCCTATGTTTTTTTTTAGTTATGACTAGTTATCAAATGGCCAAAACAGCATATTTATGAAATTTGGAGGGCTCTTATTTTCTAATACAACATCAGAATGTCCTGAAACTGTGCAGGTAACACGGTGAGAAGTTGTACTCTCCATCTGAGGTGAAATTGGGCAGTGTAAACTAGGATTTTTTTTAATGATTTTCTGAATGAATAGACACAACAGCTTATTTATGAATTTTGGAGGGCTCTTATTTTGTAATACAACATCAGAATGTCCTGAACCTGTGCAGGTGACACGGTGAGAAGGTGTACTCTCCATCTGAGGTGAAATTGGGCAGTGTAAACTAGGATTTTTTTTTTTTAGTGATTTTCTGAATGTAAAGGCAAAACAGCGTATTTATGAACTTTGGAGGGCTGTTACTTTGTAATACAACATCAGAATGTCCTGAAACTGTGCAGGTGACACGGTGAGAAGGTGTACTCTCCATCTGAGGTGAAATTGGGCAGTGTAAACTAGGATTTTTTTTTTTAATGATTTTCTGAATGTATAGACACAACAGCGTATTTATGAATTTTGGAGGGCTGTTATTTTGTAATACAACATCAGAATGTCCTGAAACTGTGCAGGTGACACGGTGAGAAGGTGTACTCTCCATCTGAGGTGAAATTGGGCAGTGTAAACTAGGATTTTTGTTTAATGATTTTCTGAATGTAGACACAACAGCTTATTTATGAATTTTGGAGGGCTCTTATTTTGTAATACAACATCAGAATGTCCTGAAACTGTGCAGGTGACACGGTGAGAAGGTGTACTCTCCATCTGAGGTGAAATTGGACAGTGTAAACTAGGATTTTTTTTTTAATTATTTTCTGAATGTAAAGCCAAAACAGCATATTTATGAATTTTGGAGGGCTCTTATTTTGTAATACAACATCAGAATGTCCTGAAACTGTGCAGGTGACACGGTGAGAAGGTGTACTCTCCATCTGAGGTGAAATTGGGCAGTGTAAACTAGGATTTTTGTTTAATGATTTTCTGAATGTATAGACACAACAGCTTATTTATGAATTTTGGAGGGCTCTTATTTTGTAATACAACATCAGAATGTCCTGAAACTGTGCAGGTGACACGGTGAGAAGGTGTACTCTCCATCTGAGGTGAAATTGGACAGTGTAAACTAGGATTTTTTTTTTAAATGATTTTCTGAATGTAAAGCCAAAACAGCATATTTATGAATTTTGGAGGGCTCTTATTTTGTAATACAACATCAGAATGTCCTGAAACTGTACAGGTAACACGGTGAGAAGGTGTACTCTCCATCTGAGGTGAAATTGGACAGTGTAAACTAGGATTTTTTTTTAATGATTTTCTGAATGTAAAGCCAAAACAGCATATTTATGAATTTTGGAGGGCTCTTATTTTGTAATACAACATCAGAATGACCTGAGACTGTACAGGTGACACGGTGAGAAGGTGTACTCTCCATCTGAGGTGAAATTTGGCAGTGTAAACTAGGAATTTTTTGTTAGTGATTTTCTGAATGTATAGACAAAACAGTATATTATTATTTTAGGATGGATAGATGGATGGATGGATAGATAGATAATTATAAATAGACAGATACATAATTATAGACAGACAGACAGACAGACAGACAGATAGATAGATAGATAGATAGACAGACAGACAGACAGACAGATAGATAGATAGATAGATAGATAGATAGATAGATAGATAGATAGATAGATAGATAAACAGACAGACAGACAGACAGATAGATAGATAGATATTCCAAATTAATGACAGACAGATACACGATAGATAGATAGACAGACAGACAGACAGACAGACAGACAGATAGATAGACAGATAGATAGATAGATAAATAGACAGACAGACAGATAGATAGATAGATAGATAGATAGATAGATAGATAGATAGATAGATAGATAGATAGATAGATAGATAGATAGATAAACAGACAGACAGACAGATAGATAGATAGATAGATAGATAGATAGATAGATAGATAGATAGATAGATAGATAGATAGATAGATAGATAGATATTCCAAATTAATGACAGACAGATACACGATAGATAGATAGATAGATAGATAGATAGATAGATAGATAGATAGATAGATAGATAGATAGATAGATAGATAGATAGATATTACAAATTAATGAGACAGATACACGATAGACAGACAGACAGATAGATAGATAGATAGATATTCCAAATTAATGAGAGACAGATACACGATAGATAGATAGATAGATAGATAGATAGATAGATAGATAGATAGATAGATAGATAGATAGATAGATAGATATTCCAAATTAATGACAGATAGAAAGAAAGAAAGAAAGAAAGAAAGAATTAATGTGAAATAGCCTTAGCCGGAAGATCAATTGTTTTCAATCCAGATGACGGTCTGACGGTCTTACCGTAATAGCTAGTGTATAATCGCACCGCGAAATATAGGGGCGGCTAGTTTGACCGCTCATTTCGAGGTGGCGGCTGGCTTTACCGCAGTCTCATTGCGTGTCGGTGTGTGCGCGCCTAGCGTAGTTTGTAGGAGCGAATAAGCTGTTTTTGTACTTTAAAGCTGTACTGCTGACACAATGTTTTCTGACTGTAGCCTATTCAAATCCTGGTGCGCCGTCACCAGAGTGACAAGACAAGACCAATAGTGTGTGTGTGGCTGTCTGTGCGCGTTTGCGCATTTTGAAGGAGTGACTAGGCTGCTTGTCGGTTCGCTGACAACGCGCCGCCTCCCTCTCGTATGTGTCCCGCACAAAACATTTGTTTGTTGTATAAGTCATAAGATAGATGTGTCCATTAATTTGATTATTAGATTTGATTGTGCATTAGCCTCACATATGACTGACTTTGCTGTATGCAGGCAGCGATGTAATGATGCCTGATATGAACTTGGGTTGCTACATTAACTGAATGAATATATGAACATATATGCCACATTGATAGGTCACAGCCTACCCATGACAAGATTTCACCGCACGTTACTGGCTGGCAGACAGATTAACTGCACATAGAATCTCACCTGATCACGCTGGTCCTGCATCTCGGTGTCTGTTTAAACAACAACAAACTCAACTAGAATGTACATTTCCAGAAGAAAATGTGAGTGGTCCTTGCAGTGGCAAAACTCACCACTCGGTTGCTTGGGTGTGGTACGTGATTGCATACGAGCCAACAAACATGTTTGTACGATGTTCTGGTGAGGAGATATAGCTTATTCATGTGTTTGTATGGTTACTAGGGTAATCTATATGATTGCTAGGGCGTGCTTATACAGTTTATGGGATGATACTTAAAGACTAGCTGACAGTCTGAGTAAAAAAAGCCCTGGTCCATGTCTCTACAATTTTCTGGAGCTGAAATATGGCTTGTAAATGTTGTTTTATGGTCGCTAGGTTGCCCTAAGTGGTTGCTAGGGCGTGGCCATGAAGTTGTTATGTCACTACTTATTGGCTTCTTGATAGGCCGAGTCAAAAGAGGCCTCTATAACCTTCTGGTCAAAATATATGATCTCACAAATTGTGTGCCAATGTTAAGTTTAAGGGACAGTACAGGCCCCACCCAACAGCACTTTAGAGCAATCAATGAAATATATCACACATTAATGCAAACTACTTGCTTATGAACTAATGTTTATGATTCGTGTTTACGTTGCAGATTTTATACAGTAATATGGTTTAGACTGATATTGAGCGTTTAAATGACCCTCTTACCATCTTAAAGTGACATCTGTACAATACATACATATATATATATATATATATATATATATATATATATATATATATATATATATATATATATATATATATATCCGTCACGAGGTCCAGAAATCTAGAAATAGTACATTGTGTTGAAATGATCGTTTAATGAGATTTACTAGTATTGTCATTGGCCAGAGTTTTCACGTGAATAAATGCATATATATTATTTTATTTTTTTTATTTTTTATTTTTTTAATGCAAAGTTTAATGCAAGGTCCAAACAGAATATGCTCATCAGTGGTTTTATATCAAGCAGTGACACTTTAGTGTGCATTTTGTTTTGTGATTTCACCGGAAGCTCAGCACGGACACGCAAGAGGTTGATGTGGTGTTCGTGACTATGACAACCCAACCCGGTATCACGGTAAAGCGTGTAATACACACGCTGGTCCACTAGCGGATGCGTGTCAGGGTCACGCTTTGCCTCCTCAAGGCGTGAACATGACACGCATGAATGAAGGTTGAGTACCAGCAGGGGGCAATAATTTCCTCTATGCCAACAACTCTCCACGGACCAAATAGAAGCGATATAGTGCATTCTCCAAAATTCCCGCGTCGTTCAGGTCGGTCAAAGCCATATTTGTATTACGGTGCTGTCATTTAAGAAATCTACGTTGCTATAGCCTAACGTTATATTTGTGTGTATGAAGACTGTGGAGCTTTTTAATCTATGGTGCTGTTAACGTTACTGTGGTCAATAACGTCAATGGAAATTGATATTAATTGGCTAATTAATTAATCACAGAAAGCTGCTGTCGATCCTGAAATATCGATACTGATGTTGTATCTATTCTAAAGGATAGATCCTCACATAAAACCAGTAATTTTAGTCATTTAGAACGAATTTATTTTATTCAGAAATGATGCAATAAATCGATTATACGTGACCCTAAAGGCCTTTACATTGTTACACACACACACACACACACACACACACACACACACACACACACACACACACACACACACACACACACACACACACACACATATACAGGTCCTTCTCAAAAAATTAGCATATTGTGAAAAAGTTCATTATTTTCCATAATGTAATGATAAAAATTAAACTTTCATATATTTTAGATTCATTGCACACCAACTGAAATAAACAAACAAAAAAAGTCAACCTTCAAATAATTATGTTCAGTTATGCACTCAATAGTCAAAACTTGGTCGGGAATCCTTTTGCTGAAATAACTGCTTCAATGCGGTGTGGCATGGAGGCAATCAGCCTGTGGCACTGCTGAGGTGTTATGGAGGCCCAGGATGCTTCGATAGCGGCCTTAAGCTCATCCAGAGTGTTGGGTCTTGCGTCTCTCAACTTTCTCTTTACAATATACCACAGATTCTCTATGGGGTTCAGGTCAGGAGAGTTGGCAGGCCAATTGAGCACAGTAATACCATGGTCAGTAAACCATTTACCAGTGGTTTTGGCACTGTGAGCAGGTGCCAGGTCGTGCTGAAAAATGAAATCTTCATCTCCATAAAGCTTTTCAGCAGGTGGAAGCATTAAGTGCTCCAAAATCTCCTGATAGCTAGCTGCATTGACCCTGCCCTTGATAAAACACAGTGGACCAACACCAGCAGCTGACATGGCACCCCAGACCATCACTGACTGTGGGTACTTGACACTGGACTTCAGGCATTTTGGCATTTCCTTCTCCCCAGTCTTCCTCCAGACTCTGGCACCTTGATTTCCAAATGACATGCAAAATTAGCTTTCATCCGAAAAAAGTACTTTGGACCACTGAGCAACAGTCCAGTGCTGCTTCTCTGTAGCCCAGGTCAGGCGCTTCTGCCGCTGTTTCTGGTTCAAAAGTGGCTTGACCTGGGGAATGCGGCACCTGTAGCCCATTTCCTGCACACGCCTGTGCACGGTGGCTCTGGATGTTTCTACTCCAGACTCAGTCCACTGCTTCCGCAGGTCCCCCAAGGTCTGGAATCGGTCCTTCTCCACAATCTTCCTCAGGGTCCGGTCACCTCTTCTCGTTGTGCAGCGTTTTTTGCCACACTTTTTCCTTCCCACAGACTTCCCACTGAGGTGCCTTGATACAGCACTCTGGGAACAGCCTATTTGTTCAGAAATTTCTTTCTGTCTTACCCTCTTGCTTGAGGGTGTCAATGATGGCCTTCTGGACAGCAGTCAGGTCGGCAGTCTTACCCATGATTGCGGTTTTGAGTAATGAAACAGGCTGGGAGTTTTTAAAAGCCTCAGGAATCTTTTGCAGGTGTTTAGAGTTAATTAGTTGATTCAGATGATTAGGTTAATAGCTCGTTTAGAGAACCTTTTCATGATATGCTAATTTTTTTAAACAGGAATTTTGGGTTTTCATGAGCTGTATGCCAAAATCATCAGTATTAAAACAATAAAAGACCTGAAATATTTCAGTTGGTGTGCAATGAATCTAAAATATATGAAAGTTTAATTTTTATCATTACATTATGGAAAATAATTAACTTTATCACAATATGCTAATTTTTTGAGAAGGACCTGTGTATATATATATATATATATATATATATATATATATATATATATATATATATATATATATATATATATATGTATATATATATATATATATATATCATATAAGCTGTTCTAATAATTATGATGCTGAAAATTCAGCTTTGATCTCAGGAATAAATTACATTTTAACATGTCAGAAGAAAATGTGCAAAATTGGGGGTACAACACTGTAACCCTTTAAAAACAATAACCATACACACAACTAATTACAGGCGCATCGAGAGGACAAATCACAAAATCTTTTAGTGGTCATGAAAATGTATTCAGATTAAGCATATTAATGATGCATTCACCTCATTTATCACGACACACTGCTTCTGTTCATGAATGCAGTTTACATGCTGAATATGCAATAACAGCAGCATCACAGTTATCTTCTTTATTTTGTTACAGTTATATGTATAATATGACAAATCTAGGAATCTTTGCTGCAAAATAATTAACTATGTTTTTGTTTTCCTTTGTCCAACAGCTCCTGTTTTTACCCACCATCCTTCCCTGTTACCTCCACCTGTCTATCTTTATAAGAAACCAACGGCTCTTTTAAGAGCCACTCTTCTATCTCTATCTCTATCTCTCTCTCTCTCTCTCTCTCTCACTCTCTCTCAGTCTCACTCTCTCACTCTCAGTCTCTCACTCTCACTGTCAGTCTCTCTCTGTCACACACACACACACACACACACACACTTTCTCTCTCTCCATCTCTCTATCTCTTTTCTAAAGCGTCACTGTCTTCAAGTAAGTATTGTTACTCTATTATATCTTTTTATTTCACCTTACTCTCTCTCACTGTCCAAAAAATTTTTAATTTAGTTTTTATATAGCCTATATAGCCACCCTATACTATACATCCTTAATACGTTTTGTCTGACTGTGTTTTTATCTTCCTTTCCAGTATAGTATCTTTGAAATGGCTGCTCAGCAAGATAGAGGGAGAGCAGATGATGCTATTTTCCTTGCAGACATGTTCCTTGCTCAAACCAAAGTGAGTATTTTTTGAGACAATCCAGTATTGGTAATAATACTAAAGAGTGGGAATTAGAGTGCAAAATTTGAATGAACTACTCAAGATTTGGCTGTATTTCAGTTTTATCATAAACTGCTCACTTTCTGTCATGCAAGGCAAAGCAAGCGAAGGACAAAACAACATCTGCTAAAGGTAATAAATTTAATGTCCGATGGGTGGAGAGAGATGCTGAAAGACGGCCACTGCTAAAAAGAAGCAGAAGTGGAGAGACACGAAAACGTGCTTCAGCTACAGGTAGTCCATGTCTTCCAAGATTATTTGTGATTACCCACCACAGAATGCTTCTTAACTAAGTATAACTGTGCCCATTGTATACAGAATTCAGCTTGCTATTTGTTAGGTAGGTTTGTTAGGTTAATAGGATTTCTGTTTCCGGATTTTAATAATTTTCCTTTAAATACTGTATGTTAAACTGTGCCATCAGAAACACCACATGGTGGATGTGTTATTTATGTTATTGACTTCACTGTAATGCTTAGCAATTCCAAAGAAATTAAGTAGAAGTGAAGCATCAGTGTCAGGTTCATGCTTCTAACTGTTCAAGATTATGAGGACAAAAACTTTTAGAGTTTAAAGGAATTGTCAGACATATCAATCAACCTATTATAGCCTTAAGTCACTATATGAACACTGTATTGTATGCTTGTAAGACATGAACATTATCTCTTTCCTTTCTATCTATCTTTTCAGTTGTTTCTGTGGTTGGCAGTGAGGACGCTACTCCTTTTGAGTCATCTGAGGAGGTTCCCACAGTTACCCAATCAAACTGCTCTCAACACTTATTCGGTAAGATGACACCTGACCTTACTGTAATTAAGCAATTTAGCAATAAGCGTGAAAGAAATCATTATTTTCTTATTTCTGTCTTTTAGACATTGAGATGCAGAAACTGCAGGATATTCTGACCTCAGCAGATGTTCAAGGCACCAACAAGTCCCCTTCAACATCCACATCATGGTGCTTGCGCCAATCTGTAGCCCAAGATGAGTGGCGGAAAGCAAGGTCTTATCACATCGACTGCTTGCTGTCCTGCAATGTGGCTCCAGAAAACAACTGCAGCCACTGCACATCTCCTGCCGTCATTCGCTGCAGAGACTGCATGCCCCAAGAGTGGCTGTGCATGGATTGTGACACACACATACACAAAAAACTCACCCTCCATAACAGGGAGTCTTGCATAGAGGGAATTTACAAGCCCATTGAGCCAACAGTGTGCTGTGTAAAAAAAGATGGCAAATATACACTGGTCAATCAAGGTAGTGTTTTGAAACTTTTTGGTAAAGTGATTTTTTGGTGAAATTTTTTTTTTTAATTATTATTATTTTTTTTACTTATGTTAATTGTACATATTTTTAATGATTTCTCTCAAATTATTTCTCTTCTCTTTTCAGTATGTTTATTACCTACAGTGAGACCTGTCCAGTTATGCACTTGCGACCCTTCAAACTTCACAGAATCAGCTGGCAGAGCAATCATTTTGGTTTGCATAAATGGTAGGAACTATGGTTTTATATTTACATTTTTTTCTTGTCCCTTTGTGTGTTAGAATGTTCTACTTTTTTTATTTTAGGTCGGTATGACTTGAACTAGCCAAACTTGCTGTGCAGATTATGTCTGGCTCATTGGACACCTGACATGAGCGACCTAATAAGAAGTGGGTATTGGCCAGCATCTGTGAATGCTGACACGCTGTTTTCAGTCGATGTCTTCAGCACATTTGAAGAAATGAAAACTGTTGCACCAGGATTATCGAGACAAGGTTTTTTGCGGATGTTGGAGAGGAGGACTTGTCTCTTTGGAAGGGTAAGATCAGTGTGGATCAAAGTTGCCTTAAGTAGAGATGGGAGAATATTAGTGTAGCTATTTCATTTTACTCTTTACTAATCGCATGTACAGGCTGGGAAAATACATGGAGACGTATTTCAAAGAAGCTTCATGGAATACACATTCTGCCAGTACCAGTGTGAAGAAATGGCCAGTGTTGAGCACTTCACCTGCCCGGCTTGTACACCCAACATGCTCGCTCTTTGTGCAGATGGCAACAGAAAAGTGTACCGATTTCGGCAGTCAAAAGGGTTAGTTGTTTTAAACTTGTAATCGTTTTACTTAATGTAAAATTAACAGAACATATAATGTCTTACACTGAATATTTTTTTTTTCTTATTCTATTAAGGTCAGAGGAACCCTATTTTGATGGCACCTTCATTGCCAAGGACACTGATGTACACCATTTTGTTGATGAGATCAGGAGTAAAATGAAAAGTGTTAGTTTTTGCTCCTATGATTTAAATCCAAAATTTGAAATGATTGTTGCTTTATTAAATGGATATTGTATCCCTAGCATGGTGCACTCTTTTAAGCAATCTTGTGTTGAGGTTTGAAATTAAACATGGTATGTGTGGTGGCATCCAAAATGGCTAGTTTAGCAGCTCATTCATTATGTAATAGCAGATCTCTGTAAGAGATAGTGACTATGCATGCAGTTTGTCACCCTAAAGAAAGTGGAAGATGCATTTTCTGAAGCTCCTCTTTAGTAGTAGTTCGAAAGTAAACCTTTTATTATCACTGATCATTACAAAGATGCCAGTTGGTGTGATGTAACCTGACTCATCCTGATGGATGAAGTAACTAGAACAAATAGCAACTTTCAGTTTTAACCAGAATTATTGTGTCATGCAGACTGCCGGCAAAGGGATCTGTGGAGCCAGTCAGTGGTCTGCTGCACGTGAAACGGCCAGAAAAGCAAGCAAACTGGATGAAGAGGGCCTTGAGGTGGTTGTTTGCAGACACGGAGTGCTACTCAAGGCTCTTAACATGTACAGGGGGGAAATATTTGCTTATCCGCTGTACCTGCAGAAGGAGCTCCAAGCAGCCACAAACGGGCAGTTCTATTGCACAGATATTGCTTGCAAGTATTGGCCTTATCTTGAGAAGTTGGCAGTCTCCATGTTGGAACTCAGACCTTTACTGCAGATGAGACCATTCCTTTCTGTCATGCATGCCAAAGCTCATTAAACCAAGTGTGAGGTACTGCATATTCTTTATAGTACCATTTGAAATAGTATTTTTATGACTAATATAATACAGTGTATATGATTATAATATAAGTGCCACACTAATTTGTTAGATAATCTGGAGTGGCAAAAATCAGGAAGGTGCTGGCACAACTGCAGGGGAGGAGGTCGAAATGGTAAACAGCTACCTGTCTCGTTGTGCCCTCACAACCAAGGACATGACAAAATCTGGTAATTGTTGCTTATTTATATTACTTTAGGATAACTGTCTTTTATTCTTTCTTCTTTGTATTGTTTTTATTCTTTATGTCTAATACTTTGTACTCTGAGATTGCAAATATTATATAATATGTATTGCAAATATAAAGCTGGAAATATTCTAATATGATAGTAACACATTAATAGAACTGCATTACATCTCTCTTTAATTAAGGGGGCTTTTACACTGGGCTCGTTTGCTGCGGTCCGAGCCCGGGCGCGATTGTTCCCGGCGCCCCCCGCAGCGTTGGTCTGGTTTCACACTCAACTTGATTCTATCGAACTCTGGTGCGTTTGCGTGCATCTTACGTCATTGCAAACGTGCACGGCGTATGGTATAAAACACGACGCGGGTCAATATATTGTGGTTTTTATTAATTTGGTGCTATTATTCATAGCTGAGTAAACAACGCAGGTTTAACTGTGTGTGTGTTTCACATTTAAGCTGTCTTTCCGCTGCTTGCAAATGGACTCTTTTGAGGAGACAGTGGATTTCCATTAACTTACGTGTGTTTTATTTAACTAAATACATCATAATCGGCTAAAACGCATGCGCAGGATACTTTACTTCCTTAACAAGTGCGCACCCGAGTCCGTGTTGCTTTCACATACACGCGAATCGCAGCACGGTTCGGGAGCAACCGAACTCAGACCACCTCCTCCAGGTAGTCTCGGGTTCGGTACCCCAGTGCGCACCCGGGTCCCATTACAGCGTTCACATTAGCGATTTCTCATGCGAACCGTGCCCCGTTCCGAACTAAACTGCCAGTGTGAAAGCCCCCTAAAACTCAATGGTCAATGTGTGGATGAAGTAAAATCTCATGAGCATTAATGGGACTTTCCTCCATCACATCATTTTGTTCTTTAAAGCCAGAAATGACATGCTAACTGTCCATGCAATTGGATGGAACCGACGGAAGCAGGACGGCCTTCATCTTGCACTATCCAGCAGATACATCAAGGTATTATGTTGTGTCTGAGTTATGTATAAAAAGCTTTTTATGATTTTCTCACTTTTTAAGATCACAAAGGCAGAAATCATTTTTTTTATACCAGACTTTCTAAAAGGCTGAGGCTGAGTCTCAGAGACTGGAGGATTTGAGCAGTGAGCTGGGGTGCCCTGAGAACATCATGCATCAGTGGGTAGATGATGTCAGACAATGGGCTACTGACGGTACAGTGTTTTATGGACATTCTTCTATGTAGCTTACTGATATTGCAGCGTGATAATTCATTGTGTAACTGAGAATCTTTGCCATGCATAAGGATTAAGTAAGGACGTGTCGTCCTGTTTTGTTTGTTATAAACTTGTGGGCTTGTAAGCTCCTTTGAGACTGTAATAATTGATTTGGGGCTCTAAATAAACTTAACTTGAACTTCAAATTTTAAATTTACAGCCTAAAATACACCATAATCATTTACTTGTATTATTGTTGTTGCTTTAAGATTCTGTAGGGACCAGATGTGATGACCAATATGAACGTCAGAAATCTATTGAACAAATGTTTCTTGGTGTTCATAAAAAAAAGCCAGCCTTTATAATCAGACTGGTATGTTGATAAGTCACCTAATATTTATGTAATGTTTATTACTTGCAGACGTCTTATCTGTATTGTTTTGGTATTAACGTGTTTTCAGCTCCTTAATTTTAAAATGTCTTCCTTTTAATTTGACAGATATTAGTTAGGCCTCTATTACACCTTTTAAGTCATGCAATTTTTTTTAAACATTTTAATTTATTAAATCTTTAGTCAGTTATAAGTATTAGTATTTCATTGAACTTTCTGATATCTGCATGTGCTTGTGCATCATGTTTTCTGTGTTTTGCAATTTTATAGACCGCAACAAAGTTCGACACTTGCGTCGAAGAAAATTGTGGGAAGAGAAGAGAAAACTCTTGGAAACAATCAAGCTCTACAATGAGCAGGTGGCAGATGAGGAGCGCATCGTTGAAGAGAAGGTGGAGAGCGGGCTCTCTGTGGGGGGAGGAGACAGTCTGATATGGCCTTGGGAAGTGCACAGCAGTGGTATGTAGCAATTTTGCACCCTGCACCAGGTTATTGGATGTACATACACTACTTATGTTTTGCCTGCTGTTTAGAATGTACAGGTCAAATTTGTATTGATGGGATGTTATTTGTGTGACTTCAGAATCCAGCAACATTCTCACCAAGAAGAAGATTTTTGATGTGTACAAGATCATTGTGATGAGGGAGATGAGACAGCACTGCACCTATCTCAGAAAGCTGTCTGGAAACATTAGGACAAGGATATCAGAAATGTCTTTTGTCAGAAACAGTGGTAAGAAGCTAACTTTTATTAGATTCTTGCTGTAATGGTTTTAGGGATCCTATAAAACCCCACTCACTTTGAGATCCTCAAGTGTTACATCATGGATTCCTTGTGGCTGGATCTAAATGGTCTGTAGTTCTTTATTAAAGTCAGTTAATGAATAGCTCAACAACACTAACTCAATGGAAGTATTGTCATGCCTCGCTTTTAATTTTTCCTTCTAGGCAGTTTAAGTGAAGAGGGTCATGGCGGGCTACTGTGTCTTCTTCAGAAAAGGCTTGCAGATGTGGAGGAGAAGTTCCAAGTCGTATGCTAAAGTTACAGCCTGGCTTTAGGACCGAATGCTGCTTCTCTGCTGGAGGATGGGCCCGAGGAGATACCGGAGGACCATGAAGAAGTTGATTATGAGAGTTCAGATGACAGTGATTTTGAAGCAGTGTAAATGAGTGCTTAACTGGTGGGATGCGTTTTCGACTGCGTGTTAATTATGACTAGACTGCAGGTGTGTTTCAAGGAAAACAAAAAACTTTTTGAAGTGTAATGGTGACTGATACAGTGCTAATATTTTGCACTATTGTTTCCAGCAACATATTCACAATAATATGTTGTGTAAGCAACATTAGCTTCATAGATGGATAGACATTTTTTTATATGATTCTCCAAAGTTTACAAACAGCAGGTCGGTTTTAAAGTTTCACCTCCAATGTTTCACAGATTATATTTCTGCAGTTAACTGTGGTGCTAGAGCTTGCGAATGACAGCAGTCTCTTGCAGTGGATGACTTCTCGAGGCTATGTCCATCTCATCTTGTCAACATAATGATCTTTTCTGTACAAAAATGTTACACTTACACTGATGTAATAGTTTGATTGTTTTATACTCTATACACCTGTATAATGTTATTCACAGTGATTGTTGATACTTTTGGAATTAACCATTTACTGTACATGGCACTAGATTAAATACTTTACAGAAATGATTGATCAATACCCATAGTTGAGTCTTAAGTGTAGTATTTCCTGTTGTTATTGCTGCATAACTTCACTCTGGATACAATAATTAACACTAGACAACTGGTGTATCAGCTTACAATCATAGAGGCTATTTGCTTTAAATTATGTCTACCATTTTATACATACATATATTTATGTATGAATGTCCTTGTGGTCTTTGTATCACATATGTTGTTCTTTACAAATAAAGTTTTTTTTTTTTTTATCATTATCTTCTGTATAAAAACATAAGTTGAAAATATTTAACCTAAAAAAAACGAATAGAATAGGTTAAATGGAGAATTTCCTTAAGTGTGGGTGGTTGTGTGATGGACTGGTGACCCTATTTTTTAGAGTCTATGCTGGCGACCTGTTCAGAGTTTTCCCTGCCTCTTGCCAAAATGTCAAATAATAATAAATATATAATATATATATATATATATAATAAAGGATAACATATTTTTAAAACATTTGTTGGCAATGTCAATTATTTATATATATATATATATATACATATATATATATATATATATGTGTATATATATATATATATATATATATATATATATATGTGTGTGTGTGTTTGTTTTTGCGCACCCTTCTTCCATTTCTGTTAGACAGGTTTCTGTGGTCAGGCTCATAGACATAATAAATACATAGACGCCCTATTGGCCGCTGAAGCGTACGTCAACGGCGCCGCCATATTGCGGAGGGCAACTTTCCCATACCTCTCATACCGGGAATAGGGCTTGGGCGTCGTGACGTCATTACTTGGCGTGGCCGCCATGTTGACAGCTTCGCGAATGTAAACATACAGCAAGTCGAACGAGGAGAAGCAGCCGAGTTGGGAGAAAGAAAAGGAAAAAAAGATGTTAAAATCCCTAGAAGGATGTGTAATTTACCAGGATAAGTTAAATAGGGAAACCAGGGACCGGTATGTGGACAAAATCTGCACTTTTAACGGTTTGGATCTATATGAAATTCCCAACAAAGAGTCGGCAAACAGTGGGAACACAGTAATCCGGACAAAAAATAACTTTAAGATGTGCTCCAACTAGCTGCTAGTTTAGTAACCGTTAGTGCTAACAACCATTCACAAATGTACTTTTAACTATGTGTTTCAAATCTGTAGTTAGTAACGTTAGCTGTCAACCCTCCCGTTTTTTCCGGATTTCTCACGTATTTGAGCTCTTTTCCCACTGTCTTCCCGTTTTAGTATTTTCCTGTAAAATATCCCATATTTTAATACTCTCATAACATTAACGTTAGCCCTTCCATCTGACCTGTCAGTCTCTGTACTATTGTCCTGTTGCTACCCCCTTGTCCTAAGCATCGTTTTGCTTACTAACTTAAGTTTTGCTTAAAACAGCTACTAACTACACTTTTGAAACACATAGTTATAAGTACGTTACATGTGTGAATGGTTGTTAGCACTAACTGTTACTAAACTAGCAGCTAGGTGGAGCGCACCTTACCTTTGTCTGGATTACTGCATTCCCACTGTTCGTTATGATGATCTGCAGCTCCTGAACCCATCCATTAGTGAACTGAACATGCGACTCCAATGCCTTGTAGCTTCGGAACTGTTCAGAGGTGTAGGCGCTCACACCACAAACAAGGTAGCTGAATATGTCGTTTATACAAAACTGCGGCAGCAAGTCCTCGTCGGTGCTCCACTCTTTATGTGAAATTTCATAAGGATCCAAACCGTTTATAATGGCGATTTTGTCCACATATTGGTCACTGGCTTCCCTAGATAACCTATCGCGGTAAATTGCACATCCTTTTAGGTGTTTTAACATATTTATTTTCTTTTCTTTCTCTCAACTCTGCTTCTCCTCGTTCGGCTTGCTGTATGTTTACATTCGTATAGCTGTCAAGATGGCCGCCACGTCCCAGAATGCAACGCGGCGCCCAAGCCCTATTGATAAAAATGCACTTTTCGTGTGCTGCTGGGGGCTGTACAAATCGCCAAACAACTGAAAACAGGTCTCGAGGAATTACGTTTCACAAGCAAGACTGAACATTTGTTTCTGGTTGTATTTGGTCATGATATAATTAGTAATAGTAACGTTCAGAGGAGAAAGGCTGCGAAATTTAAAAATACTACTGTTATTGTGTCAGGAAATGTGGTCTTAATAGTTTTTCAGTCGACAATGTAGTTGTTTAAAGCTCAAATCTGTGGTTTATTTATAAAGATAGCGCCTATTTGAAAATTTGATCTGACGTTTTCGGAGTTGTGAGATACATATGGGCGATCACCGGGCGCTCAGCGCTCATGTACCCAACCTGGAACAGCCTTACCTCTGCTAGTGCTTCTGACGTTTGCCGCTGGCTCTGATGTCTCTGGTTAAACATGAGATGTAATTCGTCTTGTGTATATCTAACGGGCGATCTTTGGTCTCATTAATCTATAATTTGTTCCCTGGCAAATCGTTTTGACTGAGGGCAAAGTGAAGTTTCATAACATTATATTTAGGCTATTTTAACGTTATATCCTGCTGTATGTTTGACTGAATCGTTTACTTTATTTCTTGTCTTGTATAGCTTTTTATAGGCTTCCTTTTAGGCTACTTATACTGTTATAATGGCTATCACTGATCAATAAAACTGAAATTTAACAAAGAAGAGACAGGATTGTGTCATTTTATTTTATATAGCCTATGTAGGAATATTTTTAAAATATATAAATTATATTTGCATATTTATACATTATCTTCACTGTATGTAGGCCTACATAAAATAAAATGACACAAATCTCTTTTAGTTAAATGTCAGTTTAATGATCAATATTATAATGTTTCATATTTTTTTCATATTGTCTATATTATTCTGCAATTGATATTACATCGTATTTGCTGTTCTTATTATTATTATTGTTATTATATTACCACTTGCGATTATCAATCTATTATAGTTATGCTAGTCACTATTTAACTTATTTGTATTGTCTATGTTCTGTAATTGATATTTCTTATTATATTGCTATTATTATAGTATTATACATAAACTATGCTATTATCAATATTTTTATGATTTAATTATTGTACTTATGATATTATATAATTATACTATTCATTACTATTTTATTTGCTGTATAGCCTACGGTTTGTTTATTTTATTGACTAAACTATTTACTATTACTTCTCACTTTATCATATATTTACTATTTGCATTGCACTACCATGTATTACCATAAAGGATCAGTTATCTTTGTTATTGCTAAAATCGGGTCAATCACAGAAAATGCTTTTTCCACAATAAGAAAACTTTATTTAATTTAATGTGAACATTAAATTAAATCTCAGTATGTGGGTCTTCACAATTCTTATCCAAGAATAAAAAGCCAGATAGCCAACATGACAAGCCTGAGCTTTGACTAATTATTTTTATATATATATATCTAACTATTGAGATTTTAAATAACTAGAGATTAAACTTTTTGTACACCACATACAAACCACTGAAATCGGTTGATAAATGTAAAAACATTTTTTGTTTTTATCCAAAAAAACCACAGCTCAAATGCGTTTACTTACGCATTTGATTAGGCTACAGCGCAGTCGTGCCCTCAGCAAAATGGCGGACCCGTTGACGTATCACAGCAACGTTCCAAAGCGGCCAATAGGCGTCTATGTATTTATTATGTCTATGGTCAGGCTACGCGGGCCTGCGCCAACCTATGGCGCCAACACGGTTACCCTAGCAACTAGCATAAATCTCCCATACAAGCAATTTTGGCTAATAATAATAACCATAATACGATGTTTTTGGTCTGAATTCATACAACACGTATTATGCTTTTGCATTAGCATGTCTGTTAGGAAGCTACTTTATACGATAGTTCTTTTTGAAACCCTACTTACTTGCAACCCTATTTTGCCAACCGGAAGAACTACATATTTAACGGGCTGTCTATCACGTTGCAATCTGTTGCAACAGGGAATTGTAGTTTTGTTTTTGTAAATTGCTAAAACATGTAAATGGATGTCTGGAGTATAAAACTAAGAGTGCACTCATGGGTATGGGCGTATGTGAAACACAAAGGTTTGGTCAGAATTTGAAATTATAAATGATAACTAGGTGAGATTACATTTTTACCACTTTTGGTGATGCCCCCTATTGGTGATCGCACCAAACGGTATCCCTTGTGATGGAAGAGTCCAAGAGCTTTATATAACAGTTGGTTTTATTATTTTAGCCCATTCAGTTGCTGAATTATAAGACTCACAACATGCATCAATATCAAAGTTCGGAGGTCAATATTTCAAAGCAGGAGCCAGGTACAGCCTTCAGGTTGCAAAGCTGTTACTCGGCTGATTAAGACCTTTCCAGTGATGTGTTTGGTTTAATCATATGACAAAATTTAAATTTTCACTCTGCTCACTCAGCCCTTGTGTCATGCATGCATTTCAAAGAGACATGAAGTGGTCTAATGTATAAATGTTAATTAAAATGTACTTGTTGGTCACAGTGGCCAAATTCATGAATTAACTGTTTATTTTGACTTATTTTAATCACATATATCACTGTGGGCCTCTTGGAACATTTCTTTTTCACAAACCTTAACCTAATAAAAAAGCTTTCAGAGTGATCTCAAATTTATGGTGTTCATTAATATGAATTAAAATACAGAGATGAGTTACATTAAAAAATAAATCACAGTATCATTACAGATATTCAGTGTCCATCCTCCCATACCATACTTTTATAGGTCATAATTAAGTGTTTTTATGCTGTGGTCATATGGCGAAGTGGCTGTTTGGACAATCGTCACAAAATATTTAGTAGTCTTGAAAACGTATTCAGATTTAGCATATTAATGATGCATTCACCTCATAAATCATGACACACTGCTCTAGCACAGGAAAGTGCATACAAGTTCAAGTGCTTGCTTTTAAAATGAAAAAGTATTGGTATCGGTATCGATATCGGCAATACTGGCCCTGTATTTACTTGGTATCGGATCGATATCGAAGTTTTCAGTATCGCCCACCCCTAGTGGGGGCCATTTTAGACCACACCCCTAAATGCATTGAAGCAACTGCCATGTGATTGGTTGATTAGATAATTGCATTGATGAGAAATTGAACAGGTGTTCCTAATAATCATTTAGGTGAGTGTATGTGCAATGCTTTATGAGGGCACTGACACACTTTTAAACCCATTTTATTGAACAAAACTTAACAATGTGACTGGTAGGCAACAGTTAACATTATTTTAAATTATGGTATGATTACACAACACATTATGTAATGTAGTTTTACATATATTTAAGACTAATGCAAAAAATCTACTTAAAGCCATGACAGAGAAAGCAGATTTCTGTTAATCTGGTTTAAAGGGCCATTTTAGTCTAGGACTAGGCTTAATCTCTGTCATTTAGTTAAAGTCATTTAGTTAATTTAAGCAGAATTAAACTAATGGTTACATTTTCAGTAGCCAGATTCCCCCAATATGTCTACTCTCGCAAACTTTGATCATATTAAAACATTTTTTTTTTTTTAAATGATAATGCAGACAATGACAAATGAGAAACAGACAAAATGTAGGGTCTTCTGGTCTGAGTCGTTTGTTCTTTTGTCATGTGACAGGCTAAATCGGCTCTGTAAAGGAAACAGAAATGGCTGCATTTCTCAAAAGCATCTTAGGCAAATACACGGGCGTCAGCTTGGTTTGAAATGAGCTGGGGACAGAGACGCATTCGGAAGTGCATTTTCAAAAGTTCTGGGTACAAACTTGTCAAACAGTGCAGCCTCTTTGCTCAACCGTAAATAAATCTATCGATCCGCAAATTTAGTTTGAGTCTTTAAATGGTCTAGTGGTAGATCTTTTGCCAAGCGTGTCAGAGGTTACGTGTTCTAATCCGCACTCGTATAGTTTTTTTTCTCTCATCAAAACTGAATATGTTCATCGGTGGTTACAGTATATCAAGCAGGGACACGTTTGTGTGCATTTTATTTTGTGATTTCACCGAAATGAATAGAGAGTCTCCACAACGGCGATAGATGTCCGAGTGAAGACTGGGCGAGCCTGTATCCATGCAACTGATAGCAGCGGCAACGAGCGCTCAGCTTGAGTTCAAAAACAACACATTATAACACTGAAGCTGAGACAGAGCGTATTTAGGCCACGTCCACACCAGGGGGGAAAACAATCCAACCGTCTCCATTGACTTTGACTTTGCATTGCGAGAGGCTGCCTCCTTGTCATTTATGACTTATAACAAAAAAACAAAATGTCTAAAAGCTGCTGTGTGACAAGGTGTACAGCAAACATGCTAAATAACCCAGAAATAAATTTTTATTAGCTGTCGACCCCAAAAAACGGTTTGTTTCAGGACATAAAAGTGGATGAATTGAGACAGAGTGCAACTAGTTCTCGAACTGTTCTGAGAACTACGCCCACTGGAACGCGACATATTGTAAAAAATTTTTTTTTTAAAAATCATAATTTTAACCATGCTTATTTCACCACCTTATGTGAACCTGAGAGACATTCTGAGTGTCAGGATCCCACAATTCACCCATTCTTCCTGCTTATGCTTCACGTCTTATTGCCTGTATCCACTTTTGTCTCCTTAAAGGCTGTCTTTTACGGTTCGGAAGCTTATAAAAATGTATTTCTGGGTTTTTTAGCTTGTCTGCTGTACACCTCGTCACACAGCAGCTTTTAGGCATTTTTCTGTCTTTTGTTATATGTCATAAATGACAAGGAGGCAGCCTCTCGCAATGCAAAGTCAATGGAAACGGTTGGATTGTTTCCCTTATGATTTATGGGGATTAAAAAAAAAGGAGTGGATGGATTTTTTTTTCACTGCAGGGTGGTTGTGTACACACACTGCCATCACACATTTATGTCCAAACACCATGCAAAAGTGAATTTTGCATAATAGGTCCCCTTTAAACAAATCTTAAATGAAACTTGACAACACCTGTAGAAATCCTGACAATATACAAGGTTGGAGGACAACCTGATCTCACAGAAATACGTGAAATGTACACGACCCCTTAACCCCGACTTACGTGGTGGTGGCACGTAATGTGTTAAAATTACGTGTCGGCATTACAAAAACAACACCCATACAAAGTCAATGAGGCTCATTTGTCGTGGTGGACACACGGATTCCCTGGTTCAACAACGTCACACAGTGGACGGCGGTAAATATTGTTTTTCCTAGTTTACAAAACGTCCTCCTTTTATAATTTATTATAATGTATTAGTTCAGATTTTTGTTTTCTAAATAACAGTAAATTGTTTGTGATATAACTATGAATTTATAGTTGGAGTAGTTTTAAAGAATGGCCCAAGGCTGTGTTAAATAGATTGTTCCCTTTACGTTATTAAACCCTTTACGATATTTTATTCTTTTCAAATGTATTTTTTGTCATAGCAGCGAATATTATCAATAATTATTATTATGAATCAGAAGACTTTCAGTCGTTACCACGGCAACGATACGTCACGTTACACACGCTTCTTACCCATGATCACTAAGTATCTCAACCCAAGGGGTGTTTGTTTGTTAAAAAGCACACAACACCTTTGCTGTTATTTCTTTAGTTGTAGCCCGATCTGTGTAGCGTTTCATCCCTGGAGATTAGGTTGAATTTGTTAGTGTTGCATTATCATTTACACGGCTACCCCGCCGAAGTAGTTAGCTAGCCAGCCAAATGACAGCTGTCCCCGGCACAGTTGGATTGTGGCACTGCCAGCTACCAAGATCAGTTTAAACTCATGTATTTGTCCATGTGTTGTGAAGACAACAATTAACATCGTGTTGTTGCAGTGGTTAAAGTTTTATTTTATGTGCAAAGTAAATGTCAGAAGTGTAACTAAGGTGAATTATCGCAATCAGGGATGGACTGGAATAAAAAAGTGGACCTGGAGTCTTTCCAGAGGATTTGACTGCTCAGTGCGACTCAATGTCAATGACCGTTCATACCTGATATAATTAATGCATAATTAAATAGAGTGACGACCCATCACTAACTTATAGATAGAATATCCTGTAACACTATGGTGCCATACTTTTGTAAGACTTAGAAGCCATTTTAGAAGACACTGAAATCATCATGAGATCAGAGGGTAATTGTTACTTTAGTTATTTGTGACATTGAGAAGAGAGAGCAGTGGATTATTATAAGAAGCACTTTACGCAACAGGACAGAAGAAGATCAATGTTTCCATTATTTGTAGGCCTAAATAAAAATAGATTTGTGTAGTTACTTGCTTGTGTCAAGTGAATGTGGTACAAATCTGATATAAACTACTCCATCTATAAATTGATAGTTATATCACAAACAATTTACTGTTATCGGAACTATTACACTATAATAAATGATAAAAGGAGGACGTTTCGTAAACTAGAAAACAATATTTACCGCCGCCCACCGTGTGACGTTGTTGAACCAGGGAATCCGTGTGTCCACCACAAATGAGCCTCATTGACTTTGTATGGGTGTTGTTTTCGTGGTGCCCAACACGTAATTTTGAACACATTATGTGCCACCACCACGTACAGTAAATCGGGGTTAAGGGGTCGTCTTCATTTCACGTATTTCTGTGAGATCAGGTTGTTGGAGGAATATGTAATTATCTGAATTCATTTAAATATAATTAGGTTTTCACAGATACAAACTATACGAATAAGACAGACTGCGGCAAGACTGCTTTTAAATTACCCCATTAGTAATAATGCCTGTCAAACAAAGTTATATCTGCTATAACATTTATAGTGTAATTGAGAACTTGTGTCTGGCCTAATGGCCTTTTAACCTGTTATTCATTAAGGAAGAGTTTATGTAGAGAAGAAGAGGAGAGTCCAAGAGCAGAGTCTATTGTAGTTTATCAATGATTTCTGATGGCTAAGAATCCAGTTTGACCTCTGAACTGTGACTCTTCTTTGGCTGTTTTACATGCATCGGTTTTGATGGATTGATTCAGTACTTTATTTTAATGGAAACATTTTTTTTAGAGGTAAAGTCAGACTGTGTGGGTAATAAAAAGCAGGACAGGCAGAAGCTTTTTATCTACAATTTAAACCCACATTTCCTTTCCTGCAAAGCTCGTCCATCCAGCAGATCAAAACACATTTCTGAAGCAAAGAGACCGCAGTTTCAGTCTGACTCAATAGATGAGCTGCTAAAATCACAATAAAAATAAGACTGTGAGATAGATGGTGAGATGATAGATGGATTTAACTTTTTTGTTTTTCCATGTACACATTTTATATTCAATTGAGTTATAAAATCAGTACGATTTTAAGACAGTTAGTAAATAATTGATAATGTAATTCAAAGAGATTCACACAATATTCACTCTTCTATTTTTAGGAAATTAATACAGTCAGACAACTATCTTTCAAACATTATCAATGATAAAGATTGTTGTCCACTATTAAGAAGAGTTAAAGTGTGTGTGTGTGTGTGTGTGTGTGTGTGTGTGTGTGTGTGTGTGTGTGTGTGTGTGTGTGTGTGTGTGTGTGTGTGTGTGTGTGTGTGTGTGCGCGTGTGTGTGTGTGTGTGTGTGTGTGTGTGTGTGTGTGTGTGTGTGTGTGTGTGTGTGTGATTGTGAGAGAGAGAGAGAGAGAGAGAGAGAGTGAGGGGGGTTTCTAACTGTTGTGGGAGGCTTCACACCTGGTTGAGTGTTTTCAGCAGATACTCTTGTTAGATCAGACATTGAACGGGGGAAGACAATGTTTCAAATGTTTGTTTTGTTCTGTTTGTCCTGTCGGTGTCTAACTGGTAAGTTTTAAAAGCATTTTATGGATTAATATCTCACATTTGTTTCAGATCAATGTGGCAAAATACTGCTATGGCTTAGATTAGACTATTTACACTTGTTACCGGAGATCAAATCAAACGTAAGATTTTATTTTGAGATATACTTTGGATTCAGGCCTATGGTTGTCAGTGAATTTTTAAATTGTAATGTTCATACCTGCAAAAGGCATGGAAATGTATTAAAATGTTACAAGTCATAGAGAATAATGGAAATGTCTATGAAGAAACTCGAACAGTGGAGGCTCAGAAATGAAATCCTCCATTGTGCCGCTTTTAAAACTCAGGCCTTTTTTTGGTGATTTTTAAATATATTAATATCATACAAAATGGACAAATGGAAATTCAGGCCCAGCTACCATTAAAAATTATTTAAAAATACTTTTACAGTAATCATGAATGACAACAAATATAGTACAGATTAATTTGTCAAAACAAAATTCATATTTACTTTCTACCACTGCAACTGATTTCATCTTTCGCAAACCATTAGTAGCCTTAATCAGCATAAAACCTGTTTCTGTTTGTTCTCCAGACGTGTTTGGTGATGATGAAGTGAAGTCAGTGTCAGTGATGGAGGGAGATTCGGTACTTCTACACTCTGATGTCACTGAAATACATGAAGATGACGATATACTGTGGAAATTTGGAACTGAAAACTCTCTCATAGCTATAATCAATAGAGAGAAACGAATCTTCTCCACATATAATGTTCTTGATGGGAGATTCAGAGACAGACTGAAACTGGACAATCAAACTGGATCTCTGACCATCACAAACACCAGAACCACAGACTCCAGAGAATATAAACTTGACATATTTGGAGGTGAACATTCATCAAAAACATTCAGTGTTTCTGTCTATGGTGAGTAAAGAGTGTATCTGTCCAAATGTTCACATATTGTTTTTTTAAAGGAATGTTCTAGGTTAAGCAAAACTTAAAGAGATTCATCCCAAAAATTACTCACTCTCTTGTCATTCCAAACCTTGGAGTAAAACCTTTGTTTATCTTCGGAACACAAATGGAGATTTTTTTTTTTTTATGAAATCTGAGAGGTTTCTGAACCACCCATAGGCTGCAACGTCATTGCAACTTTCAATGCCCAGAAAGGTAGTAAAGGCATCGTTAAAATATGTTCTTGCAGAAGCTCAAATGTGCTGCTGTGTAACACGAGAATAAACCACATTGGTTCTCACTTATCAAGTGAACATGCTTGAGTTTCCATTTACCATAACTGATGTGTGCGTTGATGAATGTTTATGTGAATAAAAGCTTAAATCAAATCTGTTCATCATATAAAGCGATCGAGACTCTTCAGATAATTTGGACTAAACCTCTCGATTCATATGGATTAGTTTTACAACTTCTTTATGAACTTATTGAAGTGTCAAAGTTAATTTATTTATTTATTTGATATGGACATAACAACAGCATTGGACAAACCAGATACATTGTTTTTTTTAGTGTTATAGCAAAACTGCTAATTTGCAACACTTGTCCATAGGAGGCTACACATTTCACAAAGTTGTAGTTATGTTTACTGTCAATGGAGGGACAGAAATCTCTCAGATTTGTTCCGAAGATGAACGAAAGTCTTACGGGTTTGAAACGACATGAGGGTGAGTGTAACTGATGTAGGCCAGTAAGAGCTGTGTGTGTAAACCTCACTCCTCTGATCTCGAGGTACACTAGCGACTGGCTCTGGAGGCTGTAGTCTTTATGCTTCTTGTTAGAGCGCCCGACTCCCACGCCAGAGACTACAGCTCGAATCCCACTCAGTTCGAGTAGAACCGGTTACATGAGTAACCGTAAGAGTAAGAGTTAAAAGTAAGAGTAAATGATGACATTTTTGGGTAATGTGAGTTAAGGTAATTTAATAGGCTTTCAATTTGTATTATTATTCTCAGCTTATTTCTGTTTTATGTACAGTGTTGTATTATATAGAACTTACTTGAAGTTTCCTGTACTGCATTTACTCGAAGTTATCCTTTTATATTTTACTTGAAGTTTTCTTTGTATAATTTACTTGAAGTTAGCTTTAAAGCCACTCCTCCTTATATGTTCATACAAGTATATGCTGTTTTAGCTAGAGGGATTCAGGATAGGAAGGAGGAGAAGGAGAAACGGTTAGCTGTCAAAAATGAGAAAATTGTCTAAATCAGAATCTAAGGAAGATATTATATGGATTTAAGACATGTAAGATTTCAAAGGAGTTGGATCCATACTTGTGTCAAGTATTGGCTGAACGAATTTCAAGGATTTTCCATGTTTTTGCATTTTTGTGTTTGTGAAAATAAATGTGCAACACTTTAACGGACTGACCGTGTATTTTTGATGCGTAAGACACTTAAACGCCTCCTAATAGAAGCAAGAAAAAGGTGGCTTTGGTCCTTGTTTCTATACCTAAACTAACCCTTTAAGCTCAATCCACTCTTATCACATTTATGGCACAAGGTTGATTACCACATAAATGTCAAATGTCAAAGCAAAAAGTTAAATATAACTTTACACATAAAGGATAGTGTGTGATTTTGTTTTCACATTAAACTTATGTTAACTCTCATATTGTACACACCTTGACACTGTACTACTGAAACGGTGAGTATTTTAACGTTTGCGGATCGGCCCCGTTCACTGTCATTGTGAGTCTCTTTGTAACCCAGATTTCTGCTGAAAATAAATTGTGGTTCTGTTTATTCTCTCATATTTCCCAGCTCAACTGCGCACTCCTACCATCACCAGAGACTGTTCTTCATCATCATCTTCATCTTCATCAAATTGTTCACTGCTGTGTTCAGTGTTGAATGTGAGTGATGTGACTCTCTCCTGGTACGCAGGAATGAGTGTATTGTCCAGCATCAGTGTGTGTGATCTCAGCATCAGTCTCTCTCTACCTCTGGAGGTGGAATATCAGGATAAAAACACCTACAGCTGTGTGCTGAACAATCCCATCAGCAACCAGACCACACATCTGGACATCAACACACTCTGTCACACATGTGCAGGTACCACAGCACTGATGATATCCCAAAAGCTTTGTGAGCCCAAGTTGATTGTGAAGACCATTGCCACTAGTGTTCTCTGTGATCAACTTATCTCACAATGCTTTTGAAAACGCAGCCCTGATCTCTTTTGTTGTAGACTGACACGTTCTTTAATGACTGTCTCTCTTTAGCCGTTACAGCACTGCTCCCACAGACTCTTACACACTCTCCTTCAGTTCCTCCAGTCTCAGTGTCTCTCTGCTGGATCTCTGATGATTGTTGCTGTAGTCGTGATCTTCTGCATCTGGAGGAAATGTAGAAAAACAGGTCAGGAATTCAGTTATTAACTATTAATATTGAATATTAATGAATATTAATCAGATATACAAAATTCTACATAAGAATGCAAGCTCTGTTGTTTTGAACTCATCTGTGGTTACTGTTAATGCAGTTTGGACACAGGAGGGAGACAGAGCTGATTCAAAATTGTGTAAACCAACAACACGAAAAACGGTAAGATCATTCTTGACTCTTACAAGAAGTTGTTGCAGTCAGTTAGTCTGATTGAAGCTTGCAGCATCGTGCCATCTTGTCTCGGCCTAGACCACAATTGTACTTTGTCTTGTCTAAGTCTCAGACTTGGAGGACTCGGGATTTTGTGTAGTGGATTTTGTTTCAAGACCACAACTGCTGGGAAATTACTAAATTGTTGGTGCATTGTCTGATTTATTTATTAACATCTTTAAGAGCCATTTTGTCTTTATTTTAAACTTGTCATGTAAGTGTGTGTCCAGTAGGGGTCTCTTTTGGTAATTGGCTACAGAATATAGGTGGGAACCTTCCTTCAGGTAACAGATGTTGCTGGAGGGAAGGTGCACACAGTTTTTTGACCGCTACGTTAAGTTACGCTATTATGCTATGCCACACTTATGCAAGTAGGAAATCTGTACTGGTGAAGGACTTGGAACTGTGGATTTATTGACTGTTTGCTGGATTCTTGCTTACTTGAAATGAAGACCAGTTAGTCACGGTAAAATAAATCTACTATGCAAGCATCTTAACTTGTGTGTGGACATTGCAGTGAATAATAACCCGAGTGTGCGCATATAACCCATTAACAAGCAACGTCCAGCAGCGCCCAGCTGCTTAAAGTAATAGACTTGGCTGCTTACATCATTAATGTGATTGGAAATAAAACGTATTGCTTCAGATGCAATCAGTAACTTATTTCTAATTTGATTTATTTATTGTTCCAGTTCAGAAATTAATGAGGGATTGTGTCAAAATGTCACCAAAATTAATACGAATGCTCACAAAATGCAAGATATTGTTGCAAAAAAGTACTTGATCTGGATTTTTATATTATAACGTGATATAATTAAGCTATATCACAGTCTATAAACAGTATGCTGCAAATTTGAGCATGACAGCAAACATGATAATGCTTTTATACAAACATTCAATATTTAAAAAAAACAACAACTTTATTTTCAACATTATTTATGCATTTGTAATTTACCAATTCAGATGCAGCTTCTGTACCACCTCTGCGGTGCAAAGATGAATTTTGTTGTTAATTATTTAATTTGATTGGTAACAGCTCTATATAGTGTCTTATTCTAATTATATTTATTGATTAAAAATTAAAAAGTTATTTCTTGGGTGGTAATGTGGATCTTTATGAATTTAAGGAGTGCTGGTCTGGTTTGGTCTTGTCTTTATCTCAACACACATTGGTCTTGGTCTCGACTTGGTTTTAGATTAGGTGGTCTTGACTAAAACACTAGCTGTGTCAACACCGGTTGTTTGTTGTTTGTGGTGTATCTGCTCAATCGCGGCCATATTACTCAATAGAGTGGTGTAGTGCAGTGGTTTCCAACCTTTTTTCCGGAAGAATCCTGTTTTAACATTTAAAATCCTTAACGCATGTGATGTATAACTTCTTGTGCTTCTGTGTTGTTGCTACAGTTCTACATTTGTCAAATAATCAAGAGACATTCAAATAAATAATCAGTTAAATAAATTATAAAATAAGATAAAAATTCTGTCTGAATTAATTTCAACGCTGAGTGAATTTGAAGCAAAATACTATCCACTATCCACATCGTGGGTTCCTGAATGAGTTTGTGTTTCACTTTCAGAAATCAAAGACGGATGCTGTGTATGAAAATGTCCCAAAAAGACGGTGATCAAATACTGGATCTACTGGATCTGATGTAAGAGTTAACCACTGACTCGCACCTTTTGATCACATTTATTTTCTGTTAGAATATATCTGTTTTGTTTTCACTCTTTGTATCATATTTTTTTTGTGTTATTGTGATGAGTGAAACTCAACT
This sequence comes from Gila orcuttii, assembly GCA_026230005.1. Lineage (NCBI taxonomy): Eukaryota > Metazoa > Chordata > Actinopteri > Cypriniformes > Leuciscidae > Gila > Gila orcuttii. The sequence goes on from JAPDVR010000020.1 coordinate 15,476,838, forward strand.
AAAACTACTTTAAGTTCATCGTATGGAAATGTACCTAACTTTCATTATTCAATATTAATCACACCCTTCACTGTGCTTCTGTGTCTGTCATTTACTGTTCTTGTTTTATTCTTTTTAGGAAATTTAATTGGATAACTGCTTTGCATAATGATTGCAATATCACACACAATATGATCTGCTGGATATTTTGGCAAATGTAACAAGCACATCATTGCTCTCTAGCAGAGGCGTCAGACGGGGCAATAGTGGAACTGAGTAACAGGGGCCCCACAATGATATATATTGTGGTGTTGTGATGGGCCCAACCCTTGGTTCTATGACTGGAGCCCAACATTTGGTGCTACGCCCCTGCTCTCTAGTGTAACAAACTGCTCTGAGACACGAAGGTTTAGGATCCAAATGCAGTGTTTTTAATGAAAGGGTAATCCACAATCGTTGTAAAAGATAGGCAAAAGGTCAGAGCACAATAAATCAGTCCAAACAAATCCAGAGTGAGAGACAGGGACTAGAAATCAGGCAGATATCAAAAACCAGTGTAAAGTCCCAGAAATGCAGAGTTGCATGTGCAAGACTTCAGTAGGATTGAATGAGTGTACATGGTTTAAATAGGCTGAGACTGACAAGGTAATGAGACACAGGTGGATGCAATCAGGGATGAGTCCGGGCAGTGAGTTATGGGAAATATAGTTTCATGAGGGAATGACAATAGTCTGGAGTGGAGTGCCCTCTGGTGGTAATGACGGGCACTCTCACTGGTGATCGTGACCATATAGTGTCCAAAGCAGAAAATCACTTCTCTAAGAATAGTGCTACTTTTACCCGCTATAAATAGATGCTGCTGTTCTCATAGACTAGAGGAAGTGCTAAAGAACCAAACCACAGATGACTATTTGAACAACAAACCTCTTATATTCCATTTATATTAAATCAGCAGTATGTACGCCTACTTGTCACTCTGTAGTGCTAGTGTTTTGTGTAGAGTGGCTGCAGTGATTGTAAATCACACCAGTTACAGTTACCAGTAGAAAAGCAACACACAGATATTCTTCCTATCTACCACTTGAAGACAGACCTGGATATTTCATGAAAAAGACTTGAGGCAGTTCACACCAAGAAAGATTACTATAAAGATAAATATCTTAGTGTCCACACCAGCGGACAATATCGTTCTGTTTATTCAATGCACATGCTTTTCGTTTACTTTAAATGCTCAAGCTCATTACAGCAGGATGGATTCTAAGTTGGCTGTCAATGTTTTTATCGTTCTGGATAAAATCGTTCTGAAAGTAATTCCAACTGTGGCATGAACTCTACTATATACTTTAATATTGAGAATGATATTTAGAACTATCTTTATCGTTATCTAGTTATCCTCCTTGGTGTGAACGGGCCTTAGTCATTATTACTAGACCGATTGGTAATCGGTTTTACTGATAATTTTGACTGATATTTACACTTTCCTTATTTAATCATCAGTTGGTATGATATTGATTTTACTGATAAATGTGGGTTTTTGAGAAACAGCAGCACTGCACAGTGCACAGTAAAACTGACTAAATTTTTGCCTAATTGTGTTCCTTGCAGTGCATGTGAAGGTGACAGAGATTATCTCAATTATATTTAAATATTGAGTCAAAGATCAAGTTTTCATGTTTTGAAAGCTTTACGTATGTGTGTTTCTCCTGGCCCACAGTATAATTTTGGTGAGGATACACGATCTCAATGTGTGCTCTGCTTGGGAGTGGAGCACACGGTTAGCTCTCGAGGTGGTTGGCTGTGTACTGAACCGTTTCCCTAGTACGTTCCACTCCCGTCTGATCATCATGTGGTTTCATGGCAAGAGAGCACTGATCTATCCCTGAGCACCTGAATGTGGGAGCAGGTGTCCTGTCGAGGCAGGGGAATGGAGACTCCACCTGGAGTCAGTGGAGTGAATATGGAGAGAGAGTTTGGTCGAGCACAAGTAGACCTATTTCTGGCGCAAGAGACCACTGTGGTTCTTCCCCAATCATCCAGCTCCTTTAGGACTGGACGCCATGGTGCAAATGTGGCAGAGGAACGTGTACACATTCCACTCGATCGCTCGGCTCCCGGGAGTTCTAGAAGGAGTTTGTGGGCTGAGTTTGGCTTCAGTGGCTTCAGTGCTGGAGTTCCTTTAAGACAGTTTCTCTACTGGTCTTTGCCCATTCATGCTCAAAGTGTATTATGTTTTACAAAATAAAACCTTTAGAACAGGGGTGCCCAATCCTGTTCCTGGAGATCTACCTTCCTGCAAAGTTCAGCTTAAACCCTGATCAACTCACCTGAGCCAGCTAATGATAGGTGCGTCTCCCTAGTTCAGTGGCCACTATAGTCAGGGCACCGATCAGTGAGTCGGCCATCTTAAGGGCTGTCTCAATCGCAAAATCCTTTCAAGTGCACTGAAACGTTCGCTCCTCAAAGTCCCACAATGCACCATAAAAACCAGAAGCTTCGATACTCACTGAGTCTGAAACAGAAAACTGATAAATGCTGCCTTCTGAGGACACATTAGAAGGTAGGAAGGCATCAAGGCACATCTGAATCCAATGTTAGTTGCACTTCCTGTCTCCTGAAAAACCTTTATCTGATAGATTTTTGAAGGCAGAATAGATGCTTTCCATTCTGTGACAGTTGAGCTAAAATACAAAGATTGCGTCTGAAAATTGCAGTTGCTGGTCAGTTTGTGTGTAAATGTACATTTTTGACCAACGTTTTCCACTTCTGATGTCATTTCTAGTGAGAAATTACTATTGTAGTAATTACATATTTGCTTAGTTTTTGCCAAAGCTCTCTCTGTTTTGCTGTAGATCATTAAACAGTTAAGCTGCCTCAGAAGTCTGTCCAAAATCTGTTTCGTGAGGAAACTTTGTGCGCAAATGCTGCCTGCAGTCATTGCCTACAGCGAGGCAAGTCAGTTGTCGGAGTCGGTACCTACATATACATTTTTGTTACATATAAATTTTGCACATATATATATGTAACATGCAACGTTTAAATAATATTTAAAAAAAAAACGTTTGCCTTTAATGTCGGTAAGCGACCTATAATTTATTTCAGTTTGTTTATTTTTGTGTTAATTGATTATTGCGGTGAGCATTAACAATTAATGTTGTTGTTTCATATGCATTTATATTTGATTAATTGCTTTTGTTTTCTTTCTTTTTTTAGGAGCAGGGTTGACCCAGAGTGGGCAGGCTGGCTATCCTTGGAGGGTGCATAGAAACTCCTTTTCCAAGAGTGTGTAGTGTAGTTTTTCTTGCAGTGGATTTCACTGGAGTGTGTGTGTGTGTGTTTTGAGATTTGGTGCACGGGTTACTCAGTGTGGGCTGATTCGAAGCCCACTGCTTAGCCTGCCCAACTACTGGTGCACCCCAGCTCATTGACCAGAGCCTTTCTTTCTGTTTCCTTTGACCAATTTGCTCATATAAAAATCAGTGGCCTTGTTTTGCCACCACTAATGTTTGACTGTACCAGTGGTCTTTTAAATTATTTATGATCACTTAATAAAGATTTACTTTTGTACACATCCACGCCTCAGTGTTCTTTGATTGTGGGAAGGAGATCGAACTTGTGTCCCCTTAATTGGTGTTTCCCTAGCTGGTTCAATGCTGAGGTGGCGTAGTCGTAACTTGCTGTAGCTCTGTATGTAGCCCCAGACACCGTTTCTCATCATGGCTTAGGCCTATTGTTTTTGTAGATTAGAGACTCATACAAAGTCGTTTATAGCAGGACAGGAAGAAGCTCTTCACATATAAACACGCATGCTCTATATAGCCATTCTCTCTGACAAACAAGTTGGTCCACCAACAGATCAAACCACATCTCTGAACAACACCAACCGCAGCATCTTTCAGTTTGACTCAGAAGACAAACTTCAGTATGTGAGATAAGACACACTTTTAACTTTTTCCATACACTAAAAATGAGAGCTGAATAAATATACACAGCCATTTTAAAATTAGAGTTACGCTCCATTTCACTGTACAATGTTCACTGTACAATGTTCATCATATATTTTGATCTAATTTTCACACAGTATCTTTTACTTTTAAATAATTAACATCGTCAATCAACTACATTTCCAAGATTATCAAAACATTTATAAAAACTTAGTTTTTGTTACATATAGTCTTATTATAAGCATATAACAAGTGTACAGAGCAGTTGTGCATGTGCACTATAGGAGGGTCAAACTCTGTCAGGGGAGGATTCACATGCAAGATTAACCGTTCTGTTACGCTTGTTTTAATCAGTTTGAGTTTTCACTGAACAACTGAACATGTTTCACACACTTGTTTTGCTCTGTTTGTGCTGCTGCCATCTCATTGGTAAGTTATTCATATATTTGTGTGCTGTCATTTATTTGCATTTCAGAGTAATAAGCTACTGCTACAGTTCAAATCAGATTGTTTTCAGCTGCATTTATCATGTAACTTTACATTTATTTTACTACAGAAGATAATTTTAAAACCCAATGAAGATAAATATATTGATTCACATGTCTGATTGTTGACATTGGTCACCTTTCATTTTTTGTCTAGCATTTCTGCTGCTGTTCTTCAATTCATATTTAAAGATTAGCCAATGAGTTCAGGCGTTGTAAGAGCCTTAATCAGTGACAAAACCTCTTCATGTTCATCAGGTGTGTTTGGTGATTCAGTGTCAGTGATGGAGGGAGATTCTGTCACTCTAAACACTGATACTGAAATACATGAAGATGAAGACATACTGTGGAAATATGGAGCTGAAAAGTCTCTCATAGCTCAAATCAGTAAAGCTACTGGAATCTTCTCCACATATGATGGTCCTGATGGGAGATTCAGAGACAGACTGAAGCTGGACGATCAAACTGGATCTCTGACCATCACAAACACCACAACTGAACATACTGGAGTTTATCAACTAGAGATAAGTGGAGCGAAACGATCATCAAAAACATTCAGTGTTTCTGTCTATGGTGAGTAGAGATCACTATTTACATATTGAAATGTTTAATCATTTCATAGTTTGAGAAGACAGACACACTCAATACAGATTACAATACAGATTGTTTCAAAGCAGCTTTACAGAGATGACAGGAAAATAATGTTGTAATAATATTGTTAAATATAAAAATAAATGTCCCCAAAAAGCCAATGGCGACAAAGGTGAAAAAGGCGACAGTGGCAAGGAACCAAAACTCCATCAGTGACAGAATGGAGAAAAAAAACCTTGGAGAAAAGAACCCAGGCTCAGCCGGGGGCCAGTTCTCCTCTGGCCAACGAACGAACAGTGTATGATTATGATTCAGGCAGCATTATAGGTCAGAGGTCAGATTGGATCAGAACTTTCACAATATGTATCCCGTTCCATCTGGTTGGGGTCAGAGTCATCACACCGGTATGGAGACGAGTTTGTTGAGGTGTCCATGAGGCCTTCACAGTGTTGATGAGACGGGCACTTCAGGGATGCATTGTGCTCGTATACAGGCGCAAGTCCACCATCTGATCTGGATACGGCCCGGGTCCGGCTGATTACAGTAAACCTCGGAATAAACAGAAAGACTAAAATTAGCGTAGATGCCCTTCTTTTTATAATGTAACGAGTACATCAGGTGTTATAGGAAGTGTTTCCGGTTACGGCTGACCTAATTTATGCAGCCTAATAATCATTTAACTGATTTGAATAATAGGAATGTATAGTGTTCTATGTGTATGCCATGTGTATAGTCATCACACTAAACACATTGAACTCAAAATAAGATTGTTTAAATTTATCCATATTTCTCTTTATTCTCTCATGTTTTTCAGCTCGTCTGCCTGTTCCTGTCATCATCAGTAACTCTTCACAATGTTCTTCATCATCATCAAATTGTTCATTGGTGTGTTCATCAGTGTTGAATGTGAGTGATGTGACTCTCTCCTGGTACGCAGGAATGAGTGTATTGTCCAGCATCAGTGTGTGTGATCTCAGCATCAGTCTCTCTCTACCTCTGGAGGTGGAATATCAGGATAAAAACACCTACAGCTGTGTGCTGAACAATCCCATCAGCAACCAGACCACACATCTGGACATCAACACACTCTGTCACACATGTGCAGGTACCACAGCACTGATGATATATGTGTGTATTTACTGACCTGGACCTTGTTTCCCAAAAGCATTGTGAGCCCAAGTTGATTGTGAAGACCATTGCCACCAGTGTTCTCTGTGATCAACTTATCTCACAATGCTTTTGGAAACGCAGCCCTGTCGTCTTTTGTTGTAGACTGACACATTCTTTAATGACTGTCTCTCTTTAGCCGTTACAGCACTGCTCCCACAGACTCTTACACACTCTCCTTCAGTTCCTCCAGTCTCAGTGTCTCTGATAGTGTTGATCTCTGCTGGATCTCTGATGATTGTTGCTGTAGTCGGGATCTTCTGCATCTGCAGGAAATGTAGAAAAACAGGTCAGGAATTCAATTATTAACTATAAAAAATGCATTTCAATCAGATATACAAAATTCTATACAAGAATCAAGCTCTGTTGTTTTTAACTCCTCTGTATTATTGTTAAAGCAGTCCAGACCCAGGAGGAAGACAGAACTGATTCAGCATTGTGTAAACCAACTACACCACAAAAGGTAAGATCCTTCATGACTGGGTTGCAAGAAGTTGTTGCAGTCAGATTGAAGTTTGCTGCATCAGACGGTCAATGAAAAGACCTCAGAATCAGAATCAGAATCAGAAAGAGCTTTATTGCCAAGTGTGCTTGCACACACAAGGAATTTGTTTTGGTACTGAGGCTTCCAGTGGACATATACAAATACAAATACAACAAGAAACATAATACTGCAAATTATAAGAATAAAAAATAAAAATAAAAATATAAATATATGAGAATAAAAGTATCACAGTTGGGTTTAGTCAGAATAGACATTTTCAGATTTACAGATTATGAACTATGAACATATTTACAGTGTTTTGAATATTATAAATAAAAAATCTACATATAAGTTAACCTGAGTTGTACGATATTGCACTAAACAGTGGGAGTATTGCACTTAAAGGCATATGCCTTGTGAGGTGTGTTAACTGTTCAGAAGGGAAATGGTCTGTGGGAAGAAACTGTCCCTGTGCCGAGATGTTCTTGTGGCCAGTGATCTGAGTCTCCGTCTTGACGGTAACAGTTCAAACAGTTGGTGTCCAGGGTGAGTGGAGTCCGTGATGATTTTACCTGCTCTCTTCCTCACTCTGGAAGAGTACAGGTCCTGGAGGGTTGGCAGGGGGGCACCAATGATCCTCTCCGCAGTCCGGACTGTCCGTTGTAGTCTCCTGATGTCTGATTTGGTAGCTGAACCAAACCAGACAGTGATGGAAGTGCATAAGACAGACTCAATAACGGCTGAGTAGAACTGAATCAGCAGCTCCTGTGGCAAGTTGAACTTCCTCAGCTGGCGAAGGAAGTACAGTCTCTGCTGGGCTTTTTTCACAATGGAGTCAATGTGATTGTCCCACTTCAGGTCCTGAGAGATGATAGTGCCCAGGAACCTGAATGACTCCACTGCTTCCACAGTGCTGTTCATGATGGTGAGTGGGGGGAGTGCTGGGCTGTTCCTCCTGAAGTCCACGATCATCTCCACTGTTTTGAGCGTGTTCAGCTCAAGGTTGTTGTAACTGCACCAGACAGCCAGCTGTTCAACCTCCAGTCTGTAAGCAGACTCGTCACCGTTTTGGATGAGACCGATGACAGTGGTGTCAGGAAGCTGGTGATCCACAGACAGATCGAGGATGGTATGGAGAGCTGGGTCAGTTTGGCTGTGAGAAGACCAGGCATGATGGTATTGAAGGCCGAACTGAAGTCCACAAATAAGATCCTTGCATAAGTCCCTGGTCTGTCCAGATGTTGCAGGATATAATGCAGTCCCATGTTGACTGCATCATCCACAGACCTGTTTGCTCTGTAAGCAAACTGAAAGGGATCCAGCAGGGGTCCAGTGATGTCCTTCAGGTGGGCCAACACCAGTCTTTCAAACGACTTCATGACCACAGACGTGAGAGCGACAGGTCTGTAGTCATTAAGTCCAGTGATTTTGGTTTTTTGGGGGACAGGAATGATAGTGGAGCGTTTGAAGCAGCAGGGAACTTCATACTGCTCCAATGATCTATTGAAGATCTGCGTGAAGACCGGGGCCAGTTGGTCAGCGCAGGCTTTTAAACAAGCAGATGAGATGCCGTCTGGGCCTGAGGCTTTCCTAGTCTTCTGTTTTTTGAAGACTCGGCTCACGTCCTCCACACAGATCTTAAGCTCAGGTTGGATGGCAGGAGGGGGGAGTGGGAGTGCAGGAGGTGATGGTGAATGTGTGAAGTGCAGGTTAGAGCCGGTGTGTGGTGTGAATGAGGGTTTTTCAAACCTGCAATAAAATGAATTTAAATCGTCAGCCAGGTGTTGATTGTCCACAGATCGGGGGGATGGTGACTTGTAGTTGGTGATGTTTCTCAGGCCATTCCAGACGGATGATGGGTCGTTGGATGAAAACTGTTTTTTCAGTTTTTCAGAGTAGCTTCTTTTAGCAAATCTGATCTCCTTTGTCAGTCTGTTTCTGGCCTGGTTATACAAGATTTTATCCCCACTTCTGTAGGCATCCTCTTTGGCATGACGAAGGTGTTTGAGTTTCCCAGTAAACCATGGTTTATCATTAGCAAATGATAAGAATGTCCTGGTAGGAATGCATGTATCCTCACAGAAACTTTTATATGATGTTACAGTATCTGTGAGCTCATCCAGATCGTTGGTAGCAGCTTCAAAAACAGTCCAATCAGTGCAATCAAAGCAGGCCTGTAGATCCTGCCCTGCTTCATTAGTCCATCTTTTTACAGTTCTTATTACAGGTTTAGCTGATTTCAGTTTCTGCCTGTAGGTCGGTATAAGATGAACCAAACAGTGATCAGAGAGCCCCAAAGCTGCTCGTGAAACGGAGTGATACGCATTTTTTATTGTGGTGTAACAGTGGTCCAGTATATTACTGTCTCTGGTGGGACATGTAACGTGCTGTCTGTATTTTGGTAGTTCGCGGGAAAGATTTGCTTTGTTAAAATCCCCAAGAATGATTAAAAGAGAGTCAGGATACCTTTGTTCTGTTTCAGCTATTTGTTCAGCCAGCTGTTGTAGCGCCGCGCTCACGCACGCGTCTGGAGCGATGTAAACATTCACGAGAATGAAAGAGGAAAACTCCCGAGGCGAGTAGAAGGGTTTACAGTTTATGAAATGTGCCTCTAAATTAGGAGAGCACATCTTCTTCAGTGTTGTTACATCTGAACACCAACTTTCGTTAATGTAGAAACACAATCCACCACCTCTTGTTTTCCCCGTTAGCTCCGCGATGCGATCCGCTCGGAACAGCTGGAAGCCCGGCAGATGTATTGCGTTGTCCGGTATGGCTTCACTCAGCCAGGTTTCAGTGAAGCACAGAGCAGCAGAGTTTAAAAAATCCTTGTTAGTGCGTGTGAGGAGAAGAAGTTCGTCCATTTTGTTAGGAAGGGATCGGAGGTTCGCAAGATGAATACTGGGGAGTGCAGTGCGCAGGCCGCGCTCGCGGAGTTTAACCAGCGCGCCTGCACGCTTCCCGCGTTTGCGTCTGACAGCGCGTTTGAACAACAACGCTGCCCCACCGACGAGAATGTCCAGCAAGACGTCCGAATAATCAAAAACTGTAGAAAAGTTATCTGGTGTGTGTTTCCTAATGTCCAGTAGTTCGTCTCTGGTGAAACTGATAGGAAAAGAATGACTAAACGCAGAACAAACGAACAAAAACAACACAATAGCTGGAGAGCGACACACCGAGGCAGCCATGCGCGGCGCCATCTTGGAACAGAACCTGTGAATAACAGTCCATCCATTATTATTATTATTATTATTATTATTATTATTGCCTTGGGTGCCGATCAAAAAATTAGTTTTAAGCATGTTTTTATTTATGTACTGTATGTACTGTTTGCAACTAAAGAGTTAATTAGCATAAATCGAAATGTATTAGCACAGAAAAGTATGGACACGGTGTCTGTACCCAACATTCTGCCACCAACTTTTGTGTTAGCAGAAGATTTTTTTATTTTTTTTAACCTTGGTCATACGTGTTAGTATGACTTCCAAACACTATGGTCATACATGATTTCATCCATCGTGGGTTAAAACGATATACTTTGTTGTTTGCCGTGGTCGAGGAAACCTATGCACAACATGCCCTCAGACGTGATGCTTGTCCTTCTGTAAGTGCGCTCTTTTATTTACCACAGAAAATAGTTTTCCAGACATGAAAATATACATGGGCGCCTGAAAAACAGGGCAAGTTGGCATTTGACCCAGCATTTTAAGTGGCCCTTACCTCTTGAAGGGCCCTTCATCCCCTAGAAGAAGTTCCCCCTAGACCCCCCTAGAAGTACCGTTTGTACTGACATTCACTCAATGTTTCTTAATCACAAAGTGCAAGTTATCAGCCTTTTATTTTGCAGGAATAAATGCCATGAACAAAACATCCGAACCTATAGGTCTGTCATATAAAATATACACACATATCACTGCATGAACTACATATTAGACAGAAAAATAGAGACAGAAACAGCAGTTGTAAGCAGCTTAAATGAAGTTAGGAAATGCTTCATATGGAGAGCTATTATGCTTTCTCATTCCGTTTGTTCTGTTTTTTCAAACACTGAACTTCAAACTCATCGACGCCATTTGTTCATTCTTGAAGATAACTTGTGCCTGTTTGGTTTAGATTTAACAGTTTTGGACTGCTGAGCCCTTCCTCAGCCCTGGGCCCTTGAATTAATGCTGCTCTGAATGTAGACCTAAATGACATGTATGATGTAATTTCCTCTAGCTTATGCTACAGTTCTACATTGTGAAATAATCAGGAGGCATTCAGTTAAATAAAGAGTGAATCTGAAGCAAAATTCTATTATTAGCTTTTAAACTGTCGCATCAGCAGGTTCCTAATTGAGTTTGTGTTTCCTTACAGAAATCAAAGTCAGAGCCTGTGTATGAAAATGTCCCCAAAAAACGATGATCAAATACTGTTCTGAATCTGATGTTTGAGTTACTGCACTGACTCGCACCTTTTGACCAGGGCAGGATATATCTGTTTGGACAGGATAGGATATATCTGTTTTGTTTTCACTCTTTTTGTATCATATATTTTGGAAATGTGATGCATGAAATTTAATTTTAACTTAGTGGTTCCCCAATATAATAGCATCCAGAAACTCAACTAAAATGTTCTACTTTTAATTTATCATATGGAAATGTATAAACATTCATTATTAAATATTAATCACACCCATCTCTGTGCTCATTTGTCGGTCATTTACTGTTCCTGAATTATTATTTTTAGGCAAATTTAACTGGATATTAACTGCATTACATAGTGACTGCAGTATCACACAATATGATCTGCTGGATATTTTGGCAAATGTAACACAAGCACATCATCGCTCTCTAGTGTCCAAAGCAGAAAATCGCATCTCTAAGAATAGCACTACTTTTACTGGCTATAAATAGATGCCGCTGTTCTTATATAGAGGAACCGGCTAAGAACATGACTGATGATGGCTATTTGAACAACAGACCTATTATAATTCAGCAGTGTAATTCTTGTAATTCGGCCAAGCTCATGTTCTGTGTGGAGTGACTGCGGTGATAATAAATATCACCAGCAAGAACAACAGCAACACATATTCTTCCTATACCTTATCTTAAGACAGGATATTTCATGATAAAGTCTTGTCATTATTACTAGATCGATTGATAATGGGGTTTACTGATATCTTTGACTGGTATTTTCTCTCTTATTTGGTCGTGATAAATGTGGGTTTTTGAGGACTACCAGCAGCATCAATGCACAGTGCACAGGAAAACTGACTCATTTATGCCCTTTTATTCAGTGTGATAATTGTGCTACTTGCCGTGCACGTGAAGATGACAGATTATCTCAATTGTATTAAACAAACCCATTGTAATCAATGACTCTGTCTCCACTGGATGCTGAGCCTGCGCGATGTGACAGGACAAATCCGACAGTAAATTGATGTTTAGGGGTGGTTGATTATGATTTTACTTTTCTAATTTTAGTTAGTGAGTAATTTTGCAGTTTTAGCATAAACAACATCTGTAAAGTTCAAAGCAAAGGGAGATATTTTCTTTTAAAGAAATTGCTTTTTTAAGAACTAGCCTATAACAAACGGCTGGTATGGACTACAAGACATTCCTCCCAGGTTAGTGACATCACCAACCCCGCCCCGGGAATGTGATTTATCAAGACAGAATATGCTAATCAATGACTAAAAGATAACTACACATAAGCTTAGGGTGACCAGATTTCTCGGAGTGGAATACGGGACAGACACAGAACGCATGCGTATTAATGCGTCTTACATGCGCTTCATGAGGCACACTAGCACACACACGCAAGGTCTCTCGCTCTCTCTGTCGTGGGCGCGCTCTCTCCCTCTCTGTCATGCGCGCGCTACACGGTTTGAACGTAACATATATATTCACTTAGCCTTTCGGAAACGAAACCTATTATATATAAAAATATATATTAACGATGAAATACGGGACAAAACATGATTTTTTCAGAATAAGTCGGGACACTAAAATTAGAGTGGAAATACAGGACTGTCCCGGGAAAAACGGGACGTCTGGTCACCCTACATAAGCTACATAAATTCATCAACTAACCATTCATAAATGTTGTCTACACGTTGTCACTTATTGAGTCTCTCCATCTTTCTGACTCTGCTTTGTACATAAAAGGCTAAAAGTTATTGAAATTTCCAGTGCATGTCTGTGTGAGGTAATCGAAGCTGCTGGACAAGAACTCTTGAAGCTCCGCCCCCTGTGCTGGGAGCAGCACCTCATTTGCATTTACAGAGACAGACACAAAATGAGGCATTTTTGCTCACCTCAAAAAGTGACAACTTTAACATGCTATATAAAAATATCAGTGGGGTATTTTGAGCTAAAACTTCACATACGCACTCTGTGGACATCAGAGATTTATTTTACATCTTGTGAAAAGGGCATTATACCACCCCTTTAAAGCCTTTGCTGATGTCCTGTTCTGACAGCGCTGGTGTTGCAGCAGGCCCCGCCTCCGCCGTCCCTTTGAAATGGTCGAAAACTGGATTAATGACCCCACGCAGTGGCCAAATATGGACTATTCAGACATTTACCACTGTCTTGTGGAATCACCAAGTAGCCTATTTTTTGTCATTAACACACTCACAGTATGACAAACTAGATGATGAGGCCATGTCACTTGGATCATATTTAACTTGATTTAAGCAATTGACATAGTTTTGTTGTCGACTAGCTATACTAGTTAGAAAGACGAAGCTGCTAGCAGTTACGTGATTAGCTCTCACTAGGCACGCTACCTTGGCTGTTAACTGATTTTACTGTTGAAATAGTGGCAGGCTAGGACTCAAGTGGACTTGGCTGGTTTCTGCTTGTGTCTAGAAAGTGCTAGGACTTTGAAAGTTGTAAAAAGGTTTACAGTACGGCAAAATATGTAGCGTTGGTCTATATCCTAACAAATCATATCTCTATTCTGCGTTCATTTGCAAAACTTTTGAATTGCCCGAGAAAGTTTTATTCGATCATACTCACATCATAAAATTTCTATGAAAAATTTCCCCAGAGAAACTTTTGGAGAAAGAAATAAAGAGCTGGGAGGAAATATATAGCCTATACTATGGAATAATTAATTGGACTTTAATATTTGTAACCCACAGAAGACAATCTACAAATGTGTACAATGAAGCGCAAATATTTCACTATCTGCAAATGTGTATATTTACATTTGTGATACGTAAAATCATATCCACAAAAATACAGGGTGATGTGTACAACACAAAACTGTTTTTACACATTTGCAGATTACTTCCTGTGAATTTGTGGGTCATGTTACATTTGTAAGTTCCTTTTTACACATTTGTGGAATTTTGTCCAATGTGTACTGCGGAGATCTGTAAATAAACATATACACAAATATCTCACGATTTGCAAATACACACAATTAAATCTGTACAAATATCTTTTTATTTCACATACAAATTGTGATTTACGCATTTGTGGATCCATTTCTACACACAAAACTGTTTTTACACATTTGCAAATTACTTCCTGTGAATTTGTGGGTCACGTTACATTTGTAAGTTCCTTTTGTCCACTCTGTCCCGCTGCGATCTGCAAAAAGAGATTTGTAAGGCGTACGTGTGCAAGCCCGTCCTTGTACTTTTTGATCATTTCATTTCCTGTTTGGAATGGAATAACGAGAAATGAAAACCAGCTCGTTTATTCGTTTTTTACTTTAGTTTAAAAAACAAAAAATGAGATTTTGGCTCGATTTTTTAATTTTTCGTTTGTGGTTTACAAATCGGTTTATGGGTTCGATATTTCATTTGGCAGACATGAGCGCGCTGACACGCCCCTTTCATCTGATTGGTCAAAGCGCTCCGCCTTCAGTACGAGCTTTTCTTTCTGTCAGGCAGAATAAGAGTCAGTACAAGTGCGGCACTAACAAATGCACTTTAATAAACTAATGTCTGAAACCACCACTCACTGTTAACTATGCACAGTATTTGAAACAGAAATATGTTGCTGGTCACGTAATTTGTGCTGATGCGACTTGCAAGCAACCCCATTAATGTGAGCCACTGTAGGCCTACACAGATTATTTTAGCTAGATGTATAGGCCTATTTCTCATTGATAAATACAGTGCGAATAGTTCCGTCTCTTTGGATAAGGGGAAGTGGAAATAAAAATCAATAATAGGCTGAACTGTAGCCTACCATGATAATATGTCCGTAACATTAGATGTCCGTAGATTACCTACCCATAACTGTTACATTAGAGTTAGGGGATAACACAGTTTGTAGCTACAGTATACAAATCATTGTCTAAAATTCCCATAAAACATGAATCTGTTCATAATCTCTGATTACACAATTCCAATACGAATAGCACTGAGAGGCGTCTGGAATGACTGTGCAATAATCAATCCGCATTTGCTGCTAATTTACAGTAGGCTAATATTCAGAATGTTCTTCTCATAGAACGCCAACTACCGCACAAATGGACTTCCTTTGTGAAATATGGCAGACCACATTTTTTAAACTGTTATTTAAGCTATATTTGTGCATAAATGTTTGCATTCAAGTTTTTAGAGACAGATAGACAGACAGACAGATAGACAGATAGATAGATAGATAGATAGATAGATAGATAGATAGATAGATAGATAGATAGATAGATAGACAGATAGACAGATAGACAGACATAGATAGATAGATAGACAGACAGACAGACAGATAGCCTACAGCTAGCTAGCTAGCTAGATAGATAGATAGATAGATAGATAGATAGATAGATAGATAGATAGATAGATAGATAGATAGATAGATAGATAGATAGATAGATAGATAGATAGATAGATAGATAGATAGATTTAAAGCATAAGCATTATGAACTACAATAGCCTAAACAGAACTGGAACCTTTGTAAGATATGCGCTCGTCTTCACAAAAACTACATGCAGGGTTTTTAAACATCTCGTGTGGAGAAAATATTCTTTATCCTGTGCAGTATGGTAAGCCATGGCAAAAAGCAGGATAACTTGTAGGCTATAGCCTTGAAAGGAAAACAAATTTGCAGAGTAAAAACAGAGTTTGTGTTGTTGAATCAATTTTTTTTTTAGTACATCTTAAAATATAGAGCTCATGACAAATAATAGTTCCAGATGGACAAACAATAAATGCAAAAACCAGTGTGAATAACAATATCTTAAAAGAAACTAGAGAGTGGCAAACTTTGGAATAGGGTTCAAGTTTTAATTAGTTGTACAGCTTGAAGTGTAAAGCTTATTCTCATACACAGATATGGCCTATTTATGAATGAAATTCATGCTTTTATTTGTCATTTAAACTGATGCAAACAGGGAAAGAGAGTAGAAAAGACTTATTATCCTGTCGCCCCCTTTAGTGGACAGTATTAAGTATTACGGCCTTCTTTGCTCAGATAACGCAAGTCAATGGGATTTTTTTTTCGGAAGGTAAGTCTGACCAGTCCGAAAAGATATAAGCGAGTCAGACCAGTCTGAAGGTCTGAGCTGAGTTTGGTGAAGCATTAAAGTTCTAGGCAGAGTCAATTTCTCATAATAATAATAATAATAATGTTTAAATATATGGCTTTCTCAAGGCAACATAATAAAGAAATCTCAGAGAAACATCGACCAATTCAATATGTAATAAAATTTTATTCGTTTTATAATAAAACTAATAACATTTTAAAGGTATGCCGTCTTCAACCAACATGATTTTAATTAATCTCAAACCCTGCTAATTTGGTCAGTATTAGTATACGTACACTGATTCTTGCTTCTCTCTTTTCTGTCTTTCTTTTCATGTGAACTGAGTAGGCTATACACATGATTACATTCATAAAAAATAATCTTTATTTCTATTCAATTTTTGCCTTGTGATGTAAATAAAATAAGAGAGTGGTAGCCTAAATGTTACGGACATATTATGATGGTACAGTTCAGCCTATTATTGATTTTTATTTCCTCTTCCCTTTTATCCAAAGAGACGGAACTATTTGCATTGTATTAATCAATGGGAAATACCATATGCTAAAATAATCTTTCATATAGGTCCGTGTGGGTCGCTTGCAAATCGCAGCAGCAATTACGTGACCAGCAACATATTTCTGCTTCAAATATTGTGCGTAGTTAACAGTGAGTGGTGGTTTCAGACATTATTTTATTAAAGTGCATTTGTCAGCAAGGGGGTAATCCATCAGCCGGAAGTTGAAGCCTCGCGGGAGCCGCCATTGTAGCAGAACTTCACCTGCTGTTAGCATTCCATTGACTCCCATTCATTTTGGCGTCACTTTGACAGCGAATAACTTTACATCTGAGGCGTCCAAAGATTTCATTTGTCCATTATTTATTTCTAAATAAACACGACAATGTATAAAAGGCTCCATTACTTTGTATCTTACGTTATGGCCCCGTAGAAGCCGTTTTTGTTAAAAACAGGCTAACGATTGCGTCATAACCACGAGACTTTATGTCGCACAATAGAGAAATTACCGTATAGACAGGAGGAGAAGCTCGCAGGCAATCGGGGGGACGTCCCGTCAAGGGAGAAGCCAATAGATAATGAGTCCATAAAAGCAACGGGACAAAATATTTCAACAACGTTTTTGGGGAATTGGAAATAATTCGGTATGTGGCAAGTGAATACATATGAAGTGATTAACGTTGGCAATTTTCACGCACAGCTACTACAAGATTTACGTCTGTCAGACAGGTTGCTCACGTCATCAAGCTTAATTTGAGTCGGTTTGAGTCTGCGCGTCAGGAACGGAAGTGCTCAAAAATCGCTAAAAATGGGCTTCAACTGTCTCAACTGAGTTCCAATGAGATGGCTCTGTCCACTTCTTATACTGTCTATGTTTGTCAGTGCCGCACTCGTACTGACTCTTATTCTGCCTGACAGAAAGAAAAGCTCGTACTGAAGGCGGAGCGGTTTGACCAATCAGATGAAAGGGCCGTTTCAGCGCCGCCCACGTGTGCAAATTTCCCGAAATAACCCGATTTGTACAGTTGCGTCTTTCTTTTACCCGCGCTTTCAATTTTGGCACGATTCTCTCACTGAATGAGTTTTGCAAGCGCGAAGAGGAGGGTGGGTCCACCTTCATCATGCAGCCAATCAGATGAGCTTCTCGCTGACACTCGATTTACTCTTATCTGATTGGTTCAATAAACACGTCAGTCTTCAGAAAGCATATTTATCTTCATTTGGCTCATTCTCGTTACTTTTAATGCAAACATACATGTTAAATAAATACATAAATCATGATTGTTTAATAACCTGTGCACCATTAGGCGGATTATTTGAGTAAATACTGAATTTAGAGCTGGTGTGTTAAGAAAAAAAATTTCTGTATATTCAGTGCATGTATCCTGCTCATATAGACTGTGATCCTGCTCACCATCATCAGCATCATCATCATCCTCCTCAGCAGGCCAGATTTGTTTGTAATGTTGATGCTGCTGAATGTAGGCCTAGTTTTTGTACTGCATGCATCATTTCACCTGTCAATTAATCATGGGCGATTCCAATTATTATTATTATTTTACTAAAATTAGTTATAATAATATATTTTTCCCTTTAACATGTATTTTAAGGTCATCTCTAAATTATGCACCATTTATCACCTGCAATGCCATCGTGTAACCACTAGATTGCTGTATAGCCCTATATATAAACACATATGCTGTGTATTCCCTGGCTGCTGGGTTTTTATTCAGACATAATTAGTTGCTTTGCATTTGATTTTGCATGTGGATATATATATATATATATATATATATATATATATATATATATATATAGCCTAATTATTAAAGACTACTTTTTGTTAAAGTTGAATTTATCAGTTTCAGATTTATCAGAAATTAATCAGTTTTTCATTAGCTACAGTCAAATCTAAACACAGAGAAAGCATTTCATTATACTAGAAACATAATAGCTTGATCAGTCACACGAAAGTAATCAGAATTGTGACTAAGACAATATTTAAAAATATATGTTAAATACCATGAACAGAGACATGATGTGAAAAACACTGCATCAGAATGGTATTATTCGGTATTAAAGAATGGGTATTCAATGTTTTTTTGTTTGTTTGTTTGTTTGTTTGTTTGTTGTAAAGTTTAACATCAGCTCAGTGGTGTAACAGATAGGCTTATAATATATAAAATTTAAATCCAATAACACCGCTCGGAATTCAGTATTAACTAATATAGTCAGCCTAATGGTGCACAGCTTATTAAGCAATCATGATTTATGTATTTATTTAAGATGTATGTTTGCATTAAAAGTAACCAGAATGAGCCAAATGAAGATAAATATATGCGTTCTGAAGACTGACGTGTTTATTGAACCAATCAGATAAGAGTAAATCGAGTGTCAGCGAGAAGCTCATCTGATTGGCTGCATGATGAAGGTGGACCCGCCCTCCTCTTCGCGCTTGCAAAACTCATTCAGTGAGAGAATCGTGCCAAAATTGGAAGCGCGGGTAAAAGAAAGACGCAACTGTACAAATCGGGTTATTTCGGGAACTTTTTTGCCGCATGTACACAATAAGTCATTTAGACATTTGCAACAGTTTATTTATTTACACAAAGTTTGATTTTACGCGATCAATCTGTTTTGCAGTCCCTGACTCTGTTGTTTTCGGTTGCAAATAGCTGTTCACAGGCTTGCAATGCTTTTGGCCGCATTTGTGCGCAAAAACCGTGCCAAAAGTGTAAGCGCGGAAAAATGGAAGTCAGAAGAATACAGATCCTATTTATTTTGCGTTAGCATGAAGCTGCGGTTTCACAATACATGTATTACACTTACCAATAACAGTAAAATGCTGCAAATATTTTTTTTCTTACACTTGATATGCGATTTACACGCTTACAAATCTTCTCTTGCACACGCAAATTTAATTTACGCTTGCAATCTTATGTACACTTTCACAAATCTTACCCTGCGCACGCGATTCTTTTAGGCATCATTTTACCTTCATATATAGCGCTTTTCACAATACAGATTGTATCAAAGCTGCTTCACAGTATCAATCAAAACAACTTAATGTTTGTTTATTACTGGAAAAATCTGTAAGACATCCAAGTTTGGTAGAGCTGATCAATGGTATGATTCATTAATTAATTTGAATATCCCCAACTGAGCAAGCCAAAGGCAACAGTGGCAAGGAACCGAAAAACTCCATCCAGTGACCTAATGGTGTCCTAACACCCATCAGATGACCCAATGGAGAAAAAAAACCTTGGGAGAACCCAGGCTCAGTCGGGGGCCAGTTCTCCTCTGGCGTTTATGAACTAGAGGCCGAATTTACAGTAACTGTAAGATAAAAAATGTATATGAATGCCTGGCTAAATAGATGCGTCTTCAGTCTAGTTTTAAACTGGGAGAGCGAGTCTGAGCAACGAACAATATCAGGAAGGCTATTCCAGAGCTTCGGAGCTAAATGTGAAAATGCTCTGCCTCCTTTGGTGGATCTGTATATCCTAGGAATGACCAGAAGCCTCGAATTTAGTGATCTTAAAGAGCGCGATGGATTGTAAGACGATAGAAGATCCGTTTAATAGACTGGAGCTAAACCATTTAGAGCTTTATAAGTCAAAAGCAATATCTTGTAATTAATACTGAACTTTATAGGTAACCAATGAAGTGATGATAAAATCGGTGTTATATGATCATATTTTCTTGATCTAGTAAGAACTCTAGCGGCTACATTTTGGACTAACTGTAGCTTGTTTATTGAAGATGCAGGACAACCAGCTAATAAAGCATTACAGTAATCTAGTCTCGAGGTCATGAATGCATGAACTAACATTTCTGCATCAGAGACTGATAGCATATTACGTAGTTTAGCAATGTTTCTAAGGTGGAAAAAGGCTGTTTTTGTAACATATGAAATATGCTTTTCAAAAGACAGGTTGCAGTCTAATGTAACACCCAGGTCTTTTACTGTAGCGGATAAAGTAACAGGGCATCCTACTACAGGTCCTTCACAAAGAAATAGCATATTGTGATAAAGTTCATTATTTTCCATAATGTAATGATAAAAATTAAACTTTCATATATTTTAGATTCATTGCACACCAACTGAAATATTTCAGGTCTTTTATTGTTTTAATACTGATGATTTTGGCATGCAGCTCATGGAAACCCAAAATTCCTATCTAAAAAAATTAGCATATTTCAAGTGTTTTTAATACAAAAAAAGTCAACCTTCAAATAATTATGTTCAGTTATGCACTCAATACTTGGTCGGGAATCCTTTTGCAGAAATGACTGCTTCAATGTGGTGTGGCATGGAGGCAATCAGCCTGTGGCACTGCTGAGGTGTTATGGAGGCCCAGGATGCTTCGATAGCGGCCTTAAGCTCATCCAGAGTGTTGGGTCTTGCATCTCTCAACTTTCTCTTCACAATATCCCACAGATTCTCTATGGGGTTCAGGTCAGGAGAGTTGGCAAGCCAATTGAGCACAGTAATACCATGGTCAGTAAACCATTTACCAGTGGTTTTGGCACTGTGAGCAGGTGCCAGGTCGTGCTGAAAAATGAAATCTTCATCTCCATAAAACTTTTCAGCAGATGGAAGCATGAAGTGCTCCAAAATCTCCTGATAGCTAGCTGCATTGACCCTGCCCTTGATAAAACACAGTGAACCAACACCAGCAGCTGACATGGCACCCCAGACCATCACGGACTGACTTGACACTGGACTTCAGGCATTTTGGCATTTCCTTCTCCCCAGTCTTCCTCCAGACTCTGGCACCTTGATTTCCGAATGACATGCAAAATTTGCTTTCATCCGAAAAAAGTACTTTGGACCACTGAGCAACAGTCCAGTCCTGCTTCTCTGTAGCCCAGGTCAGGCGCTTCTGCCGCTGTTTCTGGTTCAAAAGTGGCTTGACCTGGGGAATGCGGCACCTGTAGCCCATTTCCTGCACACACCTGTGCACGGTGGCTCTGGATGTTTCTACTCCAGACTCAGTCCACTGCTTCCGCAGGTCCCCCAAGGTCTGGAATCGGTCCTTCTCCACAATCTTCCTCAGGGTCCGGTCACCTCTTCTCGTTGTGCAGCGTTTTTTGCCCCACTTTTTCCTTCCCACAGACTTCCCACTGAGGTGCCTTGATACAGCACTCTGGGAACAGCCTATTTGTTCAGAAATTTCTTTCTGTGTCTTACCCTCTTGCTTGAGGGTGTCAATGATGGCCTTCTGGACAGCAGTCAGGTCGGCAGTCTTACCCATGATTGCGGTTTTGAGTAATGAAACAGGCTGGGAGTTTTTAAAAGCCTCAGGAATCTTTTGCAGGTGTTTAGAGTTAATTAGTTGATTCAGATGATTAGGTTAATAGCTCGTTTAGAGAACCTTTTCATGATATGCTAATTTTTTGAGATAGGAATTTGGGGTTTTCATGAGCTGTATGCCAAAATCATCCGTATTAAAACAATAAAAGACCTGAAATATTTCAGTTGGTGTGCAATGAATCTAAAATATATGAAAGTTTAATTTTTATCATTACATTATGGAAAATAATGAACTTTATCACAATATGCAAATTTTTTGAGAAGGACCTGTATGTTAAAGTCGTTCTGTGAAAGGTTTTGTGGACGGTTTTTAGAACCGATAAGTATTACCTCTGTCTTGTCTGGATTTAATAAAAGAAAATTACGCGTCATCCAATCTTTTATATCTTTAACACAATCTGTCTGGATAATTTAGCGTATTCATCTGGCCGTGATGAAATATATATTTGAGTGTCATCAGCATAACAATGGAAACTAATTCCATGTTTCCTTAGAATATTACCAAGTGGCAGCATATATATTGAGAATAATAAAGGGCCTAACACAGATCCCTGCGGCACTCCATAGTTTGCCGAAGTTATGATCGATTTTTCTCCATTTAAGTAGACGAAATGGTAGCGGTCAGATAAGTATGACCTGAACCAGCTTAATGCTTGTCCTTGAACACCAGTGTAATTTTGTAGTCGATCTAAGAGTATTGTGTGATCTATAGTATCGAACGCAGCACTAAGATCAAGTAAAACTAGTACTGAGATACAGCCTTGGTCCGAAGCTAAAAGTAAATCATTTGTGATTCTAACAAGCGCAGTTTCAGTGCTATGATGTGGCCTGAATCCAGACTGAAACTTTTCATAGATGTCGTTTTCTTGCAAGAAAGAGCCGAGTTGAGCGGACACAACTTTTTCTAATATTTTTGACATAAATGGAAGATTCGAAATGGGTCGGTAATTTGCTAGGTTATTTGGATCTAATTGTGGTTTCTTAATAAGAGGTTTTATAACTGCCAGCTTGAACGTTCTTGGAACATGACCTAAAGATAAAGATGAGTTAATAATGTTGAGAAGAGGCTCTTCCACTATAGGTAACACTTCTTTCAGTAGTTCAGTTGGTATAGGATCTAATAAACATGTTGTTGTTTTAGATGAAGTGATAAGTTTATTTAACTCTTTTTGTTCTATGGTTGTAAAGCATTGTAATTGTTCTTGCGGGGTGATAATTGTGGCCGAATTATAAGGCCCGAGCAAAGATTGAACGTTTACGATTTTGATTCTGATGCTTTCAATTTTCTCGGTGAAGAAGTTCATGAAATCATTACTACTAAACTGTAACGAGGTATTTTGTTCCGACGACGTCTGTTTATTTGTTAGTCTAGCCACGGTATTAAATAAAAATCTTGGATAATTTCGGTTGTTTTCTATTAATTTGCTGAGGTGCTCAGCCCTGGCCGTTTTAAGGGCCTTTTTATAACATGACATACTGTCTTTCCACGCGATTCTAAAGACCTCTAAATTAGTTTTTTTCCCATTTACGCTCTAAATTACGGGTTTCTCTCTTTAAAACATACGTAGTATTATTGTACCATGGTGCTATACTTTTTTCTCTGACCTTTTTTAATCTAATATTTGTGTATATGTTAGATATTTGTGTATATGTTTATTTACAGATCTCCGCAGTACACATTGGACAAAATTCCACAAATGTGTAAAAAGGAACTTACAAATGTAACGTGACCCACAAATTCACAGGAAGTAATTTGCAAATGTGTAAAAACAGTTTTGTGTGTAGAAATGGATCCACAAATGCGTAAATCGCAATTTGTATGTGAAATAAAAAGATATTTGTACAGATTTAATTGTGTGTATTTGCAAATCGTGAGATATTTGTGTATACGTTTATTTACAGATCTCCGCAGTACACATTGGACAAAATTCCACAAATGTGTAAAAAGGAACTTACAAATGTAACATGACCCACAAATTCACAGGAAGTAATCTGCAAATGTGTAAAAACAGTTTTGTGTTGTACACATCACCCTGTATTTTTGTGGATATGATTTTACGTTTCACAAATGTAAATATACACATTTGCAGATAGTGAAATATTTGCGCATCATTGTACACATTTGTAGATTGTCTTCTGTGAGTTACAAATATTAAAGTCCAATTAATTCTTCCATACTATATCAACACAAAAGTTATGCAAGTAAACGCAAAAACTATTATAGCCTAATCTTTCCTGGCATCTCATCTTTTCCCATAACTTTAGGTTTGGTTAACATCTTTAATATATCATTTCACAACATATCTTGAACAAACAGAGGCATGGTCTGAGATAATAGTGTATTTACCGGTGTTGAATTCTCGGAAGATGAAGAAAATATCCGTCAGAAAAAAAAGAGCCATTTCTTCACCAAAATACAAACCGCCACAATGGAACATCCCTCATGGCCTCATCGTCTAGTTTGTCATACTGTGAGTGTGTTAATGACAAAATAAATAAATAAATAAATAAATAGGCAACTTACTTGGTTTTTCCACGAGATAGTGGTAGATGTCTGAATAGTCCATATTTGGCCACTGTGTGGGGTCATTAATTTGCAGATCTAGAGCGAGTTCTATTCTCAGAGAAATACGTTTGTTTTCCCCCAAAAAGGGGCGTAACCCTTCGATGACGCAAAAGTAGCGTTGGTCTATGGAACCTGCCTACGTCACGAACCACCGCAAACATCCAATAGGTAGGCTAATAAAGAGTGTCTTTCTTAACAGACACAAAATGCAATTAAAATATCTGTCCAACATGAACAGGGCCCTTACATGTGAACAAGATGCGTTTAGCAACTTAGCTATTGTTTAAATTCACCTAAATAGTGTTTTATAAATAGTGTTGAGAGGGGCACTGTGAGAATATAGTTTTTTGATTTCTCCAGCGCCTTCGACACCATCCGGCCGCTTCTGTTGAGAGACAAGCTGACAGAGATGAGGGTTGACCCATTCCTGGTGACATGGATTACGGACTACCTCACAGAGAGACCACAGTACGTTAGACCGACGGGCTGCACGTCAGACAATGTGGTTAGCAGCACCGGAGCACCACAGGGGACCGTGCTCTCTCCAGTCCTCTTCACCTTGTACACATCTGGCTTCCAGTATAACTCCGGGCTCTGCCACATGCAGAAATACTCAGACGATACTGCGATAGTTGGCTGTATCAAGGATGGACAGGAGAGGGAGTACAGGAGCCTGGTTGATGACTTTGTGAGGTGGTGCAGGACCAACCATCTGCAGCTGAACTCCTCAAAGACCAAGGAGATAGTGGTGGACTTCAGAAGGAAGAAACCACATCTCCAGCCTGTGTCCATCAAGGGGGTTGATGTGGAGGTCGTCAGGACTTATAAATATCTGGGGCTTGACTGGACAGCAAATATGGACACACTCCATAGGAAAGGGCGAGCCGTCTGTACTTCCTTAGAAGGCTGCGGTCCTTCAACATCTGCAAAAAACTGCTGCAGATGTTCTACCAGTCTATGGTGGCCAGCATCCTATTTTATGCTGTAGTTTGTTGGGGAGGAAGCAGCAAGAAGAGAGACGCTGGTCGACTGGACAGACTGATAAGGAGAGCTGGCTCAGTAGTGGGCTCAGAACTGGACTCTCTGGTGACAGTGGCAGAAAGAAGGACCCTGGACAAACTGCTGTCCATACTGGACAACGCCCACCACCCTCTGCATAACACCTTTATCGGTCAGAGGAGTGTGTTCAGTGGCAGACTACTGTCCCTGCCCAGCTCCACCAACAGACTTAAAAACTCTTTCGTCCCACTGGCCATCAGATTGTACAACAGCTCCTAGTCATGGCAGGAAGGACAATAGGCAGTTGGACAATCTCTACCTCCTTCTGGACTGTTTACCTCCATCTGCACTCCATTTTGCACTGCTTATCGTTTAGCACGGTTTACTGTGGCTACTATGCAATAAGTTAATTTTATTATTTTAATTTTAATTTTAATATAGGCTTTATGTATGTTTTAATGCATGTGTGTTACATGCTACTGGATACTTTAATTTCCTGGATAATTTCCCTCGGGATAAATAAAGTATCTATCTATCTATCTATCTATCTTAGACGGCTAGCTGTAGTCTCGCGCTGAAGTCCCGTGGGAACTCAGTTGTAGCCAAAGGAAAATAGCAGTGTGTAGGTGGGAGGAGCGTAGTGTGTGAAGAATGATGAACGGAGTTGCTCAATGCTCACAAGTGAAGAAGAAATTGTTCGCGTTTGTGCCGTTCTGAATAATGGCAACAGAATGGGAAAATACAATCTTATTTTCATCGTCTTCCATGACCTCGAGATTCTGCAGTTGTGCCTAGTTGTACTTCAACTTGATGTGCAAACTCCCATACAAGTAGCCTACTACGCGCTAAAGATTAAAGCATTTGCAGCGAACACTTTGACAAGGATGACTACACAGACACAACACAGCGGGGCCGGTTGAAGAAAAAAGCAATTGCGTGGACGAAGACGGGTGCAACTACTGTGGAGGTAATGTAAGCTTTATTTATCCTTCCATTTGGGCGCTGTGCAAGTGTCTGTGTAGTCATCCTTGTACAGCACAAACGCGAACCATTTCTTCTTCACTTGTGAGCAACTCCGATCATCATTCTTCACACACTACGCTCCTCCCACCTACACACTGCTATTTACCTTTGGCTACAACTGAGTTCCCACGGGACTTCAGCGCGAGACTACAGCTAGCCGTCTAAAACACTATTTAGCTGAATTTAAACAATAGCTAAGTTGCTAAACGCATCTTGTTCACATGTAAGGGCCCTGTTTATGTTGGACAGACATTTTAATTGCATTTTGTGCAATTAAGTTCACAGAAAAAGTTCACAACAATATAATATCCAAATATTTTTATCCAAACACCTAGTTACATTACATTTGATGTAAAACCAAGTTCAGAACATGGTAACTACATTAATGACCCTTTTTACCCGTTTTACCCACAGACTAGGTTTGGGAAAAAATTGTAATTCTGAAAATAGATGTACTCCCCCTAAATAAAGTCTGTCCTATTCTCATATCATATATAACTGTGATGTTCTGCTAAACAACAAGCTTTAAAACACTTTTTTTTCTCACTGCTGAAAATTATGTGTGAAATCTGTTTTCTCGTAGGTACGTCGGCAGTGTAGGCTTCATAGTGAATACTACTACATCACTCTTGTCAACATAGTTCATAGCAACAACAAAAACATATCTTTACTTTATCTAGTGTTTTGTTGTTGTTGTTGTTGTTGTTGTTGGGAAAAACAGTACAGGTGCATTTTACCTCAAGGGGGCGTTCCCCCCACTCTACCCTATTTATCATGATGTAGGCCTACTTAAAACATAAAAAATATGAGAAATATATCAGTTTGTTCATAATTAGTGATGTTGTACAATGAGGATATTGTCGTTTGTGTCCCAATCTGTAGTGAGCCAGCGTCCTTACTGCCCTAACCAGTGCCCAAATTTTTGTGAACACGAAACACAGACTCACGACATAGGGAGCTTATTGAGAATAAGCTTTATTATAAGCTCTATTATATATATATATATTATATCTCAATAATAATTCTATGTTTGAGAATATTCTTTAAAAAAAAAATGTTTAAAATCTACACTTTTCAAATATGTGTTAAATATGATCAATGTTTTGCTATTGCTTTTCTCTGTCTGTCAGACACAGTTTCTCATCATGGTTTAGGCCTATTGTTTCTGTAAATTAGAAGAGAGACTTTATAGTAGCAGGAAGAAGCTCTTCACCTATAAACACACATGCTCTATATAGCCATTCTCTCTGACAGTTGGTCCACCAACAGATCAAACCACATCTCTGAAGAACACCAACCGCAGCATCTTTCAGTTTGACTCAGAAGACAAACTTCAGTAAACCGATGAGTTCACGCTTTTACATTTTTCCATACACTAAAAATGAGAGCTGAATAAATTTGCACAGCCATTTTTAAATAAAATTACTTACGCTCCATTTCACTGTACAATATTCATCATATATTTTCATCCAATATTCACTCAATATTCTTCTAATTTTAAATATTTAACATCATCAATGTTAAATTTCAAAGATTATCAAAATGATAAAAAATTAATGTTTTCCACTATTAAAAACAGTTCTATTATAGTCTTATTATAAGACAATGTAACCATATATAACAAGTGTACAGAGCAGTTGTGCATGTGCACTATAGGAGGGTCAAACTCTGTCAGGGGAGGATTCACATGCAAGATGAACCGTTCTGTTACGCTTGTTTTAATCAGTTTGAGTTTTCACTGAACAACTGAACATGTTTCACACGCTTGTTTTGCTCTGTTTGTGCTGCTGCCGTCTCATTGGTAAGTTATTCATATATTTGTGTGCTGTCATTTATTTGCATTTCAGTTACAATTAATTTATCATGTAACTTTACATTTATTTTGCTACAGAAGATAATTTTAAAACACATTGAAAATAAATATATTGATTCACACATGTCTGATTGTTGATATTTGTCACCTTTCATTTTGTTAAGCATCTCTGCTGCTGTTCTTCAATTCATATTTAAAGGTTAAAAACTGATTTCAGGCGTTGTAAGAGCCTTTATCAGGTCTCAAAACCTCTTCATGTTCATCAGGTGTGTTTGGTGATTCAGTGTCAGTGATGGAGGGAGATTCTGTTAGTCTAAACACTGATCTTACTGAAATACAAGAAGATGAAGATATACTGTGGAAATATGGACCTGAAAAGTCTCTCATAGCTCAAATCAGTAAAGCTACTGGAATCTTCTCCACATATGATGATGTTCCTGATGGGAGATTCAAAGACAGACTGAAGCTGGACGAACAAACTGGATCTCTGATCATCACAAACACCACAACTGAACATACTGGAGTTTATGAAGTACTGATAACTGGAGCGGGACGATCATCAAAAACATTCAGTGTTTCTGTCTATGGTGAGTAGAGACATAATTTGTCCCGTCCTTTGTATTTTGTTAGCTATTAACATGTTGAAATGTTTGATCATTTCATAGTTTGAGAAGAGACACCTAAACACATTGAACTGAAAATAAGATTGTTGTTTAGATTCATCCATATTTCTCTTTATTCTCTCATATTTTCCAGCTCATCTGCACACTCCTAAGATTACCAGAGACTGTTCATCATCATCATCATCATGTTCATTGGTGTGTTCATCAGTGTTGAGTGTGAGTGATGTTACTCTCTCCTGGTACAAAGGAATGAGTGTATTGTCCAGCATCAGTGTGTGTGATCTCAGCATCAGTCTCTCTCTACCTCTGGAGGTGGAATATCAGGATAAAAACACCTACAGCTGTGTGCTGAACAATCCCATCAGCAACCAGACCACACATCTGGACATCAACACACTCTGTCACACATGTGCAGGTACCACAGCACTGATGATATATGTGTGTATTTACTGAGCTGATCTCTGTCTTCTGTTGTAGATCAGACTGATGCATTCACTCACATTAATGACTGTCTCTCTTTTCCTCTCCTTCATTTCCTCCAGTCTCAGTGTCTCTGATAGTGTTGATCTCTGCTGGATCTCTGATGATCGTTGCTGTCGTTGGGATCTTCTGCATCTACAAGAAATGTAGAAAAATTGACAGCGGAGGTAAGTGTTACAAAGTATTGTAACAAATAATGCTTTTAAAATTTTCTCTAAATATTTTTGATCGATTAATAGCCCTATCATTTAATCAATTATTGTCTCACAATTATTTTCATAATTCCTTTTTATAAATGATCAAAATTTATTTTTATTTTTAATTTTTATTAAAAAAAAACTAGAAATGCAAAAACAGAAATGAAAATCTGCATGTTTTCAGCAATAAAATGCTTTCTCCATTTTATAAACAATCTCATGTGTAAAGAAACTGCTAATGCTCAAATTAAAATTTCTGTGAATGATTACTTGATAAATTTCACCATCCAAGAAATGCAAATTACTTTATTCTTCTTAAACATAATTTTTATTTATAATTGAAATAATGATTCTTTAAATTTAATGGTAAACATAAACTCTGTTCTGAATTTTTTTGTGTGTGAAAAAGGCCTAATGTTAAATGGTTGATGCCATTTTTAAAAAACTGTATCGTTAAACATTTGATTAAATGTGTGCAATTAATGTTTTAACTTTGACAGCCCTAATAATTATAGGTTGTAAAGAAACATGTTTTAATGTATCTTTTATTGTTGAAACAGTTGAGACTCATGCAGAAGAGATCACTTACGCTGATCCAGTGTTCTTCAAAAGAAACGCGGTAAGACAATTAATAAGATTACACATTAAAAATACACGTCACAGATTACAATTTTTGAAACTAATTTGTTAAATTAATGTACTTACATTGATAAAAATAACATTTTAACAGTTTGTACAACAAGACTAAGTCCTTTTGAACAAATAATGTTTTGTTTAATTGAAATAAAAGTTCTTGTGTCAGATAACTACTAGCTAGAAAAAAATATGCTAAATATAATTTCATTTATTATTATTATTATTATGCACATTTTTTATTATTATCATATATTTTGTTATGCATTGTTTTTGTTTTGTTTGTTTTTTTATTACAGAAAGTAACTAGGGAGGATCACGTGGATTATGCCCCTCTCAACATGAGCAGATGATCAAACTTAATTATTTTTATAAGTACAAGACAACTGTTTGATTACTTTCACTGGAAACCTTTCATGTTTCATCTTAAAGTACAGAGCCCCTAAAGAGACGTTAAAATATTAGATGGGGGGGCTTTATGGGCTCCGTAATAAAGAGACTAATCTCATAAAATAAAGTGCAAAACATAAATGTAAAATAGTGGAGATCCTGCTTTATTCATTTAATTACAACTAAACCGGTATTGTTTGATCTGTTGGACAAATAGCTTGTGCGTGAGAATGTGTCTGCTGCTGGAGGTTTGTGTTTGATGTCAGTTTTTGAGTTGTCAGTATTCTGTTTGAGTAAAGAGTGTGGTTGAAGGGCTTTTTCCATTCCTGCTCACATGAAACCGTTGACTTCTGCTCTACAGAGTTTTTTTTTTTTACTACAAAACACTGAACTTTTGTTCACAAAAAGGTCTTAAATCAAACACTGATATTTTTGTGAAATATGAAAATATCTTATATACTTTGTGTGCATATGCAACATGACTGTATAAACGCATGCAGTGATCATGCAGAAAAGCTCTGCTTATTCCCAGCTCTAAGAACCGAGGCAGAAGTTATTTCTAGGAAGAACTATTCTTTAAATCTCACATCTTTTTTAAAATAAAGGTCATATGTTTTTTTTTCTGTCAATGTCTGGGAATTATTTTAAGAATAAATGTTACATCCTATAAATGTCTAGGGGTCAGAACATAAAGTTTAAGATTTTAAAGAGCAATAGTCAGGGCTCTGCCACAGCACCAGAACAACAAAGTTCTTTTCAACAATTTTATTCAAAAGTTCTTAACACAACACAATTTACTGCAATGCCAAAATAACAAACAAAAGTTTAGTCTGCCTGGGGGAGTCAACTAAATAACAGAAATGTACACTCTCCCTACCTGACAAAAAAAACAGGAGAAAACAGGGGATAGCAAAATAAAAATGGCACCCACCTCCCTACAGTTCCCAGACAATGAACAAAGCAAATAATCAGGACAATAATAATAATATAAATAATATGGACAGACCCTCGATTTTGACCGAGGGAGCGAGTCTACTTCATATGTACACTTCAGGCAGCTCCATATACCACAATGCAATACGATTGTGACGTCGCTGCAGATCTCGTCTAACACAAACAACTCTATGATATATTAATTAGATATTTTTTTTTATATAAAACAACACAAACACACCTATATACATTTATACATTAAACAAATTCTTAAAGGGAAAAAAATTGTAAATAATAAATCAACTCCATAGCTGATTCCAAGTGATCAAGGGCTTAGGACGTTCCAGTTCAGCCCATTGCAGTTTCCGCCAGAAGTGGGCACTCGTGCAACGTAAGCAATGACGAACATCCGAGTGAACGAGACGGAGGGAAGTTAGTGAGTGAAGGGCATGTCTATTTTGGACCTGAACGCAGCCCAGAACCCGTCTAACGGAGAGCCTTGGCACTTCCTATTAGCCCCATTGTATATCATCTCGGTTGCAGTTCCATTAGAATTCCACTGGAGGTGATCGCGGGCGAGTGCAGAATGAATAGGAATCTATGGAGCTAGACGGCTAAATGTATCCCTTTCTCCTGCTTGTCGTTGAATCAACGTAGATTTTATTGTTGATTCCGCAAGTTCAATATAGATTATAGACCAAAAGTCGAATGAATGAGTACTTATGTCCTTTCAATTTCTTACAGGTTAGGTCGTTGTTGGCCGGAACACGCTAGCATTCTGCTATTATGTGACGTCATCAAATTTTTTAACAGATTTTTAGAACAAATAAGTGAACTTAAAAATGCAATTTTCAGCTGAGTGTATTATCTTAGCCCCCCCTTTTTGAATTCAACTTTCAAATTACTTGACAAAAAAGTACACCTGGGGGTGAAACCATAGACAGTAAAAGAAATGGACACAGCGACCCCATTGCTTTCAACGGAGAAGACTGAAGCCCGATTATTGCACTTCCTGTCTGATGGCTGAGCGACTGCGAAGGCTCAAACTGAGCTTGACGACAGTCTGACAGTTGTAAATCTTCTATTGGCTGTGGCAAGACAAATCTGAATCACCTAATTCCTCAAAAACGTTGTTGAAATATTTTGTCCCGTTGCTTTTATGGACCTTCTATCTATGGGCTTCTCCCTTGACTTTATGCCTCTATGTCCCCCCGATTGCTTCATAGACAGTAAAAGATTGCCTGCAAGCTTCTCCTCCTGTCTATACGGTAATGTATCTATTGTGCGACATAAAGTCGTGTGGTTATGACGCAATCGTTAGCCTATTTTTAACAAAAACGGCGTCTACGGGGCCATAACGTAAGATACAAAGTAATGGAGCCTTTTATACATTGTCGTGTTTCTTTAAAAATAAATAAAGGAAAAATGAAGTCGTTGGATGCCTCAGATGTAAAGTTATTCGCTGTCAAAGTGACGCCAAAATGAATGGGAGTCAATGGAATGCTAACAGCAGGTGATGGTCTGCTACAATGGCGGCTCCTGCGAGGCTTCAGTTTCCGGCTGATGGATTACCCCCTTGGGTGAAACCCCATAGACTCTCATTCATTCTGCACTCGCCTGCGAGCGCCCCCGCATGGACAGAGACGTGATACTGCAGCCAGTCCAGAAACCGGAAGTAACCAGACAGTGCCAATTCTCTTCTATTAGAAATTCTCTGTGCACACTCTAAAAGCTAATTTTGCCCACAACCCATTACGCGTTGGACGAGGATTCAGTTAAAACTACAAACACGAGTGAAAAGTGTTAAACTACAGACATGGAGGACGCGCAAGTCCGGCGGTTATATAGAGAGGTTTCGATAAAGGGGTTTGAGTGATTAATTATCAGTATCTAACCTGACGAAAATGTATTTATTCAATGTTGTCTACATTATATTGCATCTGCAGCAACATTGTGAACTTTTGTATACGTTTAGCAATTACCTTTTAAATGTATCATTATATTCAAATTGCAAACAATTGAGGAGAGTCTCCGCATGAAAGAACCACGACTGGGAGATGAACGTGCTCTCCGAAACGGTAGGAAATCAAATTAGATTGAATGGAGGATTTTAACTGTGACAAGACGATTGACAGGGCAGTTTACAGTGACAGGATGCACGCGACAGAGCTGCCCATTAAAGATGACGTGATAGTCTGTCCCAAAGTTTGCCTACTCTTTTGCTACACACTCAAAAGTATGTAGGCTACTTTTTCTTCACAAAAAGTACATACTTTTAGGTCGTAGTATAAGTAGGCGAATTGGGACTGGGCCCATGCTCTGGAGAAAGGGGGTGCTTCTCATTTCTTATTTGTGCATCCTCGTTTCCTTTCCTCGCTTCCTTTCCTCGCGTCTCAGCTCCTCCCCTGTAGGATGTGAGGGAAGGACGCAAGGAAAGAAAATGAGGATGGAGGAATCGAATAAAAGCTTTTTTTATACATTGGAATACTTGATCACTCGAGCGTCACTTCACAGCGTCATCAACAGCGCTCAAAGGATCTGCCCTTATGTTGTTGAAGATTGTTTATTTAAGAAATTCATAATGAATAATAATAAAGCAAGATACCCTGTTGAAATATGTGAGATGTGTGGTTTATATAAACTGC
The DNA here is from genome assembly GCA_026230005.1 of Gila orcuttii. NCBI lineage: Eukaryota > Metazoa > Chordata > Actinopteri > Cypriniformes > Leuciscidae > Gila > Gila orcuttii. The sequence continues at coordinate 15,511,084 of JAPDVR010000020.1, forward strand.
AAGAGTAAAGTATAAATTCAAATTATTGTGACCGATGTGAAGGGGGAGGAGAATATATACGTGCGTCACGTTTAGTCAATAAAACACTTCCGCATAGGATACACCTGTGTATCCTCGCTCATGACTCCTCTGAAAGCCTCCTCACTCCTTGATCCTCGACTCCTCGCGGTGCAATTAGAGAATTGAGATGTCCTTCAAGATGGCTGTGCTTGATTGGTTTCCGGGTCATAGGATGGAGGAAAGAGGAGCGAGGAGGGATATTGAGAGGCACCCAAGGTTCTCTCTGAAGCTTCTTCTTCTTCTGTTAAGTTTTATGGCAGTTAACAACCAAAGTGTATTACCGCCATCTACTGGGCTGAGATGCAATCAATGGATATCATTCACAAATAAAAATAAATAAAAATTAAATCCTATTTGCTAGTTTTGTTTCTTTGATGAATGTCATCATAGCATTGGTGATGTTTCCTGATCAAGTTTCACATAATAATGTTTCTAACGAAAAGGCTTTTTTGGCTGCATTCACTTCCCTCTTCAGTTTTTCTCTTTGTCTGGAAAAATGATGCATCTTAAAAGAACATGATCTACATCCTCTCTCACTACACAAATCTCACATTTTCCAGATGGAGGTTTATGTATAACATGTAAGCTGTTATTTAAACCATGGCCTATTGTCATTCTTGTTTGGATAACTATGTTTGCTACTTGAAATATATTTTTGTATATTATATAAGTGTCCTACCTCTCTTCTCCTTATCCCATTTAGCTTTCCATATTTTGTTAACTTTGTGTTTAACAAGTACCGTAACTTCTGATTTACTGAGTGGAATGCTTAACTGAACTTCCTCTTTGGTTGCCTCTTTTGCCACCTTGTCTCCTTCCTCATTACCATCAACTCCTTTATGGGCAGGAACCCATACAAACTGGATTGATATTCCTTGTTGACTAATTGCAAATATGATATTATTAATTTCAATCAATAAGTCCTGTCAGCATGATGATTGTCCATTTTGAATGGATGTGAGAGATGACATAGAATCAGAACAAATAACTGCTTTAGGGGTCCGAACTTCTTCGATCCACTGCATTGCCATAATAATGGCTGTCATTTCAGCTGCAAATATGGACAGATGATCTGATGTTCTTTTTTTAATAGAGATTTTGTAATCAGGGATGTAAGTTGCAAGACCTGTTTCACCCTCTGAATCTTTAGATGCATCTGTATAGACCTGTGTTGTATTATAGTAGTTCTCTCTGAATGATAGTTCTGCTGGCTTTTATGCTGCATCCCTCCTGGTTGATAAGCAGGTTCAGTTGGAGACGTAATCAGCTACCTGCCAGAGTGAAAAAGTGGGAGGATCCAAAAGCAGCAGGAGACACTAAAACAACAAAGAAAGCACACACAGATCACAGCACCATGAACTTCACAAAAATATACGTCCTTGGACGTAACAATAAATACAATTTACGATGTAGGGTTGTAATAGTTGCATGCCATGTTTTGATGGATGTTGTAATTTCTTTTGTTGTCATTGGTTGTGTGAATAAAATAACTAAAAGTAGAAAATTATGGCAAAACAGTGGGACATGAAATGTGGGACATGAAAACTAAATCTGTTATGGCTGTTGTTGTATATTACTGTATATTAGGCCTACTGGGCGGTTTTTCATTTAAAAAAAAAAAATCTTTAAATTGTTCATTTATCATTTTTTTTTTCTATTACTGTGTTTGTTTATTGCTAAATATTTCAATAAAAAAAACGTGCTTTCAAAGATAATATGTCTTGATAATATGTAACCCAGGTTCCCAGTGGGTACTGGCAGACACAGAATGAACTTCAAATTAAAAAACAGATTAAAAGTATGAAAGCTGCTGACAGAGCAAATATAAGACTGCAAACTAATTAATTAATGATATAAAAATAGAGAAATATAAAATATTGAATATTATAAATATGTCCAATAGCGCAATCCCACTTTGCAAAGCCTCCAATGAGATCGCATTTTGAATGACGTCATTTAAACGCCCGCTATCGCGGTACTTTAGGAGAGAGATCCTAAGTCCCTCCCCTCCACTTCCGGCTCATGGGACCTTATTTCTGAAATATGTATGGTAGTCAATGGCGAGAGGCAACTTATCTTTTTATTCCATCTGAACTATGTCCTGAATTGCATATATGATGTTTGTCAATTTAAAAGATAATTATGCAAGCCAAGAAAGTCACAGTTTGTCATAAAACAGAAGAGTAACATTTAGTTTTATGTGAAAATCGCTCAATGAACTACTTCTCTCGTCTTGCACTATACGTCACCAAGCTCGCGTGTGTGCAGTCTGGTACAAAACACACAGGCAAGACGGCGTAACGTTACGATTATAACGTTAGACTATAGAAAAAATTACAGATGTTAGCTTCAGTAAAGTTATCTTCATTCATTGAGAGAAAGGGTATGACGTCACATGCACGCCTTTTGGGTTTGTAGGCCTAGTCTTTGTAATTACGTATTTCACAGTCTTATACCTCAATAGTTCATGGTGGTCCACCGGAAGGGGAGGGACTTAGGCTCTCTATACAAATGTGACTGAACAAGAAAGCAGACAAAATATTTGATTAGAGAGGAAAGACTAATTCAGTGGTAATTTTTTATACATTAATTTTATACAACTTTGCATCAGTCAGCATAAAAAAGTGCCTTGAAGTTGATCCTACACACCATTTTCTTTCTAAAACATGGAACTTAGTTTGAAAGATATATTTGTACGTGTGATTAATGCTATTAAAAACATTCACTTATAACTGAATTTTTGAATGGTGAATTCTTAGTTAGGACACAAGATGGCGTAATACAATTATCTTACGAGAGGTTCTCTCGTACTGCGTAATATCTTACGCTAGGGGAAAACCTCTTTTTCACGAGATATTGAAGCTAAAAATTATCCTTAATTTTGAATTAATGTAAAACGCAATGCAGCAGCATGCAGACATAGGCGAGACGGCTTGCGTGCCTATTGGCTGCTCTGCGGCAATTGCAGCAGCCTATTGAGAGAGGCCCCATGTGACGTCAGATCCAATGGGGGCGCTTTGCGCCCACTACGTCATGTCCCGCCGAAACGGGCATGGTCTGGGCCTATAAATATAGCTCAATGGCTGATACAATCTGATTTTCATCTCTTCAACGAAGCTCACCCATCGTTGGATCCAGAGTGAGAAGCCGCGGCGTCTGAGAATAAGCCTTCTGCGGGACGAGCCTCTGTATCTGAAGCCGCTGGCCTTCATCTTGCCGCCCTCAGTCGCCGTACTTGCTTCGCTTTCCGGTGCCTATATCCTTTCAAAAACTCCGCTGAGTGTGTGTTCACCGCTGTGACTCACACGCTATCTCTGCTAAAAGAGCGAGCGTCTTTTTAAAGATGCCTTCTTCCTGTGGCTCGTGCCGAGCCCCACTCAGCGACGGGGACCGCCATGTAATCTGCGTTTCCTGCCTGGGTGAAGATCATCTGCCATCATTGTGAGCTTCTGCCCATGGCGACTCTGAGGACTCGCCTGGCATCATTCGCCGAGCCTGCACCTTTGCCAGCTGTAGTGCCGCGCCACAAAAAGCGCCGTACTCAGCGGGTCCCTGAGCCTTCTCCAGCCCGCAAAGCAGGTATGGCGACTGAAGGCAGGTATGTCTTTTGACAACGTCCACTCGCTTTAACCTCCTCACCCACAGGTTCCGTTGGATAAATTTACTTTTTTCTGAGGGAAATCGATAAAACCCTACACCATTTTCTGGTGGCGCAACCCAAAACACAACACGTTTTCGTCATCGTTTCAACTTTGATAAACAACGTTTTTAATTATGTAACTGTTTACAGTAGCCGGCTGGATATCTTCAGTTGGTCAGTAGAAGCTACTCACTTTCTGCCACCCGGTCTTTTCATTGTTGCGGATGATGTTCGTGTTCAAGGCCATCAATGGTATGGCCCCGGCCTATCTCGCCAACGGTCTACCAACCAGTCAGAACCCTGCGCTCCTCTGAACACACCTCTCTGGTGATTCCAAAGTTCAAATATAAAAAGTTTGGAGGTCAGACATTTGCCGTCCAGGGCCCAAAGCTGTGGAACGCACTTCAACCTCACCTACGAAGCATCACCATGTTGAGTGTTTTTAAATCGCAGTTGAAAACGCATCTATTTAGGCAAGCTTTTAACACGTAGCCTCCGACTTGACTCGATTGCTATTTTTATGTACACTTATGTTGTATATACTGTTGTCTATTGATGTTTTTACTGGAAAGCGCCTTGTGCAACTTTTGGCTGTTGTAAGGCGCTCTACAAATAAAATTTGATTGATTGACTGATTGATTGATTGATTAATGATCTGTAGATGATAAAGTCTTGTGATGGTCAGAGATCCAGTCTGATTATCCAGCTTCAGTCTGTCTCTGAATCTCTCAGTGCCTTCATTACACTGAACACCTGTACAGATCTTACTCTGATCTCCATTGATTTGAGCGATTTGAATGTCATTATAATACCATCTAATTCTGTCTTGTTGGTTTGATTTAACACCAGTGTTTAGAGTGATTGAATCTCCCTCCCTCCCTCCATCACAAACACAAACACCCAAGCAGCTCCTGAGGAAGAAATTAACAGATAATCATAAATCACTTTTAAAATAGTGGTTAAAAATTATAGCCATTTTTTTCTACATGTGAAATAACAGTGACATTATAGCAATGTCGTTTTATGCATTGTTCATGTGAAAAAATGTAAAGGTAAAAGAGATGATCTCCATAATATTTCAGTATTGAGACAAAGCTCACTTCTTTTAAGCTGGAAGCGTTAATAAATTCATATATCAGGAAATGGTTGGGAGTTCCACGCTGCCTCAGCAGAGTGGGACTTTATAGTAAAGGAATATTGCAGCTGCCAGTCTCTGCTTTAACCGAGGAGTTTAAGTGCGCCAAGGTCAGACTGGAAATGACCTTAGTAGAGTCACGCAACAAATGTGTAAGGGAGGCAGCACCAGTGTTAAAAACTGGTAGAAAGTGGTCAGCAAAGAAATCTGTGGAAGAGGCAAAGGCTGCCCTTCAAATTGGTGATATCGTGGGACAGGCACAGCATGGAAGAGGGGGTTTTAGGCTCAGTTTAGCTCCTCCTAAATGGCACAAGGCAGCCCCAGGTCAAAGGAGGAAGCTGGTAGTCAACAAGGTGCGAAAGCAGGAGGAGAGGATGAGGTGTATAAAGGCCATTTCCCAGGCCAAGCAGGGAGAGTGGATGAGATGGGAGAGTGTGGAAAAACGCAAGATGTGCTGGCAAGACCTTTGGTCAATGGAAGAGAGTAGGATCAGTTTCCTTATCAGGTCAACATATGATGTTCTCCCATCACCACAGAACCTAAACCTCTGGGTAGGAGAGGATCCCTCTTGTCCTTTGTGTTCATCACCTGCCACATTAAGGCACATTTTGACAGGATGTAAGGTGGCTCTTAGCCAGGGTCGGTTTACTTGGCGCCATGACCAAGTACTCCGATGTTTGGCTTTAGCATTGGAAGACAAGCGTAACATGACCAATAAGTTGCCACCTGTTCTAGCAAAACATTACACACAGAAGACAATATTCCTCCGCCTAGGCGAGCAACCACCAAGAAAAGGTGTTATAACCAATTCTCGCTCAGGACAACTGGAAGCTGCTAGGGACTGGAAAATACTGGCTGATCTTGATCAACGGCTTATTTTTCCACCTGAGATTGCCACCACTAACCTCCGACCAGATATTGTTTTGTGGTCTGGATCAGCACGCATTGTTCAACTGATAGAGTTAACAGTGCCATGGGAGGATGCTGTAGATGAGGCATATGAGAGGAAGAAACTGCGGTATGCTCAGCTGGCCACTGAAGCAGAACAGAGAGGATGGAGAGTCCGGGTTTATCCAGTGGAAGTGGGTTGTCGAGGATTTGTGGCATACTCCACAACCCGGTTCCTCAGAGACGTCGGATTTAGTGGCCAAGAATTGCGTTGCACAGTAAAAAACTTATCTGAAGCAGCAGAGAGGAGCAGCAACTGGCTGTGGTTGAGACGGAAAGATTCTGGCTGGCTGTGTACAGACCGCCACGCTACGGTTTCGAAGAATTCTTGAAAATTTGAAGAGTCTGTTGGTTTACTTGTATAGTTTGCATAGTAATTACAGTTATTACGTTCCTGTGTATTTTGCGTGAATGAGGATTGGTGTTTGGACAGATATTGTGTTTTACGGTAGTATGCCATATGGAACCGTTGCCACTGACCTGCTTTAACGACGGCAGTGGGGCTCGACAGCCTTAGTCAAATGGGTTGGCGCGTATGGTCGGGTTGCTGAGATTGTGAAAGGTTGTGGTTCGGTCACATGTGAACTACGAGGAAGGAGCAATCTCAGCAGCAGGAAGGATGTAAAGGTTAGTAAGCTGGGCTGAGTTGAGTGGGGGATGGAGGGGGGTGACTCTGGGACGCCAGAGTCACTGTCGAGCCCTCTTGAGGTGTCGTGGGCTAGTCGACGAAACACTGAGGACGGAAGGTGCCCACTTGAAGACCCTAGAGATGTTCCCTACTCAGCTCAATCCAGAAGGTTGTTATGGGGGGACCGCAGTGTGGTTGCAGCCGTTGTGTGTGCTGACGCGTGTTAACACTAGACAGAAGGAGATTCACATCACCATATGGAAAGAAGCGTAAATGGATGGAGAAGCATAGATTACTGTAAAGCTACGTCTTAGTTGGTGCTTATCTTGGCGAAAGCCGAGTACAAATCAGCATGAAGTTTTAACATCTACTCTTGTGTATTGGAAATCTTCATTTTACTGATTTAAAAATATTCAGCTGTATTTTAACACTCCTTAAAGTAAAATGTATAGAGGGAATGCGCATGACGTCACAGTAAGCGGAAGTAGCTGCTGTTCCGCTCACTGAGTGGCAGAAAGACTGAGCGGCAGCATTGGTTTTCAGTGTGAATGCTGCGGAAAAACACACAGAACGCGTCTAAAACGGGAAAGAGCTTTGAGACTGACTGTACTACTAGATTTGACAAGAAATATGAGGTATATTTTTACAGACTACCTAAACAGAGAAGCAAATAGATCGTTGCAATTCATAGAAACAACTGGACTCCAGGCAGCGAAAGGTGGATTTGCAGTTATCATTTTTGTGTCAAAAACATTTTACGAACGTTAATTTGATTATGTTCATCCTCTGTTATTATGGGACATTGTGTCAATGTATTATAAAAAATCATTCTACAAACTTTTACCTCAACAACATCCTGAAAATGTTACATATAAAATGTTCTTGCTTTGTTAACACGTCACATTACAAGAACGTTTTATAAAAAACACTCCGTCATCTCAGGCCTCAATGATATCCTTAAAACATTTTGCGAACGTTGATATGATAATGTTTGCAATCATTTTTGTGTCAATATGCTGAATTTAGTGGTAAAATCATTCTCTATATATTGTATTGTTATATATTGCAGTGACAACTCATCAATCAAATATTTACCACTGTATATTCTGTATAATTTGACATTTTTAAATAAACACTGACAAAAAACTATACAAGTTTTAAGTCTAGACGATATGATGATATATATAACATTGATATAAGTGATCACCTGGATTTAGACCTGCCTATATTGTATTTATATAAAGCGTTCACAGGCAAATTTGCTGTATGTATTTCCCCGGTGTCGAAATCAGGCACATATAAATGTCAGGAAACACGATTTCTGGCTGCATGTCAATATCCATGGATCACTGGATCTTTAGTAAGTTGTAAGGAACACTATATTGAGTCCAATCTTTAGTTTAAACTGATAATCGTTTGTTTTACTTGCGTTTTCGCAGTTTCCCCTATTAAATCCAGTCACGCAGCTGCTCTTCTGCCACTCAGTCCGGCTGAGGGGGCGTGTTCCGGCGGGAAAGTGACGTTAATGCATTCCCTCTATTGAATGACTGAATTATACTCACCACTGACAGTAACATTGAAGCTCGTAAGGCTGTCAGTATTGCTGATGCTACTGATCTGTAGTTCATAAAGTCCAGAGTCTGAATGTTGGATATCGCTGATAGTCAGAGATCCAGTCTGATGATCCAGCTTCAATCTGTCTCTGAATCTCTCATTATCACCTTTACACTGAACATCTGTACAGATCCTAATGTTTCCAATGATTTGAGCTATACGAGTGTTTTAAAAAAAAACACCTAATTATGTCTTTCTGGTTTATCTTAACATTGGTGTGTAGAGTGACTGAATCTCCCTCCTTCACTGTCACTCTGTCGGTCTCAACACCAGAAAAACCTGGAGAAGAAATGAACAGATAATCATGAATTATAAATGTCTGGGATAGTGGGACAAAATAATATAACAGGAGAGTGCTGTGAAAATGTTATTCTACAATCATACAGACTGTGAGAAATATGTATGTATTCATAATGTGACACGCAAACAGTAAAATAATTTACTGTTTATTTCTATTTTATTTCTAAAACTAATTTTGATGTCATACAAAAAAAATGTTTGTCACATTACACACAAACTGTCGTTCAAAATAATAACATTTATCTGAAATAGAAAGCTTTTGTAAGATTAGTAATTAAGGCCAGTAAGAATTCCAATTTTTAAAGAAATTAGATTTATACTGCAAAGATGCATTAAATTGATTCAAAGTGACAGTAACGACATTTTTAATGTTACAAAAGCTTCCTATTTCAGGTAAATCTCCTTTGATATTTCTATTCATCAAAGAATCCAGATTTTTTCTTAAACATTAATAATAATCAGAAATGTTTCAGAATTTGGAGTAAACAACATAAAAGCATGGATCCATCCTGCCTTGTACCTGCGGTTCAGTCTGCTGTTGGTGTAATGGTGAGGATATTTTCTTTGCTTTGGGCCCCTTAATATCAACTGAGCATCTTTTAAACACCACAGTCTACCTGAGTATTGTTGCTGATCATGTCCATCACAGGGTATCATCTTCTGATGGCTACTTCCAGCAGGATAACACACCATGTCACAAAGCTCAAATCATCTCAAACTGGTTTCTTGGACATGAAAATGAGTTCACTGAACTCAAATGGCCTCCACAGTCACCAGATCTCAATCCAATAGAGCACATTTGGGATGTGGAGGACTGGGAGATTCACATCATGCTCGGCAGCCGACACACTGCAACTGTGTGATGCTATCATGACAATATGGACCAAAATTTCTGAGAAATTTTTCCAGCACCTCGTTGATTCTATGCCATGAAGAATTAAGGCAGTTCTGTAGGCAAGATGGGCTCCAACCCAGAACTAGAAAAGTGTACCCAATAAAACAGCTGGTGAGTGTATGTGTACAATACAAATAGTATGAATACTGTATTAGAGTGTCATCTAGTGTCCTAAATAGGAATTCGTAATTCAAGGAATCCAGTTATTATACGTGAAACAATGTTTTTAATGCAATTTATCACATAAACATTCAAATATCTTTCCAATTAATTTCCATGTTTCAGAGAGAAAAGTGTTAATATAGGCTCAACTTCAAGGGCACCTTTTTTCACTGGCTGAAAAAAACTCTAAAAATACTCTGCTCACTGAAAAGCATGAGATTTTTGTCTTTTCCCACAAAATAAAACCTTTTTACATGATCATTTGCAATATTTGAATTTGAGATTTTACTAAAATAAACAGAACCATTAGTGTTTGTGAAATGAAAACATCAATGTCCCGTTCTTATTAATGTACATCGTGGTAAATTCATGGTAAAGGTTTTTGTGAGGAGTTTGACCAATGAATGACAGTATTTTAGATTTACATGACAAAATATTGACTTGACAGAAAAAAGATGATATTCGACACTGCTGAAGGTTGTTGAGACTTTTTCCATATTTACAATCAGTACAAAACAAGACTGATACAACAAAACAAAAAAATTGGATTAGGGGATTAAGATTGTTGTCAAAGGCACTTACTAAAGTCCTGTTTGTAGCTCTCCAAGGGAGAAACCAGACTGACCAAATAAAACATTCTGGTGGAGGAGAATCATATCACACAGTGATAATAATCTATTATAATATTCTTCCTCGTATGAAATGCAAGATTATCTAAACAACTTTTTTCACAAATACTTTGATACAATTTCAGCTAAGACATTGTAACTCTATTGATTCACTTAAACGTACAAATAAAAACAAGGTTTCATTTGTGCACATTTCAACAGTGAACACAAAGTAAGACTATAATAAAAAATAAAAAAAAAGTCATTTGCAAATGTGCTGCAATGCTTCTGACAATATCCCAAAGTTTCAACTCAATCCAGCACCTGCATGCTTTTTGATTGTCAGCTGCTTTCAAATTCTCAACTGAGTAATTGTGAAGCGTGCTCGTGTCTTAGGCTGTTTACACCTGCTATTAAAATGCGTTTTGGTCGATCAGATCACAAGTAGACGAGGGAGACACATTCCAGTTTACACCTGGTGTTTTAATCCGTCTCTTTTGTCCACTTTCAACCACTCTGTCCTGATTTCTTCGAGGGGAGGGTCTATGTGTGGGTAAATGTGTGGCTTTTTTCAGATCTTTCGATATAATGGACAAAATAAGCTCACACAATTTACTTATAAACACATTAGCACATGGAGATCATCAGCTTTAATTTCTGCTCTGACAGATGCAAGACCAGCCGAACGCTGTGAGTGTGTGTTAGAAATAAGGAATGATGAGAGAACATTGTGCTCGGTACGTTTTTCATCTTCAAAACAAACTTCTGTCTTTAGCCGACAAAGTTTAAATCACGTCTGGCTAGAGCTCTTCCAATAATGTTCACTCATTAGTTCAGTAGACGGAGAGTAGACGGTCTTTTATGGCTGTTTGAACACATTCGACCACAAGAGTTTTTACACTACGAAAGCAATCTGGTCAAATGCGTTTTCAACTATCTCTGGAAGTGGTCGAAAGTGGACAAGCTCAAAGTGTTTTAGACCCTGTTTACACCGGTATTTAGAGTCGTCCAGTTGTGATCAGATCGACCAAAACGTATCTGAATACCAGGTGTAAACAGGGGCCTTACATTACAAGGGCATCTGAGACTATGCTAGTCTAATACCCTTCTGATGATAATGGCTGTCTTGAAAGGGTATTCAAGAAAACAGTCAGTTACAAGAGGACGTACACCGATGGTGTACAAGGCTTCACCGATACAACCCCCCCCCCCATCCCCCCATCTATTATTATTATTATTATTATTATTATTATTATTGTTGATTATTATTGTATGATATTATTGTTTTAAATATATAAATGGCAAACATCCCACCTGTGGAACGGTGACAGTTAAGGGTTAATAAACCTGTGCATACTGGAAAACATCAAGCACTTGCTGATCCATTGCTGGTAATGTGTTGCTTTGGTTCTTACTTCGTTGCTGGTTTACTGCTTGATAATTTAAAACATTTCATTGGCAGCGTTCCCCATTAGAGGCCCAGTCTGATTAGGAGACGTCCCACTGGCAGCGTTCCCCATTAGAGGCTCTCGTCGCTGCTCTCACAGGCCAAGCTGCTCTCCTCGTTGCTCTCACAGGCCAAGCTGCTCTCCTCGTTGCTCTCACAGGCCAAGCTGCTCTCCTCGTTGCTCTCACAGTCCAAGTTGCGCTTCACCGCCAGAGCTCGCCGCCGGCTCTCTTTGGGAATTAATGACTTCCGGCCACTTTTATGCTCTCGCCGGTGCTTTAGCCAGTACTCTTGCCGGTGCTCTTGCGGGTGCTCTCGCTGGTGTGAGCGCACAGCTAGAGGCTCAGTCTGATTAGAAGACGTCCCATTGGCAGCGTTCCCCATTAGAGGCTCAGTCTGATTAGGAAGCGTCCCATGGGCAGCGTTCCCCATTAGAGGCTCAGTCTGATTAGGAGGCGTCCCATGGGCAGCGTTCCCTATTAGAGGCTCAGTCTGATCAGGAGGCATCCCATGGGCAGCGTTCCCCATTAGAGGCTCAGTCTGATTAGGAGGCGTCCCATGGGCAGCGTTCCCCATTAGAGGCTCAGTCTGATTAGAAGGCGTCCCATGGGCAGCATTCCCCATTAGAGGCTCAGTCTGATTAGGAGACGTCCCATGGGCAGCGTTCCCCATTAGAGGCTCAGTCTGATCAGGAGGCGTCCCATGGGCAGCGTTCCCCATTAGAGGCTCAGTCTGATTAGGAGGCGTCCCATGGGCAGCGTTCCCCATTAGAGGCTCAGTCTGATTAGGAGGCGTCCCATGGGCAGCATTCCCCATTAGAGGCTCAGTCTGATTAGGAGACGTCCCATGGGCAGCGTTCCCCATTAGAGGCTCAGTCTGATTAGGAGGCGTCCCATGGGCAGCGTTCCCCATTAGAGGCTCAGTTTGATTAGGAGATGTCCCATTGGCAGCGTTCCCCATTAGAGGCTCAGTCTGATTAGGAGACGTCCCATGGGCAGCGTTCCCCATCAGAGGCTCAGTCTGATTAGGAGATGGCCCATTGGCAGCATTCTCCATTAGAGGCTCAGTCTGATTAGGAGATGTCCCATTGGCAGCATTCCCCATTAGAGGCTCAGTCTGATTAGGAGATATCCCATGGGCAGCGTTCCCCATTAGAGGCTCAGTCTGATTAGGAGATGTCTGATTAGGAGATGTCCCATTGGCAGCGTTCCCCATTAGAGGCTCAGTCTGATTAGGAGATGTCCCATTGGCAGCGTTCCCCATTAGAGGCTCAGTCTGATTAGGAGATGTCCCATTGGCAGCGTTCCCCATTAGAGGCTCAGTCTGATTAGGAGATGTCCCATTGGCAGCGTTCCCCATTAGAGGATCAGTTTGATTAGGAGACGTCCCTTTGGCAGCGTTCCCCATTAGAGGCTCAGTCTGATTAGGAAGCGTCCCATGGGCAGCGTTCCCCATTAGAGGCTCAGTCTGATTAGGAGGCGTCCCATGGGCAGCGTTCCCCATTAGAGGCTCAGTCTGATCAGGAGGCGTCCCATGGGCAGCGTTCCCCATTAGAGGCTCAGTCTGATTAGGAGGCGTCCCATGGGCAGCGTTCCCCATTAGAGGCTCAGTCTGATTAGGAGGCGTCCCATGGGCAGCATTCCCCATTAGAGGCTCAGTCTGATTAGGAGACGTCCCATGGGCAGCGTTCCCCATTAGAGGCTCAGTCTGATTAGGAGGCGTCCCATGGGCAGCGTTCCCCATTAGAGGCTCAGTTTGATTAGGAGATGTCCCATTGGCAGCGTTCCCCATTAGAGGCTCAGTCTGATTAGGAGACGTCCCATGGGCAGCGTTCCCCATCAGAGGCTCAGTCTGATTAGGAGATGGCCCATTGGCAGCATTCCCCATTAGAGGCTCAGTCTGATTAGGAGATGTCCCATTGGCAGCATTCCCCATTAGAGGCTCAGTCTGATTAGGAGATATCCCATGGGCAGCGTTCCCCATTAGAGGCTCAGTCTGATTAGGAGATGTCCCATTGGCAGCGTTCCCCATTAGAGGATCAGTTTGATTAGGAGACGTCCCTTTGGCAGCGTTCCCCATTAGAGGCTCAGTCTGATTAGGAGAAGTCCCATGGGCAGCATTCCCCATTAGAGGCTCAGTCTGATTAGGAGATGTCCCATTGGCAGCGTTCCCCATTAGAGGCTCAGTCTGATTAGGAGATGTCTGATTAGGAGATGTCCCATTGGCAGCGTTCCCCATTAGAGGCTCAGTCTGATTAGGAGATGTCCCATTGGCAGCGTTCCCCATTAGAGGCTCAGTCTGATTAGGAGACATCCCATGGGCAGTGTTCCCCATTAGAGGCTCAGTCTGATCAGGAGATGTCCCATGGGCAGCGTTCCCCATTAGAGGCTCAGTCTGATTAGGAGATGTCCCATTGGCAGCGTTCCCCATTAGAGGGTCAGTCTGATTAGGTGACGTCCCATGGGCAGCATTCGCCATTAGAGGGTCAGTCTGGTTAGTAGACGTCCCATGGGCAGCATTCCCCATTAGAGGGCTAATCTCCTGTAAGAAAATACAGATTCACAAACATAAAAAATCTAGAGACTTGGAATTGTGTTTTTGATTAATTTAGGGTGGTTTTCCTGAATATATGACAATACTGTACTACAGTAATACAATGTTTGAATGCCTGATGCTTTGTAATGAAATATGAAACTATTCATGAATAATTTGTGTGTTTTGTAACATGACTGACAAACAATAAAACTGCATCATGTGAACTTTTCATGTGATTTCAAATACTGAACTGTTGATTTTGTAGTCCAAAGTCAAACACATTAATTTTTCTTCCTCATCTAAAATGTTTGAACTATATTGGCAAGTACTAATAAGACTTGCTTTCTAAATAAAGTGGCACTTTTTGTTTTTATATTATTATATTTTTTTATCTTTTAGTTTATTCAAGACTTGTTTTTTGCACTGCCTCAACTGTGAAGATATGCTTTGGTGGTGATGGAAACATTTATCTTAACCTGATCCTCAAGCAGTATTAATTGTGTATATATATATATATATATTAGGGCTGGGCAAGTTAACACGTTATTATCGCGTTAACGCATTTATTAATTAATGCCGACAATTTTTTTATCGCACGTTAACGCAGTTTTTTTTAATTATTATTTTGAAAGCCCGTTGCTCACTTGCTCTGAATACACATAGGCCAACAGTCAAACCATGATCACAGGAGGGGTGGGATGTTGGTCAGCCAGCAAATAACCCACCCAAACAAGCAGTGGAGAGAGGCAGGTTCTCTCTGCTGAACAGTTAAAGGTTTGCGCTCCGCGAGTGAATGACAGGCGCTCTATGGATAGTACCTATAAAACCTATAGATAATAACTATTTAGATTCTGGAAACTCACTAACAGCGAGCAGAGGATCAGTCTCTCTTCTAATGATTTGTGCTGCGCGTCCTTTATAAAAAGTTATAGACAATTCAACTTCGGCAACGAGCGGGCGCGGGCGCGTGCGTGAGGCGAGCATGACCGCAACAGTTTCACAGGAACGCACCCGCTTGTCGCTGCACCTTGTGCTCGACCACTTTACCTCACTCTTGGCTGATTTATACTTCTGCGTCGGACTTACGCCGAAGACTATACGCTATAGACTACGCGTTGGTTTTCATTTATATCTCTGCGTCGTTGTCCGCGTTGACGCGCAATTACACATGCAGAGGGAGCATGTGAAACCCGGGGAGCGGTTCTAGTAATCACAGCGCTTGCGGTACGCGTAGAAGTGACGTTACATTTTTGGAGAGGTGCACGTCAGGGTACGCCGAAGTGTACGTGCACTACACAGCTACGGCGTGAGTATAAAGTATAAATTGTTTTTTTTACTCTGTTTAATGTAATCTCACGTGGGAAACCATGGCATGACCAAACCTAAGCTACTATAAGTAACGTTGTTCGACTTATATCTGTAGTAGTGATCATGACCTCTGAATACTACATAGACTGTTTCTGCTGCTCCCTGATAAAAGATACCTGTTGATACCTGTTCAGAAAAAAAACAAAACAAGAAAACTGGACTCGTTTTAACTAACTAGATAAAAGGTAATGCCCTGGCAGTGGCAAATAGCTTTGTTTAAATATTTGATTTGATTACATAATGTTTAAGTTGAGATTTGAGATTACTGTGTAAAGGGAATACTGCTGGTATAAAAGCACCTTATTTGTTTAAAGTTATTGCACTTTTGTGTATATAGCAGTACATTTAAATCAAAAGTGCGCAATACACAAGTCATTATTCAATTTTGCGCATAACAATGCGATTAATCGCAAGAAAATCATGCGATTAATCGCGATTAAAAATTTTAATCGTTGCCCAGCACTAATATATATATATATATATATATATATATATATATACACACACATATATACATGTGTGTGTATTACTATAATTATTTAATCAAATAAAATATATATTCATGCCACTGCTTTTCATTCTAAAGTAAAACAGTTTCTATGTACTGATTTTTAATTAAACTACATAAAACTGTTCAGATCTGTAAGTTGTGCGTGTCTGTTTGCATGCGAGTTTTCAGTGCGTTTTATTTTACCTCATTATTATGATTTGGCGGTGTCCTGGTGCCTGTTTGAACAATAATGACAAACTCAATTCCAATCAGAATGAAAATACATATTTTCACATACGTTTGCACACAAACTCATATTTACATCTTGTTAAATCAGCTGTATGTAATACTAACCTTCTCTTGTTGCTTGACTCCTGTGATTCTTGCGACTCTTGCGATAATAAATCACAGCAGCAGCAGCAGCAGCAGCAGCAGCAACAACAACAAGCACCAGAACTACTATCCCTGCATGAGCAGCTGAATTTGGACCTAAAGCCGTAATAATAAAAAAATAAACATATCAATTTTACTGATGTGTTTGACCAATATTTACACTTTTCTGTTTTATTCATCTGTTGTGTGGTACTGATTTAACTGATAAATGGTGGGTTTTAGAGAAATGGGAACTAAAATGACACCAAAGCACTTTGAGCTCAACAGGAAACATTAATGCTCACAGGAAAACTGATTTTGTGGATTGTGCAGGTTTATAACATTTATCATAATGTTGGTCAAAACTGTCCACAATCAAAGGCACTTTATTTAAATGCACTGACAGACTAAATGACACTCACCAGTCACAGTCACAGTAACACTGAAGCTCTTAATCCTCCTAATAGTGAAGCTGTCGCTGCTGATGATGATCTCTAGATTATATTCTCCAGAGTCTGTGTGTGTGATGTTTGTGATGGTCAGAGATCCAGTCTGATGATCCAGCTTCAGTCTGTCTCTGAATCTCTCATTACACTGAACATCTGTACAGATCTTACTCTGATCTCCAGTGATTTCAGCAATGACAATGTCATTAAAATACCATGTGATCAAATCATTTGTTTTTTTTATTACACCAGGATCTAAAGTGACAGATTCTCCCTCCTTCACAGACTTCCTCCTTCTCTTTTCATCTCGTTCAGCAGCAGAAACACCTGAAACACAAACCAACAGCTGATTGGAGGTTCTATTAGCAGAAAACAACAAACTACACATTGATTTAATTTAGGCTTTTAATCAAATATAATCATTGATCAACACTCATACGCACAATACTTTGTGCGTATGAGTGTTGATCAATGATTATACTTGAGCTAAACCAATAACTGAGCGAACCAATCGGTGCAAAGCCCGCCATGCAGAGCGCAGAGCCCGCCAGAATGGGCGGGGCATATGCCTCTAAAAGACGCTTTAATTGGCACCAACAGGCACTCACTCGCAAGCACAACGGTCAATCATGATGTTACAGCGTGTTTTTATAGCATCAAAAAAATAACTTTAACTGTAAATACCTTAACAGTTGCTTGTGACTTTTATTGATAAAACAGCTTTATTACTGAATCGCTAAATTACATATTACTCTGCAATGAGGGGGAAATACACACACACACAATCTCGCTCTCTCTCTTTCTTCTTGCTAATTACTTAAAATAAATGCTACGATTATTTCAAATAAATGTAATCTTATCTCAGTACTTTATCTCCGTGTCTATTTGAAAGCTGGGAGAATGCTAGATCTAACGAGACATACTGTAACTAGGGATGGTATTGTTAAGGTTTTAATGGTATTACTACTCTTACCGATACTGCTTATCGATCCAGTACTTTAACGGTATTCTTATCGGTTCTTTTTGTATATATATATATATTAAACAATAGATAAACAAAAGATAAACAATTAAACAAAGATACACATTATATAGGCCTACACAGTGCTTTAATTTCAGGAAGGTCTACTAACATTACTGTTCAGGTGTGGTCTAAAAACAAATCTAATAAAGTAATCAAATGTAAAATAACACTGCATAGTTTATCGTAGATACATTAACGCTTTTTAAAGCTGAAGTTATTCATTCAAGAGCTGTGAGTGATTTTCTCTTTGCCTTTTGTTGTTTGTTTTGCATTATGACGCAAACGTCAGCATGTTTATTATGGCTCGTTTCCACCGAGCGGTACGGTACAGTACAGTACCTAATTATTTCTGTTTCCACGGTCAAAAGTTGTGAATGGTACCAAAATACCGTACCACTTTTTCGGTACCCTTCCGTTGGGGTACCTAGCACAGCGTTACGGTACCTAAAACGATTTATGACAATTTGATCCAGGTTGTGAGATCCATTCCAGGCGATCACTCCCCATTCCCCGCCTGGAACAGCCTTTCCTCGGCTAGTCGTTCTGACGTTTGCTGCTGACTCTGACGTCTCTAGTGGTTAAACATGAGATATAATTCGTCTTGTGTAGACCTAACGGGCGATCTTTGATCTCGTGAATCAATAATTTGTTCCCTGGCCAATCGTTTTGGCTGAGGGCTAAGTGAAGTTTCATAACTTTATATATTTAGGCCATTTAACTTTACCGTGGTAAGGTTAGCATTTGTATGTTTGACTGAATTGTTTGCTTTATTTTTTATTGTATAGCTTCTTGTACCTTTTACTTTTATAATGGCCAATATTGTTAAAACTGAAATTTAACAAAAAGACACTGGGTTGAGTTTTATCATTATTAATTTTATTAAAGTGAAGATGATCACTGTAATGTTGTTTACTGCAACATTTGTTTTTTTTGTAAAAATGCACATATTGCCTGGACCAGGGTTTACCTTCCCGCTAAACTGTACCGTACTGCTCAGTGGAAACGAGCCATTAGACTGCTTCCCCTTTAAAGGCACACTATGCAGGAATTCCATTTTTGTCAAACAGCGACCCCTAGAGTCACTGTAGAGTACTTGTATTTAATGTTACTGTCGTAAATACCACTCACGCAGAGCGTCTCTGCTCTCACGGCCTCTGCACTTTATAATAATAAAGTAGCCTACCGCATTTGATGGCTTATGATTGCAGCTAAATTACAAGTAAATAGCCAATAGCCTAAGTAGGGTTGCCACCTGTCCCTGTTTTACCGGGATTGTCCTTTTTAATATCCTGTCCGAGAGAGTGGAAATTTATCTGAATGTCCCGGTTTTCGAAAGGCTACGTGAATACAGACATCCCAAGTCTCCCGGAAGTTCCGGGAGCCTCCCGCATATTGATAGCAGCTCCCTGATGCCCGCAAAGTAGTTCAAATCTCCCGGAATCTTGAGCGAGCGAGCAAGAGCTCGCACATACTGTGCTCCAAACCGTGTAGCGTGCGCACGGCAGAGAGGGAGGGAGCGAGAGACATTGCGTGTGTGTGCTAGTGTGCCTCATGAAGCGTATGTAAGACAGCATGTAAGATTTATTTAAGTCCTGATAATTATGTGAGATATTGACAACTGTTCTCATGATAATCGCAGGAATCAAATTTAACAGTGAAAGCCTGATTGAGTGGGACTCTTGTCCGGTTCCTCACGCTGTCAGATTATTTTTTCCTTTTTCTAGACTCTTCCAACCGTGCTTTCTTCATTTTTTTCGCCATTCTGAAACTGCAGGTCCGACGTTTACTCGTGTCTGACTCCTCGCTCGGTCAGTCTGCCGTTTCCTCTTTCTCTGTTCCTCCGACAATGCTTTCCAAGCTTTCTGCTTCTTATATGTGTGCAGTGCCGTAAAGCATTTGTTACATCGCGAGAGCTGATATTACGCGATATTTCCTGACGCTAAAAAACTGCATAGTTCCCCTTTAAATCCGAGTGCTGATCTATTAGGCCAGTGGTTCCCAACCTTTTTTTGTCTGAGACCCCCTTTTTCCCAAGAAAATATTTTAGGGCCCCCCTTCACATTTAATGATATTGTCGCTCTTGTAAGCTTGCAGCAAGGATGACAAAATGTTTTGTTTTTAAACAAACAGTATGTTTATTACTATAACCAGATATGTTTATGCACGATAGCGTATAATATTGAAAATACTATAACAAAAACATCAGTAGGCCATTTGTAATTTAAAAATGTAAGCCTAAGAGTAGCCTATTAATTGGCCCTATTTGAAATGCAATAACAAAAATATCAGTATTCACACTGGTGTGTAGGGAAAAAATAATTTATATAGGCTACAAAATGACTGGTGTCTGGGACCTCGTTGAAAACCCATTTTTTTGGTCAGCCAGGGGATCGTGAATAAAAATAGCTAATGTAATCTGATCGTTTGGCGTTCTAGCGATTAATAAACAGGCGTTTTTTAACAGAATTATGCGTATTGCAGAAGAACATTGTAGCCAGAGCTACTTCTCTCGGTTTATGTCTATGACGAGTCACGCATGCACTGGGCTACACCAGCGGTACGACCCGAACCAGTGTAAAATAGTCCCAATATAAACACTTATTATAGGTGTACCATAGTGACTCAGGATAAGACAAAAACACGGTTTGGAAAATGGATTCATGATGTACTCGCTCATTATATAAATGTAGTAAATTCTGAACACAAAAAAAGGTTACGGACTGCTGCTTTAATGCTCACTGTTCAACACTTTTCAAAATATGACGCGACCCCCCAAAGAGCTCGCTGAGGCCCCCTTGTGGGCCGAGACCCCCCTGTTGGGAACCGATGTATTAGACTAATGATGCACCATATTTTCTCCCAACTATTTCCATAACTGCATCCATTTATGACATAAACTGTGTTTAAGTGAATCTCCAAGCCGGTCATTTTGACATATTTATGTGTACATTTGATCGTTTAGACGCGCATAAGAAACCCAAAGTATAATTAGCTTGTATCATTGCGGTCTGTTTCGGAGCGCCTTGGGAACAGCATCTCTTGCGCAGATTTTTTGTGCTTTTAATAACTCTTTTTTATTATTAAATGTGTCCCGCAATTTAACAACAGTAGCTAGACTGTATTTTACAACAATCACCGATCGTGCTGATTCTGTCATTAAGTTTGAGTTTTAGGGAGAAATGACAGCGTAGCTACTGCTGCATAGGAAAGGAAGTTACGCTAGTCAGAATGCGGCTATAGTTTTTAATGGTTTTACCTCAATGTATTATTTTTCTAATCTTTGGAAGCCAATATCTAAAATAAAATCAGACATAAAATCACAGATCTAAAGTGTAACCAGGACTGCGAATAGCAAAAATGCATAACAGACAAATGGCTTAATATTATTATACAGAGAAATGGCTGGCAAGATAAAAAATAAAATAACGTCTTTATAGCAATAATAAATAGTATGTGTATTTTCTTAATTTCTCCAGTAGCCGACAGCAGAACCAATAATGTCCGAGCTTATCGATACAGCGGTCTTTCAAAATTCAGCCCCGGGGCCCGTTTAATATACCGGGTTTAACACAATCACAATCTTGTGATTGAAACACAATCTTAACACAATCTCAATCAAAAACACAATCTTAAACAAAATCCTCTTAAACACAATCATGTCTGTGTTTCTGGTGTTTGTGATGGTCAGAGATCCAGTCTGATGATCCAGCTTCAGTCTGTCTCTGAATCTCTCTTTACACTACACATCTGTACAGATCTTACTGAGATCTCCATTGATTTGAGCGATTTGAGTGTCATTATAATACCATCTAATTATGTCTTGCTGATTTGTTTTAACACCAGTGTTTAGAGTGACTTTACACTAAATTTTAACAGAATTTAACAGATCATCATAAATCACTTTTAAAATAGTGGGTAAAAATTATAGCAGTTTTTTTTCTACATGTGAAATAACAGTGACATTATAGCCATGTCGTTTTATTCATTGTTCATGTGAAAAATGTTAAGGTAAAAGAGATGATCTCCATAATATTTCAATAATGAGACAAAGCTCACTTTCTCATTTTACTTTACTGATTTAAAAATATTCAGCTGTATTTTAACACTCCTTAAAGTAAAATGTATTGAATGACTGAATTATACGCACCACTGACAGTAACACTGAAGCTCGTAAGGCTGTCGGTATTGCTGATGCCACTGATGATCTGTAGTTCATAAAGTCCAGAGTCTGAATGTTGGAAATCACTGATAGTCAGAGATCCAGTCTGATGATCCAGCTTCAGTCTGTTTCTGAATATCTCTACACCACCTTTACACTGAACATCTGTACAGATACTAATGTTTCCAATGATTTGAGCTATACGAGAGTTTTTAAAAAACCATTTAATTGTGTCTTTCTGGTTTATCTTAACATTGGTGTGTAGAGTGACTGAATCTCCCTCCATCACTGTCACTCTGTCGGTCTCAACACCAGAAACACCTGGAGAAGAAATGAACAGATAATCATGAATCATAAATGTCTGGGATAGTGGGACAAAATAATATAACAGGAGAGTGCTGTGAAAATGTTATTCTACAGATCATACAGACTGTGAGAAATATGTCTGTATTCATAATGTAACATGCAAACAGTAAAACAAACATCATAGATTTACACATTCACTCATCAGACAATCACAAGTCTCATAAATAATCTTGTTCAGGTTTTAGATATTCATAATTTAACTTCCATAGCACACAGTTGAGGCTCCAAAGTTTATGTGCCCTCACGAAAAGTAAAAACCAAAAACCATGGTTATTGTAGTTAAACCATGGGAACCACAATTTGACCATATTTTTTTTACATTAACCATTGTTTTGATAACTGGTTATACAAATGGTAATCAACCCGCCAAAAACATGGTCACTACACTTTTACTATTATAAAACCATAATTATTTTTAGGCGTAGGCCTGCGACCCTGCATCAACCTTTCGCTTTTTACGAAGGTTTTGCAGTTGGGAGTAGGGTTGCCAACTTCAGAAAAGGAAAATACGGGACAATCGTGGTTCTTTATAGGAAAATAAAGGACACCCAAAATATTTGTACTATATCACACAGTGTTTGTCATTTCAGTGTCTGCAGTTAAAGGACAATTCCGGCACAAAATGAACCTAGGGTTAATAACACATGGGTACCGAGTCGACCGTTCTCTGGGATGCGTTTTCATGATAATCTAATTACCCAGTTTTAACGTTATTTTTAGTTTAACTACAGATTAGCTTATAACGCTAGTATATAGGGTATAGAATAAGTAAAAATAACAATTGCTAGTTAATACCACGAACAAGGCTCAAACTTGCCCCACACTAAAGGCCTCATTATGCTTCTGCGTCAACTCCACGGCGTAGCTACGGCGTCACGGCCGTTTTATGGTTCTGCGTCAGGTTGCGTTGCATCGCGGTGCATCTGACCAATCACAGCCCTTGCGGTCTGCGTCGCCTCGACGCGTAGTTACACTTTTTTGGAGGTCCACGTCGAGCTACGGTGGAGGGGTCGGAGAGGGGTTCGCGGCGACGCAGAGGGGTCTGCGGGGGTACGCCGTCGATTCGACGCAGAAGCATAAAACAGGCTTAACACAGCAGCATAATGAGGGTCTCTACCTGCAAACCGAAGCATTGAGAACTTTGTAAGTGTACAGACAGTTTAATAAGTAGATACTTTATAAAGACAGTACATTTCGCGTATACAAGCAGGAGCCATCTGTGGAAAACAGTCTCGAACAGTCGAACGCGGTTCGACTGGTTTGAGATTAAGTGCACTTAAGCATTTTTGTCTTTTCGCTGAATCGTGACGGTCATGACTTTCAATAGGCGGTTTAACTGGGGCACGTGACGTGACGTCCCAGTAAAATCTCAAAGTCTCCTACATTTCGCAGTAGATTAATTTAGATTGATGATAATAGGTAAAAAGGATAACACATTTTGTTTCTATTATTTTATTTTCCACAATGTCAAAGTAACGTAGCTTAACCCAAAATACAAGCTCATGCATGCACTTCTGTCCATACAAACTCCGCTGTTCTGTGCTCTAGCCAGAGAATACTCCCATTGCAGGAACACTTTTAGTAGTCCAAGAAGAAGCGAATATATAAGTAGCTAAAACGAAGTTATATGTTAAGTATTATATTTCACCAGATTTTATAGTGTAAAACATATTCAAGCGCGAATGAGAACCATTTCGAGGGGGATGCCAGGTGTGCAAAAAAAAAAAACAAAAAAAAAAACAAACAAACACAAATATTCGAATGTCACATTTTCAAATCGATTACCAACCCACCGAACGAATATTCGGGTACAGCCCTAGAAGCCACTGACATTGATATGTTGTGGGAAGTCATATATATTTATTTATTAAATGTATTACAAATAAAATTCAGAGTAGTCTACATGTTCATATTGTGTTCCTATGTGTAGCACCTGCATACTCCAACACAATACATAAGCGACTGGAGTTGTAGGTTGTCACAGAGTGTGGAAAGAAATATAAAATTAGAATGGAGTAAAATCTTCTTCCCGATTTCTTTTTAGTAATAATTAAAAATTAGTTTAGAAATAAGTTAGTTTATAGTGAATTCACTTGAGTTTGATAGGCTATATGAGAATTATTAATAAAAAGTAATTAATTGATTATACTTATTTAGGATTTGCTTAAAGGTACAATATGTAGCTTTTTTGGCCACAAGAGGGCGCAGTTTCCAACAATAACAAATGCGTATGTTTATGACGCAGTGATGAGCTGAATGATGGGACTTGCTGCCAAGCTGATGGATCTAATAATGTTTATGGATGAGTAAAAAAACACTCATGTTTTTTAACATTACAGTGGTATGAAGCAGGTCGCGATTGCTAAAGAGACAGATATCACACGCGAGTCCCGCAGACATAAAGGAATAAGGACATTTAATTCTACAGAACTACACGCAAGTGCTGGATTACTCACACAGGTCAGTTTATTAGACGAATTAAACTTGTGAGGTAACGCAGCGCTGCTTCACTTGGTCTAACGTTACACTATCACACTAAACGGCAATAAAATGTGTGTTGAAAGTTATAATGTTATTCTACGTGTTAGTTCGTTTTCTATACGAAACTAGCAGCTAGATCAAGATTAGAATAACATACTGACCATATTCTAACATGTCATCATGTTGAACTAACGTTAACATTGATATGTTTTATGTACATTTGCTCACCTGTCTAATAAAGCTGTCAAGTCGTGACACGTGAAGCTCTGTCGAGTCCAAATTAGTCACGGACGTGGAGCTCTCGACATCTCAAAAACGCCACGCTGATATTGATCCTCATTTTAGTTCTACTTGCTTGCCATGGTCTATGTTTGAACGAAACAAGAACTGTGTGCCGCTAAACGTTACGCATTACGCAGTTGTCCATGTCTGTCGCCATGGTTACGTCATGGCTATGGCAGTTCGAGCGGAAACCAAGGATAGCACGGATATTGCGTCATTGACAGGCGACATTTTTTTCTGGGACGGCCACTTATTTAAAATTGGAATTTCTCTGAAATAAAAAAAATCTTTGGAGACTTTTGGGATATTTTAAGTACACAACTGCAGGAAATATATCACACTGTGCAAGTGATTTTTGGATATTTTATTACAAAATTCTTACATATTGGACCTTTAAGTACTTTAAAAGTTAACACTTTTTTTCCACAGGTAAGAGAACAATTTAAAATAAAAAATAAATAAAACAATCATAGGTTATATCATGACATAAAAAAAAAAAAAATAGAAATCTAATAGAAACCCCCTCCTTGAACTGCCACCTTAACGTGGTGGAGGGGTTTGAGTACCCGAATGACCCTAGGAGCTATGTTGTCTGGGGCTATATGCCCCTGGTAGGGTCTCCCAAGGCAAACAGGTCCTAGGCGACGGGTCTGACTAAGAGCGGTTCAAAATCCCCTTATGATGGACAAACATCCAAGGACCGTGACGTCGCCCGGTATGGCGCAGCCGGGGCCCCACCCTGGAGCCAGGCCCGGGGTTGGGGCTCGTATGCGAGCGCCTGGTGGCCGGGCCTCTCCCCACGGGGTCCGGCCGGGCTCAGCCCGAAGGAGTGACGTGGGACCGCCTTCCCGTGGGCTCACCACCTGCAGGAAGAGCCGTAAGGGGCCGGTGCAGAGAGGATCGGGTGGCAGTCGAAGGCGGAGACCTCGACGACCCGATCCCTGGACACGGAAACTAGCCTTAGGGACGTGGAACATCACCTCGCTGGCGGGGAAGGAGCCTGAGATGGTGCGTGAGGTTGAGAGGTTCCGACTAGAGATAGTCGGGATCACCTCTACGCATGGCTTGGGCTCTGGAACCACACTCCTTGAGAGAGGATGGACTCTTCACCACTCTGGAGTTGCCCTTGGTGAGAGGCGACGGGCTGGTGTGGGTTTGCTTATAGCCCCCCAGCTCAGCCGCCATGTGTTGGAGTTTACCCCGGTGAACGAGAGGGTCGTTTCCCTGCGCCTACGGGTCGGGGATAGGTCTCTCACTGTCGTGTGTGCCTACGGGCCAAACGGCAGTGCAGAGTACCTGGCCTTCTTGGGGTCTCTGGGAGGAGTGCTGGAAAGTGCTCCGACTGGGGACTCCGTCGTTCTACTGGGGGACTTCAACGCTCACGTGGGCAGCGACAGTGACACCTGGAGGGGCGTGATTGGGAGGAACGGCCCCCCCGACCTGAACCCGAGCGGTGTTCAGTTATTGGACTTCTGTGCTAGTTACAGTTTGTCCATAACGAACACCATGTTCAAGCATAAGGGTGTCCACCAGTGCACGTGGCACCAGGACGCCCTAGGTCGCAGGTCGATGATCGACTTTGTGGTCGTTTCATCTGACCTGCGGCCGTATGTCTTGGACACTCGGGTGAAGAGAGGAGCGGAGCTGTCAACTGATCACCACCTGGTGGTGAGTTGGATCCGATGGCGGGGGAGGAGGCTGGACAGACTCGGCAGACCCAAGCGTACTGTAAGGGTTTGCTGGGAACGTTTGACCGAGTCTCCTGTCAGAGAGATCTTCAACTCCCACCTCCGGCGGAGCCACGGCCGGATCCCAAGGGAGGTTGGAGATATTGAGTCTGAGTGGACCATGTTCTCCACCTCCATTGTCGAAGCGGCTGCTCGGAGCTGTGGCCGTAAGGTCTCCGGTGCCTGTCGAGGCGGCAATCCCCGAACCCGGTGGTGGACACCGGAAGTAAAGGATGCCGTCAAGCTGAAGAAGGAGTCCTATCGGGCCTGGTTGGCTTGTGGGACTCCTGAGGTAGCTGACGGGTACCGGCAGGCCAAGCGGACTGCAGCCCGGGTGGTTGTGGAGGCAAAAACTCGGGCCTGGGAGGAGTTCGGTGAGGCCATGGAGAAGGACTATCGGCTGGCCTCGAAGAGATTCTGGCAAACTGTCCGGCGCCTCAGGAGAGGGAAACAATGCCCTACCAACGCTGTTTACAGTGGAGGTGGGCGGCTGTTGACCTCAACTGGGGATGTCGTCGGACGGTGGAAGGAATACTTCGAGGATCTACTCAATCCCGCCGTCACGTCTTCTATTGAGGAAGCAGAGGCTGAGGGCTCAGAGGTGGACTCGTCCATCACCCTAGCTGAGGTCACCGAGGTAGTCAAGAAACTCCTCGGTGGCAAGGCACCGGGGGTGGATGAGATCCGCCCTGAGTACCTCAAGTCTCTGGATGTTGTGGGGCTGTCTTGGCTGACACGCCTCTGCAGCATCGCGTGGCGGTCGGGGACAGTGCCTCTGGGATGGCAGACCGGGGTGGTGGTCCCTCTTTTTAAGAAGGGGGACCGGAGGGTGTGTTCCAACTACAGGGGGATCACACTTCTCAGCCTCCCTGGGAAAGTCTATGCCAGGGTACTGGAGAGGAGAATACGGCCGATAGTGGAACCTCGGATACAGGAGGAACAGTGCGGTTTTCGCCCAGGCCGTGGAACACTGGACCAGCTCTATACTCTCTACAGGGTGCTGGAGGGTTCATGGGAGTTTGCCCAACCAGTCCACATGTGCTTTGTGGATTTGGAGAAGGCATTCGACTGTGTCCCTCGCGGCGGCCTGTGGAGGGTGCTCCGGGAGTATGGGGTCCGGGGTCCTTTGCTAAGGGCTGTCCGGTCCCTGTATGACCGAAGCAGGAGCTTGGTTCGCATTGCCGGTAGTAAGTCAGACTTCTTCCCGGTGCATGTTGGACTCCGGCAGGGCTGCCCTTTGTCGCCGGTTCTGTTCATAGTTTTTATGGACAGAATTTCTAGGCGCAGCCAGGGGCCGGAGGGTGTCAGGTTTGGTGCCAAAACTCACCAAACAGCTTTCTTATTCAATTAAGTTTCATTTAGGTCCACAACCAGGCAAGTATCATCTTTCTTCTCTTGTAGGGTCTTAAGCCAATAGTTTAAGGGACCATTTCTTTGTTAAAGCCTTACTTTCCAGTTAGACTAAAGTGTAGCTCTCCTTGAGAGAAAGAACGCATTATCTTGATGTTTTGAGAGGACTCTCCTGTTTATAGTTAGAGCCTGGCCAAATCCAACCTTGGGAAAGCTGTGTGTCTGTGTAGGTTGGTATTCTTGGTTGCAGGTTAAGGAACCACTGGCATTAAAGGAGATTGACTGAGTTGTTGTTCTGGACAGGCTGGCGCCCAGCAACCCAAATCTGCGACCTGGAAGGTCATGACGTGCCCAACTTCAGCTGCATAATCCATGGAGATATGCTTCAGTCTATCTGTATATGTGTGGAAAATTACTGTTTATCTATTTCTTAGCCAATGAGAATCATTCAACCTGAAACAATGACGTAGCTTAGACCTTGGAAATGGTATAACTGCTGTGATCTTTGTAACTGTAAGCAGGGCGGCCTACAAACTCCTGTGTGAGTATTGAAGCTGACTTCTGCTCATGAAACTGCAAACTATCTTCAGTAAATCTTTTCTTTAATTTATTATAATTCTGACTCCAGGTCTTCATTCATCATATCTGATTCTGGGTCTTTAACTGTTTACCCCTAACTAATATATATATATATATATAATATGAAACAGTAGCCTACACTTGTTTGGAAATAAGTTGACTAACTAGGCTACTGTAGAAGCAATAGCCTCTAACAAATACATAGCCTACTTAATGCAAACTTTTAAAATGGTATAACTTACATCCCAGCTAACAGGGAACGTTCCCAGAACATTCACTAACGTTCTTTAAAAGTTGTGTAAATGTTAGTACAAAACGTTATTAAAATAATGTTTTCGGAACGTTCATATAACGTTATTAACGTTCTTGTAACATTGAGAGAAAACGTTCTTAGAACAAGGTTCTTGGAACGTCTTTATGACGTTATTTGTGATTGATGAACGTTCTCATAACGTTGATAGAAAACGTTCTTAGAACAATGTTCTTGGAACGTCTTTATGACGTTATTTGTAATTGATGAAAGTTCTCATAACGTTGATAGAAAACGTTCTTAAAACAATGTTCTTGGAACGTCTTTATGACGTTATTTGTAATTGATGAAAGTTCTCATAGCGTTGATAGAAAACGTTCTTAGAACAAGGTTCTTGGAACGTCTTTATGATGTTATTTGTGATTGATGAATGTTCTCATAACATTGATAGAAAACGTTCTTAAAACAACATTCTCAGAACATCCTTATAATGTTATTAGTATTTTCTTAATGTTATATTTAGGCTATCATAAAACATCTTGGGAACATGTTATTTGCTGAACATTCTCATAATGTTAAGTAGCCTACACTTGTTAACAAATGGGCACTTCTTAACATTAGTTTACAATCACTAGATTTGTATAATATGACTAGGCCTATATTCATATAAACATTTTAAACATCACAATAGTTTATAACACCACCCCAATAAACCAGCACTTATATAACCTATTAATAAATTAATATTAACTAGTGCAAATGCCGGTGCAAAATCAGTGTGTTTTTAGTTATTGTTGTTTTGGTGTGTTTGATTGCTCATTGTTACAATTACATAGCAGAAGTTCAGTGAGATTTTTAATTGTGTAGAAAGCAAATACTGACCCTGAAATAATGACATAAAATAAATGTGGAAAATTGAAATACACGATGCAGGGAGCAGCTACACAGTGAACTCCGAGAAAACGCTAGGCTTGAGCACAAACTGTTAGTGAATAGGCTACTAAAAATGATGCCTGTGAAAGAGATTGTGAATGCATGATATGTTTTGTTGGTTAATAGCATTAACAATTAAAAGCTACCTATTACACAGTAGCGATAACGTTAAGCGCACCAGAATGAAATATAATATTCAGAAGTAAACAGCATAGCTGACTTACAGATTCACATCCACAAATTAATAAGCGTGACGATTCAGGGAGCAGGCTACACAGTGAACTCTGAGAAAACGCTACGCTTGAGCAAACAGTGTGTGAATAGGTTACTACAAATGATGGCAAAGTGCCCGTGCAAAATCAGTTGTGTGTGTTTTTAGTAATTGTTGGTTCGGTGTGTTTGAGTGCTCGTTACAATTACACAGCAAAAGTTCAGTGACATTTTTATTTGTGCATGGTAGAAAGCAAATACAGATACTGACATAATAACATATGCCTACACAGAGTGTTTATGTCAGAATGTTATCCAAACAATCCAAACAACGTCAAACTTGACACTGCACTTACTCGTGCCCGTAGCAAGAAACTTGTCAAGTTTGAAATCCATTGGACTAACGGTTCGAGAGATATGTAGTTAACAGACAGACAAACAGACACACCTTTCTGTAATTTATAGATAGATCATGCTATTCACATTATGTGAAGCACTGTTACATACAGTAGCCTATATTGAAATACATTTTGAAAATATATTATTTCAAAAATACATTGAACATAAATCTTTTAAATTGTTCCCCTCATGTTACATCTGTAAATTTGTGTACATACTGTGCCTATATTTCATAAAATATATCCATGCCTTATGTTTAGTTTTTAATAAATGTTTTTTGCTATTTTATTTCAACACCACTTAACCATTTATATAAAGCTATATAATATTATAGGCTATTACATATTACATTATATTATAGCCTATAACCTATTATATAAATGACTGTGTAAACATTGTTTTACACTCAATGCTTCATATTCTCATTCCGTTTACTGTTTGGTGATGGCCATGAGCCTATAAATTTGATAATGTTAACCTCACATTTCAGAATATTTTATCTGATTATCAAATAATTCCCTCGATCAAATCTTCTTTTTTATGCTGCGTGACTTCTACGTATTTTAATGGGCGCGCGCACTGAACATTCGAGTTGCATTTGAACCAGATTTGAACTGGAGTTACCATGGAAACGGGCAGGGAGCTCAACTGACGACAAGCAGCAACTCTGTCTCTCACTGCTGTTTTCGCTAATTTAACTTAACTAAGTTTAGTCCTCAAAATTACACAAATAGTACATAAAAATGTTTCAGACACATTCTTTCATGTAAATAACACGCTTCTGTTGAATTTTTACTTTATTGAAGTGTCTTCGGGAAAAGTCCGTTAGCATCTCAACTGTTAGGCAAAGTTAACTAACTTGAAAGTAAGGTTAGGTCAGTTGAATCAACGTTTTATATGAATGTGCTCTTTTAATTTGACGTTAAGCATACAGCCACACACACACACACACACACACACATACGTTACACACAGATGAATAACCTTACTTCAAAAAATGTGTATATTCCTTGACAAAATGCTTTATTTTTTATTACAAGTGAATGAACGATTTATTTATCCAAAGGACAAGTACAAGACCAGGGTTAATGCCAAGCCCTGGTTTACATTTTTATAATTTGATTGTAATAGCTTCAGAAGACCTTTCTCAATGCTGCTATTGTCATACAATGAAAGTATTTTATTACTACTTCCATAGTATGGCAAATTAGTACAAATAAAAAGTTATAGAAAAGTTTAGCTGGTACACAGAATTGATGCACATTATCTTATTTTCCCCTCAATGATGGAAGTTTTCATTTTCAGGTGTATCTAATCCTTTACAATGTGTTATTGAACCTTTCCATTGTATAACCTTTGTAAGCTACATTTTAATCTTGTGTGGTTTCATATTTATAGTACTCAAAGCACAGCCTAAATAACTTAAGGGTTAAAGGGTTAGTTCAGCCAAAAATGAAAATTCTGTCAGTATTTACTCACCCTCATGTTGTTCCAACCCCGTAAGACCTTCGTTCATCTTCGGAACACGAATTAAGATATTTTTGATGAAATCTGACAGCTGGATCACTCTTCCATTGGCTTCTAAGGGATTGAAACTTGCAGGCCCCGAAAAGTCATTAAAGACATCGTTAAAATAGTCCAAATGACTACAGTGGCTCAATCTTAAGTTTATCAAGCGACGAGAATACTTTTTGGGCGCAAACAAAAATAACGACTTTATTCAAGTATTCATTTCCACCTCTGTCGGCCTCGAGATTTCACATAGTTTAACAGCGTACTTATACGTCACACGTAGGCTCACTATTGGCCGATGCTGGTCATGTGTGTGATGCGTGACGTTCAACCAGAAGCATTACGCAATGATACTAAGTGAAATCTCGAGGCCGGCAGAGGTGGAAATGAATACTTGAATAAAGTCGTTATTTTTGTTTACTTTTTGAGCGCAAAAAAAAACATTCTCGTCACTTGATAAACTTAAGATCTAGCAACTGTAGTCACTTGGACTATTTTAACGATGTCTTTAATGACTTTTTGGGGCTGTCAAGTTTCAATCCCTTAGAAGCCTATGGAGGAGTGATCCAGCTCTCAGATTTAATCAAAAATATCTTAATTTGTGTTCCAAAGATGAACAGAAGTCTTACGGGGTTTGTAACAACATGAGGGAGAGTAATTACTGACAGAATTTTCATTTTTGGGTGAACTAACCCTTTAACATTTATGGAGTAGCCACACTGTTATTATTAAATGTTTATGAAATAATAAATCACCATTAGTAACATCAGTCAATCTGTTCACTTTACAGACTGGGCATGAAGCGACTGGACCAGACTGGACCACAGTGATAGTTTGGCACCCCCACACTACTTATATTTAAGGGTTAGTTCACTCAAACATTAATATTCTGTCAGTAATAATACACCCTCATGTTGTTCCAACCCCTTAAGACTTCCATTCATCTTCAGAACATAAATTAAGATATTTTTTGATGAAATATGAGAGCTGGCTCACTCCTCCATAGTCTTCTAGGCAATTTCATTCTGCCGGCCCAGGAAGTTAGTAAAGACATTGTTAAAATAGTCCATTGGCGCTTTTCCACTGCGTGGTACGACTCGGCACGGCACGGCTTGGCTCGCTTTAGCTCGGTTTGTTTTTCCACTGCAGTTAGTACCGCTTCAAAGTGGGTGGGATTATAAAGACAATAGTTTATCCACTCCTCGGCAACCAACGAGATGAACGTCTGCACTTCGTCCACTGAACACGATTCAGCCATTTCTTTTTTGGACGTTTTTTTTCCTTTCTTTTTTCTTCAAGCAAGTAGTTTTAAAACAGGTGCTACAGTGGTGACTGTTACTGGCTATTCAAATCTAGCGGGTTTGATGTCTCGCAAATACAATGACGCTGATAGTGACGATTCTGTCTGACCAATCAGTGATCTGCAGTGTTTTCAAGTCACATTTTATCACATTTTTTATTTAATTTTTAACACTAGACCATCAGAAAATGTTAAATAATACACTTATACAGACTGTATAGGCTACATGATGTAGCCTATACAAAAACAATTCATCACATCTCTCTGACTTATTTCAGAAGCATCATGCGTTAGTACTACATTCTCTTAAATCAGGGGTAGGCAAGTTCGGTCCTAGAGAGCGGCTGTGCAGAGTTTGGCTCCAACACTGAAAAAAACCTCACCTGCCTATAGCCTTAGTAATTCTGAAGACATTGATTAGCTTGTTCAGGTGTGTTTGATTAGGGTTGGAACTAAATTCTGCAGGACAGCGGCTCTCTAGGACCGAACTTGCCTACCCCTGTCTTAAATAAATGATTCAATAAATAATATATTTATTATTTATTATTATTAAATAATATTTTGTAACAGTCACTTGTCGCCACCTTGTGGCTAAACAATGTAATCGATAAATGCGTTATTCTAAGCTGATTTAGGGGCCGATCACACCTAATGCGTTTTTGGCAGTGAGAGGCGCCTTTTTTCAATTGATTTCCTATGGCAGTGCGCGTTCTGCACGATGTTTATGCGCCCCAGGCGCCTCACGTTTAACCGCCGGATGTGCCTCGCGTTTTTGGAGTTAAAAAAAAATCAACTCGGAGCAATAAAAGCGCCCGACGCCATTTCGTTTTTTTCCACTGTCCAATCAAATGAATGGAGAGGCGGGTCTTCCGTTGTAGTTATGAAAGCTACAGTTACTTTGAACGCCGGAGAGTGCGATGATGGAGGATAAACTTGTGGTGCTCTCGCGGGTTACCAGGAGCTTAACAACTTCACGGATCGTAACTAACACAATGTTAACAGAAAGTAAACAAAGTTAATAAAAGGCTCAGGGCTCGAATTTCGGTGCGGGATTGCGGGTATTGCGCATCATTTTAATTATTCCCGCAGGTCTTGCATTTATAATGCGGGAAATTCCCGCAAACATTCATTCAATCTAGCATGTAGGCCTATGAGTAAATTTAACCTAACAGATGAGATCAAATCAGTCATTTTAAAACTTTCTGCGAGACGCAATTTCACAAACAGCGTGAGTGATTCTGCCAATGCCGCGTCTTCTCTGGCTCTCAAAATAGGTTGCACAAGGCAAGCCAATCGCGCTGCAGGCGGTGATTCTAGACCAGGGGTCACCAACCCTGCTCCTGGAGAGCTACTGTCCTGCAGATTTTAGCTCCAACCCCAATCAAACACACCTGGACCAGCTAATCAAGCTGTTGAGGGTTATTTGATAATTACATGCATGCGTGTTGGAACAGGGTTGGAACTGAAGTCTGCAGGACAGTAGCTCTCCAGGAGCAGGGTTGGTGATCCCTGTTCTAGACTCTCGCGTTTCAGGAGTCGGGACATTTGATAGAAATGTCACTTGCACAATCTGGCCATTGCATCGTCACTATTGTTTATAATTTGTGCGTCTTTTTAAGTCTTACCTATTTAAACATTCAAGCGATTTTAAACCGCATAACAAACAGCTTGTGAGTAACAAAACTGAGTTATTTGTCTTGAATTATAGCGCTTTAACGTTCAAAAGCACACAACATTGAGAGGATACTCCCCAAGACTGGAATTTAGACAAACACAATCAGTTATGTCTTAAAAAAAATAATACAAAAAGAAAATGCATGTGACACTATAATGAAAACAGTATGGGCCGTTCACGTTACGTCTTTTGCGCGTTCATCCTTTGCTGAAACGTCTTCGTCTTCATGGAGAACATGGCTCATGATTGCTTAGCAACATGGAGCCCTTTTTAAAAGAGGAGAAAGTGGCGCGGACTGCACTTTACACGCAACATGTGAACGGCCCCTTAATGGATCCGTGCACTAGCTCTTAAAGTGAGAGTAGCCTAAAATGTGTCTGTCATTATTGTATATAAAACAACAAAAGATAGCATTAATTGTAAGGAATCAGGATTAATAGCCTATGTATTCAAATTATACAGGACTAAAAGACTATTCCGTGTTATTTTACATTTGATTACTTTTTTCCGTTTCTAGCATTTCTGAATACTACACAGCAAAAACTCCAGTGTTAAATTAACTCTCCTGGGAGTTTATATGGCTCCAGACTCAAGAGTGTAAAGTGTTAAAATATGAGTGTTAAATTAACACTCAAGAGTGTTAAAGTTAATGAGATAATTACGTGATTAATTGAGTGATAATTGAGCATTATTGAAGACATCCGATGTTAACAAGCAGAATCACTGAAGGAGAAAATCACAAATTGTACGTCACCATTATATAGATCAGTGTTTGCTTTAGTTGGGTTCTTGACCCTTTTATTTTTTTTCTTGAGATCTTGTTTGTCTGTTGTTATTCAATTATAGCAGCCAGATGAACAAAGTCAAAAAGTGATTGGATGGTGTTGGTTATGTTTTGACATAATCATGTTGTGATTTGAAAATCTAAATTTACTGAGATAGTTTAACTTGTTAATTACAACTGCTCTGTGATTCTACAGCATAGGACTTTCAGTGCTTTTAATAAAATCAAAAATATCTAAAAAACTAAAAACAATATTTTATTTAGAAACACAGACATCAATAATCAGCCTATGAATCTCAACAGTGGTGACAATAATAAATCATGTTGCAGTGCATTCTGGCAGCCACCAATCACAACTCATTAATGGCTCCCATCATGCATTGCGGTATGAATAAATTATGATCTGAATTGTCTATATAATTTACTTTTCCTAATTGAATATTCTGCTCGTCACCATTGTTGAGATGCATAGATTGAATCTTTATGTCTGTGTGTGCCTATAAAGACTCTTTTATTATTGAAAACAACTTTTAAAAAATCCTTTGTATTATATAGAAAATTCTAGATCTTTGACGTATAATCAATGATGTTGTGATTAACAACATGTATCTATGTCACAAGATTCTTAATAAGTTCAGTGATCAAGTTCATATGATGATTACATCATAACATAATCAACATCGTCAAATCACTTTTTTCCTTTGTTCATCTGGCTGTTAGAACTAAATAACAACAGACAAACAAATTTTAAAGTTAAAAATATAAGGGTCAAAAGCCCAACTAAAGCACACACTGATCTCCATAATGGTGACGTAAAATTTGTGATTTTCTCCTTCAGTGATTCTGCTTATTAACATCAGGTGTCTTCAATAATGCTCAATCATCCCTCAATTAATCACGTAATTATCTCATTAACTTTAACACTCTTGAGTGTTAATTTAACACTCATATTTTAACACTTTACACTCTTGAGTCTGGAGCCATATAAACTCCCAGGAGAGTTAATTTAACACTGGAGTTTTTGCTGTGTAGTGTTAGACCTAAACTTTTCACTTTATTTCATGTATTTATTTGTGCTACTTTTTTCAATTTAATTCAAAGATTGAAATCAAGCTTCCTTTTGTTGTGTAAACTAAAAAAAATGACCCCATTGTAAAAACACAAATACAATGAGTGAGCAAACATTTAGCTAAACGTATTTTTTAAAAATTGTCTAAAAAAACTCCCCCCTCAAATTAAAAAATCCCCCCCATAAGAATGACCTAAAGGGGGATTTCCCCCCTATTTTCCAAAACCAAATTCAGGCCCTGAAGGCTGACTTGATTGGGTCTGTGCGCCTCACTTTTCGAACCGGAAAAACGTTAGGTGTGATTGGGGCTTTACTCTATTTTGATCGCTATCATAGACATCAGTGTTTATATTTTTTAAATTTAAACTTTTATCCTAGTACTTCTATGATAATTTGAACTATTGTACTATAGAAATAATGATACTTTGAGGTCGAAAAGACTGTTAAGCTGTTTCATGACGTCTCTGGGTCAGCACAGCTTTAAAAGTTGCGATATGATTTTGTCAAAGGTTTATTAGACAGACGAAATGGAAGCAAATCGCGTAGGTGTTTGAATCGAGATCACGTTTTTTTAAAGATGAATCGTGCAGCTCTATTGTATTATCTCTCTCTCAGTATATGAGTAGCATGAGGGCTTTTCAATGCATTCAATCTCACGTCGCTTTCACGTGTCCTCTTGACAGGGATATTATGTCACTCAAACTCAAAGATAACGACAAATTTCATCCTCTGTTGGAACGAAAGTGACTTACTTTGGTCAACCTCGTCTATAAGCAAGGACAAAAATAAAGCAATTTAATTAATTAATATCGATTATTGTCGTCGCTTGATAAATTCGCCAGAATGAAATTGCCTAGAAGCCTATGGAGGAGTGAACCAGCTTTCAGATTTCATCAAAAATATCTTAATTTGTGTTCTGAAGATGAACGGAAGTCTTACTGGGTTGGAATAACATGAGGGTGAGTAATTACTGACAGAATTTTTGAGTGAACTAACCCTTAAATACAGTTTTCATTTAATTTAAATGTTATATGAAAATATTTGTTGTTGTTTTTTTTAAGCTATAATGTAGCGTTTAAAATGTATAATAATCATATGCCATTTTCTACTTTTTGATGTGCTGTAAAAGTGTGCGCTTATAATTCACATGGTTGTGTTAATAAAAAAATAAAGTTGAATGAATGGTGCAGAATTTTTTTTCTAACCTTAAAATATAATTTTAACATGAAATAAAGTGGACATTTTAATGTTCTTTGATTGTTGTATTGTTAATAACAGAATGTTGAAAGAACGTTTCAGGAACGTTATGCTTACCTTAAGATAATGTTCCAGCAATGTTAAGATAACGTTCCATGAACGTTATGCTAACCTTAAGATAACCTTCCATGACGTTATGCTAACCTTAAGATAACATTCCATAACCTTAGGGCTGGGCGATATATCGCAGGATATTGTTATGCGCATCTCGTCAGTAATGCCGGTTCCTTGATTAGTAGTAAATCGCCTTCACCTGCTTTCAGATGGAGCGGAATTTACTCTACAGCACAAACTCCAGTGTTAAATTAACACTCAAGAGTGTTAAAGTTAATGAGATAAGTGATTAATTTAGTGATGTTTGAGCATTATTGAAGACACCTGATGTTAACAAGCAGAATCACTGAAGGAGAAAATCACAAATTATAAGCAACCGTTATGGCGATAAGTGTTTGGTTTAGTTTGGCTCTTAACCTTTATACATTCACTTTAAATTTCTTTGTCTGCTGTTATTTAATTATAACAGGTAAATGAACAAAGAAAAGTGTGATCTGATAGTGTTGGTTATGATCTGACATAATCATGCTATGATCTGAAAATTAATCTTATTGAGATAGTTTGGTTTAACTTACTGGCAACAACTTTATGATTTTAGAGCATATATGATGTTTCTTATAATCCTAAATATCTAATAAACATTGTTCTGATCAAAACACTTTCAAATAAATTTATTTAGAAACACAGACATCAATAATCAGCCTATGAATCTCAACAATGGTGACAATAATAAAGCATGTTGCAGTGGCTGCCACCAATCACTACTCATTAATGGCTCCCATCATGCATTGCGATATGAATAAATTATGATCTGAATTTTCTATGTAATTTACTTTTCCTAATTGAATATTCTGCTCGTCACCATTGTTGAGATGCATAGACTGAATTTTGAAGTCTGTGTGTGCCTAAAAGAAAGATTGTTTTTTTAGAAAACCACTTTTAAAATATCCTTTATATTATAGCTAAAACTCTGGGTATTTATGCAGAATCACAGTTATGCTGTAACAAATGACATAAATCAAAAACATAATTTTCAATTGATGATTGTCATAATATAACCAACACCATCAGATCACTTTTTTTCTTTGTTCATCTGGCAGTTATAACTCAGATAAAGCAGACAAACAAAGTCTGAAGTTAATAATATAAGGGTCAAGAGCCCAACTAAAGTAAACAATGATCGCCATAACGGTGGCTTACAATTTGAGATTTTCTCCTTCAGTGATTCTTCAGGTGTGTTCAATAATGCTCAATCATCACTAAATTAATCACTTAATTATCTCATTAACTTTAACACTCTTGAGTGTGGACTCATATACACTCCCATGAGTGTTAATTTAACACTGGAGTTTTTGCTGTGTACAAAGAGCCGTAGTTAACTGACAAGCTGAGCCATATCGCATTAATTATCGCTGGCGATACGTCCGCGATATTGATGCGATATGGCTCAGCTTGTCAGTGAACTACGGCTCTTTGTAGTAAATGCCGCTCCATCTGAAAGCAGGTGAAGGTGATTTACTACTAATCAAGGAACCGGCTTTACTGACGAGATGCGCATAACAATATCCTGCGATATATCGCCCAGCCCTACATGAACGTTATGCTAACCTTAAGAATGTTCCAGCAATGTTGTGCTAACGTTTCAGCAACGTTATGCAAAC
Source organism: Gila orcuttii (assembly GCA_026230005.1). Lineage (NCBI taxonomy): Eukaryota > Metazoa > Chordata > Actinopteri > Cypriniformes > Leuciscidae > Gila > Gila orcuttii. Next base: position 15,550,804 of record JAPDVR010000020.1, read on the forward strand.
TTTAAAATAATGTTCCAACAACGTTTTGCTAACATTAAGATACCGTTCCATGAACGTTATGCTAACCTTAAGAATGTTTAAGCAATGTTATGCTAACGTCCAGCAACGTTATGCAAACTTTGAAATAATGTTCCAGCAACGTTATGCTAACCTTAAGATAACGTTCCAGCAACATGTTGCTAACGTTCCAACAACGTTTTGCTAACATTATGATACTGTTCCAGCAACGTTATGCTAACGTTCCAGCAACGTTATGCTAACCTTAAAATAATGTTCCAGCAACATGTTGCTAACATTCCAACAACGTTTTGCTAACATTATGATACGTTCCAGCAACATTACGCAAACTTTCCAGCAACGTTATGCTAACCTTAAAATAACGTTCCAGCAACATGTTGCTAACATTCCAACAACGTTTTGCTAACATTATGATACTGTTCCAGCAACGTTATGCTAACCTTAAGATAGGGATGGGCGATATATCGCACGATATTGTTATGCGCATCTCGTCAGTGAAGCCGGTTCCTTGATTAGTAGTAAATCGCCTTCACCTGCTTTCAGATGGAGCGGCATTTACTCTACAGCACAAACTCCAGTGTTAAATTAACACTCAGGAGTGTTAAAGTCAATGAGATAATTAAGTGATTAATTTAGTGATGTTTGAGCATTATTGAAGACACCTGATGTTAACAAGCAGAATCATTGAAGGCGAAAATCACAAATTGTAAGCAACCGTTATGGCGATAAGTGTTTGGTTTAGTTTGGCTCTTAACCTTTATACGTTCACTTTAAATTTGTTTGTCTACTGTTATTTTATTATAACAGTCAAATGAACAAAGAAAAGTGTGATCTGTTAGTGTTGGTTATGTTCTGGCATAATCATGCTGTGATCTGAAAATGAGTCTTATTGAGATAGTTTGGTTTAACTTACTGGCAACAACTTAGTGATTTTAGAGCATATATGAGTAGGCTATAGGTATGTTTTTTATAATGTAAAATATTTAATAAACATTGTTCTGATCAATACACTTTCAAATAAATTTATTTAGAAACACAGACATCAATAATCAGCCTATGAATCTCAACAGTGGTGACAATAATAAATCATGTTGCAGTGGCTGCCACCAATCACAACTCATTAATGGCTCCCATCATGCATTGCGATATGAATAAATTATGATCTGAATTTTCTATGTAATTTACTTTTCCTAATTGAATATTCTGCTCGTCACCATTGTTGAGATGCATAGACTGAATCTTGAAGTCTGTGTGTGCCTAAAAGAAAGATTTTTTTTTTTTTTTTTGAAAACAACTTCTAAGAAATCCTTTATATTATAGCTAAAATTCTGGATATTCATGCAGGGTCAAGAGCCCAACTAAAGTAAACAATGATCGCCATAACGGTGGCTTACAATTTGAGATTTTCTCCTTCAGTGATTCTTCAGGTGTGTTCAATAATGCTCAATCATCACTAAATTAATCACTTAATTATCTCATTAACTTTAACACTCTTGAGTGTGGACTCATATACACTCCCATGAGTGTTAATTTAACACTGGAGTTTGTGCTGTAGAGTAAATGCCGCTCCATCTGAAAGCAGGTGAAGGCTATTTACTACTAATCAAGGAACCGGCTTTACTGAGGAGATGCGCATAACAATATCGTGCGATATATCGCCCATCCCTAACCTTGCGTGCCCTCAGCATCCATATCCCCAATTCAATTTTTACAATTCAACAAAACCGATCACCAAAATATATGTGTCCTCCTTTTTGGTGTTATGGAAATGGCCACTCTATTGGCAACCCTAGTTGGGAGGTTCAATCTTTCTCCCTCTCTCAAATCAAACTGGTTCATAAAAATAAATAATAGCCTACGAATTGAAGCTGTACAGAAATATATTCACCATAACGAACGTGTGAGTGGATCATCTGTTAATGGCGACGCCAAGGCCTTCTCCTAGTCTGCAACCTCATAATCATATCTAATAATATAACACAATTGTCTCATGAAAAAATGACTTACCATGCAGGAACAAAACAAAAAGAAGAAAAATGCCGAGCATTATGTTCCCCACTTTTGCGGAAGTAAGTCCAGATTCTGCAGAATGTGTATGTCCATGCAATGTTGTATTCAACTGAAAGCGAAAGTATAGCCTCGTAAAGTTAGTCATTTTAAGAAGCAGCGTCGAAAACATTAACAACACGACAAAGCTTGTGTCGGTTTCGCCAGTGATGTGACGTTCGACGCTAAAGCTCCGAAATGTGTGTAAAACAAACAGAAAAACAGTAGCCTATATGTTACGGCTTTGCCTCGTGAGGCCCTCGTCTTGCAGGTGCGTTCTATTAGCAAATGGCGTGAGAAGAAAGGAGAACAAACAGGTAAATTGCTTCTTCTTCTTCTTTCCTGTTTTGGCGCGTTGCATTCTTAGTGCATATCGCCACCTACCTTTGCTGTTCTGCAGTCATGATTTCTTATGGTCAGATTTTCCTTATTATTTTTCCTTTGCTTCCTTCTCAAATATCCATCCTTATTTAATTATTTTGGTGCTCCATCTCATTCCATCTCCCATAGCCCACCTGGCGCTGCGTGTTCAGCTCCTCCAGACTGGACTATAAAATCTGGAATAGTCCAAAGCATCCTTATTCAATATTTAAATCATTTCACTTAGTATTCTATATCCTACTCTATCTTTATTAAAATCATAACCTAACAAATATGGCAAATCGTTATTAACCTTCCCTCTTTCATTTAAATACGATATCAATTCCTTTCTTTCCTCATCATACCTTTTACAATCATATATCACATGCTCCACTGTTTCTTTCTCCCCACAATTCTCACATAAACCAGTCTCATGAACTCCAATTATAAAGAGCGTTGCGTTCAATCTTGAATGTCCAAGTCTCATCCTAGTCATTATGACCTCTTCTTTCCTATTTCTACCATTTATGGTTTTCTTAGTATCTACTATTTTTTTTATATTATATAAATACCGCCCCTTATTATCTGTATTCCATTTTTCATGCCACTCTTTAATAATATTTTCCTTAATAATAGATTTAACTTCACTTTTACTTAATGGAACATTAAAATCTTTTTTTTTTCCCTTTTTAAAGCATTTTTTGCTAATTCATCAGCAGACTCATTACCAGGTACTCCTACATGCGCTGGCACCCAACAGAATCCAATTTCTACTCCTTTCCTTTGTATTCGCCATAATAATGAAAATATGGTAACACTTTACAATAACAGTACATGAATAATCATGTACTAATACCTAAATTAATAATTACTTTACTATGAACTAATGATGAGTTAAGACATGTTCTAATGAAGAACTAACCTTAACTACGACATGAGTCATATGAATTACTGCATGAATATACCATCTTAACTACACGTTAGTACATGCTTGTTAATGTATTAATTAACACTTTGGGGTAAACTACATCAAACATGCTCTAGATTAGAAGAAAGATGTATTAAAAGGGCACAATGTAAAATTGTTCATAAATTTGCCACCAGCAACTGTCACAAAGATCATTGAATGACACTAATGTCTTGCAATATTTACATTTAACCTTACTCATTGAACACACAATGATGCATTCATCATTAAAAATGATTTTATCTCATTCTGTTTTAAGTGATTCCACTGCTGCCATCAAGAGTGAAATACCTACACTAACATATCCATTAAACAGATGCAAATTTCAAAATTAAAATCAGTGTTAGCACAGATGATGGTTATTTTGTGGATTGGTTTACTGTCTTTATATGATAATGCAGTCGGATGTTAGTCTTGTTTTCTTGCTCTTCTTTGGGGCCACTATTGCCCCTTCAAAATGTGTCCACTTTCCTCCTACCATTCAGTTCCTTCTCCATCCAAATTCGGGCACAGCACCTCTGCTCTTCCACTTCTTTACAAACCACCGAAAAGCACCACATGATATCTGATTTAGAAGAGCTGAATATGAATAGAACATGTGTAATTAATCACTTTTTAAAGATGTACTCTTGGAGGGGCAAGACAAGAAATTACATAATGATACATTAACAAGTCATGAATTCATGTTACTTTATAAGTAATTAATGATGAGTTAGTAACAATGTGCCCCCTCAAGTAAAGTCATGACACAGTCATGCATTAACAAGCCATTATTTTATGTTAGTGTATGGTTAGTTAATCATGAGTTAGTGATGATGTGCCCCCTCAAGTAAAGTCATGACATAATGATGCATTAACAAGCCATTAGTTGTCGTTAGTGTATGGTTAGTTAATAATGAATTAATTATGATGTGCCTCCTCAAGTAAAGTCATGACACAATGATGCACTTAAAAATCCTTAACTAAAATATGAATAAACATATACAATAAGAGTGCCATCCTTATTCCTTTACACCCATGGTACAAGAAAAAACAAAGATACAAATTATGTGTAGTTCTTTTATTATTATTTATACAATTAAACATATATGGACTTAAAAGAAAATCCAAACATACCTGTAAAGACACACATTAGACACGTTACATGTAAAATAGGGAATAAGCTATAAGCTAATGCTAATTGAAACATATATATAAGCAAAAAAAAATACAGTTAATTATTGTACAAACCTCCTGAAACCTCCCAAATACAACATATATGCAAACATGTCTTTAATTATTAATTCTGTTTACCAAAGAAGTCAACATTTATGAGATTAAAATGCCAGCATTACCATAGGAACACAACCAATGTGCCGAGCGACCACCGAGTGCACCACTAATGAGTGTCCCACCAGAAACAAACCCTACATACTGTAGTTCCAGGAAGAAAAGTAGCTATTACTAAACATAGGCCTAAATAAACTATAAAAATCAGAAAACGGTTTAGATCAAGTTAAATTTATTAGTGCTAGTTATTAGTCTATTTTCCACGTTTGATTAGACGGATATGTGTAATTAATGGCTAAAAAATCATGTGCCATTCCATTTATTTGTCACAAAGCTGCCGATAGCAGATTATGATATTACAGTTTAAATTATGGCAGAATTCAATGATATGTTTAATTCAAATTTAGATTACTTCTTATTTATTCTTACGGAGACGGATTGATTTAGTTTACCCCTAAACATGAATTAATGCATTAATTAACAAGCATGTACTAACGTGTAGTTAAGATGGTATATTCATGCAGTAATTCATATGACTCATGTCGTAGTTAAGGTTAGTTCTTCATTAGTACATGTCTTAACTCATCATTAGTTCATAGTAAAGTAATTATTAATTCAGGTATTAGTACATGATTATTCATGCATTGTATATAATGTGTGCTGGTCAATAGTCTAAAATTAAGAAGCCCTAGATAGGCTACATAATTTATTATTCCAATATCCAAATATGATACTAAATCTCACAGGAAAAAAAGGCTTTTATTTGAGACGTGGTGTCTTTGCATTTGTACATTTTAAACAGGACACGCATTAGCTGAATAAACGTTAGCCAATACAAACATATTTATAGAAAATAGTTGACAATGAATAGACAGGAGTCCAATAATAGCAAAACGAACCACTTATTCTAAAGAGAATATCAAGTAGACAATAAGTTAGACGAATCCGACATATACTGAGGGCTGTGTTGACAGTAAAACGTCCGTCATTTAACGAATTTAAAAAACACGGATGGATCAAACAAAATGGTTTCTGACATTTTTTCAGAAAAAAACACAACCAAGAACAAAATTTAAACTTAGCCCGTCCATTTTCATTTTACAATCATCTTCTCTCTCTGCGTGCGCGCGTCAGTGTTTGTGAGAGAGCTCGCGCAGCACTGATACAACGTACTTTTTAATCCATAAGTAACTAACGCGCTAGTTTTCATACAAAATAAATATGTAACATTAGTTTAGTTATTATTAACGCAATAACGTAACACATGCAGGCTACGTTTCTCAACACTGAGAATGAATAAATAAACGCCTGTTTCTCCAGACTCGCGTTTTATCAGTAATCCACAAATCACAGAACTGTCATAATCACTAAGCCATAGCGATTTAAATTTTATTCAGATTTACTGTTAAGCATTACTTAAGCATTTTATAATTTGCATGGATGAATGATGTTTTCCTCTTATCTGAGTGACCATGATGAATTACGGAGTATTTTAAGATAATACATGCGATTGCGATCACTCATGTGATCATCGAATCCAGATTTAGTTAACTCAATACAATATTTCAACTTTCCACATCCACCCCAGCCCGTTTACCTTCAGGAGTCAGAAGTACTGTGACTACTGTACTGTCCTCGTTGACGAACTCAGTCAGACGGCGGAAGAGGGATCGAGCGGGATTACTTTATTGCTGTCGATTTTCATTCTCTTTTTAATGATAGGTCTTACGCATCTCTCAATCTTCCTCCCTTGCTATTTGGGGAATGAACTCAGCGCTATGATTGGTCGAACTCTTCTTCTTTTGCTCTTGCTTGATTTGAGGACTGCGCGTGCACAGAGGCGCGTCACCAGGTTTTTGCGTAGTTTAGAGTGACAAATCGTACCAGCGTACTTTGAGGTCAAAACGCGTATCCCCTACGCAAAATGCGTACATGTTGGCAGGTCTGTAGTGTGTAGTTTAATGTGTAGTGTAGTGTGTAGTTTAATGTGTAATGTAGTGTGTAGTTTAATGTGTAATGTAGTGTGTAGTTTAATGTGTAGTGTAGTTTAATGTGTAGTGTATAGTTTAATGTGTAGTGTGTAGTTTAATGTGTAGTGTGTAGTTTAATGTGTAATGTGTAATGTAGTGTGTAGTTTAATGTGTAGTGTATAGTTTAATGTGTAATGTAGTGTGTAGTTTAATGTGTAGTGTGTAGTTTAATGTGTAATGTAGTGTGTAGTTTAATGTGTAATGTAGTGTGTAGTTTAATGTGTAGTGTAGTGTGTAGTTTAATGTGTAATGTAGTGTGTAGTTTAATGTGTAGTGTAGTGTGTAGTTTAATGTGTAATGTAGTGTGTAGTTTAATGTGTAGTGTAGTTTAATGTGTAGTGTGTAGTTTAATGTGTAATGTAGTGTGTAGTTTAATGTGTAGTGTAGTTTAATGTGTAGTGTGTAGTTTAATGTGTAATGTAGTGTGTAGTTTAATGTGTAGTGTAGTGTGTAGTTTAATGTGTAGTGTGTAGTTTAATGTGTAATGTAGTGTGTAGTTTAATGTGTAGTGTAGTTTAATGTGTAGTGTAGTTTAATGTGTAGTGTAGTGTCTAGTTTAATGTGTAATGTAGTGTGTAGTTTAATGTGTAATGTAGTGTGTAGTTTAATGTGTAGTGTGTAGTTTAATGTGTAGTGTGTAGTTTAATGTGTAGTGTAGTTTAATGTGTAGTGTAGTGTGTAGTTTAATGTGTAATGTAGTGTGTAGTTTAATGTGTAGTGTAGTGTGTAGTTTAATGTGTAGTGTAGTGTGTAGTTTAATGTGTAATGTAGTGTGTAGTTTAATGTGTAGTGTAGTGTGTAGTTTAATGTGTAATGTAGTGTGTAGTTTAATGTGTAGTGTAGTGTGTAGTTTAATGTGTAATGTAGTGTGTAGTTTAATGTGTAGTGTGTAGTTTAATGTGTAATGTAGTGTGTAGTTTAATGTGTAATATAGTGTGTAGTTTAATGTGTAATGTAGTGTGTAGTTTAATGTGTAGTGTAGTGTGTAGTTTAATGTGTAATGTAGTGTGTAGTTTAATGTGTAGTGTGTAGTTTAATGTGTAGTGTAGTGTGTAGTTTAATGTGTAATATAGTGTGTAGTTTAATGTGTAATATAGTGTGTAGTTTAATGTGTAATGTAGTGTGTAGTTTAATGTGTAATGTAGTGTGTAGTTTAATGTGTAGTGTAGTGTGTAGTTTAATGTGTAGTGTGTAGTTTAATGTGTAATGTAGTGTGTAGTTTAATGTGTAATGTAGTGTGTAGTTTAATGTGTAGTGTGTAGTTTAATGTGTAGTGTGTAGTTTAATGTGTAGTGTGTAGTTTAATGTGTAGTGTAGTTTAATGTGTAATGTAGTGTGTAGTTTAATGTGTAATGTAGTGTGTAGTTTAATGTGTAGTGTAGTTTAATGTGTAGTGTGTAGTTTAATGTGTAGTGTAGTGTAGTTTAATGTGTAGTGTAGTGTAGTTTAATGTGTAGTGTAGTTTAATGTGTAGTGTGTAGTTTAATGTGTAGTGTAGTTTAATGTGTAATGTAGTGTGTAGTTTAATGTGTAATGTAGTGTGTAGTTTAATGTGTAATGTAGTGTGTAGTTTAATGTGTAGTGTAGTTTAATGTGTAGTGTGTAGTGTAGTTTAATGTGTAGTGTGTAGTGTAGTTTAATGTGTAGTGTAGTGTAGTTTAATGTGTAGTGTGTAGTGTAGTTTAATGTGTAGTGTGTAGTGTAGTTTAATGTGTAGTGTAGTGTAGTTTAATGTGTAGTGTGGACGGAGAGAGAGTTTCCAATGTTTCTTGGATTTATGTAGATCAAATTTTTCTTTTCAGAGCAGATATACGTTTTTTTATGTGAAATTTAATAGCCAACCAGTCCCTCTGTTTTAGGGCTTCCGGCTCAGATTTGAGGCACAAATCGCAGGAAGCCTTTCCTGGAACACGACAGGTTTCAATGAAGTGCATCATCTGTTTTTCAACTGCATCAACCTCCACCTTCTGCCAGTTCTTTTTCTTGGTTGGTTTGCGACCTAAATGAGAATGAAATTACTGAACTTGAAATCAGGACAAATTTATAAAGTTTTGCTAGCATTCTCACAACCCAATAACCAAACCCATAAATGAATCAGCTGTGAAAACAGTTCCTTTACATTAAACTGAGTTCTTCACTACAAATACTGTTAGAGAACAGTAGCACTGTTTCAGTTAATCAGATAATTCACACAAGTCACTCACCACTTTTTGGAGATAATTGGATCGTTTGAGATTTGTTCTTTGGTAAGGGTGGCAAGGGTGACCTCACCACACAATCTGTTTAATAAAAAAATAACAAATATTGCATGTGAGCCTATTGTGATTTGTAGTCTTCATAAGTATACAGTGCCTATAGAAAATCATCATACTCTGTTGAAATCCTTATCTTTTGTCACATTACACCCTGGAAATGAAAATGTATATTACAATTTTTATAAAAAAAAAGCCCTTTGAAGCGGCACTGAAACTGTCATTTGGACCTTGAACCGTTTGGTCCCCACTGAAGTCCATTATAAGGAGAAAAATCCTGGAATGTTTTCATCAAAAACCTTAATTTCTTTTCGACTGAAGAAAGAAAGACATGGACATCTTGGATGACATGGGGGTGAGTAAATTATCAGCAAAAGTTTTTTAAAAAGTGAACTAATCCTTTAAAGTGTAAATTGCAGGTTAATTTTTTTTACGAGATAATGCAATGTGCTTAAAGATAAGAACCGCCCACCATTGTTTTGTATGTTTTTTATACCAAAATGCTGAATATAATATGAAAAGTTGGTACTTTTTACAGTGGTTTTTAGCACTCCCCCTCCCTTCCGCTAAGCTGGGCGTGACGTCATATCAGGGACTCCAAGCGGCAAGCGTCTAACGCAAGCTTTCTTTTTAGATTCAGCAGCAGTTATGAATAAAATAACTCAATTGTAAACATACTCATGTGTGCTGGCTTCATGGCCTGCCTGAAATGAGATTAAGCTATTCGCAAAACAAACGGGCATGCGCCATAACCAACCATAGACTGTAAAAAAATACCAGGATGCTGCGTGAGGCATGTCAGATTTGCCGGTCGCGGGTCGAGCTTCTCCACTAAACTCCAAAACGCGTTCACCTCACGGCAGCACACCTCCACTGCTGATTCCATTCGGTGGCATAGCACATACAAACACCTGTCTCTGTTTCTTTCTGACAATGAGCATCGCTAATTAGTAGCGTTTTAGCACAGGCAATATATCGCGTTCTGTCAGCAGATGCCAGCAAAAGCGCCATTGTGTCTGTGCATCTCTACAGCTCTGATTAGGACTAACGTTACTAACACCATGTAAGTAAATAATGTCTTCAGTCATTGTACCTCCTTGCTATTCTACATGAAGGCAAGATTTTGAAAAGACTTTGGCTTGTTCCCTAATGTTATCCGGGTTAGCTCCAGGGGCTAACCTAGGCTAGCTCTAGCTACTCGCCAGGACACCTGACCAACCCTCCACTCATTTTCCATACACCAAGCATTTATTACTCTTTGAGGGCCATGGTTTCTGGCAATTTCCTCCCCTCTCTCACGCCTGACTAGTTCAAAATTATAAGGCTGTGGTCCATCAAAGATTTGATGGTTTTCCACCTCCTCGTTCTCCATAGTCAAGCCACAAACAGCGGTAATCTAGCAGAGTATGGGTTGCGACTCCCTGGTATGACGTCATCACAGTTACTGTAAAAAACACGCTACCTTTGAAGAAACCACAATAAATGTTATTTTAACGCATTTTAAGACAGAAATGTTTAAATATATACATATTGAGCACTTTATTTACACATTAATTGATTGTGGTGGTTAACCTGCAATTTACACTTTAATAAAGAAAGAGAAAATTCCTTTTTGATAACCCAAATTCTGTTAAAAGAGCAGTAACAACCATATTCAAATTCAAATCATATCTTTCTGGAAGGAAATACCTCAGACAGGAAAAACTGATGCAGACATGCATCTACAAGTAAAGCAAGTATTGAATTAGATACCTGGCATGTTCTCCTCCTGTCTGGCCTCTTGGATTTCTTTGTCACACAGGATTGTCTCTAAAATAAAAAGAAGGCAGGTAACAAAGCCATCCCAGTGCTATTCAGAGTGTACTGGAAAAACAATATCTGCATTTTCTCATATTTGTCTAATAAAAAGGCATTGGTACCATTTGGGGCGATGTTGATATCATCTAGGGACATTCCTTTAAACTCTGATAAACGCCCCTGCTCAAGTGCCATGAGAATCTTGCTGATCTTCGCAAGCTGGAGAGTGCCCTCAGGTAAACGATAGAACTGGCGATGGACCCTGATGTCATGGCCAAGGAAATCTGCCAGTTGGTCAAGCTCGGTGTCATTGAGATTCAGTACCTTTGAGAGAGTTGCAACATGCTTCCTGAGCTTTGTAGAGGTGAGTGAGAGAGGGTTCTTGGCTCCACAAGCTTTCACAAAGTAGCGAATGCAATCTGACCCTCTGTAGTGGGACACTGCATATGGCCTTGCAAACATGTACAAATTGTTATCAGCCACTCCACATTCTTTTCTCTTCTCCACAAGCAAATGAAGGGAATCCACCATCGCAGGGGTTAAGAGCACAGGCACCTTCCGCCCTCTCTTACCTCTTATTTCATGTCTCACAAAATGCTTGCAGAGACTTTTCTCTAGCTCAGAGAGAGCTACATTAACATCTTCATGAGGTTCTGATTGGTCTCTTAGGATGAATGTAGAAACAAGCATTTTGGAGACTTCCCCTTCTCTACGCCTGTTGAATAAAATGACTTGTGCCAGAGTCACTTTTGTCAAGTTAGCCCAGTTGGAAGATGAGCACTCTGATTTCAAGTCACTGTAAAACTGCCACTGCTTGTCATCCAGGTAGCAATGCAGAGTTTTTACATCTTCTGTAAAAGGTAACAGCTGTGGGGAATTCCACTTGGACTCTGTGAGGCCCTGTAAGGCTTTGGCTGATATAAGCTCATTCCACCTGGCATCATACACTTGACGAAAGCAGCGAGCCGCTGTTGCACCATCACTATCACCTTTCATCATTGCATCGGTTTCAAGGAGCATGGACACATTTTTCAGTCCATGTCCAAGCTTTAGAGCAAGTGATGCGGTTTTGTATTTGCTAGTTTCCTCGTTGAAACCCGCTGTGTCTTACTGCAGTAACTGCTAGCATGAAGTTTTCTGGTGTGACATAATCTTTGATAGTTTGCAGTGGTGTGACCTCTCTACCATGTAAACACAGCCGACCAAGCTCCCTCAACTTTTGACGAATATATTCATGCTTGCTGACATCGGCTCCAAGCCTGTTATATAGATGTTTTCCAAACTCCATGATGCAGTGATCATTTTTTACTTCAAGAGAGATATCATCTTGTGTCATGTTGTTCACCAGCTTCCAAACACTTTCACTAACCGCAGAGGGTGCCGGTTCAGCAAAAGCACAGAGGGATTGGACTCTAGTTTTTCCAGGTTTAGATTTAACACTGCTAGGTTTAAATTTACAGCTCTGCATGTGTCTCCAAAGCACTCTTTTCATAAACAACCCTTGACAGTAGACACAGTGAAGGAAGTCTTGACCCTCACACTTTTTTTTGGGTTGTTTAAAGGGAACAAGAATTCCAGACCCTGTTTTTATAACTTCAGCATTATGTGCAAAGTTTCCTTTGTTTCTCAGAAATTCAAGCTGCAATTTCCTTTGATGCGATCCCTTTGGAAAACTCAATGCTCTTGAAACCTCAATCTCGTTTAAGTGAACACACTCCAAGTGTCTAGATATTTTTTGGACCGCTGATCTACAATATAGGCAGTACTGTCGCTTGTTATACATTCGAGATCCATTGCTCTTTCTGACGACAGCAGGAACAAGTACTGATGCATCGCCAACTGTTGTTTTACCTGATGTGGTGCTGTCAGGAGCATTATGTTGACTTAGTGTTATAGCAGCAATTCTGGAGGTTTTGAGAGGTGTCTTCAATTTGAGCTTGCATGGAAGTGAAGAACCCACTGTTGGATTAGTTCGACTTTTTACTGATAGTTCTTGGCTCATGTTACTATCTGTACTCTCCCCACTTGTGGATGGAACATATTCTTCTCCACTGTCCTGGCTTGATTCACTTATTTTTTCAGATCCAACAGAAATCTTCTGATTAACCTATTAAAACATAATAACAAATAAGCTACACAACACACAAATAGGTTTGTACAATACAACAGGAGTAAAAAAGGTGTCCGTGCTCCAGGCGCATGGTCTAAAAGGGTTGTACGCCGTAGCATAAATAATAATTAGGTGTGGTTTGGGCATGACATGCAATAATCCAATCAGAGTGTCATCGAGGGCTGGGGGATAAAACGATAACGATAATTATCGCGATATAATTTTTCTCGATAAAACGATATCAAGAGGTCGATAAATGTTCGATAATGTTTATGCGGCAAAAGCAGAACGAAACTCATTTGAACCGCGCGCACCTCACGGACTGTTTATTTGCTCGGCTCAAAGTCCAAATGGCAGCGCACTGAGCGCAGCACGAGCTCACTAGAGCAGACGTGATTACTCTGACCGTCTAGCTCACGAGATCCAGTGAGAAGCGCTTGAGTTCAGCGAAGAACACAAATGTCAAGTTTAAACCAGTTTAAAGGCAGATGAAACACCGCTGACAAACAGGAGAAACACTGCGTGCAACGATACAGTCAGAATCTGAATTGATACTGAATCCATTTAGCCTACCATGGATTTACTGTAAGGTTAGCCTAGTAATATTAACTGCACCATGAAATGTGGTATATACATATTGAATTGTATAATATTATTAATGTAGACAATGTATTAAATGACTAATGGAATACAAGTACATTATTTAATAATGTATATAACTGTTTTCATACAAATACCACAGAAACCATAAAGTTACATTTTGCTAGTGAGGAGCTAAGTTGCTAAATGCATGATACTGATACTAAATGCATGATACTGGATGACCAATGGATAATTTTATTAAAACTCAAACAGTCAGAATAATACATTTTACCAAATAAAAATGTGGTCGTTACATAAAAAAAAAAAAAAAACCCAGAAGTTACTGTTTTTGTTAATGAACATAAATTTAACATAAGCTTAGTATTAGCTTGAGTTAGGATGCAGATTTACTGTCAACTCACTGTCAAATATGCATTTCGAGAAAAAACATGTGATTTGAATATTGTGCTGAAGAAATATTTTTCTATTCAGATATTTATTTTAAGGAAAAATGAAAATTGTTTGATTGTTCTACCTCATATTTGTGAAATGTTCACCTGTTTGGCAAGTGTTTGTCATGATATGTTCTGACAATAAAGAGTAGTTTAAAACCACAATTAATGCTCTGGTTTACACAACTTTCAAAAATTCAAAATCTGCCTTTAAACTTGAAAGAAATAGAAAACGTGATAATTATCGATATCGACTGATATAAAAAAAAATAGTGATAATTTTTTTTTGGACATATCGCCCAGCCCTAGTGTCATCTTCCATTCCCTTTAAGAGCCAGGAGTGTTTGTACTATGGCGCATTGCTATTATAATGGCGGATTTGCTAAGCAGTCAAGAAAGATTTGTTGATCTGTGAAACCGAGTTGGTAGAAGGCCAACGCCACTTTAAGAATGCAACATAAAAACAGAAACACAAGAATGTTTGTTGTTGTTGTTCCAGAGACTGTTCACGTCACGCATGCCTCCGTTCCAGAGACTGTTCACGTCGGATTTTATCCGTATATATTTGTCTAGCAAAACTTTGTTTGCAAATGTTTGATTAAATGTTGTGCGATTCAGTGCGAAAATGAATGGAAACTGGGCTATTGATGCAATTTGTTGCACTGATCATGGGTAATGCATATTATAAAACATTTTCACAGTAAGTGTAGATTTTCATAAACAACACTAATCAAGGAACATACATTCTTACACATCATGCCTTGCACTATGGGTGCTTACCAAAATGCTTCTGGACTTCCTAAGGTTTGGCACAATTTTACGTACGTTATCTTCCTCCTCATCTGTACTTGAGTTTAAACTTTCTGGACTGTCAAAAAGCTCCTCAGACCAATTAAGAGTCTCATCCATCTTAAAAACAATGAATGAAATGTTACAATTTCATATATTCTGAGGAATAATTCTGTTTGGTGAAATCATGAATAATTTACAAATAAAAATATAGAGCTAGGGCATGTACATGTTTAAAATGTACATGACAAAGCAAAGCTGTCAAAGAGGCAGGTGTTTTGTAAAATGGCATGTTCACACAATTTCACCACATAAAAACATTGGACTTGACTACTGCGAGGATGGAGAGTCCAGGTTTATCCAGTGGAAGTGGGTTGTCGAGGTTTTGTGGCACACTCTACAATCTGGTTCCTCAGAGACGTCGGACGCAGTGGCCGAGAGTTGCGTCACACAGTAAAGAACTTATCTGAAGCAGCAGAAAGGAGCAGCAACTGGCTGTGGTTGAGACGGAAAGATTCTAGCTGGCTGTGTACAGGCCGCCACGCTACAGTTTAGTAGAATTCTTGAAGAGTCTGTTTGTATAGGTTGCACTGTAATTACAGTCATTACGTTCCTGTATATATTGCTTGAATGACGGTGGTTGGCCAGATATTGTGTTTTGCGGTAGGTGTTAGGGATGGGCATGATTAATCGACGATCAATTATTGATCATTAAGAATTTCGTCGATCACGTTAATTTGTTATCGATTATCATTAAACTAATGCTGCTGCATTGCGTAGTGTGAGTGGAAAGTGAACGTGTTCCCCGGGCTGGTCATGTTAGCGCGGAGGTATCCTGTGCATCCCGGCAACGTCAGTCCCCTCATCAGAGCAGTGTTTTTGGATAGCGCATGCGCGTGCGGTGATTGTTTGTGTTTGGAGCTCCGTCGAATTGATTCATTAATCCTTGATTTTCTTCTTTACCACTCATTTATAAACAAGTACTTTCTATTTTTATATCGTGTGAACTTATCCTCGATACTATTCCCTATAAAAAACAATCGGATTGCTTTGATATCGCTACTTAGATCCAACTTTGCGAATCCCAGCTACTAGCCTTTTAGCCCACTAGCATTTCACGCGTGGCCTCGCGCCAATCGACCGTCGGATTTTACACCCGTTTCACTGAAAGGATACGGGTTATATCCAGGATTTCAGTCCTAAATTAGTAGTGATATTGGTAGTATCACTACTAATTTACTGTTCATCTGTTATAATGGCGAATATATCGGATGTGTGTCTAACGCTACCTCTGAGTGCAGGTGAGGACACATTCGAGCTGCATTCGGTGCTGTTGGAGCTGGAGTCCGTGGAGAAGCAGATCCGTGGTCTGCTAGAGAGGCAAGCCGAGCTGCGAGATCGGCGATCAGCGCTTGAAACATCACGCGCCGATGCTCACAAGTCAGTGGTTAGTAACTTTTTGACTCCGACTTCGTCTACTCCGTGCGTTTCTCTGCCCAGGAGGACGCGATCATCTCTGGCTTCATTCACTCCGGCACCGACACAAAGCCATGGACCCTGGGTGATCCCTCAGCGGAAGACACGAGCCAGGACCAGACCAAGAACCTCTCCACCGCTCCCGGTCTTCGAGATCTCCACCCGGAACCGCTTCTCCCCTCTTCGCGAGTCGGAACGTGACGACGCCGTGATCATCGGCAGTTCCATCGTCCGTCATGTCCGCGCTACCTCAGGTAAGGGTAATGTGCGCACTCACTGCTTTCCTGGTGCTCGTGTTCTAGATGTCGCTGCACATGTTCCCGAGATCCTGAACGGTGACGAGCGCGTCGGAGCTGTGGTGCTGCACGCGGGAACGAACGACATCCGGCTGCGGCAGACGGAGGTTCTGAAGAAGGACTACAGGAGCCTGATCGAGACGGTACGCAGCACAGCGCCTGAGGCAACGATCATCGTGTCTGGACCGCTTCCCACGTACCGACTAGGACAAGAAAGGTTCAGTAGACTATTTGCTCTAAATGAATGGTTAATATCATGGTGTAATGAACAGAAACTGCTCTTTGTAAATAATTGGAATCTGTTCTGGGAGCGACCTAGGCTCTACCGTGCTGATGGCCTGCACCCCAGCAGAATCGGAGCGGCTGTGCTGTCGGACAACATCTCCAAGACGTTACACACCATCTGACTAGTAAGTCAAAGTCCAAATCACAATCTCTGCTGTCCCAACTTAATTGATACAAGTAGTGTAGAACATTATATAGAAACTGTGTCTATTCCTCGTCTAGTGAGGCCAAACAATAAATCTAGTTTAGGATCTAGGAAAAATCTTATTGTAATTAAACCAGAAAATCTAAATCTCAGTGAACAAAAAGAATTTCTAAAACTAGGTCTTCTAAACATTAGATCGCTCACACCTAAGGCGGTTATTGTAAATGAAATGGTCACAGATAATAATTTCGATGTTCTGTGCCTTACTGAAACCTGGCTTAAACCAAATGATTATTTCGGTCTAAATGAGTCTACTCCGCCAGGATACTGTTATAAGCATGAGCCCCGTCCGATCGGTCGTGGCGGCGGTGTTGCAACAATCTATAGAGATATCCTAAATGTTACTCAGAAAACAGGTCACAGGTTTAATTCGTTCGAAGTACTTGTGCTAAATGTTACGCTCTTAGATGTAAGAAAGAAATCCCTATTATCTCTAGCCTTAGCGACCGTATATAGACCTCCAGGGCCCTATGCTGATTTCCTAAAAGAGTTTTCAGACTTTCTCTCAGATCTATTGGTCAATGCCGATAAAGCAATAATTGTTGGAGATTTTAACATACACGTAGATAACACAAATGATGCGTTAGGGGCTGCGTTTACAGATTTATTAAACTCATTTGGGGTCAAGCAAAACGTCAGTGGTCCCACTCATCGTCTAAATCATACACTAGATTTAATTATATCATATGGAACCAATCCAACCGATATAGATATTATAGCGCAAAGTGACGATCTCACTGATCATTGTATGGTAACGTGCATATTACGTACTGCTGAAATTTGCCATGTTGCGCCACGTTATCGACCAGGCAGAACAATCGTTCCAACCACTATAGATAGATTCACAAATAGCTTACCTGATCTATCTCAGCTGCTCAGTGAACCCCAACAAACAGATGAACTAGAGGAAATGACTAGCAGTTTGAGCACCATTTTCTCTAGTACATTAGATATTGTTGCACCAATTAGATTAAAAAAGGTTAGAGAGAAAACTAAAGCACCATGGTACAATAGTACTACACATGTTATCAAGAGAGAAACTCGTAACTTAGAGCGTAAATGGAAACAAACTAATTTAGAGGTCTTTAGAATCGCGTGGAAAGACAGTATGTCACGTTATAAAAAGGCTCTAAAAGCAGCCAGGGCTGAGCATCTCCGCAAACTAATAGAAAATAACCAAAATAATCCAAGGTTTTTATTTAACACCGTGGCTAGACTAACAAATAAACAGACATCACCAGAGCAAAATATTCCGTTACAGTATAGTTGTAATGATTTTATGAATTACTTCAATGAGAAAATAGAAAGCATCCGAAATACAATTGTAAATGTACAATCCTCTATGGTGTCTTATGATTCAGCCACAATTATCGCCCCTCAAGAACAACTACAACGCTTTACAACTATAGGACAGGAAGAGCTAAACAAACTTATCTTTGCAGCGAAACCAACAACATGTTTATTAGACCCAATACCCACTAAACTACTGAAAGAAGTGTTACCTGTAGTGGAAGAGCCTCTTCTCAATATTATTAACTCGTCTTTATCTTTAGGTCATGTTCCAAAAATATTTAAGCTGGCAGTAATAAAACCTATTATTAAGAAACCGCAATTAGATCAAAATAACTTAGCAAATTACAGACCCATTTCAAATCTTCCATTTATATCTAAAATACTAGAAAAAATTGTGTCCGCTCAATTGTGCTCTTTCTTGCAAGAAAATGATATCTATGAAAAATTTCAGTCAGGATTCAGACCGCATCATAGCACAGAAACTGCGCTAGTTAAAATTACAAATGATTTACTTTTAGCTTCTGACCAAGGCTGTATCTCAATACTAGTTCTACTCGATCTTAGCGCTGCGTTCGACACTATAGATCATAAAATACTCTTAGATCGACTACAAAACTACACTGGTGTTCAGGGACAGGCATTAAGCTGGTTTAGATCGTACTTATCAGACCGTTACCATTTTGTCTGTTTAAATGGGGAAAAATCGAAGATAACGTCAGTAGACTATGGAGTGGCGCAAGGATCGGTGTTAGGCCCTCTGCTATTCTCAATATATATGCTGCCACTGGGTAATATTATAAGAAAACATGGAATTAATTTCCACTGTTATGCTGATGACACTCAATTATATATTTCATCAAGACCAGATGAAAACACTAACTTATCTAAATTGACAGAGTGTCTTAAAGATATAAAATGCTGGATGACGTGTAATTTCCTGCTATTAAATTCAGATAAAACGGAGGTATTACTTATTGGTCCAAAAAACTACCCACAAAACCTCGTACAATACAACTTTAATTTAGAAGGATGTCCAGTTACTTTATCCACTACAGTAAAAGACCTGGGTGTTATACTAGACCGCAACTTGTCTTTCGAAAATCATATTTCATATGTTACAAGAACAGCCTTCTTCCACCTTAGAAATATTGCTAAGCTACGTAACATGCTATCTGTTTCTGATGCAGAAAAGTTAGTTCATGCATTCATGACCTCAAGATTAGATTACTGTAACGCTTTATTAGCTGGTTGTCCTACATCCTCAATAAACAAGCTACAGTTAGTGCAAAATGCAGCTGCTAGAGTTCTTACTAGATCAAGAAAATATGATCATATAACACCAATTTTATCATCTCTGCACTGGTTACCTATTAAGTTCCGTATCAATTACAAAGTACTATTACTGACCTATAAAGCCCTAAATGGTCTAGCTCCTGTATATTTAATGGACCTTCTATCGCCCTACAATCCATCGCGTTCTTTAAGATCCCTAAATTCGAGGCTTCTGGTCATTCCTAGGATATCCAGATCCACTAAAGGAGGGAGGGCGTTCTCGCATTTCGCTCCTAAACTCTGGAATAGCCTTCCTGATACTGTTCGTTGCTCAGACTCGCTCTCCCAGTTCAAAACTAGATTAAAGACGCATCTCTTCAGCCAAGCATTCACATAATGCTTGCCTCTTATACTACTGTTGAACCAGATCGAATGCATTAATATTATGAACAGCAGCTACGCTAATTATTTCCCATCTGCTTTTCTGCTGTTATCTCGGGACGCTAGTCCCGAGGTAAATAGCGTTCTTCAGCTACAGTCTGTATCCAGCCTCTCACGGAGACTTCAGAGTCCCCAACACCTGCGATGAGACGACTCGACGCCTGTGAAGAGACGACTCAACGCCGGCGATATGTTATGCCCTAAATTAATACATGATGATTAACTAACTGTATTTTTTACGTACATTTCTGAAATGCACTTTCTGCAAAGCTGCTTTGAAACAATATGTATTGTGAAAAGCGCTATACAAATAAATTTGAATTGAATTGAATTGTTTTCAGCAGCTGGACTGAGGCGACGTGTCCTCATCTGTTTGGGGAGGTGCGCGCGCATTCTGCAGAGACTCGCGCTGAACACCCAGGCGAAAGTGTAAACAAGGCTTGACGGTCACTATGCAGGTTGCGGTCGCGTCTGACCCCAGATCATGTCATTAACATGCTTATCTTTCTCAACAAAAATCAGTAGACTGGAGCAGAAGTTGAATGTGAGTTATTTTTTATGAAGCTTTAAGTAGCCTAGCCTAATTGATTGTTAGGTAGGCTAATCTCTCTCACCCTTTCTCGACTCCGTGCTTTGATTGAGTAACATTTTGACAAAACCTGTCAGATCTAAATATTATTATGTTTTTGGTTAAGTTATTTTTATTATTATTTTGGAACAAACGAGGGTCTCACGAGGGCCAACTCGCAGCTGCAGGTTCAGTTGCGTTAGAGCACCGCCGCGCATATCTTCAAATTTAGCCTAACTGAATGCCTAGTTTAACTGCCACAAGTTGATCATCTTGCAATAAAGATCTAATCGAGGAAAAACACACTGTATTTTTGTATTTTCATTGCATTTTTAATTTATAAAAAGTGAAATAAATAATAAATTTGAGTATAAAAATATTAATGATTAATCGATCGTCGATCGTTAATTCTTCCGATGATCGACTAAGAAAATTTAATCGAATGCCCATCCCTAGTAGGTGGTATGCCATACGGAAACGTTTGCCACTGAAACTGCATATTAACGCACCAGTGGGGCTCGTCAGCCTTTATCAAACGGGTTGGCGCAAATGGTTGGGTTGCGCGAGATTGTGGTTAGGTCTCAGCAGCAGGAGGGATGTAGAGGTCAGTAAGCTGGGCTGAGATGAGTGGGGGACGGAGGGGGGTGACTCTGGGACGCCAGAGTCACTGTCGAGGGCTGGTCGACGAAACACTGAGGACGGAAGGTGCCCACTTGAAGACCCTAGAGATGTCCCCTACTCAGCTCAATCCAGATGACTGTGGTGCTGGTCCACTGGGGAGACCATGCTGTAGTTGCAGCCGTCGGGTGTGCTGACGTGGCAAGTACACTGCAGCCGTTAACGCCGGACAGAAGGAGAATCACATCACCATATGGAAAGTAGCGTAAAAGGATAGATGGAGAAGCATAGTTTACTGTAAAGCTACGTCTTAGTTTTGCTTACCTTGGCGAAAGCAGAGTATAAATCAGCATGAAGTTTTAACATCTACTCTCGTGTAATGGAAATCTGGAGAATAATTCTAAATAGGGATCAAGCATGCAATAGGTGCCTATAAATAGAACAACTATCTGTAAAAATGCTGCTTGCCTTACCAGAATGCTTTTAGTCCTAAGCTGTGGCACATGTTCTCCTTTCACAGTACTTTTACTACTGAGATGCTACAAAGGAGAAACAAATTATAATCAGGATGACATCTACTGAAAGTGCAGTTTTGTAATGAAAACAAAGGATAAATGAAACATTTAAAGCAAATCATAAAGAACCAACCTGTATGCTGCTAGATGGTAAATCTGAAGAAAAATCTGGTCCAGAGCTGACTTCAGAGTCTGTGTAGTCAACTAAAGAATTCATTGGTTTCTTTGCAACCTGTATGAATATAGAATTGCAATAACAAATGTTTTACAAAAAAAAGAGAACTTGTAAAATGGTTATAAATCTATACATTAGGATTACCGTAAAACTTCAAATAACAGCCCAGGCTTCTATTTTCCCAAATCGTCGAACTGCACCGGCTTGTATTTGAGACAGGCGTCTATATGAGGCAGGCCTTTAATTTAGTGTTGAGATGTTGTTCATTGAGTGTAGGCCTAGATATAACCATCCAAATAGCATAGGCTGATAGACGAAAGACATGACCGTAGGCGGTTACCACATTAGATCACGTTTTATTTATAATTAGAATGTGTTTAACAAATCAGTTAATGTAAGAATTAAGGTGGTCGCACACCGGACGAGAAGCGCAGCGCCGCGTCACGGCTAGGACACCTCGAGGTATCGCACACACTTTTTCAGTTTATGCGCAGCAATATTTTTATGTTTAAGGACATTATGAAATTAAGATAATGTCTAGTGCTGCACGATTAATCGTATCGCAATCGTAATCGCGATGTCAAACCTATGCCATTATATAACGGAAAATGCCACGATTTTATATGAAATAAACAAATTAGGGCTATTAACGCAGGATCTCTTCTTTTTTTGTCATCCTTTGACTAGTGTTACATGATCCCGCTCTTATTCGTGCAAATGCCTTAAAACCATTTTGCACGACAAGAAGTCAAAAGAGAGCGCGCTGCCTGTGAATGTCCTGAATGTGACTCGCAGACAGACGCACGCCATTTTTATGCGCATGCACAGACCGCTTGCCAGAATACAGTTCTCTTTAGAGCTTGAACGAACAATAACACACACAATTATGCCAAAATGTCGTTTTGTCGAGTATCTTCATAACATAAGAGCAGTCTTATGAAGGACGAAAAGAGTTGTTTGTGGGAGAATGAGGCGTGTGTGAGATCCACGTCTCTGCTCTTAAAGGGCCAGCAGCGAATAAAGCGTTCTGTCAGTAAGGTTAATCAAAGAACAGAGGGAACAGAGTAATTACTCACTGCTCTTGACTAAATAACTTTTGTAGCTTTAATAATAATAATAATTAGTCTATATATAATTTATAATTCATGCAGCGCAGACTGTTTGTTAACTTTATTCAATTTCTGTATAAATTCTACCTGTTAAGACAGGAAGGGCACAGGTAAATATGGCATTTATTATGGGTTTATGTGAGGATTGTTTGAAGTTCACTTAATTTAAAAGCTGTTATATTTTTTTAAGCCTAATAAATATTTTAAAAGTTGATAGCTTTCAACTGTAATAATGGAATCACTGTAATGTTGGATGGCTATAATTAACGTTTAAAATGTGGGGGGTGTCCTCATTTTTATCCAGAGATCAATGGTTTATTGATCATTATAGGTGTTATCAATTATTTAGTTGTCACTAGTTTGAGTTGAGAAATACACATTAATACACAGAATGGTCACTAATCTGTGTGTGCATTTTAAGCTGACTCATGAAACCATTTGTTTATTATATCGCAATTGCAATATTGACATCAATAATCGCAATATGACATTTTCACCAAATCGTGCAGCCCTAAAGTCTTTACTATTTTATGATTGTACTGTAAAATTAAATAGAATCGTTGCCAAGTCTGCAGTCTGAACACTTTACCTCAGACCTTCCGTTAACAGAATTATTTGAGAATATGATAATACCATGAGTTGTAATGTATGTCCCTATACATATTCATCAGGCCTTTGAACTTGTTGCCCCGAAACACATCAGCAAGAAAGAAAGAAGGCTACCCTGTAAAACAACAGCAATCATGTGATACTAAATGACCCAAATGATTCATCACTATCATCATCATCACCGCGATCCTCAACTACAAGTTCATTGGCGAACTCCTCCTTCTCGCTTGCGCTAAGGGCTCTCTTGCATGTGCAATCTGCACCATATAACTGGCTTAAACAGATGATCTGACGGGTTTTAGAAGAATAAATACAACCCGAAACAAAAAAACAGACAAGGCCTCTATTTGAGACTGGCCTTTGTATATCCAAACCTGTCGCCACACCAGGCATGTAAATCTATTTGGAAATCAGCTATTATTTGAAGTTTTACTGTATTCTAATGCTCAAAAATAAAGATGTGCTTATGATTGAAAAACTGACATAATTATAGATGAATGAATAAAATAAATAAATAAATAAAATAATAATCTATAAGCTCAAGTAACACCAGTGGAAAAGGTTAGTGTAGAGCCCTGAGACTCACCTTCAGAATTGAAGGGGAAACCTCATTGATGTCTTTGCAGGGCTCGACATAAGCAATGGCCCGATGGCCCGGGGCCAGTAAAAGAGTATGTCGGGCTAGTTGATTGGCCAGTCACTGGCCCGCGCGGGCCAGTGAATGGCCATCAGCAAAACAAACAGCAAACGTCATACACGGTGGCGCGAATGTCTATGTGTCTATGTTACTTCAGGTTATTCATAACGTGTTAAAATGTCAAAGAACTAAGGACATTCCTAGTATGGCTGGTATATCGAGTTTGTACAATAGGTTATATCGATTTTTTTTTTAACAATATGGAATGAGGCAATACCGTTTATATATCAATACAGTAGTTTGATACGAGCACATCTGAAAAATAGTAACGTTACGCAGTGTCGAGCTCCTGCAGTGAAAGAACATAGTACAATTTGTCCTAAACATGACACAAGCTTATATTAAGTGCTTTAAAATAACTGGTAAGATATAGTTAACAAGTTAAAAGCAGCAGATACTCTGACAGATACTGTTGCTGACTGACAGATAAATACTGCCGCTGTTTAATGTGTTTGAGACGTGGTGCTTTCCTCAGTGCTTAACTTACATTTCACAGGTATATTCTCCATTTGTAAATGTTAGAAAGTCAAACAAATATGTCCATTTCACTGTCAGGAGAGGACGAGCTTCTGCAAGTGAATCTCCGCTAAAATTCAAGCTTCCGTTAATGAGCGCCGCCGCGAGCACGCGCGCCAAACAGACGGAGCACAATAGAATAGTAGCGCAATAATTCTGACTAAAATATACAAATTGCTAAAATATTTGTTGTTGGAGACAATAAATGTGCCATATGTGGAATTTTAAACCTACAAGTATGTATTTATGAAAGAGACCATTATAATGGGGTAATCAAATGCAGGCTAATAGCCTATAATTAGTTTGTGCTTTTGTTTTTATTTTCATTTTTAGTTTAGCCTTTAGTCATTTTAAAAACAAAAGCATTACTTTTGTTTTTAGATTGTAATGTTACAATGTTATAATGTAATGCGATTTTAACCACCTTTTTGCACATAATATATTGCATAGCCTACATTACATTCCCTATATTTGTTTCCATATCCTTCAATATCAACATTGTTTGGATATCATTGAGCAGGATGTGAAATAACATTTTTTTTAAATAAATACAGATTTTCTTCATCCAAATAGAAAAACGTAGAAACGTACCGAGATATATATCGTATATCGTCATTTAACCAAAAAATACAGAGAAATTATTTTTGGCCATATCGCCCAGCCCTAATTCCTTGTGTCATGGAAAACACAGTACACCTGGGTGGAGATGAGGGCATGTACTGTTTCGTTTGCCGGAAATTTCCAACAAAAGCCGACCGAGCCTTTATGCAAAATGCATAACTGCATGCCTGCGGGCTATCTAAAACTAGTGTAATCAAATTCCCCTAAACTTCTGCCTAGCCCCCCTAAAAATGTGTGATTAAGTGTAAGCTACACAAATTCGTGTTCGTTTCAGTCTTGTTATAATCAGATTCAGCGCATTCTTAATTTTTTTCTTCATTGAAAGTTTTTTTTAGGTCATAAATGTTAAACGAATGACAAAAATAATCAGGCAAACTAATATACTTTTGTCTAATTTCACCATTTTGAAGTGAAAATAGACCTATGTAATGTTACTCATCACTCATGTAATGTAATAAATAGTTTACTGTCATTGTGAGGGGACAAGAATTAAAAAAAAATAATTAAAAATGAATCCTAATGTACACAATAAATACAGTTTAATGGAAAAGTGCTTTTCCTTATATTTATTTCAGGGCCAGTAAAAATATTGAAGGGGCCAGTAAAACTCTGATCTACTGGCCCTGGGGGCCAGTGGGGATTTTTTTTTATGTTGAGCCCTGGTCTTTGACACTTGTGTTGGAACATTCCATCAGTTCCTGGATGTTGTTTTCATAAACCTAAAACATGGATTACAGTCAATTCTTTAACCATTGCTAAAGCAACCAATAGTTGTCCAACTCTGCTAGGAAAGTTAGTACCTGTTGTAATACTACAATGGAAAAGATGACAACCAAAAAAAATGTCCACCGAACAAGACTCACCTCATTGATGTCTTTGACACTTGTGTTGGAACATTTCATCAGTTCCTGGTCGCTGTGTTCAAAGGCCACACTGGTAGAATGCCCACCATCAAACTGTAATATGAATTACATTTAATATAAGTGAAGTCAAACCCTAAAGCAGTAAACTCATGAACAACAATGTTTGTACTCATTAAAACACACATTACCAATTCATGTGCAAAATCAGATGCGTTTAATCATCAAAAAACAATGCAATTCAAAGCATTGATTTTTAACAGAAGATTGAACATTCTAGAAGACTTTTATCAGCCATATTGATATTCGGACCCCACAAGGGTAGACCAGTGTATGTGTGTATAAACATGTACTTGTACACCAACATATGACCAAGTGATGGATGAACTCTGTCATCATTACCAAAAATAACTTCAATTAAAAGGATCGTTTCATGTTACAACGACAAAATGAATAGGAAATAAGAAATATAGAAGACTTTTATTAGCCATATTGATATTTCGGACCCCACAAGGGTAGACCAGTGTATGTGTGTATAAACATGTACTTGTACACCAACATATGACCAAGTGATGGACGAACTCTGTCATCATTACCAGAAATAACTTCAATTAAAAGGAGTGTTTCATGTGACAACGACAAAATGAATAGGAAATAAGAAATATAGAAGACTTTTATCAGCCATATTGATATTCGGACCCCACAAGGGTAGACCAGTGTATGTGTGTATAAACATGTACTTGTACACCAACATATGACCAAGTGATGGACGAACTCTGTTTTGGGCAATACTAAAAGAGACAACAGTTAAATTGCTTTTTTTTTTTTTTCACATTATAAGAACAAAATTAATAGCAATGAAACATTTTAAAGAAGAATTTTAGCCTGAATGTCATACATGGTTCCCACAAGGGTGAACCAGAGAAAGTGTTTTTCAAACTACACAAACACTGAAGCAAATACAAATAACTAACTTGTGCCTCTGTACAAGATAAGTAACATTAATCTAGAATATGAATGCTGCTTGCCTCTTGAATGCTGAAAGTGCATGGGCATGTTCACCAAACAAGACTCACCTCATTGATGTCTTTGACACTTGTGTTGGAACATTTCATCAGTTCCTGGATGTTGTTTTCATAAACCTAAAACATGGATTACAGTCAATTCTTTAACCATTGCTAAAGCAACCAATAGTTGTCCAACTCTGCTAGGAAAGTTAGTACCTGTTGTAATATTACAATGGAAAAGATGACAACAAAATTTTAAGTAACATATTTTATTATCCAACACGTTGTAATATAGTATACCTTACCCTCCAAGGCCAATCACTTTCTCCATAATCGTATGTGATTTCATCTCCTCTCTCTATGTTTTTTAAAGCAAACAGGACTAAATGTGGCTTTCCATCTACAACAATTTTCTTCATCCGGCAGTTCGGATTAAAATGAGCATCATTGACCAGCCTCCCAAATGACTAATTTTCCGCAGCAGCATCAATGCTAAAAGAAGCCAAAAACAACTGATAAATACAAATAATTCAAAGGACCTAAAAGAATAAAGGCCTTTATATAGCTCAACATAAGCTTGAGATCAAGGTCACAAGATTTTTGTGTGTGGTTGAATCAAATCCTTATTTTCTTGTGGGATGGATAGCAGTGCTTATTTTGTAAATTCAAAGGTCCCGGAACACATAGACCAGCGAGAGGGAGAAGGATCCGTTTTAAGGAATACTCCACATTTTTTAACTCCCCTAAAGTTAAACAGTTTTACCGTTTTCAAATCCTTTCAGCCAATGGTACCACTTTTAGCATAGATCATTGAATTGTATTAGACCATTAGCATGTCTCTCTAATTTTTTTTTTTAAAAATTACCAAAGATTTAGATATTTTTTTCTATTTAAAACTTACCTCTTCTGTAGTTAGATCATGACCTAAGACTGACAGAAAATGAAAAGTTGCAATTTTCACGATATGGCTAGTAACTATACTGTCATTGCTGCGTAATAATCAAGGATTTTTATCTTTAGGATCTTTGCTGCCGTACCATGTAAGCAGTAGGCGCAATAATCATTTAAACGACGCTCCACCTGAACACACAGCGCTCACTCACGTTCTCCGCCACCGTTCTTCATTAGTTTACCATCTCTGTCAGTCATATCTAATACTTTGTTAGGCAGAACTGGATAAAAAAAGAAAGTAAATGGTATGTGAAAAAGCCCACTATCTCATATTAGAGATGCACTGATTGACCAGGGCTTGACCGGAACAGGCAGATTTTCACGTGATCGGCCATGAGCGGCGAGCGGCCGGTCAGTCTGACATATGCCGATTTAATGCCGGTCAAATGTACTGGGGCGCCGCATGATTAACGTCGCACAACATTAGTATCACACATGCACACGGAACGCATATGTAGGAAACCTTGTGAATTTCGGCCGTTTTACACCATAAGTGTGAGCGGCGCGTATTTTTTCCGGCTTGCATGTTAATCAATGAGTGCATTCAAACCAGGAGCAGTGCATAAGCAGCAGTGAAGCGGTTTCGCAACTATGTCTATTTTTGCTGTGTTGCTCACACTCAATTAAAGTGAAAGCACACTTTTGATGGACAAAAAAAAAAAGGATTTAAAAGTGCCCAAAATGCACAGAATTTGCATGTTGTGTATTTTAACAAGAACAGTAGGCTATGTCAGAAAAGAAAATTAAGACTTTAATTAAGAAATTAAGAAGAAATATTTATAGAAAATGTAACCATTTAAACTTGTTTTCATTATTGAGTTTGAGTAAAAGTATATGGTGTTTTATAAAATATACATAATAAAAATATTTGTGTTAATGAAAATAAAAAAGTGGTTAGAAAAAATAAAATCGGAATCAGTATCAAAAAACGGTATCGGCAGGGCAAACTCAATGAAAATCGGCCTAGAAAATTCGGTGCGTCTCTAAATTGTATCTTAATTTTAATACATTTTTCATCAACCAAATGCCTGGATTTAATTAAGAAGCAAATATAGCTGGATTTACAAATGCACATCTTGATTGTTGCACGCACACATATTATGTCTAAATAATGAAATAACAACCGTAGAATTGTCCTGGTTTGAGACTGTAGTAAGTAAGGGTGGCACGGTACATGAAAAAACATCCAAACCGTTCGGTTCGCTTGTGCATCTCACGTTCGACGCATGCGCAATGTAGTCTCGTACCCGTATGTGACTTGTTTCCATTTCGCACGAAATAAGCTTGTTCGAATTGAACCGGCGCTCCACAGAGTAATCGGTGAATAACACCAAACTACCGCGAGAGCTACGGCTCTGTATGCTTTTCAATCACTCTCGCGGTACTTTGATGTCATTACCGATCACTCTGTGCAGCGCCGGTTCAAATGAAACAAGCCAGTAAGAGTGGAGTATGGAGCGCTGCAGGTCACGTCACACGGAGAAAGGGCAAGAGGGAGAGATGAGGGAGTTGGAGGATGTGCCAGTGTCGTATAAGTCCGGTGTGTGGTAACCTTTTGGATTTCATGTTATGATATTTAAATATAACACTACAGTGGCACTTTAAGTTTAGATAAGAACTCCAGTCATATGTTTCCAAATACTGCACTTTAATTTCAAGTGAAAAAAAAAGTACCCTCACTCTCAGGGAATAGAAGCATTGTTGATACTGTTTTTGTGTTGAGGTTGAACTTATGTGTCACTTTATGATTATGGCCTTTGCTATTGCTATAGCCTAATTATAGGCAATGATGTTTCATGTATTTTGACTTATTTAAAAGAGAGTTTTAAGAGTTCCTCTCTTTTTCTTTTAAAAGATAGAATATGATAAAGATAGAATATGATAAAGATAGAATTTGATAAATGCAAGTTAATTTCAATCTTTGTGTGCTAAAAATGCACATAAGTTATATATGTGTTACTATATGTTATATATATAAGTTATATATAGCCTATGTTACTTTATTTCAGATCAATATATTTGTTTTCCTTAATTTTAATTAGCATTATTAATTAACAATGTAACATAATTTTCATCTGAATTATAAATAATTTATTTCTGAGAGCACGGCACATATTCCGCGCGCAAGCAGAGAGATTTGCGCTCGCGCATTATATTAATGTACTTTCGTGCTACAACAGTGCACTCTCGACATTTGACAGGAAAATAAGGACATAGTTCTGCAGCATCCATCTTCCCTGTAACGTAACACCAGAGCACTGCTGTTTGGTTTACCCTTGCCTCACAGTCAATCAATCAATCAATTTTTTATTTGTATAGCGCTTTACAACAACCATGAGTTGATCAAAGCGCTGGACAGGGAAAAAAAAAGAGAAAAAAAAAAAGAACAGGACAGAAACAACAATACAATAAAAACAAAAAACACTTCTATA
This sequence comes from Gila orcuttii, assembly GCA_026230005.1. Lineage (NCBI taxonomy): Eukaryota > Metazoa > Chordata > Actinopteri > Cypriniformes > Leuciscidae > Gila > Gila orcuttii. Next base: position 15,581,422 of record JAPDVR010000020.1, read on the forward strand.
AAATCATTTATATCAGTCGGTCAGTTGCTGCTTAGAAGTGCAACATTGTAAAGGGTCTGTCTGAAACAGCGTCGGCGGCACAGCATACCGGTCGTTACGAACGTTGCGTGATTAAATACATCGGTATGGCGGTATTTTAAAAATTAACATCATAACAAAAATATACACCGGTTTTCAGTATGAACCGGTATACCGCACAGCACTAATCCATCTTGTGGTACGTAGCGTGGGTTTAGCATCGTTGATACATATCGTATCGTGATATTTTTGGTGATAACCTGCTCTAATATATATATAAAATATCGGCCATCAGCCACCCTGCTTTCTAAGATATCGGCATCAGCCACCAAAAAAAAACAAAAAACAATATTGGTCGACCACTAATGTATGCTATTGAAAAAGGAACCTGTTTGAATGCGGACTAGATTCTTACCTCCATTGTTTGCCATTCCAGTGAAAATCAAACATAAACACTGCCTGTGATGGAAGATATGCTTTCCTCCTAGCTTGAGATTCAGAAGAGTCAATCATTTCTCCTCTGTACTCGACAGCAAAATCCCCTTTCTGAAGTGGGGACAGGGCAAACACCCCACGACCTATCAACATAAAATGCATAAAGATATCACATCTGATGTGGCAAAAATGCAAGTGCACAGTGTAACCACTATTATTGACAAGTAGGGTTGTGCCGATAGACGATAGTATCGTGTATCGACGATAGTCTGAGATATCGCCGATGGCAGATGCCTTTGACGATATCAATACAATAATTGGCTCGTTTTACCATAATGTATTAAATTATTATTATTAGGCCTATTATTATTATTATAAAGCTAGTATTGTTATTAAATTAATATTAGGAACTACAATTAATTTGCCTTGCCTAAATTTACAACGACATCACCACATAGCCTAACAATTGCAACAACACCGACACGCAGTAATGAGGACTCCTCTAAGAGAATGTTTTTAAAACAGACTAAAAACGACATCCCACATCAAAATTTAATTGCAAGGTGATCCATTCACAAATTATCAAGAGTGCTCGTTTTAACAGACGCATAATTCCTACAGATCCAATATGAAAACGGCATCGTTGTTCGTCAGTATTTGTTTCCGTAACACATTAACAAAACGTTTAATGACACTATCACTAAAAACAATACAATTACTAAATATTAATAATAATAATATCACTAAAATAGTATTATAGCTACCGTTATCATCGTCGTCTCTGAGGGAACGCGGCGTTAATGCAGATGCCGAAAGCAGTCCGTTTTTACTTTCACTTTCAGAGATTGAGCGCGTTTACATGCGACGACGTTCTTAACCCGATTATGTTGAATAAACTTGACAATGCATGTGGTCATGTAAACGCATTAACCCATTTTCCTTTATCAGAGTAAAGCTAGACGTTTGCCCCTTGCTCTGATTTCTCCCGGCATTTAAAACACAATTCGTGCTTACTGAAGTGCGCATTTGAAGTGCATCCAGACAGAGAGCGCACTGGTAGGAGGACACATATCGCAAACTCCGACTCTTTCTGACCTAAGAAATTATTAAAACGTGTTTTCATCTCGTGCAGAAATAGGCCCTAGTCAAAATGCTGCATGAGGATAGGCTAATGTGTCCGTAAATTTCCCGTTGACATGTTGAAATACAAAAAGATTAGGATCTTTTTTTTTCCTCACTATACCAGGAAATAACCTGATCTGATCCTATTAATAAACACACTCCACCTTTGCTAGCAAAATAGAAAAAAGATTCTCGTATATAAAACGAAGTAGGCTAATAAAACAAGCAAATTAATATAGGCTAAATAATCAAGTTAATAATCAAATAAGTAAGCCCCGCCCCCTCACGATAATATCGTGTATCGCCGATCTCACAGGCTGACGATAGGACGATATGAAAATGGAGCATATCGCCCAACACTATTGACAAGGCAATCTAAATTCTTTGTACAGAAATATACATCAATAATCCAGAATTGTGGGTAAATCAAATATTTTATAAAATATTTTCAATTAAACTTGCCTTTAATTAGATTGATGTGTCGTGCCTCCAAACAACTCGTGTTGTCGGTGGCACTGCGCACATATTGCCGTGCTACAGCTTCTGGTTTCAGTCGCACTCGCGACCTCTTCCGAATAACTTCCTCCTGTGCCAAATAATTTAATTGCACTATTTAGGCTATAATACATTGTTAACACAATTATGTGATACACCAAAAAACAAATTAGTTAGACCAAATTAGATATTCCAGGAACATTATGCAACTCCATTGTGTATGCATACAAGTTTGAGATTGATTCTCACTATGAGTTGCCTATTTTACAAGAATGAAAATATTTTTTCAGCAAAGTAAAGTTACTCAAAAGAATACAAAAAGACAGTATAATGTATTTTGTCATTCAACTACTCAATACGGCAACTACTTGAACAGTATTTACCTTGTGCATCTGCATTGCTAGGGCAACTCCTTCAAACCTGTTGACAAAGACAAATTATTTTTTTTGTGCAGTTGAACCATTTAATCTGATGTGACTCACAGAATGACCATCCTCAAATCACCCAAATATTTTTCTAAAAACATTTTTTTTTTGTGCCACCGTTTAAAGACCTCTGCAATAATCTGAATCATCCAGGATTGACATTAATGCTTGTCCACTTGTCTGGAACAAGTAAAACAAATACCAAAAACAAACAAAAAACAAAAACAATTAGAATGGTGTGTGATCTGGAAAGTAACTCGTTGTACTGGAGCAATTTTATGTTGGTTATTCTAATATTTTATTGCTATTAAAATAATTATTCTGAATATTTGTAAAACACTATTTTATTTTTATGTGTAGATTAGATTTTATTGTGTAAACACTGCTAGCAAAATGTAGGTTTATTTTATTTTAATTTCCAGGGTGTATAATGTGACACAAGGTAACGATTTAGACAGGGTATGATGAGTTTCTACTTTAGAAAGTTGTGTCAAACATATTGCACAATAATTTATGAATGTTATCGGATCTTGGCTGATTTTTTTAAGAAGCGTAACTCTTCTAGAAAGGGTGGACCCCACAAGTGATGTCCCAGTCATGGGGTCTCACAAAGTAACAAAAACTAGGATGTGTGTGTTTTTGTTTTAATGGGCTGAGACCTGAAATTGAATTGGCTATTTTTTTTTCTAGATGGCCTTAATTTCCTGGCCAACGACCTTTGTGCTATCCCAATTAACAAGCTTTTTTTTTAATGGAGCAACTGTTTAGCCATATATTCTGGTTTCGACATGACACATTGCATATTGCTTGTCTAAAGGACAAGTAGACAAATTTAATGTCAATGCCTGATCATGATCAATTGATAGCCTACGGGTCTTCATGAGTAATAATTTTTTCAATAACTCAATATTTAGTAAAGTTAGACCCTAGCTACGTAGTATGCTAACGTTAATGACACTAGCAGGCAGACCGTAAGCTACAGCTATAATGCTAGATACAAAAAAAAACGAATGCCAAGGCTAATACGTTCAAATTGTACATTATTCTTTCATAAGGATTAACGTTAACGTTACTTAAACAGAGAATATTTGTTTCGATATGATTCACATTTAAAAATGGAGACTTCAGACTTCGTGAAGACATAAGTTTCATTTAACGTTAAGTGTGGCAAGCATTCACCGAGTTACTAACATAATGCGTCACGTTTCAGAATGAACGACGTTTTTATTATTAGTATACACAAATAAAAGAAGACATTTAGCAGTTTTGAATGATGTATAACACTTGCCTGTATGACGACAATCGACAGAGTTATTTGATTTTCTTTTGCACTGATAAGAAAACACTCGCGAGACACTCGCGCCGACGCCAACGGGGGTAACGTTAGCTGCTAATGGCGCTAACGAAAGCCAGTACTAATAAGGTAAAATGTTAGCTAAAGGCTACTAACACTAACGAAAGCCAAGGCAATATTATTCACCCGTTTTGACCGCAGAAACGTTAACGTTACCCAGGAACGGGTCGTTCAATTTTAGCTAGTGGTAACTAACTTGGCTAAATTACTTATCTACTTTCTATAAAAGTTACTGCAAATATTTTTAACGTATTCTAGGTTATTGCTTTCTTCATTATTCATAAGCATAGGTGTCACAAACGTGTTATTCGGTGAATTACCTTACCTTATATTCCAATGGAGTACCAATTATGTTCCCGCGTTGAAGTGTTTCCCTCATGGAAGCTTCCGACCGCCAAAACTAAACGTATGGTATCTACCAACGACATGATTCCGACACCCAGAGCCGTTGATCCAACCCATCCAACGTCGTCTTCACGACACTTTCACGTCATTACAAAAGATGTACTGTGCAGTTGCCATGGTACTCGCCCATGTGACAAACAAGCGTCCCTTTCATTGGCTTACAGTGTGCGCAAGTGTGTGAGAGTGCACTACCATTAAGCGAGTTAGGGGGCAGTACTGAGCAAAATCGTAGCACACCCAAACACATATTATTATTTTTTCATCACTTGTGGGCCAAACTCAGAATTGTGCACTAGACATATCAGCAAAGCATTTTCTATTAATTCCAATGAGAATCCTTGTGGGGTCCAGCAAAATGGCCCACACCGTGAGTGTGCTGTCATGTTGCGGTCCCCACGACGACACACACACACACACACACACACACTCACACAATTGCTACATTTCAGAGGTCGCACGCCTCTGGAGCAACTAGGGGTTATAATAGTGTAATAACCAATACACTATAAAGAAAATGGCCAAATTGAAGTCACTTCATAACACTACACAATTTAGTGAATATTTAATTAAGCTGGCGACATCAGACCTGCCAACCTGTACGCATTTTGCGTAGGGGATACGCGTTTTGACATCAAAGTACGCTGGTACGATTTGTCACTCTAAACTACGCAAAAACCTGGTGACGCGCCTCTGTGCACGCGCAGTCCTCAAATCAAGCAAGAGCAAAAGAAGAAGAGTTCGACCAATCATAGCGCTGAGTTCATTCCCCAAATAGCAAGGGAGGAAGATTGACAGATGCGTAAGACCTATCATTAAAAAGAGAATGAAAATCGACAGCAATAAAGTAATCCCGCTCGATCCCTCTTCCGCCGTCTGACTGAGTTCGTCAGCGAGGACAGTACAGTAGTCACAGTACTTCTGACTCCTGAAGGTAAACGGGCTGGGGTGGATGTGGAAAGTTGAAATATTGTATTGAGTTAACTAAATCTGGATTCGATGATCACATGAGTGATCGCAATCGCATGTATTATCTTAAAATACTCCGTAATTCATCATGGTCACTCAGATAAGAGGAAAACATCATTCATCCATGCAAATTATAAAATGCTTAAGTAATGCTTAACAGTAAATCTGAATAAAATTTAAATCGCTATGGCTTAGTGATTATGACAGTTCTGTGATTTGTGGATTACTGATAAAACGCGAGTCTGGAGAAACAGGCGTTTATTTATTCATTCTCAGTGTTGAGAAACGTAGCCTGCATGTGTTACGTTATTGCGTTAATAATAACTAAACTAATGTTACATATTTATTTTGTATGAAAACTAGCCCGTTAGTTACTTACGGATTAAAAAGTACGTTGTATCAGTGCTGCGCGAGCTCTCTCACAAACACTGACGCGCGCACGCAGAGAGAGAGAAGATGATTGTAAAATGAAAATTGACGGGCTAAGTTTAAATTTTGTTCTTGGTTGTGTTTTTTTTCTGACAAAATGTCAGAAACCATTTTGTTTGATGCATCCGTGTTTTTTAAATTCGTTAAATGACGGACGTTTTACTGTCAGCACAGCCCTCAGTATATGTCGGATTCGTCTAACTTATTGTCTACTTGATATTCTCTTTAGAATAAGTGGTTCGTTTTGCTATTATTGGACTCCTGTCTATTCATTGTCAACTATTTTCTATAAATATGTTTGTATTGGCTAACGTTTATTCAGCTAATGCGTGTCCTGTTTAAAATGTACAAATGCAAAGACACCACGTCTCAAATAAAAGCCTTTTTTTCCTGTGAGATTTAGTATCATATTTGGATATTGGAATAATAAATTATGTAGCCTATCTTACATGTACAACGTTCCGATGTTAGTGATTTTTTTATTTACTGTTTTCTAGGGGTTTCTTAATTTTAGACTATTGACCAGCACACATTATATACAATCCAATATTAATAATGAATAATTTTTTTTTTTTTTTAAAAAAACTGGGTGTGTCCAGTAGGGGTCTCAGTAGGGTAATTGGCTACAGAATATAGGTGGGAACCTTCCTTCAGGTAACAGATGTTGCTGGAGGGAAGGTGCACACAGTTCTCTTACGAGAGTATCTCTCGTACTGCGTAATATCTTACGCTATGGGGAAAACCTCTTTTCCACGAGATATTGAAGCCAAAAATTATCCTTAATTTTGAATTCATGTAAAACGCTGTGCAGCAGCATGCAGACATAGGCAGGACAGCTCGCGCGCCTATTGGCTGCCCTGCGGCAACAGCAGCAGCCTATCGAGAGAGGCGCTGCGTGACACATATCCAATGGGGGCATTTCGCGCCCATTTCGTCACGTCCCGCCAGAAAAGGCGTAGTCTCGCCCTGTAAATATTGCTCGATAAGGCTGGTACACTGATTTTCATCTCTTCAGCGAAGCATCACGCATCGCTGGATCCGGAGTGAGAAGCCACACCGTCTGAGGAAAAGCACACAGCGGGACGAGCCATTGAGTCTGAAGTCGCTGGCATCGCCGCCTTTAGCCGCCGTACCTGCTACGCTTTCCGGCGTTATATCCTTTCAAACTATGTGTGTGTGTTCGCCGCTGCGACACACATTTTTTCACTATCTCTCTCTCTGCTAAAAGAGCTGCGTCTTTTTCAAGATGCAAAGATCCTGCGGCTCGTGCCGAGCCACGCTCAGCGACGGGGACCGTCATGTCATCTGCGTTTCCTGCCTGGGTGAGGATCATGCGGCTCTCGCTCTCGTCGACGGCGGATGCCCTCACTGTGAGCTACTGCCTATGGTGACTCTGAGGACTCGCCTGGCATCTTTCTCAGAGCCTGCACTTCTGCCCGCTGTAGCGCCGCGCCGTAAAAGCGCCATGCCCAGCGCGGCCCAGAGCCTTCTCCTGCCCGCCAAAGCTCGCCGGTTCGCCCGCCAGCATAGCCGGCATCGCTCGAGTCCCTCACCGACGGACAGCGGCCGCCGTCTGCCGCCGCTTCCGCCATTGAGGTCGACGAAACAGCCCCGAGCCTTCTCCAGCCCGTGATAGCTCGCCGGTTCGCCCGCCAGCTTCACCAGCTTCACTCGAGTCGCTCGCTGACGGACAACGGCCGCCGCCGCTTCCGCCATTAATGACGACGAGATAGCTGCATCTGTAGAGAAGGCCAGCTTCAAAACCGCGGCTAGCTTTCTTTACGTTATAAGAAAGCTACCCCGCCCCCCGTGGGCATGCGTCACCGGCTTCAAAACCGCGGCTAGCTTTCTTTACGTTATAAGAAAGCTACCCCGCCCCCCGTGGGTTTGTGTCACCGGCGAAATGAGGAAAGAGTGTGTTTTTCGTCCCGCCGAGGCCGGACCAATCTCCATTTCTCAAACATTTCTCAGCTCCTCATAGTTTGAGCGGCTGAAAATGTCAATATTGCAGCGGTGAGCCTGTTGTATAACACGTACGCCTGCAAACAAACGCCGACACACACAAAACTGTGATGACGCTCTTTATCCGCTCGGGCTATTTTAAGCTTTTGTCGTTTCCCCCTGTGGCTCAGTGGCGAATCCCAAAACCTTTGCACGGGAGACCCGTGTTTGAGCCCAGCTCTCGCAGCGGATAAAAATGTAGTCTCGCCGCAGCCAGACTTACACCCAAACTTTTCACTCGTTCAGTTCAGAGAAAATGCAACTGTTCCAGTGTATTTTGCAGTAAACAAGCCGGTACCATGGCCCGCTTGCCTGCACACAAATGCCGTTTCCACGGCGACCCAGAAAAATCATGTAAGCAGTGTATTTTCTGGTATTCCAGCCACAGCCGATGGTGTTATGAGTGTATTAAAAATGCCACAGCCCAGTGTTCATTTCTACACACAAACACAGCCCGCCAGTGCAGGGCTCGCACAAATGAGTTCGACCCCACAACCCAGTGCCTACAAACACTACACACTGTATGTGCCACGTTTTCTGTAAAAGAAACCAACACACATACAGTCAGCTAAGGCCCACGGTGTTTAAGTCTCGCCGCGGCCAGACTCTACCGAAACTTCTCGCTCGTTCAGTTCCAAACAATGTGACTGTTCCAGTGTATTTTGCAGTAAACAAGCTGGTACCACAGCCCGCTTGCCTGCACACAAACGCCAGTTTTACGGCGATCCAGATAAATCCCCAAAAGAGTGTATTTTCTGGAATTCCGGCCACGGCCGATGGTGTTATAAGTGTTGTAAGAATGCCCACGTCTCAGTGCCCATTCCCACACACAGACACAGCCCGCCACAATACAGGGATAGCACAAATAAAATCGACTCATGTCGATTGTGCAATAAATGTAGTGTACGTGCCCACAACACAGTGCCCACAAACACTACACGAAGCATGTCCCACGGTTTCTGTAAAAGCGAAACCAACACATTCTCAGTCGGCGCGAGCCGACAGTGTTCCCAGTGCAGTGAGTGTGCCCGCTATCCCGCGCCCACATTCCCTCACAGACATGCCGAACCCTACGGGGCTCGTCCCGCTCGCATTCTCTCCACAACCTGTCAGAGAGAAGCTGTGCGCGGCCGGGCTGCCCGCTGTGATCAGCGCACCCCCCGCCTCGCTCACTGCAAACACAGTGTTTATTTCCCAGCACACCGGAGCTTTCCGGCCGCCGTTATGCCGCGGCCAGAGCCCAGATTTTCATTCTACCTCTAGCTATTCACGCAGATGCGTGGACGAAGCTTTCCGGGGTATCAGAATGGGTGCTGAAGACTATAAAAAGAGGCTATTCGCTGCAGTTCGCTCGACGCCCCCGCCGTTGTGCGGCGCGAGTCGAAACGACGGTAAAAAACGGAGCATCTCATCTACTTCGAGCCGAGATAGCGAAACTGCTGAGCAAAGGGGCTATAGAACCTTTATCTCAGGCTCAGAGCAAAGGGGGTCTTTACAGCAGGTATTTTCTGGTACCGAAAAAAGACGGGGGTCTCAGACCCATTCTAGATCTGCGAAAGCTGAACAGAGCACTCACGAAGCGCCAGTTCAGAATGATTACAACCAGGAAAATCCTCGCGCAAGTTCGCCAGGAGGACTGGTTTATGTCAATAGATCTGAAAGACGCCTATTTTCAAATACAAATAGCGTCGCGTCACAGGCGATTCTTGAGATTCGCCTTCGAGGGCCAGGCATACCAATACAATACCTGCCGTTTGGCTTGTCCCTGGCACCCCGTACATTTACGCAGTGCATGGACACGGTTCTCGCACCCCTGAGTCTCCAGGGCATGCAAATTTTGAACTACTTGGACGTTGGCTGATTCTAGCTCGATACAATCAGAGCTCATAGAACACAGGACCACATTACTCGAGCATCTCGAGAACCTGGGTCTCACAGTCAATTGGGCGAAAAGTTCGCTGTCTCCCAGCCAGAAAATTTATTTTCTGGGAACAGTGATGGACTCGCTATCCATGACAGCGCGTCTGTCGCCAGAGCGCGAGCTGGACATTCAGCGCGCCGTGAAATTCTTCCGCCGCGGCTTAATAGACCAGCTCAAAAGGTTTCAGAAAATGCTGGGCCTCATGGCCTCAGTAGCTTCAGTACTCCAGCTGGGTCTGCTTCGCATGCGCCCACTGCAGCTGTGGCTGAAAGCGCGAGTTCCGCCACGGGCATGGACCGCTGTCCGGTTTCGCCTCCGGGTCGATCTAGAATGCGTTTCAGCTCTGGAACCTTGGAAATTAACCGACTGGTAGGGATGGGCGATATATCGCACGATATTGTTATGCGCATCTCGTCAGTAAAGCCGGTTCCTTGATTAGTAGTAAATAGCCTTCACCTGCTTTCAGATGGAGCGGCATTTACTACAAAGAGCCGTAGTTCACTGACAAGCTGAGCCATATCGCATCAATATCGCGGACCTATCGCCAGCGATAATTAATGCGATATGGCTCAGCTTATCAGTTAACTACGGCTCTTTGTACACAGCAAAAACTCCAGTGTTAAATTAACACTCATGGGAGTGTATATGAGTCCACACTCAAGAGTGTTGAAGTTAATGAGATAATTAAGTGATTAATTTAGTGATGATTGAGCATTATTGAAGACACCTGAAGAATCACTGAAGGAGAAAATCTCAAATTGTAAGCCACCGTTATGGCGATCATTGTTTACTTTAGTTGGGCTCTTGACCCTTATATTATTAACTTTAGATTTTGTTTGTCTGCTTTATCTGAGTTATAACTGCCAGATGAACAAGGAAAAAAAAGTGATCTGATGGTGTTGGTTATATTATGACAATCATCATTTGAACTTTATGTTTTTGATTTATGTTGTTTGTTATAGCATAACTGTGATTCTGCATGAATATCCAGAATTTTAGCTATAATATAAAGGATTTCTTAAAAGTTGTTTTCAAAAAAAAAAAATCCTTCTTTTAGGCACACACAGACTTCAAGATTCAGTCTATGCATCTCAACAATGGTGACGAGCAGAATATTCAATTAGGAAAAGTAAATTACATAGAAAATTCAGATCATAATTTATTCATATCGCAATGCATGATGGGAGCCATTAATGAGTTGTGATTGGTGGCAGCCACTGCAACATGATTTATTATTGTCACCACTGTTGAGATTCATAGGCTGATTATTGATGTCTGTGTTTCTAAATAAATGTATTTAAAAGTGTTTTGATCAGAACAATGTTTATTAAATATTTTGCATTATAAAAAACATACCTATACTCATATATGCTCTAAAATCACAAAGTTGTTGCCAGTAAGTTAAACCAAACTATCTCAATAAGAGTCATTTTCAGATCACAGCATGATTATGCCAGAACATAACCAACACTAACAGATCACACTTTTCTTTGTTCATTTGACTGTTATAATTAAATAACAGTAGACAAACAAATTTAAAGTGAATGTATAAAGGTTAAGAGCCCAACTAAAGCAAACACTTATCGCCATAACGGTTGCTTACAATTTGTGATTTTCGCCTTCAATGATTCTGCTTGTTAACATCAGGTGTCTTCAATAATGCTCAAACATCACTAAATTAATCACTTAATCATCTCATTGACTTTAACACTCTTGAGTGTTAATTTAACACTGGAGTTTGTGCTGTAGAGTAAATGCCGCTCCATCTGAAAGCAGGTGAAGGCTATTTACTACTAATCAAGGAACCGGCTTTACTGACGAGATGCGCATATCAATATCGTGCGATATATCGCCCATCCCTACCGACTGGTATCAGTCAGGTGTGAGTCTGGGGACTCCCTCGAGTGTGAAGGTGGTGTCCACGGATGCCTCCACCTCGGGATGGGGACCGCTGCTAGAGGGCAGACCGTTCTTTGGCCAGTGGTCAGAACGGGAAAAGCTCCTACATATAAACTGTCTGGAAATGATGGCAGTTGACAACGCGCTACGGTGCTTCTGTCCCCAGATAAAAAGTCACCATGTCTTGGTCCGTTCGGACAACATGTCAGTGGTGGCATACATAAATCGCCAGGGCGGCATCAGGTCCCGAAACCTTTACAGGCTAACGGAACGCCTCCTGGTCTGGGCTCAGCACAACCTGCTTTCACTGAGAGCAGCGCATGTGCCTGGTCACCTGAATCTGGGACCAGACAGACTGTCCAGAAACAATGTCCCTGCAGGGGAATGGTCGCTGCACCCGCAGACGATCCAACTGCTGTGGGAGACATTCGGCAAAGCGCAGGTGGACCTGTTCGCGTCCCACGAGAACGCTCACTGTCCGAAATATTTCTCCAAGAGCGAGGACGCGCTGGCACACGTCTGGCCCCGCTGTCCCCTCTATGCTTTTCCCCCCATCTCGCTCCTCCCTCAAGTGCTGGAACGAATCAGGGAAAACAGATGCCCAGTGCTGCTTGTGGCTCCGCTCTGGCCGAACCAGACTTGGTTCCCAGTCCTGATACGGCTGACCAGCACTGCCCCGTGACCAATACCATTGAGGAAAGACCTCCTCTCTCAGGCCAAGGGCTCGATTTGGCATCCTCGCCCGCAACTATGGTCCCTACATGCATGGGCCATCAACGGGTACCCGCTAACCTCCCAGAGGGAGTGTTAAATGCAATCAAGCAGGCTAGAGCCCCGTCTACTAGACGGCTCTATTCCTCAAAGTGGTCAGTGTTCTCTGCCTGGTGTCAAGCTCAGGGCTTTTCACCCGCAGACTGCGGGGTTACGGAAGTGCTCTCCTTCCTTCAGGAGCTGCTGGATAAGGGCAGAACCCCATCCACGCTCAAAGTATACGTGGCAGCCATAGCGGCATTTGCAAAACCGGCGTCTGGCCAGTCACTGGGGAAAACGACCTGGTCTTGCGATTCCTCAGGGGAGCTCGGAGGCTGAATCCTCCCAGACCCCCCCCCCTCTGTCCCTGTGTGGGACCTTTCTACGGTTTTGGAAGCCATGAAAGGTGCCCCATTCGAGCCAATCCATTTGTCAGACATGAAACATCTGTCTCTCAAAACGGTATTCCTTATGGCTCTCGCTTCAGTGAAGCGCGTAGGGGACTTGCAAGCGCTTTCGGTAAGCGTGTCATGCATGGAGTTTGGGCCTAATGACTCAAAAGTCATACTCAAAACAAGGCACGGGTACGTGCCCAAATCCCTCAACACACCGTTCAGGGCCCAGGTTATTTCCCTGTGCGCTCTCTTGGTTAATAATGAGGAGGAGGATGCGAGTCTCCTTTGCCCTGTCAGGGCACTGAGAGCTTATGTGTCCCGCTCGTCTGCCTTCAGACAGACCGAGCAGCTCTTCGTTTTGTTTGGCGGATGCTCCAAGAGACTGGCTGCATCAAAACAGAGCCTATCCAGATGGATAGTCGACGCCATAGCACTGGCTTACACTTCTAAGGGCCTGCAGTGTCCTTTGGGTGTCAGAGTGCACTCCACGAGAGGCGTGGCCTCGTCGTGGGCGTGGTATAGTGGGGTTACCTTGCAAGATATCCGTACGGCCGCGGGCTGGGCCTCGCCGTCTACATTTATAAGGTTTTATAACCTAGAGGTTCCCGCCTTACAAGCCAAGCTTCTGTCGGTATAGAATTCAGTACTATCTGCCCCGCTGTGCCGGCCCAGATGCTGAGTTTTGCTTGTGCATCGCTCACTGAGCGATAACACGGCTCCATGGGTGTTGAATAACCTGTACTATTATCCAGTTCAGGCTGAACACGTTCACCCTGTCTGTGTGAAACACTATTAACATAACTAGCTCCTATAGGATGCTATTTCATGGGGAATGATGCTTGCAGCCTCTCTTCTCCGACTCTCTGTGAGTCTATGGTGATTATGCACTACATGAGCCCTGGGCTACTGCCCTTGGGACTTTGGTGTCGGATCCCAGTACGCACGGCGTTTTGCATTGTGTTCCCCATAGCATAAGATATTACGCAGTACGAGAGATACTCTCGTAAGAGAACGTACTCGGTTACTAACGTAACCTCGGTTCTCTCTAGAGAGGGAACGAGTACTGCGTATCTTGCCGTGCATACACAGCTCTGGTTCGCGTCGGCGATGAAAACCAGTGTACCAGCCTTATCGAGCAATATTTACAGGGCGAGACCACGCCTTTTCTGGCGGGACGTGACGAAATGGGCGCGAAATGCCCCCATTGGATATGTGTCACGCAGCGCCTCTCTCGATAGGCTGCTGCTGTTGCCGCAGGGCAGCCAATAGGCGTGCAAGCTGTCCTGCCTATGTCTGCATGCTGCTGCACAGCGTTTTACATGAATTCAAAATTAAGGATAATTTTTGGCTTCAATATCTCGTGGAAAAGAGGTTTTCCCCATAGCGTAAGATATTACGCAGTACTCGTTCCCTCTCTAGAGAGAACCGAGGTTTCGTTAGTAACCGAGTACGTTTTTTGACTGCTACGTTAAGTAACGCTATTATGCTATGCAATAGGAAATCTGTACTGGTGAATGACTTTGAACTGTGGATTTATTGACTGTTTGCTGGATTCTTGCTTACTTGAAATTAAGTCCGGTCACGGTAAAAACTACTATGTAAGCATATTAACTTGTGTGTGGATATTTCAGTGAATAATAACCTGAGTGTGCGCATACAAGTAACGCGCACACTCGTATTAACAACCCATTAACAAGCAATGTCCAGCAGCCCCAGCTGGTTAAAGTAATAGACTTGGCTGCTTACAAAATCATTAATGTGATTGGTAAAAAAAAAAACTTATTGCTTCAGATGCAATCAGTAACTTATTTCTAATTTTATTTATTTATTGTGCCAGTTCAGAAATTAATGAGGGATTGTGTCAAAATGTCAACCAAATTAATACGAATGCTCACAAAATTCAAGATATTGTTGCAAAAAAGTATTGATCTGGATTTTTATATTATAACATGTGATATAATTAAGCAATATCACAAGAACAAGATAGTTGTTTTCACAAATTTGAGCATGACTGCAAACATAATAATGCTTTTATACGTTCAATATTTAAAAAACAACAACTTTATTTTCAACATTATTTATGCATTTGTAATTTACCAATTCAGATGCAGCTTCTGTACCACCTCTGCGGTGCAAAGATTAATTTTGTTGTTAATGATTTAATTTGATTGGTAACAGCTCTATATAGTGTCTTATTCTAATTATATTTATTGATTAAAAATTAAAAAGTTATTTCTTGGGTGATAATGTGGATCATTATGAATTTAAGGAGTGCTGGTCTGGTTTGGTCTTGTCTTGAACTCAACACACATTGGTCTTGGTCTCGACTTGGTTTTAGATTAGGTGGTCTTGACTAAAACACTAGCTGTGTCAACACCTGTTGTTTGTTGTTTGTGGTGTATCTGCTCAATCGCTGCCATTTTACTCAATAGAGTGGTGTAGTGCAGTGGTTTCCTACCTTTTTTTCCGGAAGAATCCTGTTTTAACATTCAAAATCCTTAACGCATGTGATGTATAACTTCTTGTGCTTCTGTGTTGATGCTACAGTTCTACATTTGTAAAATATTCAAGAGACATTCAAATAAATATTCAGTTAAATAAATTATAAAATAAGATAAAAATTCTCTTTCAACTTTCAAATTAATTTCAACTCTGAGTGAATTTGAAGCAAAATACTATCCACTATCCACATCGCGGGTTCCTGAATGTGTTTGTGTTTCTATGAAAATGTCCCAAAAAGAGGGTGTTCAAATATTGGATCTACTGGATCTGATGTAAGAGTTAATGGCTTACTGAACACTGACTCGCACCTTTTGACCACATTTATTTTCTATTAGAATATCTGTTTTGTTTTCACTCTTTGTATCATATATTTTTGTGTTATTGTGATGAGTGAAATTTTGTAAACTCAACTAAAACTACTTTAAGTTCATCGTATGGAAATGTACCTAAGTTTCTTTATTAAATATGAATCACACCCTTCACTGTGCTTCTGTGTCTGTCATTTACTGTTCTTGTTTTATTCTTTTTAGGAAATTTAATTGGATAACTGCTTTGCATAATGATTGCAACATCACACACAATATGATCTGCTGGACATTTTGGCAAATGTAACACAAGCACATCATTGCTCTCTAGCAGAGGCGTCAGACGGGGCAATAGTGGAACTGAGTAACAGGGGCCCCACAATGATATATATTGTGGTGTTGTGATGGGCCCAACCCTTGGTTCTATGACTGGAGCCCAACATTTGGTGCTACGCCCCTGCTCTCTAGTGTAACGAACTGCTCTGAGACACGAAGGTTTAGGATCCAAATGCAGTGTTTTTAATGAAAGGGTAATCCACAATCGTTGTAAAAGATAGGCAAAAGGTCAGAGCACAATAAATCAGTCCAAACAAATCCAGAGTGAGAGACAGGGACTAGAAATCAGGCAGATATCAAAAACCAGTGTAAAGTCCCAGAAATGCAGAGTTGCACGTACAAAATTTCAGTGGGATTGAATGAGTGTACATGGTTTAAATAGGCTGAGACTGACAAGGTAATGAGACACAGGTGGATGCAATCAGGGATGAGTCCGGGCAGTGAGTTATGGGAAATATAGTTTCATGAGGGAATGACAATAGTCTGGAGTGGAGTGCCCTCTGGTGGTAATGACGGGCACTCTCACTGGTGATCGTGACATATAGTGTCCAAAGCAGAAAATCACTTCTCTAAGAATAGTGCTACTTTTACCCGCTATATATAGATGCTGCTGTTCTCAGAAGAAGTGCTAAAGAACCAAACCACAGATGACTATTTGAACAACAAGCCTCTTATATTCCATTTATATTAAATCAGCAGTATGTACGCCTACTTGTCACTCTGTAGTGCTAGTGTTTTGTGTAGAGTGGCTGCAGTGATTGTAAATCACACCAGTTACAGTTACCAGTAGAACAGCAACACACAGATATTCTTCTTATAGCCTACCACCTGAAGACAGACCTGGATATTTCATGAAAAAGACTTGAGGCAGTTCACACCAAGAAAGATTACTATAAAGATAAATATCTTAGTGTCCACACCAGCGGACAATATCGTTCTGTTTATTCAATGCACATGCTTTTCGTTTACTTTAAATGCTCAAGCTCGTAAAAGCAGGATGGATTCTAAGTTGGCTGTCAATGTTTTTATCGTTCTGGATAAAATCGTTCTGAAAGTAATTCCAACTGTGGCGTGAACTCTACTATATACTTTAATATTGAGAATGATATTTAGAACTATATCTTTATCGTAATCTAGTTATCGTCCTTGGTGTGAACGGGCCTTAGTCATTATTACTAGATGGATTGATAATTGGTTTTACTGATATCTTTGATATTTACACCTTCCTTCTTTAAAGGGACAATGTGTAGTTTTTTAGGTATTTTATTATCTAAAATCAATATTTTTATTCATAAATATGTCCTCAATGGTGTACAAATACCTCTGCCAATGATCTGACTTATCCTCGTACACGAAGAATTTATTATCTTTATATACATGTGACGGGTAGGTCCACGGAGGCTTCCATGTCGTTCCGCCATTTCGAAAAACTATAATAGCAGAGAGGGACAAAAAGTACTAGGCCAACGCGTTTCCACAACGCGTTTTCGTTCGTTTCGACGAAGTGCTATTAGAAGACATCCTGTCATAGCTTTTTGGCACATAACAGCTACCGTAGATGCAACACGCATTTGAAAAAGCAAGGCGCTGGATAGCACAATTCGTTTGAATGCAAAATACAATTTCACCGCTAGATGGGAGAAATTCCTACACAATGTCCCTTTAATCATCAGTTGGTATGATATTGATTACTGATAAATGTGGGTTTTAGAGGAACAGCAGCATCACAGCACAGCAGTGCACAGTAAAACTGACTAAATTTTTGCCTAATTTTGTTACTTGCAGTGCATGTGAAGGTGACAGAGATTATCTCAGTTATATTTAAATATTGAGTCAAAGATCAAGTTTTCATGTTTTGAAAGCTTTACATATGTGTGTTTCTCCTGGCCCACAGTATAATTTTGGCGAGGATACACGATCTCAATGTGTGCTCTGCTTGGGAGTGGAGCACACGGTTAGCTCTCGAGGTGGTTAGCTGTGTACACTGAACAGTTTCCCTAGTACGTTCCACTCCTGCCTGATCCTAATGTGGTCTCATGGCAAGTTGCTCTCTCTGAAAGCACTGATCTGAGCACCTGAATGTGGGAGCAGGTGTCCTGTCGAGGCAGGGGAATGGAGACTCCACCTGGAGTCAGTGGAGTGAACATGGAGAGAGAGAGTTCAGTCGAGCACAAGACCTATTTCTGGCGCAAGAGACCACTGTGGTTCTTCCCCAATCATCCAGCTCCTTTAGGACTGGACGCCATGGTGCAAATGTGGCCGAGGAACATGTACGCGTTCCACCCGATCGCTCGGCTCCCGGGAGTTCTAGAAGGAGTTTGTGGGCTGAGTTTGGCTTCAGTGGCTTCAGTGCTGGAGTTCCTTTAAAGGGGCATTCGGCAACTTTTTCAACTTAATAAATCCGTTTAGTAATCATTTGGATGATTAAATAATCTGTTCTGGTGAGAATGGTGACTTTCCCCGCTCCCCCCAACGTTCCCAGGCGGAAAACCAACCTTGCAACATGGAGATCAACGTCCCGGTAAGTTAGAAAAAGGAAGTCTCGTGAGAAGCGAGAACGAGCAAGAAACACAAACTGCTTTACGGCAATTCGACATAAACACACACGCCATATGATACTGTGTATGATGTATTACCCACCTCGGTAGACATAGCTCCATACGATAAAGTTGGCCGGCTCCGATAATAACAAATGCACATGAGCAGCGGTAGAAAGGGGGAGGAGGGTGTCGCAAGTGAGGTTTTTTTTAGGACAGTGTTGTGAAATATACGCCTTACAGCTGTAGGGGGAGCTCGTTGAGACAATGTGCGACATCAAAAGTAAAAATCAGCGAAGAAATGGTTGCCAACTGCCCCTTAAAGACAGTTTCTCTACCGGTCTTTGCCCATTCATGCTCAGTGTATTATGTTTTACTAAATAAAACCTTTAGAACAGGGATGCCCAATCCTGTTCCTGGAGATCTACCTTCTTGCAAAGTTCACCTTCAATCCTGATCAACTCACCTGAGCCAGCTAATGATAGGTGCGTCTCCCTAGTTCAGTGGCCACTATAGTCAGGGCACCGATAAGTGAGTCGGCCATCTTAAGGGCTGTCTCAATCGCAAAATCCTTTCAAGTGCACTGAAACGTTCGCTCCTCAAAAAGTCCCACAATGCACCATAAAAACTAGAAGCATCGATACTCACTGAGTCTGCAACAGAAAACTGATAAATGCTGCCTTCTGAGGACACATTAGAAGGCATCAAGGCACATCCGAATCCAATGTAAGTTGCACTTCCAGTCTCCTGAAATACCTTCATCTGATAGATTTTTGAAGGCAGAATAGATGCTTTCCATTTTTGTGACAGTTGAGCTAAAAATACAAAGATTGCGTTTGAAAATTGCAGTTGCTGGTCAGTTTGTGTGTAAATATACATTTTTGACCAACGTTTTTCACTTCTGATGTCATTTCTAGTGAGAAATTACTATTGTAGTAATTACATATTTGCTTAGCTTTTGCCAAAGCTCTCTCTGTTTTGCTGTAGATCATTAAACCGTTAAGCTGCCTCAGAAGTCTGTCCAAAATCTGTTTCGTGAGGAAACTTTTTGCGCAAACGCTGTCTGCAGAGTCATTGCCTACAGCGAGGCAACAAGTCATTTTTCGGAGTCACTACGTACATATACATTTTTTTTACATATAAATTTTGCACATATATATATGTAACATGCAACGTTTAAATAATATTAAAAAAAAACTTTTGCCTTTATTGTCAGTAAGCGACTTATAATTTATTTCAGTTTGTTTATTTTTGTGTTAATTGATTATTGCGGTGAGCATTAACAATGAATGCTGTTGTTTCATGTGCATTTATATTTGATTAATTGCTTTTGTTTTCTTTCTTTTTTTAGGAGCATGGTTGACCCAGAGTGGGCAGGCTGGCTATCCTTGGAGGGTGCATAGAAACTCCTTTTCCAAGAGTGTGTGGTGTAGGTTTTCTTGCAGTGGATTTCACTGGAGTGTGTGTTTTGAGATTTGGTGCACGGGTTACTCAGTGCGGGCTGATTCGAAGCCCACTGCTTAGCCTGCCCAACTACTGGTGCACCCCAGCTCATTGACCAGAGCCTTTCTTTCTGTTTCCTTTGACCAATTTGCTCATATAAAAATCAGTGGCCTTGTTTTGCCACCACTAATGTTTTACTGTACCAGTGGCCTTTTAAATTATTTATGATCACTTAATAAAGATCTACTTTTGTACACATCCACGCCTCAGTGTTCCGTGATTGTGGGAAGGAGATCAAACTTGTGTCCCCTTAATTGGTGTTTCCCTAGCTGGTTCAATGCTGAGGTGGTGTAGTCGTAACTTGCTGTAGCTCTGTACATGAGAGCCCCAACCCACCCCTGCAACCGTTGACAAAATTTCACCTGTAATAAAGCAGTTTAGAATGTGATTTTTTTTTTTTTTTTTTTTTTTTTTTTTACTAACTTACTTGATATAAAATTTTCAATTTCTTTCATGAAAAATGTTTACAATCTACACTTTTAAAATATGTTTTAAATATAATTTTTTTGCTATTGCTTTTCTCTGTCTGTGTCAGACACCGTTTCTCATCATGGCTTAGGCCTATTGTTTCTGTAGATTAAAGACTCATACAAAGTTGTTTATAGCAGGACAGGAAGAAGCTCTTCACATATAAACACGCATGCTCTATATAGCCATTCTCTCTGACAAACAAGTTGGTCACCAACCGCATCATCTTTCAGTTTGACTCAGAAGACAAACTTTAGTAAACCTGTATGTGAGATCAGACACGGTTTTAACTTTTTCCATACACTAAAAATGAGAGCTGAATAAATATACACAGCCATTTTAAAATTAGAGTTACGCTCCATTTCACTGTACAATGTTCATCACATATTTTAATCCAATTTTCACACAGTATCCTTTCAATTTTAAATATTTAACATCATCAATCAACTACATTTCAAAGATTATCAAAAAAATTAATAAAAACATAGTTTTTGTTACATATAGTCTTATTATAAGCATATATAACAAGTGTACAGAGCGGTTGTGCATGTGCACTATAGGAGGGTCAAACTCTGTCAGGGGAGGATTCACATGCAAGATTAACCGTTCTGTTACGCTTGTTTTAATCAGTTAGTTTTGAACAACTGAACATGTTTCACACGCTTGTTTTGCTCTGTTTGTGCTGCTGCCGTCTCATTAGTAAGTTATTCATATATTTGTGTGGTGTCATTTATTTGCATTTCAGAGTAATAAGCTACTGCTACAGTTCAAATCAGATTGTTTTCAGCTGCATTTATCATGTAACTTTACATTTATTTTGCTACAGAAGATAATTTTAAAACACAATGAAGATACAAATATTGATTCACACATGTCTGATTGTTGATGTCACCTTTCATTTTGTTTAGCATTTCTGCTGCTGTTCTTCAATTCATATTTAAAGATTAGCAAATGAGTTCAGGCGTTGTAAGAGCCTTAATCAGTGACAAAACCTCTTCATGTTCATCAGGTGTGTTTGGTGATTCAGTGTCAGTGATGGAGGGAGATTATGTTACTCTAAACACTGATACTGAAATACATGAAGATGAAGACATACTGTGGAAATATGGAGCTGAAAAGTCTCTCATAGCTCAAATCAGTAAAGCTGCTGGAATCTTCTCCACATCTGATGTTCCTGATGGGAGATTCAGAGACAGACTGAAACTGGACGATCAAACTGGATCTCTGATCATCACAAACACCAGAACTGAACATACTGGAGTTTATCAACTACTGATAAGTGGAGCGAAACGATCATCAAAAACATTCAGTGTTTCTGTCTATGGTGAGTAGAGATTCCTATTTACATATTGAAATACTTAATAATTTCATCGTTTGAGAAGACAGACACACTCCCTGCTATAGTCAAGTCACCTTTATTTATATAGCGCTTTTTACAATACAGATTGTTTCAAAGCAGCTTTACAGAGATAACAGGAACATAATTTTGTAATAATATTGTTAAATAAAAAAATAAATGCCGAAAAAGGCGACAGTGGCGAGGAACCAAAACTCCATCAGTGACAGAATGGAGAAAAAAACCTTGGGAGCCAGTTCTCCTCTGGCCAACGAACGAACAGTGTATGATTATGATTTAGGTAGCATTATAGGTCAGAAGTCATATTGGATCAGAACTTTCACAATATTTATCCAGTTCCATCCAGTCATCACGCCGGTATGGAGACGAGTTTGTTGAGGTGTCCATGAGGCCTTCACAGTGTTGATGAGACGGGCACTTCAGGGATGCGTTGTGCTCGTGTCCAGGCGCAAGTCCACCATCTGTTCTGGATACGGCCCGGTTGCGGCTGATTACAGTTAACCTCGGAATAAACAGAAAGGCTAAAATTAGCGTAGATGTCATTCTTTTTCTGGCTGACCTAATTTATGCAGCCTAATAATCATTTACCTGATTTGAATTATAGGTATGTCATGCCTATAGTCTCACTCAAAATAAGATTGTTGTTTAGATTTATCCATATTTCTCTTTATTCTCTTATGTTTTTCAGCTCGTCTGCCTGTTCCTGTCATCATCCGTAACTCTTCACAATGTTCATCATCATCATCATCATCATCTTCATCATCAAATTGTTCACTGGTGTGTTCATCAGTGTTGAGTGTGAGTAATGCGACTCTCTCCTGGTACGCAGGAATGAGTGTATTGTCCAGCATCAGTGTGTGTGATCTCAGCATCAGTCTCTCTCTACCTCTGGAGGTGGAATATCAGGATAAAAACACCTACAGCTGTGTGCTGAACAATCCCATCAGCAACCAGACCACACATCTGGACATCAACACACTCTGTCACACATGTGCAGGTATGTTAGTGTTGATATTAACATTGATTAACTAAGCTGCTCTATCAAGTTACATACTGTAGTGCTGTTATTCACTCGCAGTAATGGCTCATTTTGTCCATTACAGATCAGGCCCTACCATTGTTTTATATAGTGTTGATCTCTGCTGCTGCTGGATCTCTGATGATCGTTGCTGTCGTTGCGATCTTCTGCATCTGCAAGAAGTGTAGAGAAATTGACAGAGGAGGCAAGTGTTACAAAGAAGTATTATAACAAATAATACTTTTAAAATATGCTCTAAATATTTTTGATAGATTAAGAAGCCTCAAATAAAAATCTGCATGTATTCATCAATAAAAATGCGGTCTCCATTTTATAAACATAATCTTACATGTGTAAAGATGCAGATGGTGCTCAAATTAAAATCTCTATATGATGACTTGTTAAATTTCACATAGCAAAGAATGCAAATAACTTTACTTTTGTTAAAGGCATCCAGCCTGGGTTTGGTTTATAAATTAAAGAATGTCTCTCTAGATTTAAGGGTAAACACAAACTCTATTCAGAATGTTTTGTGTGTGAAAACGTTATAAGCCTAATGTTAAATAAAATTAGTTGATGCCATTTTTAAAAACATTTAATTCAATGAGTGTGTTAATGTTTTAACGTTGGCAGCCCTAATAATTATAGGTTGTAAAGCAACAGATCAAGTTGAGTTTTGTTGTTTTAATGTATCTTTTATTGTTGAAACACAGTTGAGACTCATGCAGAAGAGATCACTTACGCTGATCCAGTGCTCTACAAAAGAAACGCACAGAAATCGGTAAGACAATGAATAAGATTACACATACAAATACATGTCACAGATTAAATTTAAACAAGCAATTAGTCATGAACTGCATTTCAGCAACTGAGAAACACTGCAGGATCTCCAATTTTTAAAATAAGTTGTTAAAATAATGTAAGTACATACAGGAAAAGAAACATTTAAACAATTAATGGTTGTACAATAAGACTAAGTTGATTTAATTTAAATGCATCAACACATTATTTGTTCATAAGTTATAAGTTCTTGTGTCAGATAATTCCTAGCTAGAAATAGGACATGAACAAGCCGAAACAAGCCACCCATTTTTTTAACTAAAAAGAAAAAGTTTCCTCAATCTGGTTTATGTTAGCTTGGCCGTAGGAGGGAATATTTTTTCATATAACAGTGCGGATCAATGTTATTAAAAAAAACTATAGGCCTATATCACATTACATCTCAATCAATCTTCAGATTGAACCTGACACAATTTTTATTATCATCATATATTTTATGTGTTTTTTATTTATTTTTTTATAGAAAGTGAATGAGGAGGATCACGTGGATTATGCACCTCTCACCATGAGAAGATGATCAAACTCAAAATTCAAAAGTGTTGCATTTCCCAGAGAAACATTGTGTTCTACCGCAAAACTATCATTTGTTTTTACAAAATATATTTTTCCTTCCATCACCTTGTCTCTTTATGGGCTCCATATTAAAGAGATCATGTGTATGAATCTCATGAAAAAAATGCAAAACGTAGATGTAAAATACTCATCTAAAGGAGTGGAGACCCTGCCTTATTCATGTATTTACATCTAAACAGATATTGCTTGATCTGTTGGACAAATAGCTTGTGTGTGAGAATGTGTCTGCTGCTGGAGGTTTGTGTTTGATGTCAGTTTTTGTGTGTGAGGTGTCAGAAGTGTGGTTGAGTAAAGAGTGGGGTTGAGTAAAGAGTGTGGTTGAAGGGCTTTTTCCATTCCAGCTCTCACCGTTTGACTTCTGCTCTACAGAATTTTTTTTGACTACAAAATACTGAACTTGTGTTTCACAAAAAGGTCTTAAATCAAACAGTGATATTACTGCGAAATAGGAAAATGTCATACTTTTTGTGCATATGTTAAATGACCGTATACATGCGTGCAGTGATCGTGCAGATAAGCTCTGCTAGTTTCAGCAGTTATTTCCAGCTCTAGTAAGAGAGGAAGAAGTTATTTCTAAGAAGAACTATTCTTGGATCTCCTACTTTTTTAAAATAAATATCATATCCTGTTTTTGTTTTTCTGTTAATGTCTGGGAATTATTTTAAGGATAATTTCAATGTACAATGTACTGTTGTTATATTTATAGTAGCATGTCGATGTTTGATGGATGTTGTAATTTCTTTTTGTTTTCATTGATTTTGTCAAGAAAATAACTAAAAGTACAAAAATTATGGCAAAACAGTGCACAGCTTTGCTGCTGTCCAAAAGAAAAAACATAAATTGTCAAAATGTAGTTATTTAATATTCTTATCTCTTCAGATGGGTTTGCTCACATTCAGAAAAAAAAAACTGTTAAAGTGTGAAAAATCAAACCAATTAAAAAAAAAAAAAAAAATTCCCCCTGATTTCCAGTATTGGCATTGTTACTGTGTTCTCTTTCAATTGGGAATTTGCACTGCGTCCTAGAAATGCCTTTGGGCAATGCCTCCAGCATGACTGGTGTCTGAAGCATGTGTCTAAATGCCACAATAACAATAACCGGTGCGACCAGATTATAAAAGGGTGCCTGTAGTAAACGCCAACATTTTCTTTTGTCTTCAGGATCCGTTTGTTTATGTATGTGTGAAGACAATCACTCAGCCAAGCATTTCAGGAAGTATGTGCCTCAGTCTCAGAGAAGACACTCAAGGACACACGACTTGTGCAATGTTTTTGGGTAAGGACCACGCATTCGGTTCTCCAGGGAACTCTGGGGAATCTTTGTTCTCACCCGTGTTTGCACGGGGATGTTTGGCTCTCAAGGGAGTCGAAGGCACTCGCAGTGATATGCATGATTCTTGATTAAGTCTGGTGTTTCAATGCTTGGTTTGTTGCTGGAGTCTCAGTTGAGCATTTCTGATGGTGAGGCTAGCACTTTTGACTAGCCCCCTTATACTTTATTGTGATCTGCCAAACAAGGAAGGCTTTGAGCTCTTCTGGTCTCTGGTCTCCAACAGGAAGTGGTATGTTCGCCTTAGGGGAACCCCTCCTGTTGTACGATACCTCTGAGAGTTGATCATATTACAAGTTTAGACTTATAGTAGAGAGTAGGACTAGAGAGTCGTCCTGCTGAGGCCTCCACTCCCCAGAGCTCCGCTTGGATAGCAGTATTGAGTTGTCAGGCTATTTTGTGAGCCTCCTGTCCTTAGTGTAGAGCGTAGTTTGGCTTCCTCTTGATATAGAGGGTCGTTATGCTGAAGCCTCTGCTCTGACAGCTCCGTGGAGGCAGTGGACTGGGTTGTAATCATTTTTGTTACATTTTTATATAGCGCTTTTCTAGATACTCAATGCACTTTACATATGGAAGGGTGTCACGGAACAAACGGCATTGAAGAGAACAGAAGTTTTTTGTTGAAAATAGGGTTGTTTTTACAATAGAAACCAAAAAGTTAACAACTAGGCCTATAAAATAGGTCAACAAAATATAACTATACTCAAAACAGCATACAACAAAACAGAATATGAACTGAACAAACTGACCTTTCTGAATGAGACACAAGGGAACATATACAGGTCCTTCTAAAAAAATTTGCATATTGTGATAAAGTTCATTATTTTCCATAATGTAATGATAAAAATTAAACTTTCATATATTTTAGATTCATTGCACACCAACTGAAATATTTCAGGTCTTTTATTGTTTTAATACTGATGATTTTGGCATACAGCTCATGAAAACCCAAAATTCCTATCTCAAAAAATTTGCATATCATGAAAAGGGTCTCTAAACGAGCTATTAACCTAATCATCTGAATCAACTAATTAACTCTAAACACCTGCAAAAGATTCCTGAGGCTGTTAAAAACTCCCAGCCTGTTTCATTACTCAAAACCGCAATCATGGGTAAGACTGGCGACCTGACTGCTGTCCAGAAGGCCATCATTGACAGCCTCAAGCAAGAGGGTAAGACAGAAAGAAATTTCTGAACAAATAGGCTGTTCCCAGAGTGCTGTATCAAGGCACCTCAGTGGGAAGTCTGTGGGAAGGAAAAAGTGTGGCAAAAAACGCTGCACAACGAGAAGAGGTGACCGGACCCTGAGGAAGATTGTGGAGAAGGACCGATTCCAGACCTTGGGGGACCTGCGGAAGCAGTGGACTGAGTCTGGAGTAGAAACATCCAGAGCCACCGTGCACAGGCGTGTGCAGGAAATGGGCTACAGGTGCCGCATTCCCCAGGTCAAGCCACTTTTGAACCAGAAACAGCGGCAGAAGCGCCTGACCTGGGCTACAGAGAAGCAGCACTGGACTGTTGCTCAGTGGTCCAAAGTACTTTTTCGGATGAAAGCAAATTTTGCATGTCATTCGGAAATCAAGGTGCCAGAGTCTGGAGGAAGACTGGGGAGAAGGAAATGCCAAAATGCCTGAAGTCCAGTGTCAAGTACCCACAGTCAGTGATGGTCTGGGGTGCCATGTCAGCTGCTGGTGTTGGTCCACTGTGTTTTATCAAGGGCAGGGTCAATGCAGCTAGCTATTAGGAGATTTTGGAGCACTTCATGCTTCCATCTGCTGAAAAGCTTTATGGAGATGAAGATTTCATTTTTCAGCACGACCTGGCACCTGCTCACAGTGCCAAAACCACTGGTAAATGGTTTACTGACCATGGTATTACTGTGCTCAATTGGGCTGCCAACTCTCCTGACCTGAACCCCATAGAGAATCTGTGGGATATTGTGAAGAGAAAGTTGAGAGACGCAAGACCCAACACTCTGGATGAGTTTAAGGCCGCTATCGAAGCATCCTGGGCCTCCATAACACCTCAGCAGTGCCACAGGCTGATTGCCTCCATGCCACGCCGCATTGAAGCAGTCATTTCTGCAAAAGGATTCCCGACCAAGTATTGAGTGCATAACTGAACATAATTATTTGAAGGTTGACTTTTTTGTATTAAAAACACTTCTTTTATTGGTCGGATGAAATATGCTAATTTTTTTAGATAGGAATTTTGGGTTTTCATGAGCTGTATGCCAAAATCATCAGTATTAAAACAATAAAAGATCTGAAATATTTCAGTTGGTGTGCAATGAATTTCAAATATATGAAAATTTAATTTTTATCATTACATTATGGAAAATAATTAACTTTATCACAATATGCTAATTTTTTTAGAAGGACCTGTATAGTGACTTGGCCAAACCAATTAACACATAAGGGGGAAACAAAATGGACAACAAATACAACATCTACAAAGTAAAACAAGCTAAACCCAAAATCCCCCTCCAACATGGCAGAACATGGTATGGCTTGATTGGCAGGCCACAGGATATCACAGTCCTCCACCCTTGGCCACGCCTGTCTTGCCCCAGGACAGACCTCTCTCCAACATGGTAACAAAGAAACAATAGGCTTGTTTGAGATGCGCCTTGCCTTGCCTGAAATATAGGCGAGAGTAGCGGCTGCAGTGAGGGGAGGAGTGAAAAAAGCGCAGGCAAGCCGGACAGTTCTCGCTTCTCGCAGTGGATCTGACACCTGTGAGATCAATGATGGATATCGCGGGATTCACGGGATTCACGCTCGTGCACAGTGTTGCTAATAAACTGGATGTAATTTAAATTCTGTTGCTTTTATATGAAAATAAATATAATGAACAAGACACCTAAAGTACTTGTTATTTAATTCCATCCCAAATAAGTGTTTATCAATCATTTTTTCTTTAATACAGACATAGGCTATGTGTTATATATATATAATAAAATGACATTGCATAACCCATAGAGATCGCACTGTCCGAGACTTTGGGAATATTCACACATAACATATACACATAAAACATGATATCCGAGTTTTCAAATCAAACATTTTAAAAGAGAACAATACATCACGGTTGTTTAAACCAATCAACATTAAGCTGTGTCGTCAGCAGGTCGTTTCCCATCATGCTTTTGATCAGCGCAGTCGGTGGAGAGCAACTGCGCGCGACTGCAGAATCCGACACGTGCGCCTTGCGCTCGCGAGAGCTTTTTAACACACGTCAGCATGACATCAGAGCAAGGCGGAGCGCATTCCGACACATTTCTAACCGGCATGCATTACGCGCTGATCACCGGTGATCGGTTCTGCGCAGATTTTGCTCATCTCAAACAAGCCTAATGATTAATAGAACAGAAAATGTTTACATAACCCTACAATGTGAAAATGTGTGCACTCCATTTAAACAGTGTATGGCTAAAGCAAATAAATGTATATTATACCTGAAATAAACTATATGATCTGTGTTTTGAAATCATGAATTGTTTGGGGTGTGGCTAACTGGAAAAATAACTTAACCTGTGTACTTAACACATGGCTTGTGTGCTGGTAGGCTTGTATGCGGTATTAACAGTGTTGTGCTTGAACACGTTCATTGAACGATAGTTCATGAACTCGTTCATATTTTGGGCGAACGTGAACTGAACGTACTGTATTACTGCCTGATAAACGTTACTGTGAACTCGTTCATTCTGGTGTCTGTGAACAGCACGCTCTCTCAGTTTAACTTCGTTCAATAGAGTGCCAGATTTCAATAGAGCGAAAACCCGGATAAAACACACCGTAAGCAGGCCTTAATATGTAGCGGAAAGAACACCCAATCTGGCAACACCAGCCACCAGCACTGCCGCATGTGCCATCAAAACAAAAAGCATCAAGGAGGCGTCGTATGATCATTTAAATGAGTTTTATGAGAAGGTCCCTTGCATTTCTATCCCTAAGATTCTCCCATTTCATAGAATAGATCAGGGTTGGAAATTAGGGGGCTTGGGGCAAATATGCCCCCCAGAGGTAAGGGGGCAAAAAAATTCCCCTGCACAATTCAACTAAATCTGTTATGGCTGTTGCGATTAAATGAAATGTGGAAATGAAATTAAAATTGTTGATTGCAGCATTACATTTAGATCGTCTCAGGTTTCATCAGATTTCTTTTTACATTATGAGATGAATTCAAAAGATGAATTTACCTAAAACGTGCTTTCAACGATAATATGGTTGTAGGTTTATTTTTTATGTTTAGCAATTTTACTTCCACATTTGTTGCGAGATGTATCACATGCATGCATTTTATTATAGAAATACATTATATAGAAAATGTTCCATTTTCTTTCAAAAATCCTTGAATGCACATCTACAATGTGTGAGAAGAGTTCAATGTTCAAAACAAAAACATTGCTTTATATGTTATAAAAGTGAAAAAAAAGTGACGTGACGTGTAGCCAAGTATGGTGTCCCATACTCTGAATTTGTGCTGCATTTCACCCATCCAAGTGCACGCACAGCAGTGAGTATAGTGATGTTTTTTTCAAAACACTGCTTCATGAAGCTGCGAAAAATCTGGGCCAACACTATGTTACTGTCTGGGGAGAAGTGTTTCGAAACACTTCTAAATGTCAATGGTTCACCACTGGGGGCGATGATCTCTGTCATCCCATGAATAAATGAACAAGTGTCTGTGGGTTTTACCTGATCTCTGATCAGTTTTATACATTTGAAGACCTTTTAATTAGACAGTATAATTAAAATGAATAATGGTAGTTAATAGTCTCCTATTGGCCTGTTAGCTGAGCCATTCATATAACAAACAAAACCAACTCTGGCATTTGATAAAAGAACATAGACACTTGACAATCTTATTAGATGATTAGATAAGAAAGATTTTACTTTCAATAAAAAAAAAATGCAATAGATTTGTAAAAGTTTTTTTTAATGCATGTTTGGCCCAGGTTTTTGTTGCATTTACACTGTTCTGACCGGCAGAGATCACCAGACGGGTGTCAGATTTCGAAGCCTCGACACAATACGGCACATTTGCTTCAACTGTTTCAGTGTTCCATGAAGCCTTGATCTGTCCTCCGCTACTTTTATGTTGCGGCAAAAATTATTTTAAACAATTATCACTGCGTAAGAGACACTCTGATGCGAATTGTCTTTTAAAAAGTATTTATTCTTGCAAGAATAGGACCCAGTCGACCACACAGTCCAGCTGCAGGGTGAGTGAGACAAAGAGGAAGATGCGGTTGGCAGTCTTATAGTGTTCTTTTCTAAGCTATCGCTTGTCAATTGTTTAGACAAGGAACAAAAGCACTTGGCTACCCTTAAGACCTCCTAACCCCAGGGGTTTTCTCACCTCTGAGAACAGAGGCCCAATTATCTTCTGATTGTCTTCACTCATGCCTTTACAGCTGTGTAAACATTAACAGAAAACAACTCTGTTCTCGTACTCAGGATACAGATAATGAGCACATATGGCATTCCTTTGTTAAATCTACTAAAATCAATGAAAAAATAAAAATTTCCATCACACGGTTGGCCGAAACACCCGGTACTAGCAAGGTGTTGGCTACCAAGTAAAGTTGCTGTTGAGTGGATGTTTACAATAGTATGAATACTGCATTACGCCATCTTGTGTCCTAACTAGGAGTTCACCATTCAAAAAATCTAGTTATGAGTAAAAAAAAATAAAAATGTAATGCCATTTGTCACATGAACAACAATAACAATCTTTACAATTAATTTCCATGTTTTAGACAGAAAATTGTGTTTATATAGGCTCAACTTCAAGGCTTTTTTTATGCAGGCTGATGCTAAGTTGAACAAATGTCTAAAGAATTTATGGAAAGGCATGTCATTTTTGTCTAAAATAAAACCTCTTTACATGCACAGATCATTAAAAATATTTGAATATCTTACTAAAATAAACGTAGCTACGGCGTAGGCTGTGTGAAGTGCGCGTACCCTCCGGCGTACCCTTACGTGCACCTCTCCAAAAATGTAACAACGCGTCAATTCTACGCAAACGCAAGCGCTGTGATTGGTCTGCTAGAACCCCTCCCTCGGGTTTCACATGTTCCCTCTGCATGTGTAATTGCGCGTCAACGCGGACAATGACGCAGAAGTATAAATGAAAACCAACGCGTAGTGTATAGCGTAGAGGCTCCGGCGTAGGTCCGACACAGAAGTATAAATCAGCCTTAAGATTGTTGTCAAATGCAAAAAAAAAAAAAGTAAACTAGCTGCAAGCAGATGATCTTATCTAATAAAACAAGAAACATCAAGATCAACATAAACCTGTCTACTCTGCCTAAAACTAAATATCACTCCTTACTTCATGTTAAGTGTTTTAATATACAGTTACAGTATATATATACGAAACACCTGTTTGCAGCTCTCTAAGGGGAGAAACCAGACTGACCAAATAAAACATTCAAGCGGAGGAGAATCATCTCCATCACACAGTGATAATATTCTATTATAATATTCCTCCTCCTAATATTCCTCCTCCTTGCTAATATCAATCAAGCATGAAAACATTCTAGTACACCCCAAAAGGGCATAATAGGACACCTTTAAACGCTGCTTGAAAGGTCTAGGTAAGCATTAGAATCTGAAGAGCACAACACAAAACACGATATGTAGTAAGAGCAAGATGTCAATACAAAAATAATAGGCAGACTTAAAGTGCGTATGAAGTGTCCCATTTGGGACAGGGCCCATGAGACACTCGAGACTCTTGGACCCGCACTGCTTGCCATAGGCTACATGACCATTTCAGTGAGTTTCATCCTCTTATTCTCTCATTACCCATCTTCTCTTCAGTGTCCCATTAAATAAATGTACCAAAATAATAATTAATGTTACTGTGAAGTTCCATTGGCAGCCTCAGTATAAATATGGCATGTCCCATTAGAAGAATCCTCATTCTGACAAACGACTGAGTATTGTTCACTATTCGCCTGTAAGAGAAAACAGATTCACAGAAGGAAAAATAAATGAACAGGATTGATGATTAAGTCACACAAACAGAAAAAAAATTAGACTTGGAATTGTGTTTGAGGATTCTGGGGTGGTTTCCTTTTCCTGAATATTTGACATAATACAGTAGGCCTAGTACAGTAGTACAACATTTCAATGTCTGATACTTTTTGATTAAAATAATATGAAACTACTCATGGAGAATTTGGGTGTTATATAAAATGACATTTGACGATCTGGTGTGTTCCTTCCCCTGTGTGTGTGTGTGTGTCTGTGTGTGTTAATATAATTATTCAATCACATAAGATATATAATCATGCCACTGATTTGCATTCTAAAGTAAAACAGTTTCTATGTACTGATTTTTTAATTAAACCTCATAAAAAATGTTCAGATCTGTAAGTGGTGCGTGTCTGTTAGCATGCGAGTTTTTGTTGCGTTTTATTTTACCTCATTATTATGTCTCTTGCGATAGTAGATCACAGCAGCAGCAACAACAGCAGCAGCAGCAACAAGCACCAGAACTACTATTCCGACATGAGCAGCTGAATTTTGACCTGAAGCTGTAACAATAAAAATAGACATATCAATTTTTTCTGATGTTTTTGACCAACATTTCAACATTTCACCTTTCTGTTATGTTCATCAGTTGTGTGGTATGGATTTAAATGATAAATGTTGGGTTTTAGAGAAACAGGAACTAAAATGACATCAAAGCACTTTGAGCTCAACAGGAAACATCAATACTCGCAGGAAAACAGATTTTGTGGATTGTGCAGGTTTATAACATTCATCATAATGTTGGTAAAAACTGTCCACAATGAAAGACACTGTATTTAAATGCACTGACAGACTAAATGACACTCACCAGTCACAGTAACACTGAAGCTCTTAATCCTCCTAATAGTGAAGCTGTTGCTGCTGATGATGATCTGTAGTTGATATTCTCCAGAGTGTGTGTGTGTGGTGTTTGTGATGGTCAGAGATCCAGTCTGATGATCCAGCTTCAGTCTGTCTCTGAATCTCTCATTACACTGAACATCTGTACAGATCTTACTCTGATCTCCAGTGATTTCAGCGATAACAATGTCATTAAAATACCACGTGATCAAATCATTTGTTTTTTTTATTACACCAGGATCTAAAGTGAAAGATTCTCCCTCCTTCACAGACTTTCTCTTCACTTCATCTCGTTCAGCAGAAGAAACACCTGAAACACAAACCAACAGATGATGGGAGGATCTATTAGCTGAAAACAACAAACTACACATTTTAAAAGTCTGTGGATTTGAAAATGATAATTTTACTTTATATGATGAACTGATTTAATTTAGGCTTTTAATCAAATATAATCATTGATCAACACTGTGATCATACGCACAAAGTATGGTGAACAGAAGTTCAAATGGGTTTGTAAGGGCATGTATTTATTATAAAAAAGGTGTTTTTTGCTCATTTTCTGTATTTATACCATAGTCTGTCTGAATACACAACTCTGATTGGCTGGAAGCCAATACACAGCAAATACACAGGTAGTTTCAAAAATTAAGCCAAAACATCCCAGTAAAGGTCATTGTTGATCACGTCGTTTAGAGTCAGTCTGAAATAGTGATTCTGTGAGTAAGGTCTCGCCCACAATCCCGCTCCCGTAGACTCACTCGCAAGCACAACCATCAAGCATGACGTTACACATTGTTTTTATAGCATTAAATAACTAACTAAAACCATGGTCTTTAACTTTAAATACCCTAACAGTTGCCTGTGACTTTTATTGATAAATAGCTTTGTCAATGAATCACTAAATTACGTTTTACTCAGCAATGAGGGGAAAACACACACACACACACAATCTCTCTCTCTTTCTTCTCGCTAAATACTCAAAATAAATGCTACAATTATTTAAAATAGATGTAAATCTTATTGCAGTACTTTATCTCCGTGTCTAATTGGCAGAACAATAGATCTAACGAGCCATAGCCTAACTGATGAAAATAACTGTCATTTTTAGCCTTCCAGTCAAATATTGCGCTGCAAATTCACGTAGTTCTTGGTCTCCACATTGCGCATTAAGATAGTGTAATGCATAACTAACCATTGATTATTCCTTACATAATCCATTCACAATTTGAAGAAACGTTTTGTTTTTCATGCTGATAAGAGTCCATGCTGTAATAAACACCATAAACATGTGATATAAACATATATAACTTGCTTTAAAATGTTAAATGACTCACCATGAACAGCTAGATTGAAGGTCTTTTCACTGTAGCGGCTGATGATCTGTAGATGATAAACTCCAGAGTCTGTGTGCGTGATATTTCTGATAGTCAGAGATCCAGTCTGATGATCCAGTTTCAGTCTGTCTCTGAATCTCTCATTTCCTTCATTACACTGAACATCTGTACAGGTCTTACTCAGATCTCCATTGATTAGAGCGATTTGAATGTCATTATAATACCATCTAATTATGTCTTGTTGGTTTGTTTTAACATCAGTGTTTAGAGTGACTGAATCTCCCTCCTTCACAAAAACTGATACAAACACCCCAGCAGCTCCTGAAGAAGAAATTAACAGATCATCATAAATCACTTTTAAAATAGTGGGTAAAAATTATAGCAGTTTTGTTTTCTACATGTGAAATAACACTATTAGCAATGTCGTTTTATGCATTGTTCATGTGAAAAATGTTAAGGTAAAAGAGATGATTTACATAATATTTCAATAATGAGACAAAGTTCACTTTTTCATTTTACTTTACTGATTTAAAAATATTCAGCTGTATTTCAACACTCCTTAAAGTAAAATGTATTGAATGACTGAATTATACTCACCACTGACAGTAACACTGAAGCTCGTAAGGCTGTCGGTATTGCTGATGCTACTGATGATCTGTAATTCATAAAGTCCAGAGTCTGAATGTTGGATATCGCTGATAGTCAGAGATCCAGTCTGATGATCCAGCTTCAGTCTGTCTCTGAATCTCTCATCACCATCTTTACACTGAACATCTGTACAGATACTAATGTTTCCAATGATTTGAGCTATACGAGTGTCTTGAAAAAACCACCTAATTATGTCTTTCTGGTTTATCTTAACATTGGTGTGTAGAGTGACTGAATCTCCCTCCTTCACTGTCACTCTGTCGGTCTCAACACCAGAAACACCTGGAGAAGAAATGAACAGATAATCATGAATTATAAATGTCTGGGATAGTGGGACAAAATAATAAAACAGGAGAGTGCTGTGAAAATGTTATTCTACAGATCATACAGACTGTGAGAAATATGTCTGCATTCATAATGTAAAAAAAAACAAAAAAAACATAATAGATTTACACATTCACTCATCAGACAATCACAAGTCTCATGAATGATCTTGTTCAGTTTTTAGAGATATTCAAAATTAAAATTCCATATCACTCAGTTGAAGCCCCAAAGTTTATGTGCCCTTACGAAAAGTAAAAACCAAAAACCATATTTATTATAGTTAAACTATATGGTAACCACAAATTAACCATGTTTTTTTACATTACCATTTGTATAACCAGTTATCAAAACAATGGTTAATCAACCCGCCAAAAACATGGTCACTACACTTTTACTATTATAAAACCATGATTATTTTTAAGCGTAGGCCTACGACCCTGCATCAACCTTTCGCTTTTTATGAGGGTTTTGCAATTGGGAGTAGGGTTGCCAACTTCAGAAAAGGAAAATATGGGACAATCGTGGTTCTTTAAAGGACACCCAAAATATTTGTACTGTATCACACATTGTTTGTCATTTCAGTGTCTGCAGTTAAGTGTGTGTATAAAAGGTTCTCAGACATAAACACATATGTTTTGCTTAACCTATTTATGTACAATTTAATTCTAAAACGAATGTTGATGTCATACAAAAAAAGTGTCACATTACACACAAACCATCGTTCAAAATAATAGCATTTATCTGAAATAGAAAGCTTTTGTAACAAGGTCATTAAGAATTCCAATTCCAATTTTTAAAGAAATTAAAGAAATAGCCCGCATTTATTTTTTTAAAGAAATTAAAGAAATAGCCTGCATTTATTTTATTTTAAAAATTAAAGAAAAAGCTTGCATTTATTCAGCAAAGATGCATTAAATTATATAAAAGTTGACAGTAACAACATTTTTAATGTTACAAAAGTTTCCTATTTCAGATATATCTCCTTTGAAATTTCTATTCATCAAAGAATCCAGATTTTTTTTTTTAGACATAAATAATAATCAGAAATGTTTCTTGAGCAGCAATGGATGGATGTTGGATGTTGAACAATAATCACGTTGTTTGAATTCGCTAAAACTGATTTGCCGGAATCAAAACCCGGACAGTGAAAGGGATTTGCCATTAGCGTGAGTGCGGATCGAACCGGGAGCGACCAGACAGCAGAGGTTTCTGTTCGCAAATCAAACAAAGATTTGTCCCAAAATAATTATTAATTCTCAATTTAGAGTTTGTTGGTATGGTCTGATGCGCATGAGGGAGCGCTGTGATTGGATGATGACCGGTGACGTGATCATTCTCAAGTGTCGTGTATGGAGTGTGGAAAGTGCCGTGGATTACCTACCGAAGGAGACAGTCGTGTATTTTTACGTGAGAAGGGATACGTCGCACCACAGACGCGTGACACTAATGTCGCCACCACAATAAATTAATATCTTATCATATTTTTTTCTATCTTTCTTACCTATCATTGTTAACTTTTTTATTTTACTTTCCTATGAGTTCTTGATATTGTGTAGAAAGTCTGCTACCTTTCAGTGTGACTTGATTGACTGACCAAATCTTAATGATAAGGCTATACCCAGTATCGCTGCTAGCCATTTTGGTGCCCTAAGCATAATTCCTTTATGATAATTTTGCCCATACAAGTTGACTAATCTGTCCGTGTTGACGTCCAAACTCATATTATTGTCTTCTTATTATTTATAAAGATTGCAAAACGTCAGAGATGACAGGTTTATGATAAACAACTTTGTAAACAGTATACAAAATCTATTAACAATATGTTCAATGTCACCAAAGTACACATGAGAAAAGAGTCCCTCATATTATTGTCACAAGGGAAACACATTTTCAGGTGACACCTTTTATGTTCCCTGTATGAAATAAAAATAAATAAATACCTGTGCCACTAGTGGAAAGAGAGAAACTTTTGATGACTCTGAAGGAGAGGCAGAAACATTTCATGACTCTGCGGATATTCTTTGGGTAACTATGGCTGAGTATTTTTGGTTGGTGTAGCATACACAAAGTAATAGCCTAATGAATTGACCATTGCTTTAAAGCCCTTTTTCAAATTGTTACTCTTATTTATTTGTTTCCATTTCCATTTGTTGGGCGATGGTTCCACGTAATGTGTGTGGGCAATCCATCCACAGAAGATGAATATAAATGTTTCTTGCAATAAATAACTAAATTATGAAACCATTGTTTTTGGAGTTTGTTTATTTTTCTTAATTTTGACTTTGGTTAAACCTACTCGAAAATCAGTCTTTCAAAACAAGCATTATTTATTTTATAATATGTGACATTAAAAGCACATGTGAAGTGATTATTGTTCAAATAATCCTGCGCTAGAGGTTTATCTAACCAAAGCCTTAATAAACATTATATTGAAATCGGTAATATATTTTAAATTTGAAAAGAAAGAAGATGGATAGAATTGACAGATGGGAAAAACTCACTTTCAAGTTTTGGAAAAAATACAATACTTTTTTAAAGTCGTCATGAAATCAAATGTTACCATTCGTATTTTTATATGTAATATTGTAGCGTTTATTATAAATGATTTATCTGTGCACTTCATTGTTTTTTTAAAATTCATGTACCCTTATAATCTTTAATCAAATAAGTTACCCTTCGACTTCTCTACCGGTCAAAATCTATTACTAGAGGGCGTGGCTATTGTGCGCCTCATCTTGGTTCGAGGGAGGCTCATATAAATATGGGGTGATTCCTTCCGGAAATTTTGGCTGCTCGTCCTCAATCTCATCGTCGGGTTCCTCAATTAAAAATGCTTCATGGGAGGGTAACGGTGGTGAGTCCGGTGGAGAGAAATCCACCGTCACAATAAGGAAAAAAGGACAGTCTTCCGTTTCATGACAACTTTACCCTTTTGACTTCCCGTACATCCAGTTGTGCTTCTTGTTCTTATTCAGTTCTGATGGTACGTATGGTAACTTGGCAACTAGGGATGGGCGATATATCGCACGATATTGTTATGCGCATCTCGTCAGTAAAGCCGGTTCCTTGATTAGTAGTAAATCACCTTCACCTGCTTTCAGATGGAGCGGCATTTACTACAAAGAGCCGTAGTTCACTGACAAGCTGAGCCATATCGCATCAATATCGCGGACGTATCGCCAGCGATAATTAATGCGATATGGCTCAGCTTATCAGTTAACTACGGCTCTTTGTACACAGCAAAAACTCCAGTGTTAAATTAACACTCATGGGAGTGTATATGAGTCCACACTCAAGAGTGTTAAAGTTAATGAGATAATTAAGTGATTAATTTAGTGATGATTGATCATTATTGAACTCACCTAAAGAATCACTGAAGGAGAAAATCTGTATTGTAAATTGTAAGCCACCGTTATGGCGATCATTGTTTACTTTAGTTGGGCTCTTGACCCTTATATTATTAACTTTAGATTTTGTTTGTCTGCTTTATCTGAGTTATAGCCTAACTGCCAGATGAACAAGGAAAAAAAAAAGTGATCTGATGGTGTTGGTTATTATGACAATCATCATTTGAACTTTATGTTTTTGATTTATGTTGTTTGTTTTAGCATAACTGTGATTCTGCATGAATATCCAGAATTTTAGCTATAATATAAAGGATTTCTTAAAAGTTGTTTTCTTAAAAAAAAAAATCTTTCTTTTAGGCACACACAGACTTCAAGATTCAGTCTATGCATCTCAACAATGGTGACGAGCAGAATATTCAATTAGGAAAGGTAAATTACATAGAAAATTCAGATCATAATTTATTCATATCGCAATGCATGATGGGAGCCATTAATGAGTTGTGATTGGTGGCAGCCACTGCAAGATTTATTATTGTCACCACTGTTGAGATTCATAGGCTGATTATTGATGTCTGTGTTTCTAAATAAATTTATTTGAAAGTGTTTTGATCAGAACAATGTTTATTAAATATTTTGCATTATAAAAAACATACCTATACTCATATATGCTCTAAAATCACAAAGTTGTTGCCAGTAAGTTAAACCAAACTATCTCAATAAGACTCATTTTCAGATCACAGCATGATTATCCCAGAACATAACCAACACTAACAGATCACACTTTTCTTTGTTCATTTGACTGTTATAATTAAATAACAGTAGACAAACAAATTTAAAGTGAATGTATAAAGGTTAAGAGCCAAACTAAAGCAAACACTTATCGCCATAACGGTGGCTTACAATTTGTGATTTTCGCCTTCAATGATTCTGCTTGTTAAAATCAGGTGTCTTCAATAATGCTCAAACATCACTAAATTAATCACTTAATTATCTCATTAACTTTAACACTCTTGAGTGTTAATTTAACACTGGAGTTTGTGCTGTAGAGTAAATGCCGCTCCATCTGAAAGCAGGTGAAGGCGATTTACTACTAATCAAGGAACCGGCTTTACTGACGAGATGCGCATAACAATATCGTGCGATATATCGCCCATCCCTATCCAACATTCCAAATTATCTAATATACCATGTCCTTTACTTACTTTTATATGTTGGTATTAATTCAGTGTTTGTAATGCTAATACTAAAGGTTTTGTGGGGAAAAAGTAGAAAACTTGTCTTAGTCTGTGAAATAAACTGTTAATAGGGATTTGATGATCACTAGTCTAGTGATTGTACGTTATTCTGTGTTGTCATCATTCAGTTTGGATTTGATCTTTAATGTAGGCTACTTTAAAAAAAAAATGACAAAGCAGCTGATATTGCCATAGCGACAGCAACAAGCTAGTGGATAGTGATGGGAAGTCCGGCTCTTTTCAAAGAATCGGCTTTTAGAGCGGCTCGTTCGCGAACGACACATCAAAAGTGGACTGCCGAGTCGCTTTCACCCCAAAATGGCGGAAGCTCTTCTATACTCTTTGCTTGTAGTATGATTGCGTAAAGGGGAACAGGAATTCCGGAAAGGAACAGGAATTCCGGAAGGGAACCGAATCGGCTGCTTCACTGGCTAATTCGGGACAGTTGGCAACCCATATTTGGGAGGTTCAATCTTCCTCCCTCTCCCAAATCAAACTGGGTCATAACAATAAATAACATACTAATTGAAGCTGTACATAAATATATTCACCAATTAAAACAGGACTAATAACGTGTGAGTGGATCATCTGTTAATGGCGACGCCAAGGCCTTCTCCTAGTCTGCAACCTCATAATCATATCTAATAATAGATAAGTTAACACTTGTCTTATGAAAAGATGACTTACCATGCAGGAAGAAAAAACACAGTGTGAGAAAAATGCCAAGCATTATGTTCCCCACTTTTGCGGAAGTCCAGATTCTGTTTATGTCGATGCCATTTATATATATTCGAAAGCGAAAGTGGCCTCGTAAAGTTAGTGATTTGAAGAAGCAGCGTCGAAAACATTAACAACACGACAAAGCTTGTGTCGGTCTCGCCAGTCGCCAGTGATGTGAGGTTCGACGCTGAAGCTGCGAAACATGTGTAAAACAAAAAGAAAAACAGTATGTTATTTTTCTTCGGCTTTGCCTCGTCTTACAGATGCGGTTCATTTGCAAATGGCGCAAGAAAAAAAAGAGGAAAACTGCTTCTTCTTCTTCTTCTTTTGATGTTATGGCAAACCAACTATTGTGGTGCATTACCTCCACCTACTGGAGTGTGGAGTATCAATGATTAGAAAAATACAAAACTTATAATCTTAAATAATTTCCCGTTTCTTTAAAAATATTATCAGAGCTATTCTAATATGTTTATTCTTTTGCTGTTTACTCAATAAATACTTTAAAGTCATGCTGTTTACATCTTCTTCTTTTACTTTTGTTTCCAGTATTAGTCCTTCATTATTATATGCTCTACGAAAGGCATGCTCTACGGTTTCATACAATCAGTTTTCTTGTTTTTCCTGCGGTTATCCAGCTTATTGGTGCATTACTGCCAGCTTCTGCTCCGGAGTGTGATCAGATAATAGTTTACAGTCTATTTTCCTAACTTTCTCTTCTCCACTAATACAGATATTTACTCACTCATTCATAAACACACACATAAAAAAATATATATATAATAATAAAATAATAAACGTTTCCCCACCTCCTTATATTTAATTAATGGAGCTGACAGCTTCCGTTGGCTTGCTTTATTACAAAGGAAGTGTATTCAGTGTAATATTTGTCAAATAAATAAAAACCAATTTTCAATTAATAGTGTGATAAATGTGTGAAGAAAAAAATTAGCCCTCACGATAAGTCTATATTAATATAATAATAAAGCGGGTTCTATATTTTTATCAGTTTTATTCTGATAAACATGAAACAATATTTTATTTTAACACAGAGTTTTTACTTCTATAAAAACACAAATTTGTGAACATTAGCATATAAGGTAGACTATATTTATTATTATTATCATTATTATTATTCAAGCAACATGAAATACACTTTCGTACAAATGCAAGTTTAAAACAATAGTACCACTATACAATAGTACAATTGTACAGTACAAATACAATACAATATACAAAAAAGAAAATATACAAATGAAAGACAAAAAATAATAATAATGAGAGATAATAATATAAATCAGAATAAAGCTGCTATCAGGTAAAAGGAAATCAAATAAATACTTTGTAAAGCTCAAAAGCCTTTTTTTTTTAACCAAATAGAAACAAGTATTTCCAAAATTGTTCCAAGTATTGACCAAAAACTGTTCCAAACCTTTGAATGGTTACAAATAATCATTGTGTTTTTAATGTTTCTCATGGATGAGAGTAAATGGTCATTTCTGTTTAAAGTACACTCAAAAAAAGATTATAGCAGCACTTGTGTGGTTCAGTTAACTGGAGTCGTAAGTGCTGATCCGATGTCAGTCTGTCAAGTTTATCAATGACTCATGATAGTTAATTCGGTTTGATTCTTTGACAGGTTTTGATGGATTATCTTTTACTTTAAGCTGTTCTGAGAGGGGATCATCTGAGGTTAATAAAGCAGGAAGAAGCTCTTCACACTCTTGCACAAGACTTTTGTCCATCCAGCAGATCACAGCTTGATTCTGAAGAGATCATCACACCGCAGGTTTCAGTTTGACTCACATGTTAGTGTCTCACCTCGGTAACTGGCAATGAGAGATGGGAGATTATTTTACCTGTTTTATCATTCACTACAACTAAATGATTGTGGACCATTTTAAAATCCATAACTTTTATTTTACCTCAAATTTTTTAGGTAGATTTGCACAATATTACACTCTTGTACTTGTGCATATCAGTCTAACTTGCAATACGAATCAATGATAGATGATAAAAAATAATATTTTCAATATAAGTACATTTTAAAGTCTCAATAAGAGCCAGATGAACTTTTATATACATGTAAATATGCAGAGCATGTGTGTGTGCATTATGAGGGTTAAACTGTGTCGTGGGAGGATTCACACAGCTTGACTGTTTCCAGCGGATATAGTCTTATTACAGCAGACACTGAACTACTGAAGAAAATGTTTCACATCTTTCTTTTCTTTTGTTTCTGCAGGAGGCATCTTGGTAAGTTAAATGTTTTTTAATATGTATCGCTTAATTTCTTTCTGTTTCAGAACACTATCAATTTCTGCTGTTCAAATTAGGGATTTGCATTTGCTTTTCTTCCCAAATAAATCAAATCAAACTGATTGACTTTGTATTCAGGCTTTCGGCAATGTGACACAACTATGAAATTATTAATAATATCCATCAGAATTACTCTACAGTTGATAACTTTAAAGATAAAATATCACACTTATCTGTGTTCATATATGTGAACTTTAATCTTTTAAGTCTTTACTGTTCTTCAATTCGACTTAGATTTCACATTTTCTAAACAAACAAAAAAAAGAATCTTAATCTGGGATTAAAATCTTTTTGTGTTCTACAGGTGTGTTCGGTTCTGAGACAAATGAAGTACAGTCAGTGATGGAGGGAGATTCTGTCACTTTACAAACTGCTACTGAAATACATGGAGATGAAGACATAATGTGGTCTTTTGGATCTGAAACGTCTCTCATAGCTAAAATCAATAGGGACACTAACATTTCTTCCACATCTGATGTTCCTGATGGGAGATTCAGAGACAGACTGAAGCTGGACGATCAAACTGGATCTCTGACCATCACAAACACCACAACTGAACATACTGGAGTTTATAGACTAGAGATAAGTGGAGCGAAACTGACATCAAAAACATTCATTGTTTCTGTATATGGTGAGTAGATGTCATACTGTATGTATAAAACATTCATATAGGCCTATTCCTGTTGTTACTGCAACTAATTTATAAAATGATTTCAGTGTGGGATGACAAACACACTTTATTAGATTTATGCTTATTCCTTGTTATTCTCTCATGTTTTCCAGCTCGTCTGCCTGTTCCTGTCATTAGTAGAAACTGTTCATCATCATCATCATCATCATCATCATCAAACTGTTCATTGGTGTGTTCATCAGTGTTGAATGTGTGTGATGCGACTCTCTCCTGGTACGCAGGAATGTGTGTATTGTCCAGCATCAGTGTGTGTGATCTCAGCATCAGTCTCTCTCTACCTCTGGAGGTGGAATATCAGGATAAAAACACCTACAGCTGTGTGCTGAACAATCCCATCAGCAACCAGA
Source organism: Gila orcuttii (assembly GCA_026230005.1). Lineage (NCBI taxonomy): Eukaryota > Metazoa > Chordata > Actinopteri > Cypriniformes > Leuciscidae > Gila > Gila orcuttii. The sequence goes on from JAPDVR010000020.1 coordinate 15,625,660, forward strand.
CCACACATCTGGACATCAACACACTCTGTCACACATGTGCAGGTACCACAGCACTGATGATATATGTGTGTATTTACTGACCTGATCTCTGTCTTCTGTTGTAGATCAGACTGATGCATTCACTTAAAGGCGGGCGTACACGTTTCGAGTTCGGACACTCGGGAGGTCGTGAGATATTGCACACGTTACGAGTCAGTTAACTTAAACAGCTGGTACACGGCACGAATTTTATCCCGAGCCGGCGGCAATCACGTAAGCTTTCGCGCTAAACACAGTGACCGGAGCTTTCAATGTTGCAATCAACTATTTAGCTTCAGATAGAAAAATGACATAAATGTGTGTGCAAATGATTTGTTGAAAAGCAGAGAACAGTAGCCATTCCTTTCAACGTAAACGAGAGAGAGAGAGAGAGAGAGAGAGAGAGAGAGAGAGAGAGAGAGAGAGAGAGAGAGAGAGAGAGAGAGAGATGCCCACGCTGTATGGTTGCTGCCACTGAGTTATAGCCCCATCGAGCCTGTGACGTGGTTTGTTTAAAAAATAGGCCTATTGCCTATTGTTTAAAACAGCCTATTGTTTAAAAATAAAACATGTTTAAAAATTATCGGGAGGTCGGGAGGTGATGGTAGCGTGCTCGGCCCGGCATTCCTCTCTCCTAATTCCTAATGACTGTCTTTTATCTTCTCCTTCAGTTCCTCCAGTCTCAGTGTCTCTGATAGTGTTGATCTCTGCTGGATCTCTGATGATTGTTGCTGGATTTGGGATCTTCTGGATTTGCAGGAAACACAGAAAAACTGATCAAGAAGGCAGGAGTTACTTACTGCTTATAAGAGAGTATTATAAATATTTAGTGTATAGCAGGGGCGGACTGGGACCGAAAAGTGGCCCTGGACTTTCTGGCCCACAGCAGCCCACCACATCCCAAATCATAACACATTGGCCCATTAATGTGCAGAATATTTTTTTAACACCACTTATAGCATAAAAATATAACACAATACAAAAATAAATGCTATTTAAACATTTATTTTAAGTAACACAACATATAGCCTATTAGATCATATTTGTAAAACCAAAGGGAAACAAACAGAAGAACATTAAGACAACATATAAAACTATCAAGACAGCATATCAGCTAGTCAGGGGGAGCTAGAGCCATCAGAGCCTGTTGAACTGCTACTCTTCGCGCCAAATGTATAATCTGTTAATTTGAAGCATTTCACAGCATCTACCTCTAATGCTTTTTTTAACCGTCGGCTGAAATTGGGCCTCGTCGGCTTTTTTTTGGCCGATTCGACATGTCGGTGAAAGAGGGAACTCTGATTGGCTGTTCAGCTTAGTGAACGAGTCAGTGCACTGCACGAGAATAATAGCAAAACAGCGAGCAAAGAAGTCAAAACTGCACAGATAGAAGGCTGTTCTAATGTTACGTCATATTACCTGAGTGTTCCTTGGCGAATATTTAAATATTAACATGAGAGGAGTGGAATAAAGAAAGTGTTTAGCAGGATTGATATTCAGAACGATAAGCACGCACTGCTTTGTTTACGGTGTGTATCTGCAGCCGGCAGCGTCGGTTTCTCTTTTTGAATGACGAATATAGGCAAATATATCTGCAGAAATAGACAGTTGTCTCATTTACACGCAGGCGCAGAACGCGCATTGCCGCATTCTAGCTAACAGTCGGCTGTAGTTCTCTCGGTGTGTTCAAGTGCAGCTTTTTTCCAGCGACACAGGCGACGCGGCGATGCGAGGCGACAACACAGTCAGCTTTCATCTGATTCTGCGCTAGTTCATCGGCGTTGGCTTGGTGTGTTTCCAGGACGTGAAAGAGGGCGTGTTTCAAGATATGCAATGGAGTAGACCAAACTTAACAGGGAGGGAGGGCAATACACTCACATGCATGTACACGAAACACACTCCTTGTCGGCCGCGCCCGCGCGATCGATTCTCTCATCCATTTGTGAAGAAAAGAAATGTAATATTATGATTTCCGTCATTTTTTTATATATATATTTTTTATATGTGTACCGGGCCGGCCCACCGGGAAAAGTCCCGGTGCTCCAGATGGCCAGTCCGCCCCTAGTGTATAGTAGGCTACTGAGTTTTTACCATTTCTGTGAATTACACTTATAAGACACTAGATGGCGCGACATACCTATATAACCTGTTTAGGGAACTACCTCAGTGACAAGTTAAGAGACAGTTTTGGCAATTTTATCTGACATTAATCACATCAATTAACACTTTAACATTTTGGAGACAAATAAATTTCAGTTTTGTTTTTTATACCTATTTTTATTGTTATATAGTTGTTGATGATGATGATGATGAAACAGTGCAGACTCATGATGAAGAGATCAATTACGCTGATCCGACATTCTACAAACGAAATGCACGTAAACTGGTAAGTTCATTTTTATTTCTGTTTCTTATTGTGTGCATGAGTGCAGGTGTATGTGCTTTATATGGTGATCTGACAAGATGAGTTTTTAGTCTTCTGCTCTGATGGGTTGAGTAGATCATTGTTTCTCAGCTTATGGGATGTGACCCAAAAAAATAGGTAGTAGGTCTGTTCTGATAGCAGACAGCAGGGGAGGAAAAACCTAGATAATACAACTCAAGTAACCATATCATGCATAGTTAGCAAAATAAATAGACGTTTAAACTGGAAGAGGATGTTGATGTCAATAATTTGTGTCCAATCAAACTGTATTTGGGGTATTTGGTGCAGTTCTTTCCTTTAATAACAATATTAGTAACTGTGTTTGTTTTAGCTTAGTAAATCACACTTCTGATTTTGTTTATGCATCTTAATCTGAAGTGTCCATTCACAATATTAATTGGGCTAATTCAATTCCTTTCATTTGAAACATTTATTATTTTTCTTTTTGTATCTTGTTTTTTTTTTTTTTTTTTTTTTTGTTACAGACAGCTACGGAGGAGAATCACGTGGACTATGCATCTGTCTGCACAAGAGTAGCCTATAAGTCACTAGTGAGCACCTCTGAGCATTTGGTTTCAGTATGCGAACACTGATCTTTACAAGTTTTGGGTTTGTTGAGAATCCGTATCTGAACACAAATTATGGAAAATAACACAAAAAGCACTAAACATCACAAATGGGAGTACCAGCTCAGTTTGAGAGTCTGAAACCTGTGGTCTGATTCCATTAAATATATACATGTGGTTTAATCTGTTGCATAAACAAAAAGTGTGTGCATAAGAGTGCCTATTAATAAACATGTGGTTGATGTGCATTTGAGAGGTCATTTTAGAGGTGTGAAAACATTGTGCAGTTGAAGGGCTAATGCAAATGTGAAACTCACAGTTTACTTGCATGCATGCAATAATGACTCCATGCATGGTAATGTCTACGCTTGCTTGCATCATTTCTTTATTTGGCTTTTGAAACTTTTGTTAAATTAGAGTCACTAATAATATTAGTTTTAAAAATCAACTAAAGGAACAAGGCAGTCTATTTAAATATTTAGTACATTCCTTGAAAAGAAAGTCAGCACCATGGCAAAATTTGCCTATACATTTATTTTTGAGGATGTTTAGATTTTTTGAGGAAAACACAAGACAGAATTACAAAAAACAAGACAATACAGGAATTCAAATATAGTATAGACAAGATCATTGTACAATGAGTGAAGGAATTGTACAATATAAAACACATGACTGACTTTGTAATCAATCGCATGCAGGAACAAGCAGACTCTCAGGCTATATGTGCATGTCCTTGGGTAGCCTATACGTTTACACGACAACGATGTAACGACTGCTTAGTTTAGTTGTACCCATAGTTTCATTCATAAAACCCTTTATATCAGCACTTGATCGAAAACTTTGCGTCTCCTGCCATGTTGGATCCATAGGTAGGCTATATAAACCAACTGCTTCAGTGTGTTGCCTAGATGTCGTAATCGTCTTGCTGCTCCCTCCCCGTTCTGTGATTGGTCCCCTTCTGGTCCATGGAATCCAGGCTGCCCAGCAGCATGAATAAAATCGCGCTGCGCGCAAGGCTGCATGGGGTAACCCAGGCTAGTTTTTTTCTATGCCATGTAAAAAAATTACAGTAACCTTAGATGTCAATTGTTTCCATACACACAAAAGATAACATACTTAACTTTTTATGACAGATGTTGCAATTTCAATGTGTTAATCATCTCAACTTAAGTGTAAAAATATTTTTTTGCAAATGAAAATGTGAAAAAAAAAAAAATGAAAATAGAGCAGTGCTGCGGTAATGACATCTTGTGTCGGTAAGGACACAATGTTAAACTGCCACGAAATCAAAAACAGGCTACTGTAGTGAACAACAGTATATACTAATAAATACTTAAGTACTAATAATATACTGAATATTTGTAATTTAATATACAGCAAACCTTGAATTTGTCTCTACCACAACACAAGGTCTTTACCGCAACACCTAAATTTGCTGCGGTAAAGACATGTTGCAGAAATGACATTTTTGCTAATATTTTAACTAATTGGCAGCTAGCAAGGCCTCCCACATTAGTTTTGACTCTTAGCATCTTAATATATATGAATTCAACAGTAATATACATTTATTTTTAAAATGTAGTTCAAAATACACAATTATTAAGCTGAATGGAATGCACAATAAATACAAAGATGATGTTTACCTTTTTTTGTGGTATCTTGTGAGTGAGGTAGTGTGGTGGCTCAGTCGGTCAGCAATGTACTCAAGTGATAATTTCTGTTTCCATAGAAACTAGACTTGTTTGTGTTCGATAAAATTTCATAATAAAAGCTTTTTTTCATTGTTGCGGTAAGGACTCAAAAGTGTGGGACAGGCACATTTAGTTTAAAAAAATCATAAAAATGATCAATTAATAATACAAAGAATTTTAAGATGCTGTAAATGAATATGTATATTAAACAATTCAATTTGAAATAATGTCAATTTGTAATTAAATTAGCTTATTTTATGTATCTCAACATTGAGACCACAGGTGTGGGACATTAACAAAAGTGGTGTTTTGAGCTATAAATGCTTCATAATATTATATTTAATCACATTATTAGTAATTATAGTAATTATATTTTTTGTCAATGTGTGTAATGGCACTGTGAATATATTTATGAAACATCAAATGACAAATTTTAACAAACCTAAAATTTCACTGCTGGGACTTAAAAGTGCCCGTAGTTGCAGAAACACCTATATTACCGTGGCTTCCTTCCCTTCAAGGACAGCTTTACTGTATTTTTTATTGCAAGGTCCCAGTAAGACAGCATCCATTTATGATTTTAATAAATAATCATATAGGCTGCACTGAATGTTTTTATAGCATGCAGTTTTAAAATGTACTACACTGGTGCAAATATTATTAGTTTAAAGACAATTAAAAAAGCATGTTAGTGTAAAGAGAAAGGAAATGGAGAAAAAAGAGCATGTAGGTGTAGCAAATTAGCTCAAAGGGGAAATATATATAAAAGTATTATATAAGGGGCTATTATAATTAATTATAAAGGTATAGGTTTCAGAATAAACTGTAGCAGAATTAATTTTACAATCAACAGATCAGTTCGTACACCGAACCGACAGTACAATCTTCTATCAAGCCTTAAAGTCCCCCTGTGGTGAAAATCTAAAACCAATCAGATCAACGTGTGATCATCAACAAGTGGATCTCTGAGCTGCTGTGAGTGAGTGGAGGCGGGCCATATTTGCATATTCATAGAACCGTGCATACTAAATAAGGCAAGGGTGTAGAGTTACATTCAAGCTATTTTAAAGCATGAAGATTTTTTTTTTTCCCCAAGGAAAAAAAATGTTTAAATATATCATTTTGGTGATCAAAGATTAGTTTTAAGGGATACAATTATTGACTACAGGGGGACTTTAAGAAAGATTATTCTCCTGGCCAAGAAGGATAACTTTCTTACTCTACATTGTACTAACAGCATAAGTCAGACAAGGCAGGAATTAAAGGAAAAGGAAAGTTTTTTGAAGTAATCTTGAAGTAAACTTTGGCCTTAACAATATGAGCTCCACCCGTCGTGGTCGATGTACCACCCCGTCAGATCACTGCAAGGACACCACCTCAAATTTGAACTATGAGCCTAAATTAAATATCTGTTGGCTGAAATATAGCTGCGGATGCATGATGTCCATTTTAGTGAACACATATTTAATCAAATCTGACTTTATATATAAAATTAATATACACTCATGACTCTGTATATTGAAACCCGTGAATTTAAAGAAAATTAATATTGAATAGCTGTCCACAAACATGTGTAACAGGACTAGAATAACTTCCACGGTTAGTTAAATCCAGGAAAATGTCACTAAGCTTGTGATGGCCCAAGCCACACAGGATAAACAACCGGCAAGGCAGGGTAACGGCCAGCAATGGTAATACCCAAGCCATGTGTTAAGTACACAGTTGTTTTTGCAGTTAGCCACACCCCACACAATTCATGATTTCATAACACAGATTATATAGTTTATTTCAGGTATAATATACATGTATTTGCTTTGGCCATACACTGTTTAAATGGAGATCACACATTTTCACATTGTAGGGTTATGTAAACATTTTCTGTTCTATTAATCATTGTTTCTTTGTTACCATGTTGGAGAGAGGTCTGTCCTGGGGGAAGAAAGGCTTGGCCAAGGGTGGAGGGCTGTGAAATCCTGTGGCCTGCCAATCAAGCCATACCATGTGCTGCCATGTGCAAGGGGGATTTGGGGATTAGTTTGTTTTACTTTGTAGTTGTTGTATTTGTGGTCCATTTTGTTTTCCTCTTATGTGTAAATTGGTTTGGCCAAACCACTATATATTCCCTTGTGTCTCATTCAGAAAGGTCAGTTTGTTCAGTTCATATTCTGTTTTGTTGTATGCTGTTTTGAGTATAGTTATATTTTGTTGATCTCTTTTATAGGCCTAGTTGTTAACTTTTAGTTTCTATTGTTCAGTGTTTTGGGGTAAATAAAAGAAACCCTATTTTTTAACAAAAAAACCTCATTGCCGGGCTGTTTGGTCTGTGACAAAGCTCCACAGGGAAGATGATCAAAAATAGCAGGGTCCATCCACGACGCACAAACATTGCAAATGCTTACATCACTTTGCACATGACACTGGTTATAAGCTAAATGGTTGTGACAGAATTACACATACATTAAATAAAACTCTTCATCTGTCCAAAAGTCATTTCATTGATTATTTAAGGGCGGATACAAGATGTTATTTTTATGGCCACGTTTTCTACACTGTTCACCTGCAAGAAGAAAACAGATTGACAGAAGGTAAAGGAAATGAACAGGATTGATATCACACACACACTAACCCGACCCCTAAATCTACCCAACACACACACACACACACACACACACACACACACACACACACACACACACACACACACACACACACACACACACACACACACAATACTCAAGTTTAATAAATCTTCAAACTGAATCACATTATCATCTTATTTACGTTAATTTACTTATTTACTTATTTATCATATGTTTGAATGCAGTGTCTGATGCTTTGTGATTAAAACACAAACTATTCAATAATTATTTGATTTCTATAAAATGGCACACAAAAATATAATACTTTTTGCATGTGATTTGAAACATGAAACTTCTTGTCAAGTTAAAATTCCAGTCATCTTCCCTAACAACTTCACATCTAAAAAAGGAGCACTAGCTTAAATAGTCATTATACTGATGTGTGTAATGATTGAATGAAACATCACACATAAAACACACGCACAGAAAAGAAAGAGATTCTCACCAGTTACTCCAGCAAGCACCAGCACACCGACAGCTCCTAGTAAATACATAATCCAATCTGTAATAAAAAAGAGAGTCATTAATACAATATGTTGTAATACAACAATTGCTTCTTTTGCCTTTCCACCTTCATCAGTTGTGTGCTATTGAGTGAACCGATAAATGGCGCCATCTGGTGCTCATGAGAAAACTAACCGATTTTTATGTATTGGTAATGTTACTAACTTTCAATTGTGACAAAAGTGTATCACTTGACATGCATGTCACAGTGATACAGATGATCTCAATCATATTTTAATATTGAGAGCTCTCTTTTTCAGACAGGCCACAATGAAAACAAAATCATTGAAAATAGGGATGGGCGATATATCGCACGATATTGTTATGCGCATCTCGTCAGTAATGCCGGTTCCTTGATTAGTAGTAAATCGCCTTCACCTGCTTTCAGATGGAGCGGCATTTACTCTACAGCACAAACTCCAGTGTTAAATTAACACTCAGGAGTGTTAAAGTCAATGAGATAATTAAGTGATTAATTTAGTGATGTTTGGTTTGAGCATTATTGAAGACACCTGATGTTAACAAGCAGAATCGTTGAAGGCGAAAATCACAAATTGTAAGCAACCGTTATGGCGATAAGTGTTTGCTTTAGTTTGGCTCTTAACCTTTGTACACTCACTTTAAATTTGTTTGTCTACTGTTATTTAATTATAACAGTCAAATGAACAAAGACAAGTGTGATCTGTTAGTGTTGGTTATGTTCTGGCATAATCATGCTGTGATCTGAAAATTAATCTTATTGAGATAGTTTGGTTTAACTTACCGGCAACAACTTTGTGATTTTAGAGCATATATGAGTATAGGTATGTTTTTTATATTGCAAAATATTTAATAAACATTGTTCTGATCAAGACATTTTCAAATAAATTTATTAAGAAACACAGACATCAATAATCAGCCTATGAATCTCAACAGTGGTGACAATAATAAATCATGTTGCAGTGGCTGCCACCAATCACAACTCATTAATGGCTCCCATCATGCATTGCGATATGAATAAATTATGATCTGAATTTTCTATGTAATTTACTTTTCCTAATTGAATATTCTGCTCGTCACCATTGTTGAGATGCATAGACTGAATCTTGAAGTCTGTGTGTGCCTAAAAGAAAGATTTTTTTTTTTTTAGAAAACAACTTTTAAGAAATCCTTTATATTATAGCTAAAATTCTGGATATTCATGCAGAATCACAGATAAGCTGTAACAAACAACATAAATCAAAAACATAAAGTTCAAATGATGATTGTCATAATATAACCAACACCATCAGATCACTTTTTTTTTCTTGTTCATCTGGCAGTTATAACTCAGGTAAAGCAGACAAACAAAATCTAAAGTTAATAATATAAGGTTCAAGAGCCCAACTAAAGTAAACAATGATCGCCATAACGGTGGCTTACAATTTGAGATTTTCTCCTTCAGTGATTCTTCAGGTGTGTTCAATAATGCTCAATCATCACTAAATTAATCACTTAATTATCTCATTAACTTTAACACTCTTGAGTGTGGACCTTCGTTTTAATTTCGGACCATCTCAAAAAATAAACAAATGATTTTAACATGCGTTTATCAAAGTAGGAAATCCACACTTTTAATCCCTTACACACAATTAGTGCTCTTGAAATACGAAATGGAGGCGGGTCCGGATTGAATTCCCTCCGGGTCCGGACTTTGAGAAGTACTGGGCTACAATGTGCTTTTCATTGGTGTTATGGACGTTAGAAAAAGTTATTTTACCGTGGAATTGCGCCTAGTGCTTAATTCGATGAGCCACCTCCTCCATATGAGCTAACGTAACATTACTTTGCACGAACATGCATAACTTTGTTCGACTGTCATGAATATTTGAAATGTCCATTTACATCAAGTACAAGTTAGCAAAACATAGATGAATCTTACCTGTCCAGAAATTCTTCTCCGTTTTCAGCCATCTCCATCTTTCAAAGGCATCTCCTATACAGATCCTTGTTTTATTTCGGACTTTGTCACGAAGTATTTCGGATTCATAACAAGTTTTTTTTGGTTTCGCAATGCTAGACATTTTTTTATCTGATTCCGACACGTTTGTAGCTGCAGCTGTGGTAACTAGCAGAGCTGACAACCCGGATGCCGTAACACTACGGACTTCGTGATTGGTAGATAGGTGGAGGGTGGCGCATCAGACCAAAACACAACATGACAACATCAACATCAGTTGAGGGCTGCAACTTCACTTTTTAAATGACAATATCCTGGCCGGACTACTGTTGTCAGTGATATAAGTATTTGAAATGAACATGATTTCTTAATGTCTAGTGACATATCAGGGCCATTTTATGATTAATTGAAATACATGTCTTACATACAGCTCCTTTAAGTTATTATTAACCATGGTGAAATTACTTATTTGAATGAATATAATGAATGTATTAATATATCCACAAATGACCCTCAATACATCTGAAAAAACAAACAAAGAAAAACATGGTAAGCTTTGCCTCCGCTAGCCTGTTAACTATTACAGTTTTGATGTAGCGTTTACTGTTGCTTCTGTAAGCTCTTGCGGTTACACTTTATTTTAAGGTGTCATTGTTACAGTGTAATTAAATATTTAAGTACAGTGTAATATTAATTAACATGTACTTACTATAGGGTTAGGGTAGGATTAGGATTTGGTTGAGGGTTAATTGCATGTAATTATGCATCATTTACTGTTATTACTATGGTAATTACATGTAACATATGTAACAAGAACACTGTAAAATAAAGTGTTACCGCTCTTGCTTTTGTAAGACTGTTCTTAGGAAAATAATACAATATTACATCTGAGCAGAGCTCGCGGTTACGAAGGGGCGGGACATTTCCCAATCACACTGGACCAGCTAACCAATCACAGTACATTTTGTATTTCGGAAGGAGGGGCTTCATCGAAAACGACAAGTTCGAGACAGACTGGGGAGAGGGGAGCTGTTATAATGTAAAATATGTGAAAAACAATGCAAATTTTGAACAATAATGCATGAAATCATATTATAGTACACCCAAAAAACAAAATCAAGACTTCATAAAAGGGCATAAAATGACCGCATTAAAAACGTAGGTTTTCAAAAATGAACAAAACTGCTTCAAAGTTTCTGTTCTCGCTGTGCTATTTACTTTGCAGAACAAAACGTAAAAGTGCAGTCCACAAATGTCTGCACACGCAACTGTGCAAGCAAAAAGAATAAACAGCTCTGAAAGTAACTGATGTAAACACATTGTGATTATGCATGTCTTTAAACATTTGTTAAATGACTCACCATGGACAGTAACACTAAATATCTTTCTACTGATGGTGTTGCTGCCGATGATCTGTACACTCTAAAAAGAGATGTGTCAAAAAACAACACATGTGATGTGTAGCATTTTGACACATGTTGTGTAGATTTTAACGCACAATGTGTGTTAAAATGTAACTCTGGATAGAATAGCACTGAGTGGAGGAGAGTTTGTGTTTATGAAAAATTATAGGTACACAGCAAAAACTCCAGTGTTAAATTAACTCTCCTGGGAGTTTATATGGCTCCAGACTCAAGAGTGTAAAGTGTTAAAATATGAGTGTTAAATTAACACTCAAGAGTGTTAAAGTTAATGAGATAATTACGTGATTAATTGAGGGATGATTGAGCATTATTGAAGACACCTGATGTTAATAAGCAGAATCACTGAAGGAGAAAATCACAAATTTTACGTCACCATTATGGAGATCAGTGTGTGCTTTAGTTGGGCTTTTGACCCTTATATTTTTAACTTTAAAATATGTTTGTCTGTTGTTATTTAGTTCTAACAGCCAGATGAACAAAGGAAAAAAGTGATTTGACGTTGTTGATTATGTTATGATGTAATCATCATATGAACTTGATCACTGAACTTATTAAGAATCTTGTGACATAGATACATGTTGTTAATTACAACATCATTGATTATAAGTCAAAGATCTAGAATTTTCTATATAATACAAAGGATTTTTTAAAAGTTGTTTTCAATAATAAAAGAGTCTTTATAGGCACACACAGACATCAAGATTCAATCTATGCATCTCAACAATGGTGACGAGCAGAATATTCAATTAGGAAAAGTAAATTATATAGACAATTCAGATCATAATTTATTCATACCGCAATGCATGATGGGAGCCATTAATGAGTTGTGATTGGTGGCTGCCAGAATGCACTGCAACATGATTTATTATTCTCACCACTGTTGAGATTCATAGGCTGATTATTGATGTCTGTGTTTCTAAATAAAATATTGTTTTTAAGTTTTTTAGATATTTTTGATTATATTAAAAGCACTGAAAGTCCTATGCTGTAGAATCACAGAGCAGTTGTAATTAACAAGTTAAACTATCTCAGTAAATTTAGATTTTCAAATCACAACATGATTATGTCAAAACATAACCAACACCATCCAATCACTTTTTGACTTTGTTCATCTGGCTGCTATAATTGAATAACAACAGACAAACAAGATCTCAAGAAAAAAAATAAAAGGGTCAAGATCCCAACTAAAGCAAACACTGATCTATATAATGGTGACGTACAATTTGTGATTTTCTCCTTCAGTGATTCTGCTTGTTAACATCGGATGTCTTCAATAATGCTCAATTATCACTCAATTAATCACGTAATTATCTCATTAACTTTAACACTCTTGAGTGTTAATTTAACACTCATATTTTAACACTTTACACTCTTGAGTCTGGAGCCATATAAACTCCCAGGAGAGTTAATTTAACACTGGAGTTTTTGCTGTGTATATTTTATATGGTATCCCATAAAATGCTCTAAAATAAATAAAGCAATACATTCAATTAAATAAATGTAATCTTAATTCATGAAAATTAAAGATTAACGGGTGTTTTTTGGCAGCCAATCACATCATGCGTCTTTTCAATGTCTTTTTCAAATGCTGCTTTCACTTGTTATTAATAACCAGATTATTTATTTATTTCTGTCAGACTCTACAGAAGCTCTTATTGAGAATTAACAGGTTTTGTGTTGACGATTCATTGAATGTTTCATTTAAAGTCACCAGAATCGTGATTAGTGTCAGCTTTATCTGGGCTCTTGACCCTTGACTCTTTAATCTTAGTTTTCTCTGATTGCTGTAAATATGTTTTTATTTCGCACATTCGAAACAGCAGAGAAAATCATGGGTAAAATATGCTCAGATGATAATGTTATCATCATGGACATGTAAGATTGCTGAGCTCAGCAAGAGTTTATTATTTGAGAAATAAGTGTACTATATAAAAGACGACTTTTAATAAAAGTGAGCTTATTGCAAATGACTTAATTTTTAAAAGCATAGTTGGTACAGAGTCTTACAGTATAAGGTATCAAACAGACTTCAAGAATCAGCGTATGAATCTCAACAATGGTGACAAATAAAAGCTTCATACCGCAATGCATGATGGGAGCCATTAATGAGTTGTGATTGGTGGCAGCCACTGAAACATGCTTTATTATTGTCACCATTGTTGAGATTCACAGGCTGATTATTGATGTCTGTGTTTCTAAATAAATTCATTTGAAAGTGTTTTGATCAGAACAATGTTTATTAAATATTTTGGATTATAAGAAACATACTGATATTCATACATGCTGTAGAATCACAAAACTGGTTCTAACAAGTTAAACCAACCTATCGCAATAAGTTTCATTTTCAGATCACAGCCCATGATTATGCCAAAACACAACCAACACTATCAGATCACACATTTCTTTGTTCGTTTGCCTGTTATAAAAAATAACAGCAGAAAAACAAATTTAAAGTGAATGTATAAAGGTTAAGAGCCCAACTAAAGCAAACACTGATCGACATAACGGTTGCTTACAATTTGTGACTTTCTCCTTCAATGATTCTGCTTGTTAACATCAGGTGTCTTCAATAATGCTCAATCATCACTAAATTAATCACTTAATTATCTCATTAACTTTAACACTCTTGAGTGTTAATTTAACACTGGAGTTTGTGCTGTGTAGTAAATGCCGCTCCATCTGAAAGCAGGTGAAGGTGATTTACTACTAATCAAGGAACCGGCTTTACTGACGAGATGCGCATACAATATCGTGCAATATATCACCCAGCCCTACATCCATATACTCATAAACTTGTTCAGATCAGCTGTTGCTGATTTTGACATCATCAAGAAACATTTGATCAACTTATCTCTCTCCATAGCAAATGTATTTCATTAAAATACAATTAAAGCAGCCAGAGACAAACTAAAAGAAGAGTAAAGGGTCAAGAGCTCAAATAAAGGAGCCATTAATCACGATTCTGGTGACTTCAAATAAACATTCAGTGAATCATCAACATCTAAACCTCAGTTAATTCTCAATAAGAGCTTGTCTATGTAGATTAATGATGTCTAAACCATCCAAATGTTCAAACAAACTCTTTATTAAACGTCACTGAACTACATAAACACAAGTTAACAATACGTTTCAGTGTTCATCCAAACACTCAGTTGTAAAAACACAGGAAGTAACTCTGGCAAATACACACCGACTACAGTCACATGTGACACATATCTGACACAAGTTGTGTAACTATAACACATTAGTGTGTAAAAGGTTTCAACACACTTATGTGTAAGAGGAATAACACATTAGTTGTGTTAAGGTAATACAAAATGTGTAGCCCTAAACACAGAGGTGTGTTAAGATATAACTTGTAAGATATAACTAATTTGACACAACATGTGTTGTCCCTGAGCACACACACTACATGTGTTAAAATCTACACAACATGTGTTGTCCCTGAGCACACACACTACATGTGTTAAAATCTACACAACATGTGTTGTCCCTGAGCACACTCACTACATGTGTTAAAATCTACACAACATGTGTTTAAAATCTACACAACATGTGTTGTCCCTGAGCACACACACTACATGTGTTAAAATCTACACAACATGTGTTGTCCCTGAGCTGATTCAGCACATGTGTTAAAATCTACACAACATGTGTAATAGTTAACACATCTCTTTTTACAGGTTGTGTTGTTTTCAACTCATCATTTTATAAGAGCGCGTCGACACTCACCATCACTGTGAATGGTATGCAGTGTTTGCTGTGTTCTCAAACAAACAGGCCAGTGTAAATACATACAAGTTATTTATATAAAATATATTGTCAGTTGCTACATTTTAAATAATTCAAAGTGGAAACTCTCTTAACTGTTATCTCTCATGAATTTTTGTCAAAAGCAGCATTATCAGTTATGGGTTGAAGTGTGAATAACTGAATAATGTCCAGTACAGCGAGTCTGTCCAGTCATTGAGCTTGAGACATTGTCTTGTACTTTGTGTGCACATGCATTCTGTACTGGACTATTGATTAAACGGTTAATATTTTTGCATCTGGCCCTTTCGCTTTATTTTTTAAAATGACACAATGTGTGTGTTAAAATGACTTGCACATTTATTGTGCTAAATTTGACACAACATGTGTTGTCCCTGAGCACACTCACTATATGTGTTAAAACTGACACAACACATCTCTTTTTAGAGTGTACATTTTTAATTCCGCATTAATCCATCAAAACACAAATAAACACATCTTTGTGTAAAAATAACACATCTTTGTGTTGACCAAGTTGACACAATAGATGTGTTAAATAAAGGGACACATAAGTTGTGTCAAATTTGACACAATATGTGTTGTCCCTGAGCTGATTCAGCACATGTGTTAAAATTTAACACATTATGTGTTGTTTTTAACACATCTGTTCTAAGAGTGTAGTTGATATTCTCCAGAGTCTGTGTGTGTGATGTTTGTGATGGTCAGAGATCCAGTCTGATGATCCAGCTTCAGTCTGTCTCTGAATCTCTCAGTGCCTTCATTACACTGAACATCTGTACAGATCTTACTGAGATATTCACTGATTTGAGCGATGCGAGTGTTATTAAAAAACCATTTAATCTTTTCTTGTTGGTTTGTTTCAACAGCAGTGTGTAGAGTGACTGAATCCCCCTCCATCACAAACACTGCATCTGTATCATTACCAAAGACACCTGGAGAAGAAAAGAACAGATAATCATAAATCACTTCTAAGAAAGTAGCCTATAGGAACAAGCATAGTGAATTTTGATTTTCTGCAAATTTCTAAACAATCTAAGCATTTTGTTGGTAATCAGCAGTCAATCACAGAAATGACATCACAAATAAACTCACAACAATGTACTATGATAGTATAGCCTACAACATCAAAGCTTTGGTAAGATGTATGAGCTGTTTATTCTATGGCAGCCCAGACAGCTGAAAATATACTAATCAATCTATGTTGAGCTGTCTGTTCTTGAAGCTGAAAGTGCACGTAATAAAATAATATTCCATTGATGCAAACCAACAGGAATACTTGCTTTTTCTGCTCTATTATGTTTATGTTTTATATGGGCAGCAGTATTACCCCATATTAGTTATTGAAACGGGCCCCCGGATGCATAAGACCGCCACGGAGGATCGGGGAATATTTTTCATAATTGATCAAACTTAAAATTGATTTATCGCACAGACCGAATGCTATCCTCCTAAATTCTAAGCGTCTTAAAACAACAGAAGTCCAGTCAGTGAACAAAGCGCGGTTACGAACTAGCGGACTTCCCGTAGGGGTAATGACAGAAAAAAAATAACAAATAAAGCAGGTCGAGAGAGAGAGAGAGAGAGAGAGAGAGAGAGAGATTTCAGACCCGAGGACAGAGGACCGCGTCACCTGAATTCACAAATCATGAAGAATGACATGCGATATTATTTGCGTCGATGACAGCGCATCGACTGTGCATTTATAGCCAAACGAAATCTGAATTGAAACCAAAAGCTGGCCTTAGCAGTAGAACTGCGAAAATCCGCCACAATCGCCATTCGTTTTTATTGTTCACCAGAAGAAAAAAAAATGCATAGGCTACTTACCAAGCTGTAAAAAACACATTACAATGAAAATGAGAAAGCTCATCGCATCCTCTGAAAAACGAATGCAGATTCTGTGAAAACAGGAATATCCTATCCGTTCGTTGACGCCTTCCTAAAACGAAAGTAGCCTAATCAGACTAGAGTGAGTCAGTCAGGGGTGCAACTGCATGCTGAGGGTATGCAAGACAGTGTTGTCACCCATTAACAAATCTAACAGAAACAAAGATGAAACAGATTAAATGAAACCAATTAAATAAACACAGCTTTAAGATTTTTAGGTCTCACAGTATGCACGCACAAATATTGAATAATCAAATGAAAAAAAAACAGTAGTTTATTCCGGGATGATTTTTTTGGGTGTAAAATATAGCCTAATGTAGCCTACTGAAGCAATATTCTCATCAGTGTTCAATCAACTTTTACATAGGCCTACTTAAATCTGCATATTTGTTATATTTACCCCAGGGCATTATTTACCTTTATAAAGGCGCTGATTTTTATTTTTAACTTATTAATGTATGCATCATCTTTCATGTTGAATTCTTACATTTGATCAATAAATTCAGTTATAATAATGACCGATTTGTTACCAATCAAATTAAATAATTTAGTCTATACACTGCAAAATTATAATGTTTAAATATAGCTACAAGAAAAAAATCAACAATACTTTTAAACATGAAACTAAACCGCCAGTAGGTGGCGGCAAGTGGCCGTCTAAGTAAGTCAGTCGTTCAAACGATTCGTTCAAAACTTGAATCATACTCATTCAGTAACAAAACATCACGCTGATTGTTGTTTTCCTTTGGTACTATTTCCGTCAGTGAAATATGCCAACTAGATACAAATTAACCTCAAACATGCTAAATTGGGGATATCTATATCTAACATTAAAAAAATAATAATTGATAGAACGTCGTCGTGCAACAATTGCTACAGCTACCCTAAATTACATTGTATCACTATAAAAAAAATTCATGTTACAATTCAAAAGATAGAATTCAGAAACGTAAGATATATAGTGCAGAGATTTCCAGTTATCTTCTTGATATTTTCTAGGCTATCCAACATTTGTAAAAGCAGCCGTCATCTTGATATATATATATATATTAGGGGTGTAACGGTTCACAAAATTCACGGTTCGGTTCGATACGATACACTTGTGTCACGGTTCGGTTCGGTACGGTTCGGTACGTTTCCGATACAGCAAAAAGAAAGAAATGCCAGAGAAATTTCCTTGATTTAATTTTTTTTATTATATTTTTATTAAAACTAACATCATAAAGTATGATATTTTTTTAACTTTGAGCAATGATGGAGCTATACTTGACTTTTCTTAGGAGCATATAAAACAAAACAGCTCCTTGGACAAAATTAAATGTAATATTATAGTAGTGTGGCGAACAGGACGGCCGAGGGACGTGAGAGAACGGCGCGAGGCAGGTGGTGCGATATTGCTAATGAGCAGCACCTGTGAAGCACACCGGTCTCGCATCTCTCACGGAGGAGCGGAAGCATAAAGGGGGAGCGACGACGTTGATGATCGAGAGAGGAACAGCCCTGTATTTTAGTTGTGTTTGGTTTTTGTATTTGTATTTTATTTTAGCCAGCAGTCGTCCGCGAGGGGCTGCAGACAGTTATGTTTATTTTCGGTAGCCAGCAGTCGTCCGCGAGGGGCTGCTGGCGGTATTTTGGTTTGTTTGTTTTATTTTAATAAAGTTAATTTGAATGTTCGCCGGTTCCCGCCTCCTTCTTCCCTGAATATTGTTACAAGTAGGTTTATTTTAGTTCAGATTAACATTTGAGGGCAGCAATTGTATTCATAATGTCAAAATAAAACCGACGTGATGTTACTTGAAAGCATTATAGCCTACTATTCCTGCCAAACTTCCATGGTTACAGTTAGTAGTGTTACTAAAGTAAATCCATGGTGAATATTGCTGATCTGTGGACACTGGATAGTTCATTCATGGCACAATGTTTCTTCCTGGTTTCCACGTCAGCGCTGTTTGATCCGTTAATAACGGAGAAATGCGAATGTTTCTCACTAGATCTCGCAGCGATGTTATTACTTCAGTGGCGAAGTCAAATGCTTTCTTTACTGGATGTCTCAGCGCTGTGTAGTAACAGTGCTGCTTGAATAAGATCGGCTCGCGCTGCATTGGCCCAGACTGATAAACGGTCCGTCAACCACACAATAAATGAGTAGCTCAGTTTCGTTCCGCTTACATTACATTTGCCATTTGATGTTGGGCAATGTTGTGGTCACGCCAGCGTCTCTCACATTATAAGCGCTCTTGCCACGCGCGACGCGCCTACATTTGAAATAACGAAATTTTGGTCGGCAGGAAAAATGGTCCAACGAACCGTTCGGTTCAAAAATGCGTACCGAAAACCGAACCGAAAGCCTCGTACCGAACGGTTCAATACGAATACGTGTATCGTTACACCCCTAATATATATATATATATATATATATATATACACATCATACGTTATTAATAATAATATTAGACATTAATAAAAGACTAATAATATGTAACAATTTAATTATTTTAATCATGATAAAATGCCCCTATTAGTGAAACATAAAATAAATTGTGAAAACAAACAATTAGGGAAAACTCTGTGTCAAGTCTTGCTGCCAATCCTGTTTTCCCCAGTGATGGGAGAAACAAAGCTTTTCAAAGCTTTGAATCAATTGAACCAATTGCTTTGCAAAATTATTCACTGTTTCAAAGTGTTCGAAACTGGTCTGCTGGTCACAACAGCGTAAATGCAACAAAAACTCATGCAAAACATACAAACAGTGTCAAAGGTCACATGGACCACACACTGCAAGCCACAACTCACATTAAACCCGGCTTGATGTATATGGGCCAGATATGGACCTTTGCCACTTCTAGAACCGAGCCATATGTGCCATTTGCAGGCCCAGATGAGGCCCGGATATGTATATGCTATCTGGGTCGAAGTCGCACGCTCACACAAGACAGAGCACACGGACAATGAGCGAATGTTAATCCCATGCGCTCGCAACAGAAGACCAACACATCAGCATGAATGTTCAAAACCCTACAGAGAACCGAAACTAAACTAGACCGAAGTGCTGGGATCTGTACACCACGCTCCACACACAAAACAACTCACATGAACAGAAGAGCACACTGCTGGAGCACGCTCGAACGCACACGCTCACACAACGCCAAGACAACACAGGAGTGTCAGGGCTCTGTCATAAAACCAAGAATAAAGACAGAAGTGACAGAACCCTGACACTAATATATGAGCTAACACAGATCTAACATTTCCCTAGCACCAGACACAATTAACAATGACACAATAACACAATCTGGAATTTTTAAAATATGATTTTTTTTTTACATGTATAAAATTTATTTTATTTCACTGTAAAAATATTGTTTGTAGGAGGAAAGTCAGACTGTGTGACTGTGAGTTCAGGTACAGCAGGACAGAAAAAAAAAAAAACATTCATCTACAACCTAAACACTCATCAAACAAACGGCCGTTCTCATGCAAAAGCTGTTTGTCCATCCAGCAGATCAAACCATGTTTCTGAAGAAACCCGACCGCAGCAGTTTCAGTTTGACTTGAACAGATGAGCTACTGTATAGTGTCAGACTTCAGCCTGGCAATGTATGATGGCAGATGATTTTTGCCACTTCGCAAAAACTGAATGATTATAACGCCATTTTAAAATCCATCAGATTTACAGGCTGACTAATATTCAATAATCTAAAATATTACTAGCCTACTTTTTCATATTTAACACATTCAGAAACTATATTTCAGAAACCATCAATGTTAACGTTAAAAAATATGTTTTCCATTTTTCACTAGTGCTGGGTCGTTTGACTAAAAAATCTGTATCACATTATTTTTTACATTTCTGGCAGTTTCACAGTATATCGCTGTATTTTTTCTTTCCATGACTAGACCTTTATATATGTTTATTTTGGTTTATTTTACTGTCAGGAGTACATAGAATATAAAAATATTTTTAAAATCAATTTAAAAACAAGTTTACTGTTTAAATTAAAACATGTATGAAAACCTTTGTAATATTTCTTAAAAATAATGTTTTATTATTATTACTTTAAGAAGTACACTGTACCGTGCAATATTAATATATTTATTTCATAATCTTTTCAATTTAGACAAAACTTTTATTTTGGTGGGTTGTAATGAAGACCTTTGAGTTAATGTGTGTATTAATTAAATATTATTATTATTATTATTGTTGTTGTTGTTACGAAGAAGGGCACTCTAGAAGTACACTCTGTCATAATTTATTCAAGTTAAACCAAACTTTTATTTTGACAGGTTGTCGTGAAGACATTTGTTTCTGTTTAATATTTAAAGACAGTTGTCCATTTCGCGATTTGATTCATTCTACTGCCCTACTTCTGATTTATTAATTATTCATTATTTATTTATTTTTTTACAATTCTGTGACATTCACATTAAGGCCCGTTCACCAAAGACGATAACTATAAAGATAACGATAAAGATATAGTTCTAAAGATGATTCCCTTTATTAAGGAATAGCAGAGTTCACACCACAGCAATAACGATAACAGCACAGAGAAACAATAAATGTGAAATCACTTTCAGAAGATCCAGCTGATGAACGATAAAAACATAGACAGCCAATCAGAATCAATCTTGCTATAAGGAGCTTGAGCATTTAAAGCGACAGACAAACACGTGCTTATAATAAACAGAATGATATAGCTAGTTATTGTTATTTAACTTTATATCGTTGATCTTGTGAACAGGCCTTTATATACAGTAAATTCCATTCATGACTGGATTCCATGATTCAGTCCTCGTCATATGGCTCAACTTGGTATTTGCCATAAAGAAAGTTAGCTATGTGGGTTATTTAGCCTATTGTTATGTTATAAAGTTATAACTATTAGTAAGAAGGGTAAGGAGTTAATAAAGGTACCCTCTCAAAACACTCTACATAGTGCTCTTCGTGACCATTGAATTGATGGAAATTGTTTCAGTTATGCATTGGAGTATGGCGGTATTTGAAAGATATATCATACGCGAAATTGAAACTGGTATGCCAGCACAACATTATTTCCAACTGTTAAGTATAACTAAATACATATAATTTGTAACCGTTGAAAACAGTGCTTATATATATATATGAGCCGTGTTATATATATCATAACACAGATGCAGTGTGTATGTGTGAACTATAGGATGGTCAAACTCAGTGGCGGGGAGGACTTACACCAGATTGAGTGTTATCAGCAGATAGTCTAATTAGATCAGAGTTTTCACTGAACCACTGGAGAAAATGTTTCACATGTTTGTTTTGTTCTTTTTGTGTTGGTGGAGTCTGATTGGTAAGTTATACAAATATTTTTACTGCCTAATTTCGGTTACACTTTATTTTAAGTTGACGTAGTTACATTGGACATACTCAGATAAAAAAAAAACTGAGTAAAACTAACTAAATACTATACTTACTATATGTTACGGTTAGGGTTTGGTTTAGGGTTAGTTACTTATAATTATGCAAAATTTACTGTTATTACTATAGTAAGTATGTAGTAACATGTAACTGCGTCACCTTAAAATAAAGTGTTAACCTATTTTCTTTCAGTTTTAGAGAAATAAAGCTGCTGCTATACGGTTCAAATAAGTTAGAGGATTTGCATTTACTGTTCTTCTAAAATAAATCAAATCTAACACATATAATTGTGAGATCTACTTAGAATTCAACTTGAAGTTTTACTCGGCTGTAATTGACTTTTCGTGTAACTTCAAATGTTTATTTTGCTCTACAAGCCGATAACTTCGAAATACATTAAAGATGTCGCCCTTTTATTTTGAATCTCTTGTGCTGCTAAATATTACAAACTTCATGTTCATCAGGTGTGTTTGGTGATTCAGTGTCAGTGATGGAGGGAGAATCTGTTACTCTAAACACTGATACTGAAATACATGAAGATGAAGATATTCTGTGGAAATTTGGAGCTGAAAAGTCTCTCATTGCTCAAATCAGTAAAGCTGCTGGGATCTTCTCCACATATGATGGTCCTGATGGGAGATTCAGAGACAGACTGAAGCTGGACGAACAAACTGGATCTCTGACCATCACAAACACCAGAACTGAACATACTGGAGTTTATCATCTACTGATAAGTGGAGCGAAACGATCATCAAAAACATTCAATGTTTCTGTCTATGGTGAGTAGATAATTTCTCAGTCCTTCAAATATTCTTGTTATTAGGAAATTGTTAAGGGAATATTTTGAGCTCAATAGAAGTTCAACTTAATTGACAGCATAATGTTGATTACCGCAAAAATAATTCTGAAAAAAGAAAAGGTTACAACAAGGCGCTTACAATGGAAGTCAATGAAGTCAATTTTGTAAGGATTTATAAAGCGAATGTGAAGCTTATAACTGAATAGAAACACAATAATTATTCTCTTTAGTTAAGCTGTAAAGCTATTTAAATCATATTTTTTTTGTGCTGGTTTAGAATTGTAGGTGTTCTTTTGGCAAAGGGACAAAATTTAAAAGTTAGCAACATTTGTCTTTTTTACTAAAATCATGTTAACATTCATGTTGTTCATGTCTTGTGGCTGTACTATTGAAAACCCATTAACTTCCATTGTAAGAGTCTCACTGTAACCCAGATTCTCACTTTTCTGCACGACAAATGGAAATAATTTGTGGTAATAAACACAATTTGCTTTTGATTGCAACAAATGCTGTTGATTAGGTTTAACTTGTACTGAACTCTGAATTCTCCATTATTTTTTATATTTTGACATGTTTAAAATGTGTATTGAGATGATAGAAACACTCACTGATTGTCATTCCACTACACTGCAAATAAGATTGTTGACTAGATTTAACTTTTAAATTTATGTTTATTCTCTCATATTTTCCAGCTCATCTGCCCTCTCCGAACATTACCAGAAACTGTTCATCATCATCATCATCATCATCATCATCATCATCATCAAATTGTTCACTGCTGTGTTCAGCTGTGAATGTGAGTCATGTGACTCTCTCCTGGTACGCAGGAATGAGTGTATTGTCCAGCATCAGTGTGTGTGATCTCAGCATCAGTCTCTCTCTACCTCTGGAGGTGGAATATCAGGATAAAAACACCTACAGCTGTGTGCTGAACAATCCCATCAGCAACCAGACCACACATCTGGACATCAACACACTCTGTCACACATGTGCAGGTACCACAGCACTGATGATATATGTGTGTATTTACTGACCTGATCTCTGTCTTCTGTTGTAGATCAGACTGACACATTCACTTCTTTCTTTATCATTACAGCACCGGACAAACAGTCTTCTTCAAACTCTCCAGTGTCTCTGATAGTGTTGATCTCTGCTGCTGCTGCTGGATCTCTGATGATTGTAGTTATAGTCATGATCTTCTGCATCTGCAAGAAATGTAGAAAAACAGGTCAGGAGAGTAAAATATTAACTACAAATAACTTCAAATGATGCATCTGAAGCACCGATATTTATTCGTTACATACACATTTCTATATATGTTTGCAAGCTCTGTTCTTTCAACATGTCTGTATTATTTTTATAGCAGTTCAGACCCAGGAGGAAGACAGAACTGATTTAGCATTGTGTAAACCAACAACACGGAAAAAGGTAAGTTGTTGCAGTCAGTTAGTGTGATTGAAGCTTGTCGGTTGAAGTTTGCAGCATCAGAGGCTATAGACTCAACTGTCACTGTTACCTTCATAGCAGATCAAAAGGAGAGTTTTTTTTTTAATGCTATTTACACTAAGCGTACTGTTTGCACCTCGTTTTTCCATTTTAGAGGGAAATTATTTTGCAGATGTTAGAATTTTGGTTAAAAACCAATTCATTAGCACATAGACAATGTTTTTAAAATAGTTTTTTTTTTCAGTAAAAGTAATAGGCCTAAATTACAATTGCTAAAATATTATATCTGACAGCCTCAGTCACCATTCACTTTACGTGTACACTTTAAGTGAAAGGGTTTACATGACCACACGTATTGTAGTGTTCGTAACCGAGTTAAGAAATTGCATTTAAACACACTCAGTGCGTGACTGGAAACTTTCTACTTCTAGGCTACTTATTTCTTTCTTTCTTTTTTAAGATCAAGCCAAGTAAAATCCTATTTTATCCACTGTAGACCTAAATTGTTTTAAAACTTGGGTGCGATGTTGCCACCCGTTCATTCGATCGTCCCGTATCAAAAATTATTCGTCCCATATCAAATCAATACTGGGATGTGAGTACTTGTCCCGTATTTCACAAGGATTTGCAGTGTGGCAAAAAAATAAATAAAATTCATTTACACTATAGAGAAGTTCATTTGCCCGTAATTGCTTTTTGGTGTCTTTTTTTATTTCGACGGAGACTCAAGATAATGCGCAGTAAAACTTAGACATTATTAGACAGGTCATTAATTATTATAATGTTATTTAAATTTGTATTAAGATTATAAATGTTTTATTATTAGAATGTTATTAAGATTATTAAAAATGTTATTTAATCATTTATCATTTATAGCATACAATTCATGATATATAAATAATAAATATATTTTAAAAAAGAGTTCATTTAGATAAAAATGGGACAAACAATAACATATAGTCCTAATTTAAGTCAATTAATTAAAGATTAAAAATGAATCCCATCCAGTAACAGTCGCAGAATTGTCTAAAAATGATAAACGGTTCCAGACAGAATAACTGCAGGAACACAGACATATTCTGATGGAGTTCTTTAAAAATTAACAAAATAATCAAATATGAAATAATATCAAATGTGTTTGTTGTAAGTTCACATAGGCCTACCCAGACAGCATCAAAGTGTCAGCCCAGATCCATATGTGGGCCGGATCTGGGCCGACACTATGTTGCTGTCTGGGATGCTGTCTCGCTTATTTTGCCACACTGAAGGTGGAAACCTTACATTTAACCCAGTACTTTTTGAGCACATTAAGAATTAATTGGTAAACAACAGTGCTGATTGCCTCTTTACGCACAAATACCACGAATACGTGGTAAAAGAGAACCACAAATGAAAATCAATGCATACAATTATACGTATGAATTAGATTTGGTCACGCATTAATTCGAATGAGAGCCGTGTTCTGCCAAGCAACAGTGACCATGCAGTGTGTCGTTTGACTGAAGTAGATCACTCCTGTGGTTGTGACATATCTTCATGAACAGACCAGTTCTATTTTTATGTGCTGCAATTCTGCCTGAAAGTAGCCGAGTGTTTTTCTTTTTGTTATTTACATAGCTCATAAATTAGGTGTAATGACTTGTATTAGTTATAACCTATATGTAGGCTAAAAACATTTGACCTTTAAACCAGCCAGCGTCTACTAATTGAAATAATCTTTTGTTTGAAAACAAATATAAACAGTTCTAACTGTTGGTTTGATTATTCTAAAATCACCCATACAAAATGCTTTTTCAGCATTAGGTTATCTTCAGAGATAAAGTAGGACACAGAGTTGTTACTCATGTTGTGTTGAAGTGTGTGCTCGATCTGCAGCGTCTCTGCGGTTCATCATTATCTGAGCTGAGATGCAGCTTTAGCAGA
The DNA here is from genome assembly GCA_026230005.1 of Gila orcuttii. NCBI lineage: Eukaryota > Metazoa > Chordata > Actinopteri > Cypriniformes > Leuciscidae > Gila > Gila orcuttii. The sequence goes on from JAPDVR010000020.1 coordinate 15,652,060, forward strand.
CATTGCTTTCTTTGTAGACGTGATGACACAAGAGTCTCTGCTGTTGCTTTAGTGTGAAAGTTATTCTCAGACTGAGACAAACCTGCAGAACTTCAACTGTTTGATGATTTAACTGGTTAAAAAGTCATGAATGAGATGTTTGATGTCATTTCCACCTGCTGCTCTATGTTAGCATCTTAGTACAACAATGTCTATAAGCTATTTGATTTCCATATTCAAAATAAAAAAGCAGCATGCAAGATCATCCTTTGGAATAAAAATGATAGAAAATTATGTTTAGTTCTACTAATCTATCTGGAGTTTTAAAAGGTTTTATTAAGAGAATAACAAGGTTATTCAGATAGAAACCTGTTATTATTAGTCTGTTATTAATTTCTCATTGCATCAGCGGGTTCTTGACACAGTTTGTGTTTCCTTTCAGAAATCAAAAACGGAGTCTGTGTATGAAAATGTCCCCAAAAAACGATGATCTTTATCTACCGGAACAGATGAGAGTTGGACCCGGTCTCACACCTTTTGGTTTTGCTCACATTTATCCCGTTTTCACTCTTGTGTGTGTGTGTGTGTGGGTGTGTGTGTTATTGTTATGTCTGAAATTTTGTGGTTCCCCAATAGCATATAATCCATAAACTCAAATAAAATGTTCTATTTTTAGTTTCCTAGACAGTAACATGGTGTCGGCCCAGATCCGGCCCACATCTGGAACACGTGGATTCCACACCTACCAGATGTGGGCCGACACTATGTTTCTGTCTGAGTTATCATATAGAAATGTACATAACTTTCATTACTAAATATTGATTTTACTCTTCACTGTGATTCTATGCCTGTCATTTACTCTTCTTGTTTAAAAAAAAGGATATTAACTGCATTGCATATATGTTTCATTGCATTTACAGTATCACACACACACACACACACACAAAAAAGTAAGTAAATTTAATTTACAAAGCACATTTACACACATCATAAAACTGACCAAAGTGCTGTACAGTGAATAGGTAAAAAGACAAATAATACAAAAACACATAGAATCAATTGTCATAATTATACAAAACATGAATAAAAAGGAAACCTTCAACATCAGGGCACATGACACAAAAATACAGAGAATGAGCAGGAGTACAGGGTTAGGGAACAAGGAAGGCCAGTTCAGGATTAAATACCCTGGATTTGAAGGCAGAAATGGAGGGGGCAGATCTAATATCCATGGGGAGCTGGTTCCACAAACCTGAAGCAGCAACTGCAAAAGCTCTATCACCCCTCGGTTTGAGCCATGAGCGCGGCACAAGCAGGAAGCCTTTGTTTGAAGATCTCAGTGACCTTTGAACTGAGTACGGCTGTACAAGGTCAGTGATATAGTTCATTATTAAGTGCATTAAAAACCTAGCAATAAAACTTTGAACTGAATCCTAAAAAGAACTGGGAGCCAGTGCAAGGAGGCCAGAATGTGCTCACACCTTCTGATGCCAGTTAAAAGACGAACTGCAAACGTTTAAGTGAGGATTAAAGAAGTCCTGCTGAACCTTAAACCTTAAAGGGATAGTTCACCCACAAATGAAAATTCTGTCAGTAATTACTCTCCATCATGTTGTTCCAACCCCGTATGACCTTCATTCATCTTCGGAACACGAATTAAGATATTTTTGATGAAATCTGAGAGCTGGATAACTCCTCCATAGGCTTCTTCAGGGATTGAAACTTGCCAGCCCAGAAAAGTTATTAAAGACATCGTTAAAATAGTCCAAGTGACTACAGTGGCTCAATCTTAAGTTTATCAAGTGGTGAGAATACTTTTTGTGCGCAAAAAAAAAACAGAAATAACGACTTTATTTCAACTATTCGTTTCCTTCCCTGTGGGCCTAGTCAGTTAAACTAGTGTGCTAGTGTAGAGCTACGTCACACGTAGGCTATTGGCCGACACTGGTCATGTGGGTAATGCGTGTGACGTACAACAACAGAAGCGTATGCTGTTAAACTAGTGAACTGATTTGAGGCCCACAGAGAAGAAAATTTTTGCTGGATATTTTAGCAAATGTAACAGGCACATCATCACTCTCTAGTGTCCAAAGCAGAAAATCACATCTCTATATCTCTAGTTGTTTCCATCTTATAAAAGTGATTTTGGTTTGTGATGTGTTATCAATCTTATGATATGAATAGAACTGATAAATGGTGGATTTTTGAGTTAAAGCAGCTAAAACAGCATCATAGCACTGAGATCAACGTGAAACAGCGATGTTGAAAATGACAAATATTATGCAAGTAAAATTCATAACGCTCAGTTACATGCAATCAATGTAAAAACTGTCATAGAAACCTAACTAAGAATTCAGATTTCCAAGAATAGCCTTCACCTTCCTCCAATATAAATAAACGAAATAAAAACTGATTAAAATCACAGTTGATTAGACACAGGTCATATTGCTAAACATGGAATTATACAGTTAGTTAGCTTTAGTAAATGTCAAAAGGTGAATCCTAAAATGTTACAGGTGAACATGAATCCATTAAGTAATGAACAGAGACAGTCACTCTACACTCAAAAAAATTACTCTTTAAACTTACTTAATTTAATTATGGACAGTGGTTCCACACAAGAAAATTGCGTTTTATTAACATTAATGGGATTTTTTTAATCTATGTAAGCTCCTTGTGTTGTGACAACACAACTGAATGAGTCCAAACAAATCAATGGAATTGCTTCCCTGTAACTTAAACCGGTTAAGTTTAGTGAATATGCTTTAGTTTATTTAAATCTTCACTGACAAATAAAAGTATGTAGGATTTACATAATTTCTCAATTGAAATTCTATACTATAGTTTGCTATTAGCATATAATAGCACTTATTAACATATTAAATGCTAAGATGTAAATGCTCTTTCAGCAACAAGAATTATATTTTATTAATCAGTCCACATCCTAAACAAATGCTCCACTCTTCTCCACAATGGTAACCCACTGTAATTTAAATGGTTCTAATAATTGCAATGTAATTGAACATTAAACACAATTACACACCATAAAGTCTTCCCCTTTCCTCATTTTCTCAAAAACACATAAAATAACACTTAATTTCAACATTTATTCTCTCTTAATTCAGCTATATGCAAAGCATGCTGGGAACTAACAAGCACCGCCCAGTTTAAGTTAATGCAACACAAATCATTCATGTAATCCAACACAAACGGATTAAGTAAACTTTAATTTTACATATTTAAGCAGATTGAACACAATCAAATTAAGTTTGGACAAAATGTAGCAATTGTGTTGCTTAAGCTCATTTGAAGCAATTTGAACAAGCAGCCAAAATATACTTTTTTCATTGCAATATATTTAAAGCATTCCAGGACAGACTTTCCGAAATACTCACAGAAATGAAAGACTTTGCCTTTAGATTAACTTTATATTTTCTCTGAGGCCATGCACCTTTCCACTTTCTTCACACGGCATCTTCATCCAATACATTGGAAATAGTCACATCCAGGGTTTTTTGAATTGCAAAATTAAACTCTTTACATTAGTTTAACGAATGATAATTAAGTATAGTTGAAAATTATACAGGTTAAGTTAATTAAACGCAATACAATAGTGTTTTGATGGTAAAATAAATATATGTGTGTTACTTTAACAAAACATATTTGGGGTAAAAAGAACAGTGCCACAAAACCATTTTTTTGAGTGTATAAATGATTAGCTTAGTTCAGTTATTTCTGATAAACATTCCAGCCGTAATGAGTGAAATGGATCTTTTTTAATGTCATTCATCACATAAAAACACAGAGACCTTTAAAGATCCTTTCATTGTTACAGAAAATAAAATAGTGTTTTATGGGCTAACATTTTAAAGCACATTTTCCCTTTTCTGTTGCAAAGTAAAAATAAATAATAATAAAAAATATTCCAAAGTGCAAGGCACCAAAGTTCAGTCTTCTACTGAGATTGTGCTTTTCTGAGGCCTATCATAGTACTCTATGACACTGACATGAATTTCCTGAGAACATTTACAATAAAGTGCACCATGTGACACTTCTAAATCCTGCAGTTGATTCGGGAACCCCAGATCTCAGAGTTCAGAGAGATCTGATGATGTTCTGTAAGACAATGAGCTCTTTGAACAAGAAAATCAAACAGGATAAACAGAAGAAACAGAGATTTGTACAATTGCAAGTACTTTGTTCTGACAAGTGTATTCAAGTAAAAGCTTAAAACATTATTCAGATGCTTAATATCAGTAAACATGCTTGCACAGCAGCCAGTAACAGGTGTGGAACATAAAAAAAAAAAAAAAATATGTTGCAAATGAAAATACAATTGGCATTTTTGGTATTTTTCTTCCGTTACAAGTTCAGGTTCTGAGATTGAGAGTTTGATCAAGGACACAATGGTGATATTTCACGGATCAATCCTTGTTGGATTTTAACTGACTTTCTTTAACCAAAAAGAAACGCCATTACAAACAAAAACACAAAGTGCTTCATAGATTTAAACATAAATAAAATGTTTCCAGCTGAAAACACCAGCTTAAATGTCACTGATTATCAGAGACAACAGCATGCTGGTGTTTTCATCAGGGATGTTCCTCTAGTGTTGTCAATTAACAATAGTTAATATTGTAACATTACCAGTATCAGCACAGACTCAATTCAGTACCTGAGTGTTTGACTGACAGACGCTCTGTGAAGAGATTGTATTGCAGTGTGACATTACTTGGTCAAAATATCCATCTTGAATGATTCATGTTCAGTTATTAATGAAATTAATTATTATTCAGTAATTTTTCAGTTATTAATGAAAAACAAAGCACTCCATTGTATTGCTGCCAACACATTTCTGTGTTTCTTACTTTATAGCTAATTAACTGTTTGTATTCCTCAAGCAACGTTTACATAATAAATAAAAAAAGATATATAGTTTGACTACATTTTTAATGCTTTTTTTAAATGACTTAACTGAATTATAGCAAATTAGCTTGAATTTGAATTAGTTGAAATGGTGTTGAGGTGATATTTCAGTATTGTACCTAATAGTGTAATCTTGGTATTGTGGCACTATTTTTCTCTGAGTGTCGTGGTGAGTGTCGGCTGATCCTCTTCTCTCATTCATCTTCTCTTTTTGAAAGAATCTTTTATAGTTTAAAGTTTATAGACTAACTTTGATGATGGCTTGAGAAAGCATAGCAGGGAAGTTTGAAGTAGTTTTAACTTAAGTTTGAAGGTTTAAATTTAAAAGGTTATATGTTTGATATATATGTTTAATAGTTTTACGTTTTAGTTTAGTAGTTCTACAAGCTAGAATTTTGGATAGAAAATATAGATAGAATGGAAGCTTAAATGAGTTTATCGCTTAGAAATATTACATAGAATGACAGTTTAATTGAGTCTAAAGGGTTTCTGGCCGTTTAAATTAGAATTTTGACAGTTTGAGTTTGAACACTGGCTTAAAGCTCCAGTAGGTAGCTTTTGTAAACAAATATTTGTTAAAACTGTCATTATGTCCTGACAGTAGAATATCAGACGGATAATCTGTGAAAAAATCAAGCTCCTCTGGCTCCTCCCTGTGGTCCTATTGCCATTTGCAGAAATACACCGCTCATTCAATGAACGAAATGACTCGAAAAAAGATTTGTTTATTTTGATGAACGAGTTCGAACAGGATCACGAACGTGCATCACAGAACAGAGCAAGACGAGCATTTGTGCTTATAAAAGTTTTTTATTTATTTTTGAAATGACCGATCGTTTCGCTAGATAAGACCCTTATTCATCGTCTGGTATCGTTTAAAGCCCTTTGAAGCTGCACTGAAACTGTCATTTGGTCCTTGAAACGTTTGTGTCCTATTGAAGTCCATTATATGGAGAAAAAGCCTGGAATGTTTTCATCAAAAACCTTAATTTCTTTTCGACTGAAGAAAGAAAGACATGGACATCTTGGATGACATGGGGTTGAGTAAATTATCAGCAAAAGTTTTTTTAAAAGTGAACTAATCCTTTAACGTTATCTTACTAGCTATTTATAACTTATAGAAAGAGTGCAACGTTAGAAAGTTAGCTGCTACATGTATTGCAAAATACATAATGATTTGAGGACCAAGTTTGTAGTCAAAGTATTGGCAGGCCATAGTCAATGTAAAGCATATTGTTGATGTTTCGTCCCTATTAGTGAATGTTCCATAACTGTTTATAATCCTCCGTCATCGGTGGTCCTGTTTACTAGCCTGCGTGTTCACGGCAGGCTCCGCTGTGGGGGAGGAGCTGTGGAGGGAGGGCTGTAGCGCAGCAGAGAGCAAGGGGGTTGAACCTGTAAGTTGTGCTTGTTCAAATTTTCAGGCTAAGTCAACATTTTCTCAAAACTCCCTAAAGCAGTTTTAATTGAACATTCAGTCAATGCAAGTCTATGTGATTATTTTAAAGTTTTGATTGTAATTTTTAGGAAAACAGGAGAGTTTGGTGGATGTAGCTTGAAAACTGAGAAAATTTTAGTGGAAGAAGAAGAAGAAGAAGAAGAAGAAGAAGAAGAAGAAGAAGAAGAAGAAGAAGAAAAGCTTAAAGAGTAGATCAGAATGTTGGATTTCTCAAACACACATAATAATGTTACTGTAGTGTCTCAATGGCAGCCTCAAGCTCAGACTGATCAGGGGAATTCACATCCGTCCTCTGCAAGACAAGGAATGGGACTGATGATTCTTTGACACAAACACAAAAATACTAAAGACTTGAAATTCTGTTGTTGTTGTTTTTTTCTTTCTGATATTTGAGTAATGCATGGTGGTTTTCTTTTACAAAAAAAATAAACATGTCTTAACCTTCATCCTTCCCTCGCAAATTGTTACAAAAGTTTCAGAACTCAAACATTCCTCCGCATAGCAAAAATAGCTTTTGTTGAAACCATCTTCCTAAACAGCACATCTAAAATGCTTGAACTATCAAACTGGCGAATATGAAAAATACAGTACTGGTGCTCTTACCTGCTCTCTTAATAAAGCTGCGCTTTTTGTTTTCATATTTTTTGTCATTTAGTTTATTTGGGAGTTTACTTGTAAGAAACATTTATATTACACCCTGATCCTAGACTAGAGTTGTAACAGCCTATATGGTAAATAAATAGAATTATAATAATATAACGATAGCAATACAAATTATTGTAATTTTATAATAACATAAAATGTATTCACGTATTCATCTTTATTGTATAGTAAAACAGTATGGGAGAAGCGTAGTCTTGAAAGTGTCAGTTATTACTGGTGTTTCTATGCAATGATTTCTGAGTGAAACTACATAAAACGCACAAACATGTTGCAAACTCACAGATCTGAATCAGTTTTTCTATAGGCAGATTCAGTGCTCATATATCTTACCTGATTAATGGGATTCGTCCTGTGGCCTGCACACTGTACTACTAATAAGAATAAAAATGTTCACTTTTAAAGATTAAAATTTTCAAACAATAAATATCATATTTTCATCTTGTTACTGTATGTAATACTCACATATGTAAATCACAGCAGCAGCAAGCAGCAGAACACCAGGAACAACAGCAACAGCAACAGCAACAGCAACAGCATTTATTCCTGCTACAACAGCTGAAGACAGACAGTCATTATTACTTACAGAGTGACTGATACAAACAACTTTACCAAAATATATGTCTGTTACTTTGGTCATCATTTCTATGAATTAACTGATAAATGGCGCCTTCTGGTGGGTTAGAAGAACAGCGTCACGGTGAGCTGAACGGGAAACTGCATTCATAATTTGATGTATTTTGCATGGTAATTGTATGATGTGCATGTTAAGGTGATAGAAATCATCGCAATTCTATTTCTTATATTAATTAATTAATTATTAATTAGTTAATTAATACAAAAATATAATTATATTATGAGTCCAAGTCACTATTTTAAAGAGGCCACAATGAAAAGATTTACTGGGTTGATTTGAGTGACTTCATGATACTCACCAATGACAGTAACACTGAAGATCTTTATGATGTTGAATCTGATGTTGCTGATCTGTAGTTCATAGAGTCCAGAGTCTGTGTTTCTGGTGTTTGTGATGGTCAGAGATCCAGTCAGATTCACATTCAGTCTGTCTCTGAATCTCTCATTACACTGTTCATCTGTACAGATCTTACTCTGATCTCCAGTGATTTCAGCGATGAGAGTCTCATTAAAATACCACATAATCGAATTATTTGTTTTTTCTATTTCACCAGGATCTAAAGTGACAGATTCTCCCTCCTTCACTGACTTTCTCTTCATTTTATCTTGTTCTGAAGCAGGAACACCTGAAACACAAACCAACAGTTGATTGTAGGATCTTTTTAAATAAACTAACTACACAACATCAAGAACTGCAGATATAAAAATTGATTCCTCATGCTTATCTTAACTTTCAGTCTATTTCCAATTTGTTGACATTTAGTGCTTATAAAACACAATTTGCATAGTTGTTTTTACATCAAATCCTCTGCAGTTTGGATTCCTAGTGAACTAAAAAAAAATGCATAGTAGTATGAAACACATAGTATGAAATAACAGATGCGTTTAAAGGTGCAGTAAGCAATTTCTGACAAACGCTGTTGATATTTGAAATCAACCCAAACAAACACATCCATCCCTTTATTGCCTCGCCCCCAAAATTGCATGAACATGCAATGCATAAGTTGATGTCAATTTATCATAGATGAAGCAAGGGCAAAATTATTTTTTCGGTGATATTCCTCTGACCTTTTGCAATGTCTCTCAGCCATATCTCTTTCTCTGATTGGCTACAAGTGTGTTGTTGTGCTCAGTCTGATCCACTTTCAACAGTGTTTCTCAGAAATATCTTACTGGACCTTTAAACAGATGATAATTAATAGTGAACAAAGATTGTTTGATGAGGTGTAATCTTCACCAGACAAAACTAACTGATAAAATAACAACTCAATTGAAAAACAAATTGGTTTAAAATTATAATAAACTAAATTTGTAGTGAATTTTTACAAATTTCACTTTAAAGGGGACCTATTATGCAAACTTCACCAACATGTTTGCGGTGCGGATTCCTGACCGGTGTCCGTTCTCAAACCGTTCAGTATTTCCACTGCAGAAAAGGGGGTTCAAGGCCAGAAAGATCGGTTCAAATTCAGCCATAAAAACTTGCTGGTCTCGAATGAAACTGGGGAGTGGGGGTAATGCTGTTCATTTAAATTAAGTATACACAGGCTTTACAATGGCACGAGCAAGTGATTTGAGTGCTTAAACAAAATTTCACTATAGATGATAACTAGTCAACGCATTTTTCTATGCTCACGGCCAAGGAATATACTTTGAGAGGTCTGCGCACTCAACTGTGGGTGACACTGAAAATGAAGTGTATGTCTATACAGTATATACTGTATGTCTGCTGTATTTTATGACGTAACGCAAGGGTTAGGCCATGCCCATGATACATGGAAAACAGTCTACATGTTCTCGGTTTTATCAATTTATCAACTAACCATTAAGAAACATCTTCATTTAGATGCATTCTCAGAGGTTCTCCTTCATTAGTGTCCGACTCGACCTCTGACATATATCAGTGTTATTCTCACTGTCATTCATTTTTGTTTTCCTGTTTTGTTGTTGCTAGTATCCAAGGCACGAGCTGTTAAGACACAGCCCTCTTCTGGAAAGGGGGAGCAGCAGCTCATTTGCATTTAAAGATACAGACACTCAAAAAGAGGCATTTAGGGCATGGTATAATATATTTGTGGAGTATTTTGAGCTGATACTTCCCAGACACATTCTGAAGACACCTGACACTTATATTACATCTTTTAAAAAGTATAATAGCACCCCTTTAACAGTAAACGTGAATTAATGTACACATTAAAAAAAATCATCTCTAAAATGTCACTGCAAAATATTATTACACATCATTGATGCAAATTAAATTTACAGTTCATGTTTTTGAACATATCGACTCACCACGAACAGAAATGTGGAATCTCTTCATGATGCTGGACCTGCTGCTGATGATCTGTAGTTTATAAAGTCCAGAGTCTGTGTTTGTGATGTTTGTGATGGTCAGAGATCCAGTCTGATGATCCAGCTTCAGTCTGTCTCTGAATCTCTCCTTTCCTTCATTACACTGATCAACTGTACAGATCTTACTAAGATCTCCAGTGATTCGAGCTATACGGATGCCATTGAAATACCATATAATCTTCTCTTGTTGGTTTGTTTTAACATCAGTATTTAGAGTGACTGAATCTCCCTCCATCACTGACACTGCTTCTGTATCAACACCAGACGCACCTGAAGAAGAAATGAACAGTTCATTATTACATTACAAATTGTAATTTTCTTGTACAAGATTGTGAAACGAGAAATATGTCTGGATTCATAATGTAACATGCAAACAAACAGCAGACGAACATCACTGACTTACACATTCACTCATCAGACAAACATATATTCAGTCTCAAGGATGCTGTTAATGACTTCTCTGACTTCTTATAGTGGATCAACCGATGAGATCAAAGATGTATATATTTATTGAGTCAACACTATTATACTCACTAGCGACAGTAAAACTAAATCTCTTCTTGATGCCGATTCTGCTGTTGATGATCTGTAGTTTATAAAGTCCAGCGTCTGATGTTCTGATGTTTGTGATTATCAGAGATCCAGTCTGATGATCCAGCTTCAGTCTGTCTCTGAATCCCTCAGTGCCTTCATTACACTGAACATCTGTACAGATAAATCTCTGATCTACAGTGATTTGAGCTATTCGAATGTCATTAAAATACCATTCAATCTTTTCTTGTTGGTTTGTTTTAACACCAGTGTGTAGAGTGACTGAATCTCCCTCCATCACTGACACTTTATCTTTATCAACAGCAGACAAACCTGAAGAAGGAGAAAAAGAAAAGCCCCAATGAGCAAAACAAAATTACACAGCAGGATATGAATATGAAGAATATGAAAAGCTAGTCTATGACCGGAATAAACCAGCAAAGGTATCAGCACATCATTCTATTTATCGATATTGCACACCCCTGAATGTAGCATGTAAACAAACAGCAGAAGAATATCATTAATTTACAGATTCACTCTTCAGACAAACATATATGAGTATACTGAATGGTCTTATTTAACATAATGAACATCATACAATTCATGAATATTCCATAGCTGAATGTTACACATGGTAATGCTTCATAAAATTGTGCTATTTTACTATTTTGTTGTGTATTATGATGTTATGATGAACTATATGCCTTTCTCCACTGACGTTCTCAATCAAGATTCCGAAGAAAGGAGACATTGCACAAATTACAGAGGGATCACGCTGCTATCAGTGCCGGGAAAAGTATTCAGTAGGGTTCTGCTGAACAGAATGAAAGATCCAGTCGACGTTCTACCTAGATCGATCCTGTACGGACCAAATTGAAACACTGCAAATTATAATTGACCAGAGACCATAAGAAACAATGAAGTCTGGCATAAAACCAACCAGACGGCTGCAGAAAAAGAAATTAAAAAATGACGTTGGAGATGGATAGGGCACACTTTACGTAAGCGAACAGATAACATCACAGGCAAGCCCTAACATGGAAACCACAGGGCACACAGAAAAGAGGCAGACCAAGAAACACATGGCGCCGAGATCTGGACGTAGAACTTAAGATCATGAAGATGACCTGGAACCAACTGGAGAGGAGAGCCCAGGACAGAGACTCTTGGAGATCCCTTGTAGACGGCCTATGCCCCAGTAATTTTTTTTTTAGATAAATATAAATAACTTTTTATTCATAAACATGTCCTCAATGGTGCACAAATACCTCTGCCATTGATCTGACTTATCTTTGTAAACAAAGAATTTATTATCTTTATATACATGGGATGGGTAGGTCCACGGAGGCTTTCATGTGGTTCCACCGTCTTGAAAAACTATAATAGCAGAGAGGGACAAAAAGTAGGCCAACGTGTTTCCACAACGCGTTTTCGTTCAGAGCCAGCGTCACGTAACTGAGAGCAGCTGAACCGGACAAGAAGTTTTGAGAGACGCTTGTCACTGCCCCGGCAAGGTTAAAAGGCTGCACTGCACGGTTATTTATAATGGAGGTCCACACTTATGTGGAGCCACAGGACCCGAGATTGCAAAAAAATGTCGGGATAGCTTTTTCCAGGTGGAAAAAGCTTTCAAAAGAGACGCTGAACTTGCCTGCTTTCTTCTCAACAGGTAACGTTAAGTCAATGTTACAGTCTAAATTACAAGCTTTTTTTGGTCGCTTCTCTGCCTTTGGAATCTTTCTATTCTATCAAACGTCCGTTTGTTCGCTGAGTCAAGTTGCAGTTTGTTTGAAATAACAAACCTGTTCACCCAAAGGAAAACTCGATGAAGTGCTATTAGAAGACATCCTGTCATTGCTTTTTGGTACACAACGATTTAACAATTTCACCACTAGATGGGACCATCTATATATATACATATATTATATATTTATAATAGATATATATTTTGATAAATTCCTACACATTGTCCCTTTAAGGGATAAAATTATTGACTATAGGGGGACTTTAAACATAATGACTTACCATGGACAACAACAGAGTAGGATTCTCCACCGCCACGTTTTTTCCTGGAGATCCATCCATTATAAAGCCCAGAGTCTGTGGTTCTGGTGTTTGTGATGGTCAGAGATCCAGTCTGATGATCCATCTTCAGTCTGTCTCTGAATCTCTCTTTACACTGATCATCTGTACATATCTTACTCTGATCTCCAGTAATTTCAGCGATGCTACTGTTATTAAAATACCATATCATTTCTTCTTGTTTTTTTTCTTCTATACGATATTTTAAAGTGACTGAATCTCCCTCCCTCACAGACACTGACTCTCCATCAGTACCAACACGTAAATAACCTGATGAAGAAATTAACAGTTACGAGCCAAACAACAACACAAAAATCACGTTCATTGTTCATTCACGTTCGTTCATCGTTATCCTAAAGAGACAAGAGAAATTATAACCTACAAATGTCTTACCGTACAATAGTAAACAAATGCGAAATAAGCGCATATTTGAGACATTCTGCATTTTCACAATGTTTCCCTAAAATGACAGCAGATTCGGTGACGTAAAAGTGCTGTTTCACCAGTGAAACTGAAAGTAATCTGTGATGCGTCCAATGTTCTTTAAACTGTACAAAACAAAAGTCTTTTTCAGCTTCTGTTTGTAGTGATGGGTGATTAGGCTCGTTTGAGATGAGGAGAAGAGAGGAGAGGAGAGAAAAAAGTGCAGCCAAGACGGACATGCAGATCTCTCTCGTAGAAGTGGATCAGACATCATCATAGGCGGATGTCGCGTCACTCGCGTGATTCACGCTCATGCACCGTGTTGCTGCTTGCTGGACATAAATGGATTTAGGTTCTGTTGTTTTTATCTGAAAATAAATATAATTTTTTTTTAATAAATTATAATTTTTTTTTGAATAAGACATTCAAAGCATTTGCTATTTTATTCCATTCAAAATACGTTCCATTATTTTTTACTTTAATACAGGGATGTTTTTTGTTTTGTTTTTAGAAATATGACAACAGTTATATGAATTTGGGAATATTCACACATAGGCTAATTTATACACATAAAAATTATATCAGAGTTTTAAAATCAAACATTTTAAAAGAGATCAATACATCACGGTTGTTAATAACCAATGAGCATTAAGCTGTGTCGTCAGCAAGTCGTTTCCCATCGTGCTTTTGATCAACGCAGTCGGTGGAGAGAAACTGCTTCCGACTGCAGAATCCGACACATCCGCCTCGCCATTGGCAGTTTTTTTTAATATACAAGGAAGCATTAAAGGTGCTCTATGTAAGATTTTGCAGTAAAATAACCAAAAACCACAGTGTTATATATTTTGTTCAGTTGATTACTTACAATATCCCAAATGTTTCCAACTATTTGTAAATCGTGAGAAAATAGCGATTTTAACCCTTTCACACGCAAGTTTAAAATATTCGAACTGACCCTCCAGCGTGAGTTTTTCAGGGCGACCGTTATTTAGAACTTTTCACTTTAATGTTTCCATGGTGACGCGTCATTGCTTGTCACGTGACACAGCGCAACCACAATACAGCGCTGAATGAGTGATGATCTGCTTTTATGTCATTTTTCCTTTTTTATTAAAAATATACACACATGTATTAGCTATAGCATGAAACACTGATATTCCGATTGTCCAATATGTGCAAGTGGATGTGTTTTGTTGTTTAAACACCTTTACAACGATCACGTTAGTTGAGCTGTATGCGCGATGGGCGGCGCCATGTTAGTTTGTTTCACAGTTCAGAGAATCGGATCTGTTGGATTTACAACACGTCAATTCCTCCACTTCGGACGAAATACATGAAAGTAAGTGGCCGGTGAACTGCGAGAAGAATAGGGTAAAATGTAAAGCTACTTACACAATGTGTATCTGATATGAATAAAAGTGTCGTCTTATTATAATGAAAAGGATTATTAATATTGCCGCTTCCATAGACATCAGTGTGTATTTTACAAACTCAAAATCGTTGTTTTGCTAGTACTTATGTGTATTTAAGTGTCTGAAACCTAAAATAAACATTGTGTGGTTAAAAACACTCAATAGTTGTGATATATGACAGCACTGAGTGCGCCCGTCTCTGGGTCAGCGCCAGTCAACGCGCGAAAGCACGTTGGAATTTAGCAGTTGATCACGTGATGCACTGACCGTTCTAATCACACCGGTGTGATCGTACGCTCCAGGGACCAGCCAAGACTGATCACACCGGTGTGATCGAAAGGGTTAACCAAAGAAACAGGACGTGTGAGCAGGTGTGAGACAGTCGCCAGTTAATGGCGTCATATCCGCGTTACCCTCGGTTTCCAATTTTACTGCAGTAGATACCATGGCAACAGTATCGTGGACAAATGCGGAAGTTGTAGCGTATATCAAGCAACTAGCTTGTTTCGCGCAGTTGTTATGGAACACAATTATTCTTTACCGTTTGCAGCTGGTTCTGTCGACAAAGACAAGTCCAAAAAACGTAAACATCAACCAAACGATCCAAGAAGATTAAATAAAGAAATAAAACCAGGACCAACATCGTTGTGGCATTTATGAAATGGAGAGAACTTCATGACAAACTTCAACTAGACAGAAACACCGATCTTGCATGCGTCTTAATAGACAGGTGAGAAATTGGTTGGATTCCTTTACGGACAGGATACTTGAAGACACAGAAGACGGTGTTAGTCTTATTGTTTGAATGTCTTCTTGTATATGCATATGATGTGAAAAATGGTGAGGTCAAGCCGTTGTTGTTGTTTTGAATGTACGCCATCTTCACCACCCGAAGGCAAGGTTGCAATGTTAGCATAAAAGAAAAAGAAAAAAGAAAGGGCAAAGCCTCCTAATGTTGTCATACGCAGGGAAGGAGACCAGAGGCCATTTTTTAAAATGGATGTCAATGGAGGAGAAGCTTCACTATGCTGAAAAAAAACCTGTTTTTGGGGGGAAACAGCTTATTTAATGAATCGACAGCCCATTGGCTAATCTTCAACATGGAGTCTCAGGCTCACAATATTTGGCTTCATATATTTTGTTTACTTAAAAAAAAAAATGCTGTTTTGTAAGACTCAAACGCCTTGGGACAGACTTTGATGGTTCGGGAATGACGGCTATGATGGCTGCAGACTCTGGACTTGGGACCACCGGACTCTGAAGCACTGGACTTGAAATCATCAGAATTGGGAGCTAGATGCAATGTTTAAGGGAAGGTTCCTCCTCTACCTCCCCCACAGTGAAGTGGGAGCCACAAATTCTACAAATAAAATTATAAAAAATATGAAAATACTATAAAAAT
This sequence comes from Gila orcuttii, assembly GCA_026230005.1. Classification (NCBI taxonomy): domain Eukaryota; kingdom Metazoa; phylum Chordata; class Actinopteri; order Cypriniformes; family Leuciscidae; genus Gila; species Gila orcuttii. The sequence continues at coordinate 15,667,922 of JAPDVR010000020.1, forward strand.
ATATGGTCACAGTTGGGTTTTGACAGAATAAACATTTACAGATTATGAACATATTTACAGTATTTTGTGTAGTATGAATAAATATAAATATATCACCTGATTTTTTTAAGATATTGCACTAAACAGTGGGAGTATTGCACTTAAAGGCATATGCCTTGGGAGATATGTTAACTGTTCAGAAGGGAAATGGCCTGTGGGAAGAAACTGTTCCTGTGCCGAGATGTTCTAGTGACCAGTGATCTGAGTCGCCGTCTTGACGGTAACAGTTCAAACAGGAGGTGTCCAGGGTGAGTGGAGTCTGTGATGATTTTACCTGCTCTCTTCCTCGCTCTGGAAGAGTACAGGTCCTGGAGGTTTGGCAGGGGGGCACCAATAATCCTCTCCGCAGTCCGGACTGTCCGTTGTAGTCTCCTGATGTCTGCTTTGGTAGCTGAACCAAACCAGACAGTGATGGAAGTGCATAAAACAGACCCAATAACGGCTGAGTAGAACTGAATCAGCAGCTCCTGTGGCAAGTTGAACTTCCTCAGCTGGCGAAGGAAGTACAGTCTCTGCTGGGCCTTATTCACAATGGAGTCAATGTGATTGTCCCACTTCAGGTCCTGAGAGATGGAAGTGCCCAGGAACCTGAATGACTCCACAGTGCTGTTCATGATGGTGAGTGGGGGGAGTGCTGGGCTGTTCCTCCTGAAGTCCACGATCATCTCCACTGTTTTGAGCGTGTTCAGCTCAAGGTTGTTACAACTGCACCAGACAGCCAGCTGTTCAACCTCCAGTCTGTAAGCAGACTCGTCACCGTTTTGGATGAGACCGATGACAGTGGCGTCGTCTGCAAATTTCAGGAGCTTGACAGTGGGGTCTTTAGAAGTGCAGTCATTAGTGTACAGGGAGAAGAGCAGTGGGGAGAGAACGCACCCTTGGGGGGCACCAGTGCTGGTGGTGAGAGTCCTGGATGTGTGTTTCCCCAGTCTCACTCGCTGCTGCCGGTCCGTCAGGAAGCTGGAGATCCACTGACAGATCGAGGATGGTATGGAGAGCTGGGTCAGTTTGGCTGTGAGAAGACCAGGCATGATGGTATTGAAGGCCGAACTGAAGTCCACAAAGAGGATCCTTGCATAAGTCCCTGGTCTGTCGAGATGTTGCAGGATATAATGCAGTCCCATGTTGACTGCATCATCCACAGACCTGTTTGCTCTGTAAGCAAACTGAAAGGGATCCAGCAGGGGTCCAGTGATGTCCTTCAGGTGGGCCAACACCAGTCTTTCAAACGACTTCATGACCACAGACGTGAGAGTGACCGGTCTGTAGTCATTAAGTCCAGTGATTTGGGGTTTTTTGGGGACAGGAATGATAGTGGAGCGTTTGAAGCAGCAGGGAACTTCACACTGCTCCAATGATCTATTGAAGATAGATCTACACACATTCATACTATATAGAACATACTTTTTTTAGCAGTTGTTAAGTAATTACTTATTCAAAATAAGTACCTACTCAAGAGTCTGATTTCGGATGCAGCCAGTGTGTTGAAACTCGCAGTTATGGTAAGGATCTGGACATTTCCCAAAACACACTGGAAGCGCTTGACCAATCACAACACACTGGTCCAGCCAACCAGTTCAGAGGACATTGTGCTTTTTCAGAAGGAGGAGCTTCATAGAGACAGAGTATCTAAACAGAGTATTACTGACAGACTGTAACGCTCTGTGTAGTTCATTATTTTCCCCAGCTCTAGCTGCAACAATGACAAATATGGGGAAAATAGTGTTTTTGAATGTTCAAGCATGAAAACCTGTTAGTAGAGCCCAGAAACAAAACCAATATTTGTAAAAGGGAATAATATGCCATTTAAATGTAATGACTTAAATCCAGATAAATGACTGACTGAATTTTATGTGGAAATATTTGAAGCACAAATCCTGGCTGCGGATGAGAGGAGGAGCTGGTGATGTTGCCCTGCCTGAACTGATGTTTGATCATATTTAAAATATGATCAGTGTGTTTCTTTTTTTGTTTTTCTTGAGTGTTTTCTTGAGTGTCAGCTTGAGTGTTTTCATCGGATATGGTCTTTAGATCAGACTTTTCAGTGAACCGTTGAATAAAATGTTTCAGATGTTTGTTTTGTTCTGTGTGTGCTGGTGGAGACTGATCGGTAAGTTAGAAAAGCATTTTATAATATATTTACGGCTTCATTTCTTTCTGTATCAGAGTAATAAAGCTGCTAGAGGTCAAATGATCATTTTCATCAGTAGAGGTCTCTGTTTTTGACCAAATTTTTTAATTGAAATTTCTGCACTTTCTATTGTTATTGTAAATTTTTCTTGCTCAGATTTCCAAAACCATTAATCTGCTTGCAAATCACAGTCGTCTTTTGTTATTATATCTTAATATCAAGAATTAAAGTGCAAATTCTCTATATTTATCTAATTCAGTGAATAGTTAAAATAAAATCTACAGCTGATTTCAGGCTTTCTAAACAAAAAGGAGATTTAATACATCCATGTTTATTTCTTCTAGGTGTGTCTGGTGCCAAAACAAATGAAATACAGTCAGTGTCAGTGATGGAGGGAGATTCTGTCACTTTACAGTCGGATGTTAGAATAGGCCTACATAAAGATCAAGACATAGTGTGGAAATTTAGAAATGAAACATCTTTCATAGCTAAAAATAACAATAAGAACACTGTAAAAAAAAAATCGTAAAAAAACGGTCAATGACTGGCAGCTACGGCTGCCAAACAAAAACCGTAAAAATAAAGTAAAACATCGTTTAACTTTTACAGAAACGTTCCTTAAATTTTTTACAGAAAAACACTGTTATTTTACAACTATTTCCTGAATTATTACGATCAAACACCTTCATTGTAAAAAAATCCCATAAAAAAACAGTCAAATGACTGTCAGGAACGGCTGCCATACAAAAACCATAAAATTAATGTAAAATATCTTAATTTAAATAAGTGCAAAATACTTTTACAGAAATCTTCATTAATCTTTTTTAACAGAAACACACAGTTAAAACACAGTTACTTCACATTTATTTTCTGATTTATTTACTGAAAAACACGCAGTTAATTACATGCATGATTTGCTTTGACTAAATACGTCACTACATCAGCAACTACAGAGTTACTGTCAGTTAAATAAAGAAACATGCAGCATTTCATCAGTGTTTATTTGCTCATCCTGGACTGAAGCTCAGACTCTACTCTTCAACACAATGGTGACGCACGAAACACACCATACAGAAACACTTTAAACCCCAACAGAACTTTAAACACTAACAGATCTCTCTCTGTTAGTGACTCTTATGGTAAGAGTCTAAGAGAAACTCAGATCAGATAATGTTGGTCACTTTGTAGTGATAATAGTCATCATGTAGAGTCCTGCTCCATTGATACCATCTGAAGTATAACATCTGATTATGTCATTAAATATTAGTTATTCATTTTGCATGACAAAGCTTCTATAAAACATTCTCCAGTGCTGTGATACTCAGATTTTATGAAGTCATTATACAGAAAATATTTGACAGGATCATATAGACTCACTCAGACATCAAGAATCAGCGTATGAATCACAACAATGGTGACAATGAAAAAAAAACTTTTTGGGTTGTCACCATTGTTGAGATTCATATGTTGATTCTTGATGTCTCTAAACAACTAAAAAATGACAAAACATTTTTTTGTAGTATATATATATATATATTTTAAATGCAGATTGTTATAATACTGATACCACAATATTCCAAGGGTCATGTGAAAAATTTTGACATTAACTACAGACTTTGTATAAAGCTAAATTCCACCTACATACTCTGTAATCTATCATATTCAGAGATTTGACTGTCATATCAGAGAATCAGATCATCATATGATGACTATAACATCATCAATTAATGATCGAGATCATCTGATATTTTCTCCAGCATTTATTGCTATGACAAACGTGTATCAAATACACAGTTAAAGCAGCCAGAGAAAAGCAAAAGTTAAAGGGTCATGCTTAAGGGCTCTTAAGGGTCATGACCCCAACTAAAGCAGACACTGATCCCAATCATGGTAACATCAAATTTATTTTAAAGTTTTTTACACTTTATTTAAATTAGCATATTTTACTTTAATTTTATGGTTTTTGTTTGGCAGCCGCAGATGCCAGTCATTTGACCCTTTTTTTTACGATTTTTTTACAATGAAGGTATTTGATCATAATAATGCAGGAAATACCTGTGAAATAACAGTGTTTTTTCGGTTTATTTAAATTAGCATATTTTACTTTAATTTTATGGTTTTTGTTTGGCAGCCGCAGATGCCAGTCATTTGACCCTTTTTTTTTTACGATTTTTTTACAATGAAGGTATTTGATCATAATAATGCAGGAAATACCTGTGAAATAACAGTGTTTTTTCGGTTTATTTAAATTAGCATATTTTACTTTAATTTTATGGTTTTTGTTTGGCAGCCATAGCTGCCAGTCATTTGACCCTTTTTTTACAATTTTTTTTTTTTGCAATGAAGGTATATGATCGTGATTATTCAGGATATACCTGTAGAATAACAGTGTTTTTGAGTTTATTTAATTTATGATGTTTTACAGTTTTTTGGGGAGCTGACAGTCATTTGACCATTTTATCATTTAACTGTTTTGTTACTGTTAAATTACAGATTATATTTGTAATTTTACATACATTTTTATGTAATTTAAGAAAACAGAAAAAATACTGTATGAAAAATACAATCAATTTTCTGTATAAAAAATGTGAATTACTGTAATTTGTCATTAATGTCACAATACCTAAAATAACAGCTGAATTTTTATTTTACAGATATTATTTGTAATTTTACAGTGTTTTGAGTACAATTTAAAATTAAAGAAAATTATCTAAAAAAAATCACAGTTATTTTCTGTAAAATTAGGATTGTTTTTTACAGTGAAGCAAATCTTCTCCACATATGATGTTCCTGATGGGAGATTCAGAGACAGACTGAAGCTAGATGATCAAACTGGATCTCTGACTGTTACTATGGGTTGAATTTTTAATATTTAATTAATTGACTTAAATTATAGCCTATATGTATTTTTTTCCCCATTTTTATCCAAATCAAATCTTTTTTAACTCTTATTTTAAATGTCATGAGTTGTGTGCTATAAATAATACATGATTAAATAACATTATTTATAATCTTAATAACATTCTAATAATAAATCATGCATAATCTTAATACAAATCTAAATAACATTATAATATGAATTAATGATCTGTCTAATAATGCCTTAAAACAATATAAGCGTCCAGCTCGACATGTTTAAATAAAACGCACAGGTTTACTGCGCGTGATCTTGAGACTTGAGTTGTTATGGAAATAAAAAGACACCAAAATGCAATCACGCCCAAATGAGTTTTTCTACTAGTGTAGCCTAATGGATTTTTGATTTTTTGATTTGCCACACTGCAAACTCATTTTAAAATAAATACGGGACAAATAAATAAATAAATACAGGACAGAGTTCAGGGCTGCGTTTCCCGATAACGATGGATCTTAGCACTTACGAGCATTTTCTACGAGCGACTTTAGGAACGTTCGTGTTCATTTCACGTGCGTTTCACAAAAACACAATTAGCACGATCTGTGCTTTAAGTGCTACTTAAGAGTCGCTGTCCGTTTGTCAAGTGCTGAAATGTCACGCTCGTAATTGTAGCACACGCTTGTATTTTGAAATGTATAGCCTAATTGTTTTCATCTGATGTGCATTTTCTACGAGGCCAATAATCTAAAAAAGCACAAACCTATGGGTGGAGAGTGGAGACACCAGCAAAATGGCTAAACCAAAAAAAACAAAGAAAATATTTTTTTTTTAAAGAGGAGATTAATGTCATTTTAGAGGAGGTGGAGCTATACAACATATTATATTCAGCAGGTTTAAGGGCAGTCATACAAATAAAACAAAAACAATACATCTGGGATATTATTGCTACAAAACCGACTGCAACTAGGGGCATTAAAAGTTCAGGGAAGGAGGTCAGGAAGAAGTGGCAGGACTTTGCCAGCCTTGCTAAAAGGAAAAGGGCACTATAGAGGACAACATTTAATAAAACAGGTGGTGGGACCAATGATTCCCCCTTCTCACAGCAGAGGAAGAAAAGGCCTTGTCAATACTTGGCACAAGTGCTTCAGATGGCATTTGTGGTGGTATTGACAACGCCACGTTTTTTCCTGGAAATCCATCCATTATAAACTCCAGAGTCTGTGGTTCTGGTGTTTGTGATGGTCAGAGATCCAGTCTGATGATCCAGCTTCAGTCTGTCACTGAATCTCTCAGTACACTGAACACCTGTACATATCTTACTCTGATCTCCAGTAATTTCAGCGATGTTAATGTTATTAAAATACCATATAATTTCTTCTTGGTTTATTTTTTCTATAAGATATTTTAGAGTGACTGACTCTCCATTAGTACCAACACCTAAAACACCTGAAGAAGAAATTAACAGTTATGAGCCAAACAACAACACAAAAAATCACGTCCATTGTTCATTTTTATAATTGACCAGAAAAGAGATTGCAACAAATAAATGTCTTAGAATGGTACCTAGCAAAATACATACAGACCTATTGAACTAATTTCCGTCAAATATTAAATAAACTGCTTCACGTTCGTTCATCGTTGTCCTAAAGAGACAAGAGAAATGATAACTTACAAATATCTTACCGTACAAAAGTAAATAAATGCGCAATGAGCGCATATTTGAGACATTCTGCATTTTCACAATGTTTGCCTAAAACGACAGCAGATTCGGTGACGTAAAAGTGCTGTTTCACCATTGAAACTGAAAGTAATCTGTGATGCGTCCAATGTTCTTTAAACTGTACAAAACAAAAGTCTTTTTCAGCTTCTGTTTGTATAGATGGGCGGTTAGGCTCGTTTGAGATGAGGAGAAGAGAGGAGAGGAGAGAAAAAAGTGCAGCCAAGACAGACATGCAGATCTCTCTCGTAGAAGTGGATCAGACATCATCATAGGCGGATGTCGCGTCACTCGCGTGATTCACGCTCATGCGCTGTGTTGCTGCTTGCTGGTCATAGTTGGATTTAAGTTTTGTTTTTATGTGAAAATAAATATGATGAACAAGACATTCAAAGCATTTGCTATTTTATTCCATTCGAAATAAGTTCCATTATTTTTTACTTTAATACAGGCATGGTTGTTTTTTTATTATTATATGATAACAGTTATGAAACATACATGGCACTGTAAGACAATTTGGGAATATTCACACATAATTTATACACATAAAAAAATTATATCAGAGTTTTAAAATCAAACATTTTAAAAGAGATTAATACATCACGGTTGTTTAAACCAATGAGCATTAAGCTGTGTTGTCAGCAAGTCGTTTCCCATCGTGCTTTTGATCAGCGCAGTCGGTGGAGAGAAACTTCCGACTGCAGAATCCGACACGTCCGCCTCGTCATCGCCAGTTTTTTTAATATAGGAGGAAGCATTAAAGGTGCACTATGTATGATTTTGCAGTAAAATAACCAAAAACCACTAGGCCAGTGCTTTTGTTCAGTTGATTACTTACAATATGTGACCCTGCCTGTGAAAACCAAGCTAAAGTCATTTTTTTGTGATTCACTGTTTTCTACATAAAATCATCCTACATAATGTAAAGAACATTCTGTGAAAATATAACCTTGATATCTTTAATATTGACTGAGTAAGGCTATGTCAAAGATTTGCTGAATTTCTGGCTCAGAAAATCATGTTTTTGAGAAATTCCAATTTAAAAAAAAAAGCTTATTTTTAAACCTGCAACACATTTGATCCATAATTATCCTCCATATGTGCCATATACCACATTAAAGCTGAGATTCTCCCCTTTTTAGTGATATGAGACACATTTATGGGAAAATTCTTAAAGTTTTGTAAAACAGGCCTATTTATTATGATGCGCATGTCCAAAAAGCATAAAAACATTGAAACGAATGGGGGTACCAGAAGAGCTTGATTGTAGCAACAATTACCATGTCAATTCAGTTGAATGATTTGTATAACTTTATTAGTAAAATGAAATATCAGTGAAAATATAATATCAGACTAATAGCTTGGGGTTCAATCACCAAAACTGGCTCGTCCTCATCATCATGTTGGTCACTGCCTGAAAAAACAAGGAGAATTGTTTCAATTCAAAGCAAGAGACCTAAATGGAGACCTAAACATGCAGGGGGAGGGGGGTTATCCATTTTAAATCCACATTTAAAATGGATAATGAAGCATTTTATATGAAGATATCAGACTGGATCTGATTAATTGAGGGGAGGGCATAGGGACAAGAAACAGGTATGGACATGGCTTCAATTCAGAGTGTAATCAAACAAATAAACATCATGTCATAAACGTAATTAATTTAAACTGACTCAATCCCAATCAACAAATGTAATAAACATTTAAATCCACTATTTTTGCATCACAGGATGAATTCTGTCAGCATTACATTGGCTGAACACTGACAGTAGGCCTATGTTACATATTCAGCATAAAAAAAAAAAATAATGACAAAAACATACCGTCAAATTCCTCGTCAGTTTCGTCAAAGAATGTGTCCTGTTCATCATCACCATCATCCTCCAGAAAATAATCCGCTATAAAACCGGTTAAATCATAATTTGGGGCAATTCCACCGAGATTAATATCTAACAAGCTGTTAGCAATCAGCTATTTTACGTTCCTGCTCATGCTTCGGTGCTGCCATGTCAGATGTCAAAACAACGCAGTAAGTTACCATCCAGCAAACGAATTATATTATTGACACTTACCAGGCCTAAAATGTCCTTAAAATAAGATTAATATTATTGGCAGAATACTGAGCTACAAAACAAATAAGCTGTTCTTAAATGTTTGGCGATGACACGAAACAATCTCCTCAGACATCTGAACCCGGTTTAAGTCGCAATTTTTTTTTCATTGCGTTGACCTGATTGCCGCTCGTGCGGATTGAAATTAAGGTCTGTTAACTCTTTCTAATAGAAATAAGTAGAAAAGAAGTTCCTGAACTGAATGATATAAGAATCAGCAGGTGTTGTTGCGCCGAAAAATAAACCCAGAGACGATTGAAATGTATAGAAAGCCCACGTCCGTTTTTTTTTTTTTTTTTGCGCAAAAAGTATAACGTAGTGTCAATAAAATCATTAATTTTAGTATTTATCGTGTTGTAAATGAAAATGTGAGTATTGCATCTAAAAACCCTTGGTATAATCTATCATTTACAGCAATAAACACACGACCTATTTTTGTCATTTTTATGGCTATGCCTACTTTGACGCTCTTTTACTCATAATTAGATTCTGCGACTTTAGCCGGGGGTTCACACGCGGGGTCACATATCCCAAATGTTTCCAACTATTTGTAAATCGTGAGAAAATAGCGATTTTAACCAAAGAAACGGGGCGTGTGAGCAGGTGTGAGACAGTCGCCAGTTAATGGCGTCATATCCGCATTACCCTCGGTTTCAACTTTTACGGTTTCAACTTTTACGGCAACATAGTATCGTGGACCAATGCAGAAGTTGTAGTTGTAGCGTCTATCAAGCAACTAGCTTGTTTTGCGCAGTTGTTATGGAACACAATTATTCTTTACCGTTTGCAGCTGGTTCTGTCGACAAAGACAAGTCCAAAAAACGTAAACGTAAAAGTCAACCAAACGACCCAAGAAGGTTTTGGGACAAGAAGAGAAATAAAATGAGGATCAACATCAGTGTGGCATTTCCGAAATGGAGAGAACTTCATGACAAACTTCAACTAGACAAAAACGCCGATCTTGCATGCGTTTTAATAGACAGGTGAGTAATTGGTTGGATTCCTTTACTAACAGAAAACTTGAAGACACAGAAGACGGTGTTAGTCTTATTGTTTGAATGTCTTGTTGTATATGCATATGATGTGAAAAATGGTGAGGTAACGCCGTTGTTTTTTTGAATGTACGCCAACTAGCGGCGGAAAAAGTTACATAGTGCACCTTTAATTTGTGAATTGACAAAGCCACAATTGAAGGCAAGGTTGCAATGTTAGCATAAAAGAAAAAAGAAAGAGCAAAGCCTCCTAATGTTGTCATACGCAGGGAAAGAGACCAGAGGCTGTTTTTTTTAAATGGATGTCAATGGAAGAGAAGCTTCACTATGCTGAAAAAAACCCTGCCTTTTTAGGGGGGGAACAGCTTATTTAATGAATCGACAGCCCATTGGCTAATCTTCAACATGGAGCCTCAGGCTCACGCTAAATTTGGCTTGATATATTTTTAGTTTACTTAAAAAAAGAATGCTGTTTTGTAAGACTCAAACGCCTTGGGACAGACTTTGATGCTTCGGGAATGACGGCTATGACGGCTGCAGATTCTGGACTTGGGACCACCGGACTCTGAAGCACTGGACTTGAAATCATCAGAATTGGGAGCTAGATGCAATGTTTAGGGGAAGGTTCCTCCTCTACCTCCCCCACAGTGAAGTGGGAGCCACTTATCCAAATGGTTATAATCCAGGAACTCACTCAGTGATCCTCGAGGACCATCACAGATAAGTGTAGGTTGTAACATGTTATGTAATCCATAGCAAAAGAAGTCAATCAAATCAAAGCCTGGGAGGTCAGTGATATTAGAAATGTCCAGGAACTCTCTGATGTGGTCCACGATATGAGAGTTTCTTGGCGAAGTCAGATGAGTCTCACTGCTGGATCCATATTTGGTCTGTTGTTCTGTAACAGTTGTTTAGTAAAAACAGGACGTTGGATCCAAATGCAGTTGAAGGTTTATTTAAACAAAACGACAGAAGTAAATCCAGGACAGAACAAGATAATCAAAACAACAGAAACTAAAACAAATGCATATGTCCAAAATGGACAACACTGAACTGACGCTAAAAGATCACATGATATTGAAAACATGGTGAATGTAGTACGTCAAGATTACAGTCATACTACACACATTCATAATATAGAACATATATTTTTTTAACAGTCGTTAAGTAATTACTTCAAAATAAGTACCTACTCAAGAGAGCGATTTCGGATGCAGCCAGTGTGTTGAAACTCGCAGTTATGGAAAGGGTCTGGACATTTCCCAAACACACTGGAAGCGCTTGACCAATCACAATACACTGGTCCAGCCAACTGATTCAGAGCACATTGTGCTTTTTCAGAAGAAGGGGCTTCATAGAGACAGGAACTAAACAGAGTATTACTGACAGACTGTAACGCTCTGTGTAGTTCATGAGGAAATATTTGGAGCACAAATCCTGGCTGCGGATGAAAGGAGGAGCTGGTGATGTTGCCCTGCCTGAACTGATGCCTGATCTTTAAAATATGATCAGTGTGTTTCTTTTTAGTTTTTCTCCCTGAGTCAAACAATGTCTGATCATGGTTAATTGTTTCCATAGATTAAAAAGTCAAAAAGCTAGTAGCAGGTCAGCAAGAAACTCTTCACCTATAAACACACCTGATCTGAATGCTCACTCTCACCTACAAGATGTTTGTCCACCCAACAGATCAAGTTTCTGTAAAACCGACCGCAGCAAGTTCAGTTTGACTCAGAAGATGAACGTCACATGGCACATGGTTTTAACTGTGCGCTTTAGTGTTTCCATACACTAAAACTACAAATATATACAACCATTTTAAAATCAATAGAGTCAGGCTCCATTTTAGTTTAAACCTTCAAACTTAAAAAAAGCAAAATAACAATCAATGTCAAAAAGTGATAAAAAATGAAGAATGGTTTACACCTTCATGAATGGCTCACACAGACAGACACACACACACACACACACACATTTTAAACGTATTCATGTTCAGTGCATCAAACGTTGTCAAAGGGAGGATTCACGAACTAGATGAACAGCTTGAGTGTTTTCATTGGATATGGTCTTTAGATCAGACTTTTCATTGAACCGTGGAATAAAATGTTTTATATGTTTGTTTTGTTCTGTGTGTGTTGGTGGAGACTGATCGGTAAGTTATAATAGCATTTTATAAAATATTTACGGCTTAATTTCTTTCTGTATCAGGGTAATAGAGCTGCTAGAGGTCACATTATCGCTTTAATCAGCGGAGGTCTCTGTTTTAAAAAGTTTTTTCCAAAGTTTTTTATCGAAATTTCTGCACTTTCTGTTGTGATTGTAAATTTTTCTTGCTCAGATTTCCAAAACCATTAATCTGCTTGCAAATCACAGTTGTCTTTTGTTATTGTATCTTAATATCAAGAATTAAAGTGGAAATTCTCTCCAGCAATTTCTAAGATATATTTAAAAAAATTATTCTGCATATGAAACTACAGAGTGCAAGTTTGGATAAAAAGTGTGGAAACCCTGAGTAAATTAAATGAATCAGATGCAGTGAGCCTGTTTTGTCCAATGATCTATGAGAATAAATTAAGATGTAATTATCACCATGTATTTATTCTTTAAAAACTTTACACTTTGATTTTACTCTACTGCAGATAAGTTTAAAATACAATAAATATCTATCAGTGAATAGTTCAAATAAAATCTACAGCTGATTTCAGGCTTTATAAACAAAAAGGAGATTTAATACGTCGATGTTCATTTTCTTTTAGGTGTGTCTGGTGCCAAAACAAATGAAATACAGTCAGTGTCAGTGATGGAGGGAGATTCTGTCACTTTACAGTCTGATGTTAGAATAGGCCTACATAAAGATCAAGACATAGTGTGGAAATTTAGAAATGAAACATCTTTCATAGCTAAAATTAATAATAAGAAGCAAATCTTCTCCAAATATGAAGCAAATTCCTGATGCAAGATTCAGAGACAGACTGAAGCTGGACGATCAAACTGGATCTCTGATCATCACAAACACCACAACTGAACATACTGGAGTTTATGAAGTACTGATAAGTGGAGCGAAACTGACATCAAAAACATTCAGTGTTTCTGTCTATGGTAAGCTGAGATTGTTTCTCTAAACATTCACATGTTTGTTTTATAAATTTACACTAAACATTCACTCTTAACATTAAAGTAAAAATAAAAATGCTGATTTTTTCATATTTATGTTTAATCTTTTACATTTTCCAGCTCTTCTGCCTGTTCCTGTCATCATCAGTAACTCTTCACAATGTTATTCATCATCATCATCATCATCATCATCATCATCATCATCATCTTCATCTAACTGTTCATTGGTTTGTTCATCAGTGTTGAATGTGAGTGATGTGACTCTCCTGGTACGCAGGAATGAGTGTATTGTCCAGCATCAGTGTGTGTGATCTCAGCATCAGTCTCTCTCTACCTCTGGAGGTGGAATATCAGGATAAAAACACCTCCAGCTGTGTGCTGAACAATCCCATCAGCAACCAGACCACACATCTGGACATCAACACACTCTGTCACACATGTGCAGGTACCACAGCACTGATGATATATGTGTGTATTTACTGACCTGTTCTCTGTCTTGTGACTCATTCTTTCTGTATCATTACAGCACTGAACACACATTCTTCTTCAGTCTCTCAGATAGTGTTGATCTCTGCCGCTGCTGGAGCTCTGATGATTGTTGTTATAGTAGTAATCTGCAAGAAACACAGAAAAACTGACCGAGAAGGCAAGTGTTTTACCTACATCTTTTAATAAAGTAGGTTAATATAAAAGAATACTCTAATGTTATAATTGTATTATAATTATTTTCATAATTGTCGTAGTTAATGTCATCTAGTTCTCTTACGAGAGGTTCTCTCGTATTGCGTAAATTAGCTTACGCTACGGGAAAGATTCATCTTTTCGAGATATTGAAGCTAGGGGTGTCCATGGTTAACCGATTAACCGTTAAAAATTGCGTAACCGAGTGAAACATTTTGCTCGGTTAAGTGGCGTCAATTGCGTGCATTGAATTTAGTTGTAATACATTTTTGCACCACCAGAGACCCCCAGAGCGCTCCCAGACATTTGTAATCTCCACAAGTAGTAGTCATCATGACCAGTTTTCTAATATGAAGCGGGCAAAGAAAAGCACAGCGTGGGAGCACTTTAAAATCGAGAATGACGAGGCAAAATGCAAGTATTGCAATGGGTGTAGATAAATGTTGTTGTACGCATTTATTTGACTGTTTCTTTGCACAAAGTTTCTAAAAAAAAAAAAAGTCAGGGACCTAATTTAACTGCTCTGACCTTACCACTGCGTTTTATTTCTATAAATTAATTTCGTTTCAAATGTGGTCCAACCAGTTATTAATAGGGCTGTTTACGTTCGAAAATCGATTGCACAATCAATCGGAGCAACCAACATAAGTTTAGAAAACGAAAATAAGGAATCGATTGTAACGACCTTCTCTCGGAGCGCGTCCAGCACGTCTCGATAACGTTACGCCCGCAGCGAACGCGCGTCACACAGTAGATTCTGACAAACACACATAACACCAAATTATACTTCTGCATAATGTGTCTCTCTTTTTACAACAAAAACGTGAATGCTGCCGGTATTCAGACGGTCTCATGTATAGGCTACAGATAAAGATTCGGGCTACAATCGCCAACTAGGCTAAATTTGTTTGACATTTCTAATCGTAAACACAGCCACGTTGAATCCTGCAGTGATGTTCTTCAGTGATGTTATGGCAGTCCACTCTGCTTATTGCTTTTCCAGAATGTTGCACTCCTGTTTGTAATTGCGCACAAAACTGCATGCCAATAAATCATCATAAAAATCATCATAAATATTGCTGAGCTGTGCGCGTCTCAAGCGCCCTCTTTACGTTCGTCCTAATGCCTGTTAGTTATCCGTGGATTCGCCTTTATCTGCCGTTGAAAACGGAAACGTCTTTAGACATGGAAAACCGATTTTACAATCGAATCTATGAACACTTATGTCTCAAAAATTGAACAGGATTTTTCACAAAAGTGACAGGCCTAGTTCTTAAAGGTGTTAAAAATGAACTACCCCTTTCTCGTGTGTCTGTATCTCGGGGTTGCGGCGCGCACACTATGGTTAACCGAGTATTAACCGCTAAGGGCCTCGGTTAACGGTTAATGAAAAACTTGAAAACGTGCAGCCCTAATTGAAGCCAAAAAATTATCCTTAATTTTTGTATCCATTGTCAACGCAGTGCAGCAGCTAGCAGACCTAGAGCAGGCTGTCTAGCGTGCTCATAGGCTGCCCTGCGGGAACTGCAGCAGCCTACCACGTGACGTCACGTCCAATGAAGGGCGCTCGCGCCTTCACAGCGTCAAAGCCCGCCAGTATGGGCGTGGCTTAGCATATATAAGCAGGGCTCGTAGGCTGTATTCTCTGATTTTCATTTCTTCAGCGAAGCTCTTGTATCGCTGGATCTTGAGAGAAGCCGCCGCCGTTGAGGAAGCGATAAGCCAACCCAGGACAGCGCTAGAAGCAACCGGCCGTCTACGCCACCTTCAGCCATCCGTGCGAGCTACGCTATCCGGCGACGTATCCTTTTACCTCTACATTACTCTAAAAGAGCAGCGAGCGTCTTTTTCAAGATGCCTCGCACTTCCTGCGGCTCGTGTGGAGCCACGCTCAGCGACGGAGACCGCCACGAGATCTGCGCTCTCTGCCTGGGCCAGGAACACGCAGCCCTCGCCCTCTCGTCTGGAGGATGCGAGCTCTGCGACACGCTTCCGATGTCGACCCTGCGGGCTCGACTCGAAGCGTTCAACCCCACTCCACCCTATGCGGGACCGCGCAAAAAGAAGCGCCGTTCCCATAGGATGCCGGAGCCTGTGGCCACCACGACGTGCTCGCCGGATACCGTCCCTCGAGCCTCGCTCTCGCCTTCTCCGCCTCACTGCCGTCGCTTCTGATGACAAGGCCGAGGAACAGGCCACAAAGGACTGCTGTTCCATCCTGGCATCGGACAGCGAGGAATGGTCGTCTCACCGCTCCTCCGCCTCTTCGATCCAGGAATACGGCCGGACCCGGGCTGGAGTGGACGCTGAGCTGTTGCGCCTCCTCTCCCAGGCTGTCAAACGACTCGGGCTCGAGTGGTCGCCGCCGAAGGAGCCCGCACCGAACAGACTCGACGGCTGCTTCCTTCAGAGTCGCCGCCGTCCAGCGACCGCAGCCAGGCCCGCCCCATTTCTGCCTGAACTTCACGCAGAACTGGCTAAGTCGTGGAATGACCTTTCTCCACGAGGCTCCAATCCCACTTCTCCGCGTCGCTCTCCCAAGTGGACGGCGCCGCCGAGAAAGTATACTCTGCCATTCCCCCGGTGGAAGAGACGGTCGCAGCGCACTTTTGCCCGCCCTCCGCGAGATGGCGCTCAAGGTCTGCCCTCCCGTCCACGGCCTGCAGAGCCACATCCGCCCTTGTCGGCCGCGCATACACCGCCGCCGGACAGGCCGCTTCCGCTCTGCACTCGATGGCTGTGCTACAAATTCTACAGGCCGACCTCCTCCGTGAATGGGATGAGAAGGGCCGGGACCCAGCTGCCGTTACAGACTTGAGGAGCGCGACGGATTTATCACTCCGCGCTACCAAGACCGCAGCTCAAGCCATCGGAAGGTCTCTGTTGACCGTCACAGAGAGGCACCTCTGGTTGACGCTTGCCGACATGAGGGAAACCGAGCGCGCCACCTTCCTCAACGCGCCTCTTTCCCCTACCGGTCTCTTCGGCCCAGCGGTGAGCGGGCTCGTCGACCGTTTTTCGGAGGTTCAAAAGACCACGTAGGCCATGAATCTCTTCCTGCCTCGACACTCGAGTTCCTCTACAGGCCGCTCACGTGACCCGCCGCCTGCACGAACCACCACTCAGCGTCCATCACAGCCTAGCCAGCCTTGATCAGCCTAGGTCGCGCTCGGACAGCCGTCACAGACCGCCGCCCACCAGAGGGCCTCGGCAAAAGATTGCGCTGAAGCCCGAGCACGCAAAGCCTTCCTAGCGTCAGCAGGAAGGAAAAGACGGCCGAGTCCCGCTGCGGCCGGACCGCCGTGAAAGCTTTTCTTCCTGCCAGTCCCCTGCAAACAGGCTACTGCAGTGGTTCATTTAGCAGACAAGGAGCCGATAGAAAAACCCTCTCGCCTGCACACAAACCCCGTCACGGCGACCCAGAGAAATCTATTAAAGAGTATAATTTCTGGTTATCCCGATGGTGTTTTAAGTGTCGAGAAAGTGCCCACTTCCCAGTGTTCACCCCTACACACAAGCACAACACTTCCCGTGTCATTTACAGAGCCCACTCTCATAAAGCAGGCAAAAGCTGCTCGAGTGTTGAATGTAAGAAGTGTGTTTAGTCAGGTTATGAATGTAAGTCACATGCCCGCTGGCAAGCACTCACGCTTACTAACACATGCCTCTCCCCGAGCACCGCCCGTGCATCTAAGCGTTGTCACAAAACGCAGGGCGATCATAAAACGCTCCCCATCCAAAGCGATCGGGACGTCAAGTTTATGTGTAAGTCTCGTGCCCGCACAAAAGCGCTCACGCTTACTAACATACACTTTGCCCAAGGCTCCGCTCGCGCAACACGAAGTGATAAAAGGGCGCTCCCCATTCACGGCAATCGGGACGCCTCTTATGTATCAGCCTGTCACGGCTGTCAGCGAGCTGCTGCTGAGTCGACGCGCGGCCAGTCACTAGGAAAGAACGAGCTCGTCATCCGCTTCCTTAGAGGAGCCAGAAGGATGAACCCTCCGCGCCCCCCGTCGGTTCCTATGTGGGATCTTTCGTTGGTCCTCAAGGCCCTGAAAGCTTTCCCCTTTGAACCACTAGATTCCGTGGAGTTAAAGTACCTATCACTCAAAACCGTTTTCCTAACAGCCCTGTCATCAGTGAAACGTGTGGGGGACTTACACGCGCTGTCCGTCAGCGCCGCGTGTCTCGAGTTTGGGCCAAATGACTAAAAAGTCATCCTCAAATATAGACACGGCTATGTTCCTAAAGTGATTGGCACTCCCTTCAGAGCACAGGTCATTTCTCTATCGGCTCTGCCTTCATCCGATAACGAGAGCGACATTAATCTCCTCTGCCCAGTCAGGGCGCTGAGGGTTTACACTGCGCGTTCCGCCCCTTTCAGGCGCTCGGAGCAGCTTTTCGTTTCTTTGTTGGGTGCACCAAGGGTCTCGCCACCTCGAAACAAAGCCTATCCAGATGGATTGTGGACGCTATAGCAGCCACTTACGCGTCGACAGGTCTGCAATGCCCCCTGGGCATCAGGGCTCATTCCACCAGAGGCATGGCCTCTTCGTGGGCATGGTCCAGCGCAATTTCTATTCATGACATATGTGTGGCGGCGGGCTGGGCCTCCCCTTCCACCTTTGTCAGGTTTTATAACCTAGAAGTTCCTGCTCTGCAGGCAAAACTTCTGTCAGTTGAAGTGAGATGTACGTTCTGTCCAGATATGTTCGTGCGCAGGCTACTATACTAGTATACTAGCTCTTGTAGTTGAGCTGCACTATTGGGTATGTGCTATATGCTTATACAGACCGGCGACGCCGCTCTGTATTCCCTATGAGTGTTTATGTACAAGTGCTGGCCCGCGTTGCTGGCCACCTTATTTCCCACTTATTTGGGTTCCCCGGAAAGCCCTGGGACTCATTGTGGATGCTTGGCGCGCACGGCGTTGACAAAGGGTTCCCGTAGCTAAGCAAACTTACGCAATACGAGAGAACCTCTCGTAAGAGAACGTATCGGTTACCTAACATGACCTCGGTTCTCTCTAGAAGAGGGAATGAGTATTGCGTAACCTCCCGTGCTCGCGCCACGAGCGTCTTTCGCTTCAGTCGATGAAAACCAGAAAATACAGCCTACGAGCCCTGCTTATATACGCTAAGCCATGCCCATACTGGCGGACTTTGACGCTGTGAAGGCGCGAGCGCCCTTCAATGGACGTGACGTCACGTCGGGCTCAGTGGTAGGCTGCTGCAGTTCCCGCAGGGCAGCCTATGGGCACGCTAGACAGCCTGCTCTAGGTCTGCTAGCTGCTGCACTGCGTTGACAATGTATACAAAAATTAAGGATAATTTTTTGGCTTCAATATCTCGAAAAGATTAATCTTTCCCGTAGCGTAAGCTAACTTACACAATACTCGTTCCCTCTTCTAGAGAGAACCGAGGTTACGTTAGGTAACCGATACGTTCCTTTTTATTAGAAGAAACCAAAATCATTTTTGCGGTTATTGGGTTTGGCACTTATATTGAAAAATGTATTTATGTCATATCATGTCACTGGACCGCACTCTTTACTCGTCTCACTCACACAAACTGCATTAAAACACACTTCAAATGCAAACACAGAAATACATTTATACATTATTTCAAGAACAAAACAACTTTTTCCGATTTATGAACCATCTTGCATGTGTAAAGATGCAGTCTGTTCCTGGTGTTCAAATAAACATTGTTTTTTATTATTGTTCAGCTTTAAAGGGGTGGTTTACTGCTTTTTTTCTTTGCATGATTGTGTTTATGGGGTGCAATAGGGTAATTCCAGCGTTATGGATGTGACATTTGAACTCATAATGACAGGTGAAATGTCTCAGAAAAAAAAAACTTCTTACAATATTTAAATTGGAAATGCATATTCTCAGAGCACCCAATCTGGGGAATTGACAGGCAAAATATGTTTTTCTAAAATATATTTAAGCACCCCCAAAAAGGAAAATATGCATGCGTTATGGATGTGACGGGAAATGACAGAGTTTTTGGTATACTGTTCGATTTCTTTTAAAGTCTGTGAACTTTTAAATCCAATGTATAAATATTGCTATCCACATGATGAAGGGGTCTTAGCTGAACATAAAAATATCAATGTTTAAAATATATATATTTTTCTGAAGTGTATTATGAGGAAAAACCAATGTTATGGATGTGACAAAAACCCTGTTATGGATGTGACGCGTCTGAAATACATAGAATCTGTTTGGAAAATCAACAATCAAACCATCATGGCACTTTTGTTGACGCATAATGGCTGTGTTTTCACATTAAGAAGACTGTCTGAAATGATTCTGAAGATCCCCCCCCCCCCCAATTATGAATTAGTTATTTTTTTAGCTTGGATCTTACTGTACATCTTAATTCAATATGTAAAATAATTGACAATAAGAGAAGATGAGGGTGAAGATATTTATTTGATTTATGTATTTCATTCGTTCATGCTTAACACTTTCATCTTTATAATTGTAGTTCATGAAAATTCTTCTTAACTAATGATATAAAGTAGGTTGTTATATTGTCATGGTATCTTATCTGAGGTGATGACTCTGAGGTGACAAGGCTATTTGATATGACACATTAATATAACTAGATTTTTATTCAATTTATTTTCCCTGATTGTGTGCGGTTTTTAGTATCATCTTACCATTTTATCCATCTGTCGTTGTGGTAGGCGTTTAGCTTTAAGATAACGCTATCTTTTAGCTGTCAAAACCTGAGCTTGAATGACAGGAAGCGCGAGCGAATTAGAGGGCGCCTGTTTCGCGCCTAAACCAATCAGGTTCCTCGCACAATTGCAGGACGCCTCTCGACTAGGACGTGAATAGGCTACTATAAACACATAGAAGGAACATTAAAGCAGAGACTATTACGGAAGACAGTCAAAATTAAAATACATTAACAATTAATGTTTGTCATATAGGAGTTCAAATCACAGGTTTCCTCCACAGTCAGGTGAACCGATGGACATTATTGTCCGTAGATGTGAGTCACTAGCAATCATGTAACGCCTACGCGAGTCAAAATCATCACATTTTATTTTGTATAAAAATGATTTGACAAAATAATTGACGCAATATTATTAGCCTATTATTATTATTATTGTCAGCGTGATCGTACCGAGCCTCTAAAGGGACGTGGTGGTGGAAAAAGCACATACAGATTACACAATCAGAGAGTTGCCTATTTCTTTTCGTTTTTTCGCTTTCTATAGATAGGCTATATTTCTGAGAGGCATACGTTGAGTTTCTGTTCAGTTATGAGACGCGCTCAAGTTTACGCGTTGCAAGTGATCGCACCTCCATGCTATATTTGCTTATTTATTAAATCCAGGCAATTGGTTGATGAAACTTTGATTTAAAGTTAAGATACAATTTATACAAAACGAAATTCACTTTAAATAAAATCTTTCTACAAAACAAAACTTGAAATAAAGTGGCCAAAATCATTTCTGTCATGAAACAGATCACAATAGTCATATGCATGATTTAATATGAAGCGTCCGTAACGGTCACGTCCGTAACGCATTATTATGGTTGTTCAGAGCAAAGTAGCGAGATGAATTGTCTATCCTAATAAGCATAAACATAATTTAGCTTTGTAAATAAAGTTTCAAGTTATTTGCATTTATAATTGTCATATTAAAACTCCAGTAGGTCACTTTTGTAAACAAATATTTGTTAAAACTGTCATTATGTCCTGACAGTAGAATATGAGACAGATAATCTGTGGAAAAAATCAAGCTCCTCTGGCTCCTCCCTGTGGTCCTATTGCCATTTGCAGAAATACACCGCTCCCGGTCAGAAACAACCAATCAGAGCCAGGAGGAATGTCTTAGCAGTGTCAATCACGCTCGTGTACGCGCTGATCACCCCTCTCTTGCACAGCGCGAGCGCGTACCGTCGTTCGTGACTCTCCTGTTCCAACTCGTTCATCCAAATGAACGAATCTTTTTTCCGAGTCATTTCGTTCATTCAACGAATGAAATGACTCGAAAAAAGATTTGTTCATTTTGAAACAGGAGAGGAACGTGCATCACAGAACAGAGCAAGGCGAGCATTTGTGCTTATAAAATTAAAGTTTTGTATTTATTTTTGAAATGACCGATCGTTTCGCTAGATAAGACCCTTATTCATCGTCTGGTATCGTTTAAAGCCCTTTGAAGCTGCACTGAAACTGTCATTTGGTCCTTGAAACGTTTGTGTCGTCCATTATGGAGAAAAAGCCTGGAATGTTTTCATCAAAAACTTTAATTTCTTTTCGACTGAAGAAAGAAAGACATGGACATCTTGGATGACATGGGGGTGAGTATATTATCAGCAAAAGTTTTTTTTTAAAGTGAACTAATCCTTTAACGTTATTTTACTAGCTATGTATAACTTATAGAAAGAGTGCAACGTTATAAAGTTACATGTATTGCAAAATACATAATGATTTGAGGACCAAGTTTGTAGTCAAAGTATGGGCAGGCCATAGTCAATGTAAAGCATATTGTTGATGTTTCGTCCCTATTAGTGAATGTTCCATAACTGTTTATAATCCGCCGTCATCAGTGGTCCTGTTTACTAGCCTGCATGTTCACGGCAGGCTCCGCTGTGGGGGAGGAGCTATGGAGGGAGGGCTGTAGCGCAGCACAGAGCAAGGGGGTTGGACCTGTAAGTTGTGCTTGTTCAAATTTTCAGGCTAAGTCAACATTTTCTCAAAACTCCCTACTGCAACTTTAAATAAACTAAACCTTTAAAACGTTATGGACGTGACAGTGGACTGAAGCATCAAGACCTCTTTATTATAGCCCTTATAAATTCAACAGGCAGTGCTGTTATGACCAAATTAGTATATTTATTTCTCAGGCATGCCTCCATCTTTCTGCAAAATGCTTACTGTTAAAATAAAGTTTAAAAAGGGGGGTCTTTGATACCTTTTTTTGAAAGCATGAAATATGGCTGGTTGAAAATGTAATTTAAGCATTGTTGCTCACCTCATATCTGGTGGATAAACAAGGCAATTTTCTTAAATTTTTTGTTAAAGCACATTAATACAGTATGTTACAGGCCTAAATGGACAACTTAAAAAGGTTTTTGTTCTTTTGGTTAAAACTTTATTTTTTCATGATAAAGATGACCTTTGCATGGAATTGCCCAATATAACATGTCTAAGTGTTTTTTTTTTAAAAAAGCCTTATTTTTCATAAATTTCACCTTTATTGTAAGCCGCTTTCTCCTCTGTCATTTGAACGACCAGTTGACTTCCTGATTCTATGAAACCACTCCCTCAGAAACAGGCAATGGGCTCAGATTGGTTAGTTGGGCCGGTGTGTTGTAATTGGCTAAACTGCGTAGTGCACGTAGTCGGAAACTTCACGCCCATTACCTTTACAGGCGAAAGCTGCATGTGCTCCGGTCAAACGTAAATAGTGACAATAGCCTACTGCCATATCAGTTTGAGCCAGAATCAGACCCAGAAAGAGGCAATGAAGAGAGTCAAGCAGAACCTCCCCACGGCTCTTACAAAACGTTTCTGAATGGTACATTTTATTATTATTATTCTATTCTATTCTTTTCTATTCTACTATTATTATAAGCATTTCGATACGTTGTTACTTGAAAATGCTACTGCTGCTTATAGCTTTTGAGATACGGTTTTCTCCAGATTAGGGATGCACCGATACCACTTTTTAAGGATCGAGTACGAATACCGATATTTTTTTCCTGGTACTCGCCGATACCGATGCCTGTTGTACTGGGGGGGGGTTCTCGTTTTATGTGGCAATTTTTTAAGAACAACACAATGAGACTAATGAACAAAGGGCAAAACCAAGGACATAATGAATGTAATTTTTACCTGCCTGTCACAAAGTTGTCAAAGTGCTAAAGAAATCACAGACAACAAGACAATCAAATTTGTCATAAAGTGCCAAAGAAATCACAGAACAAATGTTTATAACATAACACTGAGTAACAATGTAATCACAGCCGAAAGTGTAAAGTGAAATATTAGAGTGTACTATTAAATCTAGCAACACTATAACTGCAGGAAGAGTGTTCATAAGAATTAAGAAATATAAGCTAAGGATATACGTGAGGTCACGCGTCACGTGAGGTATCGGTCTTTGGTATCGGGGTATTTTTACGAGTACGAGTACAAGTACATGAGCTTGGTATCGGCCGGTGCATCCCTACTCCAGATTAAACATTTAATATAACTGAATAAATGACAGAGTAATACCGTTTTTTAAAAGTTATTGTTTTATCGATATAATGAACAACCGTTTATCTATTCACAAAACTTAGTTTACTCAGTGTATCGTTTTCTTTAGGTGTACACGTTTGTCTTACACACACAAAATAGCATCGAACTAACTGGCTACTATAAACAAACAGCGTTGGCATTGGTTTACGTTCTTGATCAAATCGAAAAATTACGTCATAAAGTATACATGGAAAATACATTTACAAAATTAGTACATAATTACAAATTCAGGTCCAAAATGTTTGTACGCGTTTGTCATCAGACACACGAAATAGCATAACTAAGTGGCTACTAAAGCCAGCGCTGGCATTTGTTTACGTCCTTGATCAAACTAAAACATTACGTCTGAAATCATACATGCAAATACATTTTAAATTATTAAGTCTTACTTACTGGCTGTGGCCCAACAACTGCTGCCTCTGGTTTTAAAGTTGGAACTGCTTCATGTTTTAGTAACAGTTGAATCCGGTGTTGCACCGGCATTGATTTCGTGGAGTTTCTGGAAGCTGTCTTCCGTAAAATGCGCAGCACAGAGAACTAAATTACGATTGTAATTTTCTGGAACATAATCAAACATAAATTGTAGCCATTGTTGACGAACTACAGCGTCCGTAGGAAGCCCGAACACAGAAGACCTGACAGCTGGGTGAAAATAACACACTTTCGACGGCATGGCTACTGCTCTCCACTAGCTATAGAGCTGGTAAGTCCCGCCCCTTCACTGCGGTCAAGCCAGCCGCGGTTTGAAAATACACGGTCAAGCCAGCCGCCAAAAAAAGTGTGTGCGCGCCTATTACTATGAGTATGGTAATTTCAGTAAGGGCTGCGAGAGGGAACGTGCTCTCTCCCCTATGGCGCTCTCTCTCTCTCTCTCTCTCTCTCTCTCTCTCTCTCTCTCTCTCTCTCTCTCTCTCTCTCTCTCTCACTCTCTCTCTCTCTCTTCCTTTTTTCTTCCTTTCTTTCTATCTTTTTCTCTCTTTCTTCCTTTTTTCGTTCTTTCTACCTTTTCTCTATTTTTTCTTTCTTTCTACCTTTTCTCTATTGTTTCTTTCTTTCTCTCTTTCTTCCTTTTCTCTTTCTTTCTACCTTTTCTCTATTTTTTCTTTCTTTCTTTCTCTCTTTCTTCCTTTTTTCTTTCTTTCTATCTTTTTCTCTCTTTCTTTTTTCCTTTTTTCTTTCTTTCTTTTTCTTCTTTCTTTCTTTCTTTCTTTCTTTCTTTATTTATTTCTCTCTTTCTTCATTGTCTCTCTTTCTTTCTCTCTCTTTCTTCCTTTTTTCTTTCTTTCTATCTTTTTCTCTCTTTCTTCTTTCTTTCTTTCTCTCTTTCTTTCTTTCTTTCATGTTAGTTGCACATATTTGTGAGAGACAATGTAACAAGATGCTTTCTTTTTTCTCTCTTTTTATAGGTCACATCTCAAGAAATAGTTTTATGTAAATGTTTACAGCACAAGAAGACAAAATAAAGTATTCACTCTTTCTAAATAAATTTACTGCATATGGTTTAATGTTCTCTTGTATTCAATGTGCCATACAGTATACAAACCCCATGCGAAACACGATGGACATTTTCGACTTCAGAGGCCCTTAAAGACCTCATTTCTAATAAGTAGAAAAAAACAATGATCGGATTTAATACAGGACGTCCCATACAGTATACAAACCTAATATCAAACCATTTTACTGTAGCATTTTGGAGATATGACACTTTAATTGAATTCAGAGGTGTATAAATACCACATTTCTAATAAGTAGAAAAAAACAATGATCAGGTTTAATACAGGACTTCCCATACATTATGCACACCTCATATTAATACATTTTACTGTAGCATTTTGGAGATATGCCACTTTAATTGACTTCAGAGGTGTATAAATAACTCATTTCTAATGAGTAGAAAAAAAAAACAATGATCAGGTTTAATACAGGACGTCCCATACAGTACACACACCTCATATTAATCCATTTTACTGTAGCATTTAGGAGATATGCCACTTTAATTGACTCCAGAGGTGTATAAAGACCTCATTTCTAATAAGTAGAAAAAAACAACGGTCAGGTTTAATACAGGACGTCCCATACAGTACACACACCTCATATCAAACCATTTTACTGTAGCATTTTGTAGATATGACACTTTAATTGACTTCAGAGGTGTATAAATAACTCATTTCTAATAAGTAGAAAAAACAATGATCAGGTTTAATACAGGACGTCCCATACAGTACACACACCTCATATTAATCCATTTTACTGTAGCGTTTTGGAGATATGCCACTTTAATTGACTTCAGAGCTGTATAAATAAGTCATTTCTAATAAGTAGAAAAAAACAATGATCAGGTTTAATACAGGACGTCCCATACAGCACACACACCTCATATCAAACCATTTTACTGTAGCATTTTGGAGATATGCCACTTTAATTGACTTCAGAGGTGTATAAAGACCACATTTCTAATAAGTAGAAAAAAATAACGGTCAGGTTTAATACAGGACGTCCCATACAGTGTGCACACCTCATATTAATCCATTTTACTGTAGCGTTTTGGAGATATATGCCATTATTCTATTTTAAACACCTATAAAAACCTCATGTCTAATAAGTAGAAAAAAACAATGGTCTATTTCTATACGGGACGTCCCATACAGTGTGCACACCTCATATCTAACCATGATTTTACTGCAGCGTTTTGGAGATTTATGCCATTATTCTACTTTAAACACCTATAAAAACTCATTTCTAATAAGTAGAAAAATACTTTGTGAGGTATATCTCGCGATCAACGCAATGCAATTATGCATACTTATATGATTTACATATGGGTCTCTTGAGGGGCTTCTACAAAACCTCACTCAAGTTTAGTAAAAAGCCCGAAACAATTATGCTTGTTGTATTCTACTCATTGAGACCTTTCAAATGACATATGGCACATGACTATCTGAGCTGTATGATGTTTTGACATATTGCAGTATGTAATACAAAAAAGTACTTCATAAATTATGAAAACATTTTTTTTTCTATTTATTAGCAAATAACTCAGCACTACTTAGGAGTTTATCAAATTGGCTACATTCATTGTAAATTTCAGACTCTAAGCTTTCAAATGACACCTATTTTAAGTTGATCAAGGTAATATTTTTGAAAAATATTATTATTATTTTTTATCGCAGCTAGGTGGCGCCAGCTGGCGGTACACTCCGTTTTAGAGGGATTACTCAGCACTCGTTAGGAGTTGATCAAAGTGATTAGATGCATTAAAAACTCTAAGCTTTAAAATGATACCTATTATTCCATTTCAGGGGTTGCTTAGAAATTTGAATCTGAATTTTTTTTTCCCTAGGGGGCGCCCCGTTGCCCCCGGTACCGGGGGCGTTGGTTTGTAACAGGTTAATGAACTGTCTAATAATGCCTTAAAACAATATAAGCGTCCAGCTCGACATGTTTAAAAAGAAAACACAGGTTTACAGCGCGTGATCTTGAGACTTGAGTTGTTATGGAAATAAAAATACACCATAATGCAATCACGCCCAAATTAGTTTTAGTGTAGCCTACTTTATTTATTTTTTTTTTTTTTATTTGCCACACTGCAAACTCCTTTTAAAATAAATACGGGACAAATAAATAAATAAATACGGGACAGAGATCAGGTCAGTAAATACACACATATATCATCAGTGCTGTGGTACCTGCACATGTGTGACAGAGTGTGTTGATGTCCAGATGTGTGGTCTGGTTGCTGATGGGATTGTTCAGCACACAGCTGTAGGTGTTTTTATCCTGATATTCCACCTCCAGAGGTAGAGAGAGACTGATGCTGAGATCACACACACTGATGCTGGACAATACACTAATTCCTGCGTACCAGGAGAGAGTCGCATCACTCACATTCAACACTGATGAACACACCAATGAACAATTTGATGATGATGATGAACATTGTGAAGAGTTACTGATGATGACAGGAACAGACAGGCGAGCTGGACAACGTAAAAGAATAAACAGAAATATGAACGAATCAGCATTCTTATTTTTACTTTAATGTTAAGAGTGAATGTTTAGTGTAAATTTATTAAACAAACAAACATGTGAATGTTTGGAGAAACAATCTCTACTCACCATAGACTGAAACACTGAATGATTTTGATGTCAGTTTCGCTCCACTTATCAGTAGTTGATAAACTCCAGCATGTTCAGTTCTGGTGTTTGTGATGCACATAATATCAAATGTGTTTGTTGCAAATTCACATGACCAACTTGTTCCCATGTTTGATTTATTTTATGTTTATACTTTTTGAGCACATTAAGAATAATTTTTTTTAACAACAGTGCAGATTGTCTCTTTACGGAGTGCTGACACGAATACATGGAAAAGAGAACCACAAATGAAAAACAATGCATACATATGTGCTTCTTTCTGCCTGAAAGTATAGGCCTAAAAGTGTTTTTCTTTTTGTGTATAGTTTATAAATGAGGTGTTATATCCTACATGTAGGCTAGAAACGTTTGTCCTTTATACCAGCCAGCAAGTGGTCTATGCCTACTAATTAAAAAAATCTTTTGTTTGAAAACATATATTAACATTTCTGACTGTTGGTTTGATTATTCTAAAATCACCCATACAAAATGCTTTTTCAGCATTAGGTTATCTTCAGAGATAAAGTAGGACACAGAGTTGTTACTCATGTTGTGTTGAAGTGTGTGCTCGATCTGCAGCGTCTCTGCGGTTCATCATTATCTGAGCTGAGATGCAGCTTTAGCAGACATTGCTTTCTTTGTAGACGTGATGACACAAGAGTCTCTGCTGTTGCTTTAGTGTGAAAGTCATTCTCAGACTGAGACAAACCTGCAGAACTTCAACTGTTTGATGATTTAACTGGTTAAAAAGTCATGAATGAGATGTTTGATGTCATTTCCACCTGCTGCTCTATGTTAGCATCTTAGTACAACAATGTCTATAAGCTATTTGATTTCCATATTCAAAATAAAAAAGCAGCATGCAAGATCATCCTTTGGAATAAAAATGATAGAAAATGATGTTCAGTTCTACTAATCTATCTGGAGTTTTAAAAGGTTTTATTAAGAGAATAACAAGGTTATTCAGATAGAAACCTGTTATTATTAGTCTGTTATTAATTTCTCGTCGCATCAGCGGGTTCCTAACACAGTTTGTGTTTCCTTTCAGAAATCAAAAAACGGAGTCTGTGTGTGAAAATGTCCCCAAAAAACGGTGATCTTTATCTACCGGAACTGATGAGAGTTCATACTGGACCCGGTCTCACACCTTTTGGTTTTGCTCACATTTATCCCGTTTTCATTTTCATTTTTATTCCCGTGTGTGTGTGTGTTATTGTGATGTCTGACATTTTGTTATAATTTAGTGGTTCCCCAATAGCATATCATCCATAAAGTCAACTAAAGTGTTCTATTTTTACAGCAACATGGTATCGGCCCAGATCCTGCCCACATGGTTTCCACACGTACCAGATGTGGGCCGGATCTGGGCCGACACTATGTTTCTGTCTGAGTTATCATATAGAAATGTACATAACTTTCATTACTAAATATTGATTCCACTCTTCACTGTGATTCTATGCCTGTCATTTACTTTTCTTGTTTTATTTTTTATTTATTTATTTTAAAAAGGATATTAACTGCATTGCAGATATGTATCATTGCACATTGCATTTACAGTATCACACACACAAAAAACCTTCCTCCAATATAAATAAACCTAATAAAAACATATTAAAACCAGTTGTTTAGACACTGGTCATATTGCTAAACATGGAGTTGTACAGTTAGTTAGCTTTAGTAAATGTCAAAAGTTGAATCCTAAAATGTTACAGGTGAACATGAGTCCATTATTAAGTAATGAACAGAGACAGTCACTCTATAAATGATTAGCTTAGTTCAGTTATTTCTGATAACAAACTCACAGATTCCAGCCGTAATGAGTGAAACAGATCTGTTTTAATGTCATCATCACATGAACACACCTTTCCTTGTTACAGAAAATAAAATAGTGTTTTTATGGGCTAACATTTTAAAGCACATTTTCATTTGCTGTTGCAAAGAGTTAAAAAAAACAATAAAAATACACTAACAAAAAAAGGTCTAAAAATATTCCACTCAAAGTGCAAGGCACCAAAGTTCAGTCTTCTACTGAGATTGTGTTTTTCTGAGGCCTATCATAGTACTCTATGACACTGACATGAATTTTCTGAGAACATTTATAATAAAGTGCACCATGTGACACTTCTAAATCCTGCAGTTGATTCGGGAACCCCAGATCTCAGAGTTCAGAGAGATCTGATGATGTTCTGTAAGACAATGAGCTCTTTGAACAAGAAAACCAAACAGGATAAACTGAAGAAACAGAGATTAATTGCAAGTATTTTGTTCAGACAAGTGTATTCAAGTGAAAAGCTTAAAACATTATTCAGATGCTTAAAGGAACACGCAAACATTTTGGGACTTTAACTTATTCACCATATCCCCCAGAGTTAGATAAGTCCATACCAGCATAGTCTGTAAAAAAAGATGGACGACGCCCCTTCGCTCTCTTCCATTGGCGAGAAGTGAAGCCGCCATTGTCCCGATATGGTGCTGACATCTTGGGACTTGAGTCTGCACAGTAGCGATCCCGGGACAAGACCTGTGCAGTAGTGAGCAGGAAGTAAATTCGCGAAATCAACGCCTCACCCTCACTCTCGCTGAATCAAACGTCACAGCACGGTTTTTATAGCATAAAATAACTAACTAAAAAAAAAGTTATTTTAAAAACAAACACTTGAAATTACATCAGCGTAATAGAAACTACACTAAATAACAAAGATATGTGAAGTGTAATTTAATTGTTTAGTTGGTCTCACGTCCCGTTGAATAACATTGGGAGGCGGGGTTTATGACCTATACTAGGACAGGTCACCGGGGGGCGATCGAGATGCTTTGGCTTCACTTTTCAGGCCTTGTGCGGCATGCTTGATCCATACATACATACATTTATCTCCGTGCATATGTTTTATTACATACAACCACTCCGCCCAAGTAGCAGTGCTTCGCCTTCTGAGAATATAGTTCCTAGTGTGTATACGGTTAAAAGACGCCTGTGTCTCATATGACCTTGTTATTTGTACACACTGTGACTATATAAATCACAACATGTAAATAGGAAAATGTTGCCGTTATTTTGTCACTTATTGGGAGCAGTATGCTAGCTGGAGCCATTTACCTCCAGTCTTATCTAACTCTGGGGGATACGGTGAATGAGCTAAAGTCCCAAAAAGTCGGCGTGTTCCTTTAATTCCAGTAAACATGCTTGCACAGCAGCAGTAACAGGTATGGAATATAAAAAACAACATGTTGCAAATGAAAATACAATTTTTATCCACAGTGTCTTCCGTTACAGGTTCAGGTTCTGAGTTTGAGAGTTTGATCAAGGACACAATTGTGATATTTGACGGATCAACCCTTGTAGGATTTTAACTGACTTTCTTTAACCAAAAAGATACACCATTACAAACAAAAACACAAAGTTCTTCATAGACTTAAATATAAATAAAAAGATTCCAGCTGAAACACCAGTTAAAGTAACGTGATTATCAGAGACAACAGCATGCTGGTGGAGATTGTAACATAACCAGTATCAGCACAGACTCAATTCAGTACCTGAGTGTTTGACTGACAGACGCTCTTTGAAGAGATTGTATTGCAGTGTGACATTACTTGGTCAAAATATCCATCTTGAATGATTCATGTTCAGTTATTAATGAAATGTCAATAAACCCCAACCCTCTAACATGAAAAACAAAGCACTCCATTGTATTGCTGCCAACACATTTCTTTGTTTCTTACTTTATAGCTAATTAACTGTTTGTATTCCTCAAATATAATAATAAAAACTACATTTTTAATGCATTTTATAAAGGACTTAAAAAATGAATTATAGCAAATTAGTTTGAATTTGAATTAGTTGAAATGGTGTTGAGGTGATATTTCAGTATTGTACCTAATAGTGTAATCTTGGTATTGTGGCTCTATTTTTCTCTGCGTGTGGTGAGTGTTTGCTGATCCTCTTCTCTCATTCATCTTCTATTTTTGTTCTCTTTTTGAAATAATCTAAATAATAAACTAAATAAAAAAGTTTGTAGACTAACTTTGATGATGGCTTGAGAAAGCATAGCAGAAAAGTTTGAAGTAGTTTTAACTTTGAAGGTTTAAATTTTAAAGGTTATATGTTTTGATATATATTTAATAGTTTTATGTTTTAGTTTAGTAGTTCTACAACCTAGAATTTTGGATAGAAAATATTAGATAGAATGGAAGCTTAAATGAGTTTATCGCTTATAAATGTTACATAGAATGGCAGTTTAATTGAGTCTAAAGGGTTTCTGGCCGTTTAAATTAGAATTTTGACAGTTTGAGTTTGAACACTGGCTTAATTGAACATTCAGTCAATGTAAGTCTATGGGATTTATTTAAAGGTTTGATTGTAATTTTTAGGAAAACCGTAACTCTGATCAGTTAGAAAAGTAGGAGAGTTTGGTGGATGTAGCTTGAAAACTGAGAAACTTTTAGTGGAAAAAGAAGAAGAAGAAGAAGAAGAAGAAGAAAAAGAAGAAGAAGAAGAAGAAGAAGAAGAAGAAGAAGAAGAAGAAGAAAAGCTTAAAGAGTAGATCAGAATGTTGGATTTCTCAAGCAAACATAATAATGTTACTGTAGTGTCTCATTGACAGCCTCAAGCTCAGACTGATCAGGGGAATTCACATCCTTCCTCTGCAAGACATCCTGTAATAAAACAGATTCACAGAAGGTAAAAGAAAGGAATGGGACTGATGATTCTTTGACACAAACACAAAAATACTAAAGACTTGAAATTCTGTTGTTGTTTTTTTTTCTTTATGATATCTGAGTAATGCATACTGGTTTTCTTTTACAAAAAAATAAACATGTATTAACCTTCATCCTTCCCTCGCAAATTGTTACAAAAGTTTCAGAACTCAAACATTCCTCCGCACAGCAAAAATAGCTTTTGTTGAAACCATCTTCCTAAACAGCACATCTTAAATGCTTGAACTATCATAATGGCGAATATGAATAATACAGTACTGGTGCTCTTACCTGCTCTCTTAATAAAGCTGCGCTTTTTGTTTTCATATTTTTTGTCATTTAGTTTATTTGGGAGTTTACTTGTAAGAAACATTTAATATTACACCCTGAGCCTAGACTACAGTTCTAACCACCTATATGGTAAATAAATAGAATTATAATAATATAATGATAGCAATACAATTTTAGAAAAAAAATTATAATAACATAAAATGTATTCACGTATTCATCTTTATCGTATAGTAAAACAGTATGGGAGAAGCGTAGTCTTGAAAGTGTCAGTTATTACTGGTGTTTCTATGCAATGATTTCTGAGTGAAACTACATAAAACTCACGAACATGTTGCAAACTCACAGATCTGAATCAGTTTTTCTACAGGCAGATTAAGTGCTCATATATCTTACCTGATTAATGGGATTCGTCCTGTTGCCTGTGTGGCCTGCACACCGTACTTTGGTTAATAAGAATAAAAATGTTCATTTTTAAAGATTAAAATTTTCAAACAATAAATATCATATTTTCATCTTGTTACATCAACTGTATGTAATACTCACATATGTAAATCACAGCAGCAGTTGCAGCAGCAACAAGCTGCAGAACACCAAGAACAACAGCAACAGGATTTATTCCTGCTACAACAGCTGAAGACAGACAGTCATTATTACTTACAGAGTGACTGATACAAACAACTTTACCAAAAGATATGTCTGTTACTTTGGTCATCATTTGTATCACATTATAATTATATTATGAATTCAAGTCACTATTTCAAAGAGGCCACAATGAAAAGATTTACTGGGTTGATTTGAGTGACTTCATGATACTCACCAATGACAGTAACACTGAAGTTTTTTATGATGCTGAATCTGATGTTGCTGATCTGTAGTTTATAGAGTCCAGAGTCTGTGGTTCTGGTGTTTGTGATGGTCAGAGATCCAGTCAGATTCACATTCAGTCTGTCTCTGAATCTCTCATTACACTGTTCATCTGTACAGATCTTACTCTGATCTCCAGTGATTTCAGCGATGAGAGTCTCATTAAAATACCACATAATCGAATTATTTGTTTTTTCTATTTCACCAGGATCTAAAGTGACAGATTCTCCCTCCTTCACTGACTTTCTCTTCATTTTATCTTGTTCTGAAGCAGGAACACCTGAAACACAAACCAACCGCTGATTGTAGGATCTTTTTAAATAAACTAACTACACAACATCAAGAACTGCAGATATAAAAATTGATTCCTCATGCTTATCTTAACTTTCAGTCTATTTCCAATTTGTTGACATTTAGTGCTTATAAAACACAATTTGCATAGTTGTTTTTACATCAAATCCTCTGCAGTTTGGATTCCTAGTGAACTAAAAAAACACATAGTAGTATGAAACGCATAGTATGATATAACAGATGCGTTTAAAGGTGCAGTAAGCAATTTTTGTTAAACGCGGTTGATATTTGAAATCAACCCAAACAAACACATCCATCCCTTTATTGTCTCGCCCCCAAATTGCATGAACATGCAATGCATGAGTAGATGAAGCATAGATGAAGCAAGGGCACAATTATTTTTTCTGTGCTATTCCTCTGACCTTTTGTAATGTCTCAGCCATATCTCTTTCTCTGATTGGCTACAAGTGTGTTGTTGTGCTCAGTCTGATCCACTTTCAACAGTGTTTCTCAGAAATTGCTTACTGCACCTTTAAACAGATGATAATTAATAGTGAACAAAGATTGTTTGATGAGGTGTAATCTTCACCAGACAAAACTAACTGATAAAATAACAACTCAATTGAAAAACAAATTGGTTTAAATTTATAATAAACTACATTTGTAGTTAATTTCTACAAATTTCACTTTAAAGGGGACCTATTATGCAAACTTCACCAACATGTTTCCGGGTGCGGATTCCTGACCGGTGTCCGTTCTCAAACCGTTCAGTATTTCCACTGCAGAAAAGGGGGTTCAAGGCCAGAAAGATTGGTTCAGTTTCAGCCATAAAAACTTGCTGGTCTCGAATGAAACTGGGGAGTGGGGGTAATGCTGTTCATTTATATTAAGTATACACAGGCTTTACAATGGCACGTGCAAGTGATTTGAGTGCTTGAAAATAAAATTTGACTATAGATGATCACTAGGCAATGCGTTTTTTCTATGCTCACGGCCAAGGAATATACTTTGAGAGGTCTGCGCACTCAACTGTGTGTGAGACTGAAAATGAAGTGAATGTAGTATATACTGTATGTCTACGGTCTGTTATGACATAACGCAAGGGTTAGGCCACGCCCACGATACGTGGAAAACTGTCTAAATATTATCTTTTTAATCAATTTATCAACTAACCATTAAGAAATATCTTCATTTAGATGCAGTCTCAGAGGTTCTCCTTCATTAGTGTCCGACTCCACCTCTGACATATATCAGTGTTCACTGTCATTCATTTTTGTTTTACTGTTTTGTTGTTGCTAGAATCCGAGGCACGAGCTGTTCGGACAAGTTCGGTATTTTACACTTAAAGCCCTGTTTTAAGATCGTTTCTGATGAAATAGAACGGTTAAGATTGAAAGGTCCAACAGGTTTTATCGTAGTTTTTGTCCAACTCCATTGACTTAAGTCAGGACAAAAACTACGATAAAACCTGTTGGAAAGCATCTTTTGCAGCGATTTTTGTGTGAGCATATCAGTGAACACCCCAGACCACTCGGTGAGTTTCACGTCTTTGTAAACTAAAGTTTAATGCGTTTTATGAATGATTGTTCCAGTGCCCCTATGAAACCATTTTGGAGGTGGGGGGGGGGGGGGGGTTTGTGCTACCACAGAAACCGAAAAATTCTCGGGACAGCAGCATTTGTCCAAATTTCAATCTTAACCGTTCTATTTAATCAGAAACAATCTTAAAACAGGGCTTTAAGTGTAAAATACCGAACTTATCTTTTAAGACACAGCCCTCTTCTGGAAAGGGGGGAGCAGCAGCTCATTTGCATTTAAAGATACAGACACCCAAAAAGAGGCATTTAGGGCATGGTCAAATATTTTTGTGGGGTATTTTGCATGATACTAAAAAAAGGATACTTCCCAGACACATTCTGAAGACACCTGACACTTATATTACATCTTGTAAAGAGTGGCATAATAGGTCCCCTTTAACAGTAAACGTGAATTAATGTACACATAAAACAAATCTCTAAAATGTCACTGCAAAAATATTATTAAACACATTATTGATGCAAATTAAATTTACAGTTCATGTTTTTGAACATAGCGACTCACCACGAACAGAAATGTGAAATTTCTTCATGATGCTGGTCCTGCTGCTGATGATGTTTAGTTCATAAAGTCCAGAGTCTGTGTTTGTGATGTTTGTGATGGTCAGAGATCCAGTCTGATGATCCAGCTTCAGTCTGTCTCTGAATCTCTCATTTCCTTCATTACACTGATCAACTGTACAGATCTTACTGAGATCTCCAGTGATTTGAGCTATACGGATGCCATTGAAATACCATATAATATTCTCTTGTTGGCTTGTTTTAACATTAGTATTTAGAGTGACTGAATCTCCCTCCATCACTGACACTGCTTCTGTATAAACACCAGACGAGCCTGAAGAAGAAATTAACAGTCCATTATACGGACAGGAACAGGAAAGTGCTGTGAAAATGTTTTCTACAGATCATAAAGATTGTGAATAGAGAAATATGTCTGGATTCATAATGTAACATGCAAACAAACAGCAGACGAACATCACTGACTTACACATTCACTCATCAGACAAACATATATTCAAGTCTCAAGGATGCTCTTATGCATAACGACTTCTCTGACTTCTTATAGTGGATCAACCGATGAGATCAAAGATGTATATATTTATTGAGTCAACACTATTATACTCACTAGCGACAGTAAAACTAAATTTCTTCATGATGCTGATTCTGCTGTTGATGATCTGTAGTTTAAAAAGTCCAGCGTCTGATGTTCTGATGTTTGTGATGGTCAGAGATCCAGTCCGTTTGTCCAGTTTCAGTCTGTCTCTGAATCTCTCAGTACCTTCATTACACTGAACATCTGTACAGATAAATCTCTGATCTACAGTGATTTGAGCTATTCGAATGTCATTAAAATACCATTTAATCTTTTCTTGTTGGTTTGTTTTAACACCAGTGTGTAGAGTGACTGAATCTCCCTCCATCACTGACACTTTATCTTTATCAACAGCAGACAAACCTAAAGAAGAAGAAAAAGAAAAGCCCCAATGAGCAAAACAAAATTACACAGCAGGATATGAATATGAAGAATATGAAAAGCTAGTATATGACCGGACTAGACCAGCCAAGGTATCAGCACATAATATTTTTTGTCGATATTGCACACCCCTAAATGTAGCATGTAAACAAACAGCAGAAGAATATCATTGATTTACAGATTCACTCTTCAGACAAACATTTATGAGTATACTGAATGGTCTTATTTAAAGGGGCATTCGGCAACTCTAGCTATTTCTTCGCTGATTTTCACTTTTGTTGTCACATGTTTTCTCAATGAGCTCCCCCTAAAGCTGTGAGGAGTATATTTCACAACAATGTCATAAAAAAAACTCAGGCTGGCTTTTGCAAAGATCAATCCTGTACGGACCAAATTGCAACACTGCGAATTATAATTGAACAGAGACCATCAGAAACAATGAAGTCTGGAATAAAACCAACCAGATACCCGCAGAAAAAGAAATTAAAAAACGACGTTGGAGATGGATAGGGCACACTTTACGTAAGACAACAGATAACATCACCAGGCAGTAAGTAAGACTGAGATGTAGAACGGGAACATTGTTTGTGTAACATTAGCAACACATTATTAGCTGTTTGACAATGTAGTCAATCCAAAGGCTAATCATATTAATTACTGTTATGAGTCCGTCTGTTGTAGAGAGCGATACAAAAAACGCATTACCATTCTGATACATTGATGACTTGCAGAGGAGCCTGTATTATACTCTCTTCCACTACTTCTTCTGAATCAGTTTCTGGTTAAAACATATATACCTGAATTAAACCTTTATTTCCGCTTTCCATTGTGCAACGTTTACTACAGTAAAGTTAAGCCAGTGGATCTCTGCAAGTGGTGCCGCTCACTGTAGAGTCAAATGACATCCGGTGATCTGAGCTGTTGTGAGTGAGTGGAGGCGGGGCTAATTAACATATTCATGAACCCACACATCCAGGAAGCAAGGGTAAACATTACATTCAATCTATTAATGGATACAATTATTGACTAAAGGGGGACTTTAAAAATAACAACTTACCATGGACAGCAACAGAATATGATTCTCCACCGCTATGGTTTCTGCTGGAGATCCATACATCATAAAGTCCAGAGTCTGTGGTTCTGGTGTTTGTGATGGTCAGAGATCCAGTCTGATGATCCAGCTTCAGTCTGTCTCTGAATCTCTCAGTACACTGAACACCTCTACATATCTTACTCTGATCTCCAGTAATTTCAGCGATGTCAATGTTATTAAAATACCATATAATTTCTTCTTGGTTTTTTTTTTGTATAAGATATTTTAGAGTGACTGAATCTCCCTCCATCACAGACACTGACTCTCCATCAGTACCAACACCTAAAACACCTGAAGAAGAAATTACAGTTATGAGCCAAACAACAACACACAAATCACGTTCTATGTTCATTTTTATAGTTGACCAGAAAAGAGATTGCAACAAATAAATGTCTTAGAATGGTACCAAGCAAAATACATACAGCCCTATTAAACTAATTTCCGTCAAATATTAATTAAACTGCTTCACGTTCGTTCATCGTTGTCCTAAAGAGACAAGAGAAATGATAACCTACAAATATCTTACCGTACAAAAGTAAATAAATGCGCAATGAACGCATATTTGAGACATTCTGCATTTTCACAATGTTTGCCTAAAATGACAGCAGATTCGGTGGCGTAAAAGTGCTGTTTCACCATCAAACTGAAAGTAATCTGTGATGCGTCCAATGTTCTTTAAACTGTACAAAACAAAAGTCTTTTTCAGCTTCTGTTTGTATAGATGGGCGGTTAGGCTCGTTTGAGATGAGGAGAAGAGGAGAGGAGAGAAGAGAAAAAAGTGCAGCCAAGACGGACATACAGATCTCTCTCGTAGAATAGGATCAGACATCACAGGCGGATCTCGCGTGATTCACGCTCATGCGCTGTGTTGCTGCTTGCTGGACATGGTTGGATTTAAAGGTATTGTAGGTAGAAATCCCCAAAAATACTTTTTTACAAAATTTTTCAAACTGTCTTTATATATCAATGCATAATTAAAATGTAAGTACTCTGGAAAAGAAATTATAAAAATCGAGTGTCTGTAGTTCTCTCAGGACTGCAATAAACACAGCTCATTATTCCATTCGGGACGAAATAAATGATTGGCTGGGGTGACTGTCACTCTCCCTCGCTACCATGGATACCACCTCTGCTGATACAGGAGCAGCCCAAATGCGCGCACCCGTTTAAAGAGGCACGGAAGCTAGTAATAACAATTATGGCAGAGAAAGAACAGTCAAAATTCTCAGTAACGTTACCTGCATATAGAGGCAGCGAAGTCAAACAAGTTAAAAAAAGGAAGACAGTATTTGAAAAGGTTATGAACAAAAAGTCTTTGGATAAATTAAGAAATCATACAAGAGTCAATATCGGCGTGGCTTTCTAGCGGTGGCTTTCTAGCGGTGGCGACAACTGAGGGATCTCATTCTCAAGGGGCTGAAAAGTGACTCCATGATGGCTTTATTTCTGCTGGACAGGTAATCTTGCTGTTTTCATTTTGATGGCATTTATTTTTTCATGAAGCATGTATCACTAGCACACGTAGCTACCTAATATCTACCTAACCTTACGTAGCATAACTAACGGTACTGGCTTAGCTATGACAGTGTAACTTTTTAAAATCAAACATTTTAAAAGAGATCAATACATCACGGTTGTTTAAACCAATCAACATTAAGCTGTGTCGTCAGAAAGTCGTTTCCCATCATGCTTTTGATCAACGCAGTCGGTGGAGAGAAACTGCTTCCGACTGCAGAATCCGCCATCGCCAGTTTTTTTAATATACAAGGAAGCATTAAAGGTGCACCATGTAAGATTTTGCAGTAAAATAACCAAAAACCACTAGGCCAGTGTTATATATTTTGTTAAGTTGATTACTTACAATATCCCAAATGTTTCCAACTATTTGTAAATCATGAGAAAATAGCGAAAATAGCAGGTGTGAGACAGTCACCAGTCAATGGCGTCATATCCGTGTTACCCTCGGTTTCCACTTTTATGGTGCGTTCAAGTCATCTCGTATAGATCGTAATTACGACTTGAATGCACTTGAACACCTGATGCGCATTCTTTGTTCTTCATTTTCTATAACAAACTTTAACAAACTTTGCTGTATTTTCGTGTAATTAATTAAAAAAAGGTACACAGCCATCTTGCTCCGACGAAACTGACTTGAACGCACCTCATGTAGTAAACACACTCTGAAGCACTGGACTTGAAATCATCAGACTTGGGAGCTAGATGCAATGTTTAGGGGAAGGTTCCACCTCTACCTCCCCCACAGTGAAGTGGGAGACACTTATACAAAAGGTTATAATCCAGGAACTCACTCAGTGATCCTGTGGTGAAGATTTTAAACTGAATATTAAATTAACAATGTTTTTAACATCTAACCATAAAGATCTGAAGTATATTAACATCTCGTGATAAGTTCTAACACTTTCTTTGGTCCTATGTCTGAGGATGACTAAAACTTCCATTCCTGATTCTAACAATAAATCTAAATTGAGCTTACTTCCTTTTTCTCTAGGATGTAGCCATCCGACAAACTCTAACCTCCTAACTTTTGACGTAATATAACTTTGGTAAAAGGAACTTTGAATTGGACTAACCGTTATATTGTGAAATGATTAATTAAAATATTAACCCCTCACACTGTTTTTGATGATACGGGATATTTTGCTGATGTTACTAACAAAAGGTAATGAAAAAGGGGGATTTGCTTTGACAATGTAACCAATCGTGATGATGGAGAGCGTGATATGTTAGTCATGATGTTTCTGTTTTGAGATGTCTGGGTTTGAAAGCATGTGATAATGTATCATGTCATATTATAAAAACTGTTGTATTCGTGTTTACTGATGGGATTCTCAATGGGATTTGTCAGAGATCCACCGGCCTTGCTTCTTCTAGAGAGATTCTCTGAGAACTGCTCGAGAACTCTCCTGGCCATGATTAAAGCATTTAAAGGACATTTGCTGAGGTCTGCCTGTTATTTTCTGTTGCACAACAGGTTAGACTAGGGAACCAAGTAAGTAAGTTAGAGTTTAGGGAACTCGGCCAGTTGTCGATGGAAGACGCAGGAGCCAGAGTATAAAGGTTATTGGGTGTCGATTGTAGACGCCACAGATATTAAGTGTCAGTTTGGAGACACTTTGGTGTCGATTGTAGACTCCCCGGATATTTATTAAGTGTCGACGTGTAGACGCTTGGGTGATGACTGGGCACCCCAAATAAATTTATTTAAAATAATTAGGTTCCAGGTACGCAGTTAGGTTTAGGGAAAAATCTACAAAAATCCTCAAGGACCATCACAGATAAGTGTAGATTGTAACGCGTTATGTAATCCATAGCAAAAGAAGTCAATCAAATCAAAGCCTGGGAGGTCAGTGATATTACAAATGTCCAGGAACTCTCTGATGTGGTCCTCGATATGAGAGTTTCTTGGCGAAGTCAGATGAGTCTCACTGCTGGATCCATATTTCGTCTGGTGTTCTGTAACAGTTGCTTAGTAAAAACAGGACGTTGGATCCAAATGCAGTTGAAGGTTTATTTAACCCTTGTGCATCCTTATCAAGGGGGTAATCCATCAGCCGGAAGTTGAAGCTGCCTCCGGGGGCCGCCATTGTAGCTGGCTATCACCTGCTGTTAGCATCCCATTGACTCCCACTCATTTTGGCGTCACTTTGACAGCGAATAACTTTACATCTGAGGCGTCCAAAGACTTCATTTGTCCATTATTTATTTCTAAAGAAACACGACAATGTATAAAAGGCTCCATTACTTTGTATCTTACGTTATGGCCCCGTAGAATCCATTCTTGTAAAAATAGGCTAAAAATTGCGTCATAACCACGCGACTTTATGTCGCACAATAGAGACATTACCGTATAGACAGGAGGAGAAGCTCGCACAGTCTCGCAGGCAGTCTTTTACTGTCTAAAGTCAGCCCATGGCATAGATAGACAGAGTCCATAAAAGCAACGCGACAAAATATTTAAACCAGGGACGTGCACAGGGGGGTTGCTCAGGTTGCCCGGGCAACTGCCCATATGCCCTTCTCGACTCAGGTTGCCCTTCCGAGGGGGAAAATAAATAAATAAATCGTACAATGGATGCAGAATTTCACATAGGCCTAGATAAAAAAAATCGCAAAGTGTCATTCACTTCCATTCGGGCACCTAAGCCAGTAGGGGAAGGGCAAACTCTGTTTACGTGGCTGCAGCGCTGCACGCGACCGGTGTAGTAATCGATTATGTTCCCTACCGGAATTCCTGTTCCCTTTACGCAATCATACTACAAATCATGCGTAGTTGCCCAGTTACCATACGTACCATCAGAACTGAATACGAGCAAGAAGCACAACTGAATGTACGGGAAGCCAAAGGGTTAAAAAAGGATTGTATTTTTTCCCGAAATCAAAGCGTTTTTTTTATTCTTTTATTAAAAGCGAGTTTTTCCCCATCTGTCAATTCAATCCAGATTATTTCTTTTCAATTTAATAAAATAAAAAAAAAAAAATAATAATAATAATTAAAAAACAATAAACAATAATATGAGGAACTCTTTTTCTCATGTGTATTTTGGTGACATTTAACAATATTGTTAATGCATTTTGTATACTGTTTACACAGTTGTATATCATAAACCTGTCATCTCTGACATTTTGCAATCTTTATAAATAATAATAATACCATAATATGAGGCATTGAGTTTGGACATAAACACGGTCAGATAAGGCAATTTGTATGGGCAAAATTAAACTGAATATATTCAGACATAATACAAAAACTATGAACAAGTGCA
Source organism: Gila orcuttii (assembly GCA_026230005.1). Lineage (NCBI taxonomy): Eukaryota > Metazoa > Chordata > Actinopteri > Cypriniformes > Leuciscidae > Gila > Gila orcuttii. The sequence goes on from JAPDVR010000020.1 coordinate 15,711,056, forward strand.
AGATTAATTCAATTCACAGAAATGGGGGGGGGGGGGGTAGCCCTTTTTTCAGGTCAGAGCAACTGCCCCTCAAAATTCCTGTGCACGTCCCTGATTTAAACAACGTTTTTGAGGAATTGGAAATAATTCGATATGTGGCAAGTGAATACATATGAAGTAACATTTATCCAAGAACTTTAAATTATTTATCTACTACTACACCTACGGGGGATGGGGAAATTAATTATCAGGAAATTATACAGGCAATGGAAGAAGAAAAAAAACATCTCAATGTCTATCGCGGTTAACGTTGTTCCTTCATTTATATACAGATCTACGCTTGAAGATGAATGTGATCCCGTTCGGAAGCCATATGTACAAAATGCCTACATAACGTGAAATAAAGAAAAACGGTTTTGTTCAAGTGTTGGTGACCATGATTTACTAGCCAAAACTACATGATTTAACACCTAGCTCACAATTCTTTATATATTGGAATATTATATGGTCATGTAATATCGAATGGATACGAAAATGAATCGAGGGGACAGTATTTTATAGTATGGTTCTTATAAGAAGTGTTTTTTGGATGGGTTATTATTCTGTTTGATGTAGAAGGAAACGAAAAAGAAGGGAAAAAATTATTTGCATATGTGCCTATATTTGAATCATTTTTAATAATTTTGGAACATTGTGCTGTAGCCTACATGCATTTATTTATCTGTTATTTTTGATTGTACCTAGTGTGTGTGTGTGTGTGTGTGTGTGTGTGTGTGTGTGTGTGTGTGTGTGTGTGTGTGTGTGTGTGTGTGTACTAGCCAAATATTTAAATCTAATGGATATATACATAAACATGTTCAAAATAAACTAACTGTCACGGTTCGTAAATTCATTGTTCCTTCTTGTCTCGTGTAGTTGTTGTTATGTGTGTGGGCGTGTGTTTTGTGGGCGTGACGGCTCGTTCCACTTGATCAGTGATCAGCTGATCAATCTCCTCTCCAGCTGCATCCTATTTGCTCTCCCATAAATACTCACCGCAGTCTTCTCTCATTGTCAGATCGTTGTTTGATGTCTCGTTCGTGTTTGGTCCTGTTCCAGTCGTCCTTGCTGTGTTGCGGTTGTTCCTGTCTTGGTCTCGTTTCCTGTTCCCGTTTGGATTACTCACTCTTCGTCACTTCTACACCCTGCACTTGGACTCTGGCCATCTTGTCCCTGCGTCACCAAACGAACTTGAGACTGTTCACTGTTTATCCTCATTAAACGAGTTACTTGCACTTTTGCTTCTGCCTCATTCGTCATGACACTAACCTAACTAACTAAAATTACTAGAACTGCAGATAGGCTACTCAAACGATTACAATCCTAAAGTAGGCTATTTTAAAGTCGATTTTAGCCACTTCTTTTATCATGTCATATTGTAATTATATAGCGTAATATGTTATATTAAATTAATTATTATAATTATTAATAGTATTGTAATATATTAATAAACATTATATTATGTTTTTACAATACTAAACGATTTGATTTCCAAAACACACACACACACGCACACACACACACACACACACATCAATGTGAGTTTACTCTTTACTCTGATGCGTCATTGACCGTTCGAGATTAGCTTGCTTGCGCCTGCCAGTCTTTGACTGCGGTCACGCCATCTGTGCTTCGGAGAAGTGCGGTCGCGCCATCTACGCTTAAAAATATATTGCGCGTCTACACGAGGTTGCGTGGTAGACGAAAGGTTTATGCGCTTGGTGTCGGCAGACCTTTAAAAAATAAATAAAATCATATTGTTTTCTGCAAACTCCACCAGATTCGTGTTCTACATCTCACTGACTACCAATGTGGGGATTTTCATGTTGTTATACTGTTTTATTATTTAATAATTGCCTGCCAAAGTCATGAATATTTACATTGCTATACAGTAATATTTGATAAATTCATAAAAAAATCAAATCAAATTTATAAAATATTACTGTATTGCAATGTAAATGTTCATGACTTTGGCAGGGAACTATTAAATAATAAAACAGTAAATCAACATGAAAATCACCAAAGTGGTAGTCAGTGAGATAAAGAACATTAATCGGTTGGAGTTTGCAGAAAACAATTTGATTTCACATTTTTATGAATTTATAAAATATTACTGTATTGCAATGTAAATATTCATGACTTTGGCAGGCAATTATTAAATAATAAAACAGTAAATCAAAATGAAAATCACCACATTGATAGTCAGTGAGATGAAGAACAATAATGTGTTGGAATTTGCAGAAAACAATTTGATTTCACATTTTTATGAATTTATAAAATATTACTGTATAGCAATGTAAATATTCATTACTTTGGCAGGGAATTATTAAATAATAAAACAGTAAATCAAAATGAAAATCACCACAGTGGTAGTCAGTGAGATAAAGAACATTAATCTGTTGGAGTTTGCAGAAAACAATTTGATTTCACATTTTTATGAATTTATAAAATATTACTGTATTGCAATGTAAATGTCAATGACTTTGGCAGGCAATTATTAAAGAATAAAAAAGTAAATCAACATGAAAATCACCACAGAGGTAGACAGTGAGATGAAGAACAATAATCTGGTGGAATTTGCAGAAAACAATTTGATTTAAATTTTTTATGAATTTATAAAATATTACTGTATAGCAATGTAAATATTCATTACTTTGGCAAGCAATTATTAAATAATAAAACAGTAAATCAACATGAAAATCACCACAGTGGTAGACAGTGAGATGAAGAACATTAATCTGTTGGAGTTTGCCGAAAACAATTTAATTAGATTTTTTTATGAATTTATCAAATATTACTGTATTGCAATGTAAATGTTGATAACTTTTGCAGGCAATTATTAAATAATAAAATAGTAAATCAACATGAAAATCACCACAGTGGTAGACAGTGAGATGAAGAACAATAATGTGTTGGAATTTGCAGAAAACAATTTGATTTCACATTTTTATGAATTTATAAAATATTACTGTATAGCAATGTAAATATTCATTACTTTGGCAAGGAATTATTAAATAATAAAACAGTAAATCAACATGAAAATCACCACAGTGGTAGTCAGTGAGATGAAGAAAAATAATCTGTTGGAGTTTGCAGAAAACAGTTAGATTTCACATTTTTATGAATTTATAAAATATTACTGTATAGCTGTCACGAATCTGGTCCATACACTTCCGGTCAATCACCACCAGAGGTCACCAAATCACAGCATGGACTCTTGCACTTCATTACAATTCCCATCATTCATTGCACTGACGACTCACACAGCTGATTCCACTAATCACGCTCACACCTGAGAACCATCACACACTATCTCACACTCTTTATAAGCCTTGGACTTTCTCTCCCTGATGCCGAGTATTGTTTTGCGTTTAGCACTCCCCTAGTGCTAGCTTCTCTACCGAGCCCCTTGCCTTGTCATGATTCTTGCCTGTTTCCTGGATTCACCCTTAGCCTAGCCCTTTGGACTCTGTTTGTACCCCGTTTGGATTATTGCTGTTGCCCTGGATTATCTCTCTTTGCCTTGCCCCTGTTTGGATATTGTTCGCCGATCGTCTACCCACGCTTGCCCTAGGATTACTCTGTGTTTCGCCTCTGCCATACCTGTTTGCTGTTTATTGACCCTGCCTGTATTAAGACCATGTTTTGGAATAAAGCCTTGGATCCGCACGTCTGTCATCTTGTTCGCCCCGTTACAATAGCAATGTAAATATTCATTACTTTGGCAGGGAATTATTAAATAATAAAACAGTAAATCAAAATGAAAATCACCACATTGATAGTCAGTGAGATGAAGAACAATAATCTGTTGGAGTTTGCAGAAAACAATTTGATTTCACATTTTTATGAATTTATAAAATATTACTGTATTGCAATGTAAATGTCCATGATTTTGGCAGGCAATTATTAAAGAATAAAAAAGTAAATCAACATGAAAATCACCACAGTGGTAGACAGTGAGATGAAGAACAATAATCTGGTGGAATTTGCAGAAAACAATTTGATTTTTGTTTTTTATGAATTTATCAAATATTACTGTATAGCAATGTAAATATTCATGACTTTGGCAGGGAATTATTAAATAATAAAACAGTAAATCAACATGAAAATCACCACATTGATAGTCAGTGAGATGAAGAACAATAATCTGTTGGAGTTTGCAGAAAACAGTTAGATTTCACATTTTTATGAATTTATAAAATATTACTGTATTGCAATGTAAATGTTCATGACTTTGGCAGGCAATTATTAAATAATAAAACAATAAATCAACATGAAAATCACCACAGTGGTAGTCAGTGAGATGAAGAACAATAATGTGTAGGAGTTTGCAAAAAACAATTTGATTTCACATTTTTATGAATTTATAAATTATTACTGTATTGCAATGTAAATATTCATTATTTTGGCAGGGAATTATTAAATAATAAAACAGTAAATCAACATGAAAATCACCACAGTGTCAGTGAGATGAAGAACAATAATATGTTGGAGTTTGCAGAAAACAATTTGATTTCACATTTTTGAATTTATCAAATATTACTGTATTGCAATGTAAATATTCATGACTTTGGCAGGGAATTATTAAATAATAAAACAGTAAATCAACATGAAAATCACCACAGTGGTAGTCAGTGAGATGAAGAACAATAATCTGTTGGAGTTTGCAGAAAACAATTTGATTTGATTTTTTTATGAATTTATCAAATATTACTGTATTGCAATGTAAATGTTGATAAATTTTGCAGGCAATTATTAAATAATAAAACAGTAAATCAACATGAAAATCACTACAGTGGTAGACAGTGAGATGAAGAACAATAATGTGTTGGAATTTGCAGAAAACAATTTGATTTCACATTTTTATGAATTTATAAAATATTACTGTATAGCAATGTAAATATTCATGACTTTGGCAAGGAATTATTAAATAATAAAACAGTAAATCAAAATGAAAATCACTACAGTGGTAGACAGTGAGATGAAGAACAAAAATCTGTTGGAGTTTGCAGAAAACAATTTGATTTCACATTTTTAAGAATTTATAAAATATTACTGTATTGCAATGTATATGTTCATGACTTTGGCAGGCAATTATTAAATAATAAAACAGTATAACAACATGAAAATCCCCACATTGGTAGTCAGTGAGATGTAGAACAAGAATCTGGTGGAGTTTGCAGAAAACAATATGATTTTATTTATTTTTTAAAGGTCTGCCGACACCAAACCTTTCGTCTACCACGCAACCTCGTGTAGACGCGCAATTATTTTTAAGCGTAGATGGCGCGACCGCATTTCTCCGAAGCACAGATGGCGTGACCGCAGTTGTTAACTAAAATTAACTAGTCAAAGGCTACTTGCACTAGATGTGCTGGTTTCGGCCTCATCAGCTGCTGCAGTCTTGGCACAGCTACTAGAAGATTTACAACTGTCAGTCAGGTTGCTCACGTGACATCTACGTCATCAAGCTCAGTTTCAGCCTGCGCAGAACGCTTGGCTATCAGGAAGGGAGTGCCCATGTTTGGCTTCAACTCTCTCCGTTGAAATCAACGGGGTCGCTGTGTCCTTTTCTTTTACTGTCTATGATCCTTATGGACATTTTTGTCCTTTTCAGTTTTTTTTTATCACTTTGCCTGTGTTAATGCTAACTGCATAAAATTTGGCACAGGTGTGTGTTTTTTTTGGAATTTTACTATTTCACTGCCACTAGCTACACAAAATACTCCCACTTAGCGCCTTTTGGACAAAAATGTCCCCATTGAAACCCATTAAAACTGCAATTTTTAATCCCAGGGCCATTTAACTATAAAATGATGCAATCTTTGTTAAGAGGCTTTCATTCTGTTGACAAGGCTTCAAAATTTAAATTTTTACTATTTTTTATCAGATGGTGCCATTTTTTCAGGTTTGGCCTATAAAACAAATATCGCTTTATTCCTGTTTTCTGCTTCGGCATATTATAGAGCCAATTGGATATATTGTGCAACGATATTTGTGTGGGTGTGTTGGTATGGATGTAAGAGTGTGATTTGTATGTGTGTAATAAAAAAATGTGTGTGTATATGTGTTTGTGTGCTTGTAATATTTGAGAGAGAAAAACTCAATTGCAAATCTAAAATCCAATCACTGTGTGCACCAGTGGAGTTTTGCTGGCACCCAATGGGGAAAATGTGTTACTGCGCCCAAACAAACTCTTACCGAAAGCTCATTTTTTGAGATATCATCCTCAAATTTGGAACACAACTTGTTTAGATTTATGGCTTTGAATTTATATCAGTTGTAGAATTCAACATGTTTCATAAAATATATATTTTATATAAAATAATGATAATAATGTTCATAAATAATTTTCATAAACTTAAACCTCTATACAAAATATTTGGTTTGACTTTTTTCACTTGTTTAACTTCAGCAATAATCTGCCAAGGGTCCTCTTTAAAATGAGACCAAACTTAAGTCTTTGCACCCAAACCTAAAATTTTTATGACAGTTTTTTGACATGGACATTTTTGTCCACTTTGTAGCTATGTGTAACTTTTTTTGTTGTTGTTAATGTTAACTGCATGAATTTTGGCACAGGTGTGTATTTTTATTGTAATTTTACTATTTCACCCCCATTTCCTTTGAAAAATCTTTTTTGCACTAGCTACACAAAATACTTCCCTCTCAGCGCCTTTTGGACAAAAATGTCCCCATTGAAACCCATTAAAACTGCAATTTTTAATCTCAGGGCCATTCAACTATAAAATGATGCAATCTTTGTTAAGAGGCTTTCATTCTGTTGACAAGGCTTAAAAATTTTAATTTTTACTATTTTTTTTATCAGATGGTGCCATTTTTTTGGGTTTGGCCTATAAAAATATCGCTTTATTCCTGTTTACTGCTTCGGCATATTATAGAGCCAATTGGATAAATTGTGCAACGATATTTGTGTGGGTGTGTTGGTATGGATGTCAGAGTGTGGTTAGTATGTGTGTTATAAAAAAAAATATGTGTGTGTGTGCATGTGTGTGTTTGTAATATCGAGAGAGAAAAACTCAACTGCAAATAACAAATCCAATCACTGTGTGACCAGTGGAGTTTTGCTGGCACCCAATGGGGAAAATGTGTTACTGCGCCTTAAACAAACTCTTACCGAAAGCTCATTTTTTGAGATATCATCCTCAAATTTGGAACACAATTTATTTAGATTTATGGCTTTTATTTTCTTACCGTTTTAGAGTTCAACTTGATTTATAAAATATATATTTTGTATAAAATAATTTTCATAAATAATTTTCATAAACTTATACCTATATAACTTTTTTTTGGATTTACTTATTATAATTTTTTTTACTTCAGCAATAATCTGCCAAGGGTCTTCTTTAAAATGATACCAAACTTAACTCTGTGCTCCCAAGCTTCACATTTTTATGACAGTTTTTAAACACGGACATTTTAGTCCTCTGTGTACCTGTGTAACTTTTTTTAATTGATGCACAAGGGTTAAACAAAACGACAGAAATAAATCCAGGTCAGAACAAGATAACAAAACAACCGAAACTAAAACAAATGCATATATCCACAATGGACAACACTGAACTGACGCTAAAAGATCACATGATATTGAAAACATGGCGAATGTAGTAGATTAGTAGTAGAACGTCCAGATTACAGTCATATACACACATTCATAGCCTACTATTTAGAACATACTTTTTTTTAGCAGTCGTTAAGTAATTACTTATTCAAAATAAGTACCTACTCAAGAGACTGATTTCGGATGCAGCCAGTGTGTTGAAACTCGCAGTTATGGTAAGGATCTGGACATTTCCCAAAACACACTGGAAGCGCTTGACCAATCACAACACACTGGTCCAGCCAACCAGTTCAGAGCACATTGTGCTTTTTCAGAAGGAGGAGCTTCATAGAGACAGGAACTAAACAGAGTATTAGGCTACTGACAGACTGTAACGCTCTGTGTAGTTCATTATTTCCCTCAGGTCTAGCTGCAACAATGACAAATATGGGGAAAATATTTTTTTTTTGAATGTTCAAGCATGAAAACATGTTCTAATAGAGCACAGATACAAAACCAAGATTTGTAAAAGGGAATAATATGGCCTCTTTAAATGTAATGACTTAAATCCAGATAAATGACTGACTGAATTTGATGAGGAAATATTTGGAGCACAAATCCTGGCTGCGGATGAGAGGAGGAGCTGGTGATGTTGCCCTGCCTGAACTGATGCTTGATCATATTTAAATATGATCAGTGTGTTTCTTTTTTTGTTTTTCTCCCTGTGTCAAACAATGTCTGATCATGGTTTATTGTTTCCATAGATTAAAAAGTCAAAAAGCTAGTAGCAGGTCAGCAAGAAACTCTTCACCTATAAACACACCTGATCTGAATGCTCACTCTCACCTACAAGATGTTTGTCCACCCAACAGATCAAGTTTCTGTAAAACCGACCGCAGCAGGTTTCAGTTTGACTCAGAAGATGAACGTCACATGGCACATGGTTTTAACTGTGCGCTTTAGTGTTTCCATACACTAAAACTACAAATATATACAACCATTTTAAAATCAATAGAGTCAGGCTCCATTTTACCATGACATGTCATGTAGTTCAAACCTTCAAACTTAAAAAAGCAAAATAACAATCAATGCCAAAAAATGATAATAATGAAGAATGTTTTACACCTTAATGAATGGTTTACGCCTTGATGAACGGTTCACACACACACACACACACACACACACACACACACACACACACACACACACACACACACACACACACACACACACACACACACACACACACACACACACACATACACACACACACACACACACACACACACACACACACACACACACACACACACACACACACACAAACACATTTTGAACGCATTCATGTTCAGTGCATCAAACGTTGTCAGAGGCAGGATTCACAAACCAGATGAACAGCTTGAGTGTTTTCATCGGATATGGTCTTTAGATCAGACTTTTCAGTGAACCGTGGAATAAAATGTTTCAGATGTTTGTTTTGTTCTGTGTGTGCTGGTGGAGACTGACCGGTAAGTTATAAAAGCATTTTATAATATATTTACGGCTTCATTTCTTTCTGTATCAGAGTAATAAAGCTGCTAGAGGTCAAATGATAATTTTCATCAGTAGAGGTCTCTGTTTTTGACCAAAGTTTTTAATTGGAATTTCTGCACTTTCTATTGTGATTGTAAATTTTTCTTGCTCAGATTTCCAAAACCATTAATCTGCTTGCAAATCACAGTCGTCTTTTGTTATTGTATCTTAATATCAAGAATTAAAGTGCAAATTCTCTCCAGCAATTTCTAAGATATATTTAAAAAAATAATTCTGCATATACAACTACAGAGTGGAAGTTTGGATAAAAAGTGTGGAAACCCTGAGTAAATTAAATGAATCAGATGCAGTGAGCCTGTTTTGTCCAATGATCTATGAGAATAAATTAAGATGTAATAATCACCATGTATTTATTCTTTAAAAATTTTACATTTTGATTTTACTCTACTGCAGGTACGTTTAAAATACAATATATAATTCAGTGAATAGTTAAAATGAAATCTTCAGCTGATTTCAGGATTTATAAACAAAAAGGAGATTTAATACGTCCATGTTTATTTTCTTTTAGGTATTTCTGGTGCCAAAACAAATTAAATACAGTCAGTGTCAGTGATGGAGGGAGATTCTGTCACTTTACAGTCTCATGTTAGAATAAGCCTACAAGAAGATCAAGACATAGTGTGGAAATTTAGAAATGAAACATCTTTCATAGCTAAAATTAATAATAAGAAGCAAATCTTCTCCACATATGATGTTCCTGATGGGAGATTCAGAGACAGACTGAAGCTGGACAATCAAACTGGATCTCTGATCATCACAAACACCACAACTGAACATACTGGAGTTTATGAAGTAGAGATAAGTGGAGTGAAACTGACATCAAAAACATTCAGTGTTTCTGTATATGGTGAGCAGAGATTGTTTCTCCAAATATTCACATGTTTGTTTTATAAATTTACACTAAACATTCACTCGTAACATTCAAGTAAAAATAAAAATGCTGATTTGTTCATATTTCTGTTTATTCTTTTACATTTTTCAGCTCTTCTGCCTGTTCCTGTCATCATCAGTAACTCTTCACAATGTTATTCATCATCATCATCATCATCTTCATCTAACTGTTCATTGGTGTGTTCATCAGTGTTGAATGTGAGTGATGTGACTCTCTCCTGGTACGCAGGAATGAGTGTATTGTCCAGCATCAGTGTGTGTGATCTCAGCATCAGTCTCTCTCTACCTCTGGAGGTGGAATATCAGGATAAAAACACCTACAGCTGTGTGCTGAACAATCCCATCAGCAACCAGACCACACATCTGGACATCAACACACTCTGTCACACATGTGCAGGTACCACAGCACTGATGATATATGTGTGTATTTACTGACCTGATCTCTGTCTTGTGACTCATTCTTTCTGTATAATTACAGCACTGAACACACATTCTTCTTCAGTCTCTCAGATAGTGTTGATCTCTGCCGCTGCTGGAGCTCTGATGATTGTTGTTATAGTAGTAATCTGCAAGAAACACAGAAAAACTGACCGAGAAGGCAAGTGTTTTACCTACATCTTTTAATAAAGTAATATAAAAGAATACTCTAATGTTGTAATTGTATTATAATTATTTTCATAATTTTCGTAGTTTATGTCATCTAATTCCTTTTTATTAGAAGAAACCAAAATCATTTTTGCAGTTATTGGGTTTGGCACTTACATTGAAAAATTTATTCATGTCATGTCATGTCACTGGACCGCACTCTTTACTAGTCTCACTCACACAAACTGCATTAAAACACACTTCAAATGCAAACACAGAAATACATTTCTACATTATTTCAAGAACAAAACAACTTTTTCCGATTTATAAACCATCTTGCATGTGTAAAGATGCAGTCTGTTCCTGGTGTTCAAATAAACATTGTTTTTTATTATTGTTCAGCTTTAATGAAAATTATATGAAAAGAATTTAAATATAAATATAGCATACTCTGAAGACTTTTTAATGGCTGTTTAAAACAAATTGAAATTTTTTAAATTGCAGTGTTAAATATGTTTTAATTAATTGTATTAATGCTTACTTTTCTTGATAAGAGTCTTGATAATAATGCATAATTATGTTGTAAATAAATAGATCTAGTTAAGATTGATTGTTTAATGCAGCATCTTTTGCATCTATTCTTGTTTAAACAGTTCAGACTTGTGAAGAAGGGATCACTTATGCTGAGCCAAGGTTCTACAAAAGAAAAGAACAATTGGTAAGATCATTTAATCTCTATATTTATGCTGCCTTCACATGCTATTGGAATTATCGTAAGTAGTTTCCTAGTTAAAAATTGTACATGAATACCCTTCAGGTCAAAATTTGAATGCGATGAGTTTGTAATCATGACTTCAGAAGTGGGAAGTAGAACATTTTTGATAGCACATGAAAGTATCATTAGTCTCAGGTAGAATTCAGCAATGAGTCTGTGAGTGTGTGAGCGCTTGAGTTTTTGTCTGTTTAATGACATATCATACATAACAGCACCATATTAAATATTTATAAATGCCACAAGACCAGCATTTAATATGAATAGCAATCAAAAAACTGAAAGAGTTCAGGATCGCTTAGCCATCAACACTTTCAATTAACTGCAAAAAGAAGATATACACTAAAAAATGATTTGGTGGAGAAAAAAAAATCTACACAAGGTTTAAAACAAGAACAAGTTTGTGTCGGCTATCTTAAGTCATTACACAGCAACACACACCACAAATGCTACTTTTCAGAACAATGGTAACCACAAAAAACACAACACCATAACAGAAACTCTTGAATCTCCAACATAACTGAACATTAAATGGTAACCAGTCTGTCTCTATACTGAAAAACACATAAAATAACACTTACATTTCAACACTTACTCTCTTATAGAAGTGCCTTGAAAATAATGCTGGCAACTCCACATCCACTCTTTACAAAAATAATGAATGTAATACCAACACAAAAGGATTAAGCAATCCAGGCTCATGAAAATATGTGGTGACATTAAAAAAATGATATTCTGTTGCTTCTTGCATGTTTCGTGATACTTTCAAAGTTGAATGTCCAGTGAGCGGCACTAAAAAGCATGGTGAATTTTCTTCCAAACAGATAAACGTGACTTTATCTGTGTGTATCTGACAATAAAAGTGTTACTTACGAGTGGCCTGGCGTCGGACGCTCCACCACATCTGACTGTAGAAGGTGGTGGTGGAGGAACTCAACAGGGTTCGCCAGTTTGGGAACTCAACTGAGAAGAAAGATAAGCACACGTATCTGGTCCGTAGAAGGGGAATGGGTCATTAAGCGAGACACCGAGCAGGTCCCCAGCGTTCACTGGCCACTTGGGACGAGTAAACGGGAGGACACTGGCTCTACACAAGGACTATAAAACCTAGCAAGCGTGTTGGGTGTCGCTCAGCCCGCAGCTCTATGTATGTCTGTCAGTGGGGCGCCATGCACCAATGCCCAGGAGGAAGCAACACTTCTGGTAGAGTGAGCTCTCAACCCGAGGGGGCAAGGCACGCCTTGGGCCTGATACGCCAAGACGATGGCATCCACTATCCAGTAGGCCAACCTTTGATTAGAGACAGCCTTTCCCTTCTGCTGGCCTCCATAACAGACAAAGAACTGTTCTGAGGTCCTGAAGCTCTGCATTCGGTTCACGTACAGGTGCAAAGCGTGGACGGGACAGAGAAAAGCTAGGGCGGGTCTGCCTCCTCCAGGGGCAGCACTTGCAGGTTCACCACCTGGTCATTGAAAAGAGTGGTGGGAACCTTGGGCACGTATCCGGTCTCAGGATAACGTGAGAGTTGGCCAGGCAAGTTTTGTTGACCGAAAATGCACGTTAGTATCAATAATATAATAATAATAATAATAATAATGTTAAAATGTAGGTATCCCCAACTAAGCAAGCTAGAGTGGCAAGTAAGCAAAACTCCATCAGGAGAAAAAAACCTTGGGAAAGTCCAGGCTCAGTCGGGGGGCCAGTTCGATGGCCAATGAACGAACATGGTTCATTAAGATTCAGGCTGAAAAGAAGCACAACACCGAGCATTTCCAGGGGGCTTCTCGGTAAGAAGAACACCACTCAACAAACAGGTTTAACTTCAGCATAAGCCACCTTGTAGAGGGCACTCTCGCTGAAGTGATGGTGTCTACCACTACTGAGGGTAGACCACGTATGTCCTCCGCATCCCGTCTAGAAACCACACGTGGAGGTTCCAGAGGTCTGGACGCGGGTGCCATAGGGTGCCCTGTCTCTGAGAAAGCAGGGCCTTCCTCATAGGAATGCACCAGGGAGGGGCTGTCATGAGGAACATTAGTCTTGGGAACCAGGTCCAGTTGTAGCCTGGTCCCACCAGACTCTCGTACATTTCATTTAATTTGTACATAGAGTCTGGCACCGCTCCATTGACAAGCGTTAACTTCCTTGTAGGCGGGTACTCCATTGAACTATTGGATCTGCCCAGAGTCACTCTGGATCTGCCATAACCAATCGCTAACGTTTGGTCGTGACGTATGCCTAGCGTTCGCCTTAGCCAACTCATTCACCACTAATGGAGCAAGCTGGAAAATCAAACCTTTCCCGAACCCCGTGGGGAGGTTCTTGCTCTGGCTTTAACTTCTTGATATTCGGCAGCGTTGCCACAACGGACCGAATGGCTTCGCTTGCATCTTTCTCATTACTGAACTACAACTCAAAATAATGCACGACATCCACGTCATCGTTCTCAGCCACTCCCTCTGGGCAACTAACAAGACCTGCTACATGTCCTCCCTGACTTTGCACAGTGTCTTTGCAAGTAGGCTCTCTGGGGAAAATGCATATTTGCGTAGGCCCCAGGGCCAGCTGTGCGCCAGTGATCTGTGCCGAGGGTCCCCTTGGTCAGGGAGTAAAACAAATGGCAATGGGTCGAGTCCGTAGAGGCAAACAGATCTATCTGTGCGGCTGCAAAGAAGTCCCATATCAGCTGGACCGCCTGGGGATGGAGAGGCCATTCTTCTGGAAGTGTAGGCTGTCGTGAGAGCTTGTCGGCGGCATGATTGAGCAGGCCGGGAATGTGAATGGCCTGAAGATTTGGCAGCAGGCCAGGGTGATTGTCACTCGGATTGTCACTGCCATGCCCATCTTGGGACTCAGCCATAAAGCTGGTGCTAAAGCAACCTCATATGAAGCATTACTGCTGCTGCGGCTGCCATATGCCCCAGGAGCCTCTGAAAAAGTTTCAGTGAGGCCGCCATCCTGCCTTTGAACAAATTTAAGCAGTTCAACACTGACTGAGCATGTTCCTCCTTGAGGCATGCTGTCTGGTTGACTAAGTCCAACTCCATAACGAGAAACGAGACCCTCTTGCAGCGGCATCTCTTCTCTTCTCTGATGACGAGGGCAGGGCAACCTGTCACTCACATGAGATCAACCAATAGCAAACCACAACCAGCCAACCATCCAATCAATTCCCCATGGACAAAATCAAGTCCCGCCCTAAATTTCTCTTGTTTCACTTGGATATATGTCACAATAGGTAAGAATAGACAATAGCAACATCCATTTCATATCAACTTTAAGGGTACATGTCTAATGCATTAATATGCACTAGGGGTAAAGAAGGGGCGATGATAAAGTATTTTGAGGGTACTGCGCAAGTGACAAGCAGTTGTACCCCTAAAGGCACAAATTTTGCATTTTATTTTCCCTGACAGTGAATAATATAACTTCATTTCAGTATTTGATTTTAAAGAATTTGTTTATTTTTTAAGATTAACAATTTTGCAACTATTGCATAACCACTTGATGTCCAATGTAAAATGTAGGCCTTGAAGCAAAACCACTGAGAATCCAATCTTTATCTACCTTATGTTATCTTAGCAGTACGAGGGAGATATAGACCTTTTCAGGATGTCACATTTCTAATATAATAACTTTGCTATTATTGTATCTTGTGTGATGTGTTTTACAGAAAGTTGAAGAGGAGGATCACGTAGAGTATATGCCTGTTACCGTGAGAAGATCATCAAACTTCAGTCTTTAAGTATCAGATTCATACTGTACAGACATACAGTATTTGATCTGTTGGGTGGATGATCAGCTTGTGCATGAGAATATATCTCCTGCTAGACGTTTGTATTTGATGTCAGTTTGTTAGTGTGTTTAAGGTGTCAGTAATGTGCCAGTATAAATAGCATGTGGTTGAAGGTGTTTTTTCCATTCCTGCTCATATGATGCTCAGTTTTACTTCTGCTCTACACAAAACAACTTTCAACAGATTAACTCAAACCAAACGTTATATAGAATATATAGTGTAAGATCTTACTGTGTAAATGTGAAATATGAAATGTCCTAAATTTTGTGTATAAGAAATATTAAGATATTTAAATCGATTTGCATCTCACTCTACATTTCTGAAAGAATTAAGAGACCACTGCAAAATTGCTAAATTTCTTCTTGTGCAGTTTTTTTGTATTTATAACATGATACAGTTCAGTAATATCAAGAGTGCTGTTTTCCTGGATATCAGCATGATTTCAAATGTGATATCCACTTTATGCAACAGTTCAATAAACTATAAATTAATATTGACAGTTGTTGCTTTAATTTGCCAACGAATGTTCCGGAGCAGAACAGTTGCGTCTCTTGAATTAATGAATTTTTTTTTTTTTTTTTTTTTACATTTTGGGTGGGTGTTGATTATTTAATGACCTATTTCTAAAGACAGTCACATGCTTCGTTCATGAACTCAGCCAGTTTTAATCAGCTGAATGAATGATTCTATGATTCACTTAAGACATTGTCTGACCCTACTGGCATTTATATAGACACACACACACACACACACATATATATATATATATATATATATATATATATATATATATATATATATACATATAAATATATAAATATTGTAATTGTCCATCAATTAATTATTTCTCATATATTTTTTGCAAAATCTTTCTGCTGATGTTTGAAAAATGCACAAAGGCCACAATTAAGCCTTTTCAACTCATTTCATTCATTTTATAATCAACAGTTTTTTTGGCTAGCATTTTAACTCTCAAGAGAAGGACCCCAAAGTTGAACCCCAAAATGTCAGAGATTTTTTTTTTATATATGCGGTTACTAGGGTGATTATGGTGGTCAAAAAAGCCCACCTTAATTCTCTATGATCTTCGATGGTGCACTTCGCTTGTGATCGTCCCTAAGCACTTCCTCCCAGGGGAATCCCAGACGCCATTCTGAAGTGCGCTCCACTTCCTCAAGTTAGCAAGTTTATAGAAAGACCCTCGACCCCCTCGATTTTCAACTCCTGTACACTTCAGGCAGCTCAACATACCACAATGTAACACGATTGTGACGTCAAAACAGATCATGCTTAAGCTACTCCCACCCCACACAACCCACAGGTCTTCATCTAAAACCTCACATGTAATGGCAACACATTAAATGAAATTAACTGAAAATGAAATAATCTAATCATCACTTTCAAAAAGATGTTTTTATTCACATGTTCAGGTAAAAAGACTAACTGTTACAATTTCTTTTTGATTCAGTTTTGAAAATTTCAACAATGGTTATTATTTGAAAAAAATGCATGAAGAAAAAAATGGTAAACTGACATTTGTGTAGAAACAGTACTGTAACATTTCTATTGACAAACAAGCATTTCTCTTAACACTTCAGTTTGAGGAATAAAACATAAATTCTCTCAAGAAAGAACTTTCAACAACTAATTCAAATAAGAGCAGATGCTGCAGCATGTGTCCAACCTGACAAGGTATTCATGTAAACAGTGAGTTCTGATCAGTGCATTAACTGGTCTCAGTTTAACAGTCTTTTTTTGAAAAACTTTGGTTGGGCAAGGTAGGGGTGCTAATTAAATTAGCTAAAAAAAAAAAGCCATAAACATTATTAACATAAAGATACCAGAGTTTCACAGTTACAATATGGGTGAAAAACAATTGTCATGGCAAAACAACAAAATTACAGCAAAAACATATTTGTGCACATGCTCATTTCTGTGAAAAGCAGGTGATGCAGCATGTGTCTGTCTTGGTGAGGTATTCATGTAAATCAGGGTAAATGAACAGCTTTTTACACTTAAGTGACAACAACAGCGTTTTGGGGGCCTGAAAATACTTTTGAAAACAGGTTTCCAAGTGCAAGTTTTTGAAAGAAAAAAAACAATACTTTTATCATCTCAGTGTAAACTACAAAAAACGTGAATTAGTGAAAACGGTGAAGTCATGCGCACAAATATTATTAGTATATAGGTGCAGTGTTCTTTCACAACGTGACATCACCAACAACTGGCCTGACAGCAGAATACAATGTTTTAGTCGTTTTCACAGATCCGTGTGAATGGGGATTGATTTGACAACGTCGTCGTCAATACAAAGGAAAAACGTTTCTGCTTTTAGTGCATCATTGTCTTGTAAACGTACCATCAGTTAGCCACCTTGTTTTAGGTGTATACACCTGGATACTTTAAAACTGGAAGTTTTTAGTTTGTTTCCTCCAATATAGGCAAGAACAAACCTTGATAAACCATTATTCCTGTTCTTTCCGAAATCCAAGCACTTGAATGTGACAAGCTCGTAATCTCTTCAGTGGGAAGTAGGGAATGTTCTATAGCGTGTGAAGGCAGCATCAATAGGTGTAAACAGGGCCTTGAATAAAAATGTGACCGTGGCCATATGGAATTTAAATACGTAAACACACACTGGCTTGTAGCACAAATACTGTAGTTTTACCGTTTACTTTACTCGCACATTCAAACGAAACTGCTAACTTCCACATTGCAAAATCAGGTTGATATGAGAATTTAAACAGACAGGAAAAAAGTGTTGGTATGTCAAACAGATTAGTGCATTGATCACTTTAGTAGTTTTAAAAAACCTTAAGTTGCAAGTTGCTTTGTTCCTCTTTTTACTACTGATATGCGGTTTAATATTTTTTTTATGCTTTTCTTATTTAACTAAAAAAATAAGATATAAAACAAATGTATATTTATGTTTTAATTCCTTATTTAAATGACTAAAAACTAATTAGTTTTTGCTGTGCTGTCAAGGTCAAATTTGACTGGCATTGGAACTAAATACTGAAATCACGGAATCGTGTCACTGTTCCTCTGTGAGCAATGAAAGTTTCTGCTGATCCTCCTCTCATGTTTCCTATCTTCTATTCAATGTCCCTTTTAATTAAAGTCACAATATTAAATTGTTACAGTGGTGTCTCACTGGCAGCTTCAGTCTCATTCTCAATAGCAGAATCCATCGATGAAGAGTCTTTTGGACCTCCCTCCTGTAATAAAACACATTCACAGAAGGTAAATTATGATGGTAATGATGATTCAGTTACAAAAACACAATGTGCTTTTTCTTTATGTTTACTGAATGCACATCAGGCATGTTTTATTTGTTTATTTATTTTTATCAAAATAAAAAACTCAGGCCTGGGTCCGGTTCAGGGCCCCTTCAAATCACCATGTGATTTATTACCAAATTACCATTTTAATGATACAGTATGCTATTTAAAAATTACATTTGCCAATTGCATTTTCTTCCTAGAGAGAATATTAAGCTAAAATAGCAATATTTTAGTTAAGGACAGTCTGTTAGGCAAAGTCGAATTTTGATTGGTCGTTTGATTTAGCGTGCTCCCCCACCCTAACATTACGTTAAATATCTTGCACTACGGAAAGTTCACACAAAGGCTACAGACTGGAGTATGAACATTCCATAATTTCAAGGTTGCATATTGCATCATATCAGTTCGCAATGGACATTTGAAAATGGAATAAAAAAAAAAGAATCTACAACACCTGCTGCTACTTCCTCTGGCTCATCTGAGCTCCAGATAAGCAGTGCTGTGGACACTGACAGTGCAGGCCTGCTTACGCCATTGCCAGTCCCTCAGCACGCTAAAAGCAAGGACTCGCCAACGCTGTCATCAGTGAACCAGAGGACCTCGGTAAAGACAAGCCAGTCCAGGTTTGTCTCAAGCAAATGTTTCCAAAGAAACAACAACATAAAAATGACTGTAAGCGGTAATTTTCACCAAATTAGTACAATGATAGAGAATGGCTAGAATATTCAGAGAAAGCAGATTCTGGATTTTGTTTTCCCAGTCGGAAATTTGGCAGGAGTGACTGTGGCTATTTGAAAAGAGCAGCAATTGCGATGTTCCACAGGAAAAGAGATTTCAACCCTAATTAATTCAGATCAACTTTCTCGAAACCGCTTTTATGTGTCTGCAATAATAGACATTATTGAATTCCTGGTATCAAACGAACTGCCAGTGAGGGGGACCATTGATTCAGTTGATGACAGGGGTCACGCGGGCAGTAGACTGTTCCGGTCTCTGTTCATTTTTCAAAATTATTTAATTGAACTGATGAGTACAATCGTGACAGAGCATATTGTTAAAGATGTTGGAGAGTCATGGTTTACAATTAAAGTGGATGGAACCAAGGACCCAACGGGCAATGAGAATGTCGCTATTGTTCTTCGATATGTTGACCAGAACTGCACAGTGAAAGAGAGGCTGTTGTTAGTATTGACCACAGACAAGTGCGGTGCCCTGTCACTCACAAACATCGTGCTTGAAGGGGTGGTAAAATGCCCTTTTCACAAGATGTAAAATACATCTCTGATGTCCCCAGAGTGTGTGTGTGAAGTTTTAGCACAAAATACCCCACAGATATTTTTATATAGCATGTTAAAGTTGTCACTTTTTGAGGGTTAGCAAAAACACACCGTTTTGTGCCTGGCCCTTTAAATGCAAATGAGCTGCCTTAGAGGGCGGGGTTTCAAGAGCTCTTGTGTGTTAGCAGCTGCGATTATCTCATGCAGACACACTAAAATGATGGAAACTGTTCTGCCTTTAATGTTAAAACAGAGTCAGACAAAGATGGAGAGACTTAAGAAGAAGTGACAACATGTAGAATGCAACAGGACGTCTCTGAATGGTTAATTGATGGATTTATGTTGCTGATGTGGAGTTAATTATCTTCAATTAGCATATTCTGTCATGATAATCTATAAATCGCTCGTATAGGAACTGTTGTGAGATGCACACAGAGTGACTTTTCATTGCATGTGAAAAGGATGCTAAAGTTTGAGCTGACAATACTAAGTCCTGGGGGCAGGGTTTATGTACATTTTAGGGTTGCTGATGTCACTAACCCGGGAGGAATGTCGTGTAGTCCCTACCAGCCGTTTGTTGTAGTCCTTTTCTTTAAAAGCAAATATCTCCCTTTGCTTTGAACTTTGAGCATTGTAACTTTGCAGATGTTGTTTATGCTCAAACAGCAACATTTCACACTAGCTAAAGTTAGAAAAGTGAAATCGTGTTTTACCACCCCTTTAAATAGCTGCCAAATGTTGGTCTCGATACAAATACAATACTAAGTCAATGTTATGACGGGGTCAGCGTTATGCCTGGAAGAGAAGGAGGCATGCAGAAACATATTCAAAACAAATTAAACAGAGAAGTGGAATTAAACAGATTAAACAGAAGAAATTAAACTACATTCTTTGTTTTAATCATCAATTACATTTGGTTATAGTGCATGCATTTTCATCCGAGAGCGCTGTTGGAGATTTTTTTGCCATTTGCAATGCTCTTAACAAATTGCTGAGAAAGCTAACTGTAGCTGCACAGTATAAAGGGAGAGAAGCTTAAAAGGCTGCTGGATCAACGATGGACTGGACACCTTGAGGCAGTGTCCGTGGTGCTGAAATAGCATGACACACTTGTGGATATTCTGAATGAAATCGCAACCACAAGAAAAGGTGCTGACGTAAAAATTTAAGCTGTTGGACTTCACAGGGCCATCACAGAACCAACTTTCAAATTTCTTGTCTGTGTGATGTACAAAGTTTTGGGCCTGATGGATCCACCGAATAGGATGCTGTAAGCTGAACAAACAGATCTAATGACGGCAGTTCGGCTCATTGGCAGTGCTTCTTGCATTGAAAGTCTACGATCAGATGCAGAGTTTGCGAAACTGTGGGCTGAAAGTATAGGTGCAGATAATGCAGTTCCTGCCCCTCTGAAACAGCAGTGACAGGCCAGCAAGACTCTGCAAGACTACATTGTGGATAAAAGTGTTGGTCAGCGTGAAGTGAATATTGAACAGGAGTGCAAGCAGCTGTTTTTTAGCATTATTGACTCTGTTTTGGGAGAAATGTCCGTGCGTTTCAGCAAACGTAATAGCAACTACATGGCAGCTTTGGATGCACTGGACCCTGGTAGTGAGAACTTTTTGAAAGCAGGGAAATTGCAACTACTACTGGATTTAACGAACACTGAAATGGTGGAGTCTCATTTCATCGTTGCTCGTCCGTTTTGACAAACACTGTGCACAGGCCAGAACGAGAAAGTGACATTGGTCAAATTTCTTTCAAATTACTACAGCGTTTTTCAAGCCATGCCAGTGGTGCTGACTGCATGCCTTAAAACACACATTAACATTTGGGGCCTTGACTGCTATGTGCGAGAACTCTTTCTCAACGCTGAATAATGTATTTTCTGAGCACCGACACAGCATGTTGCATAAACGAAAACCACATCTGATCCAGCTGGCATTTCTAGTATCTGTCAAAGATACTCAGTACTAGGACCATTGATGTTCACTCTGTAGATCCTACTCTTTGGAGATATCATTAGGAAGCATGGCATTAGTTTTCACTGTTATGCTGACGATACTCAGCTCTATATTTCTTCACGCCCTGATGAAACTTACCAATTCACAAAATTAACGGAATGCATAGCTGATATAAAAAACTGGATGACTAGCAATTTCCTACTACTTAATTCTGAAAAAACAGAGATTCTAATTATTGAACAAAAAAACGTCCTCACGTAATAACCTAGAATACTGTCTAACACTTGATGGCTGCTCTGTCAAGTCCTCGTTGTCGGTTAGGAACCTGGGTGTGCTCTCTGATACCAATCTTTCATTTGAAAGTCACGTGTCTAGTATCTGTAAAACTGCATTTTTCCATCTTAAAAATATATCTAAATTACGTCATATGCTCTCAATGAAAAACGCGGAACAATTAGTTCATGCGTTCATGACATCAAGGCTAGATTATTGTAATGCTGTTATGGGTGGTTGCCCTGCACGCTTAATAAACAAACTACAGCTGGTTGCAGCAGTTAGAGTTCTTACCAGAACCAGGAAGTATGACCATATTAGCCCGGTTCTGTCAACACTGCATTGGCTCCCTATTAAGGACTACATGTAAATTCAAACGTGCATACCTATAGACTAAACAATTGATGTGCATGTGCACGCCATCTGTGTTTTCGTGGGTTTGCATTTTTGAGGTTTGTGCAGAGATGACATTTTTTTTCAAAATTTCCTATTATCTCTCTGTATTTCAGACGCCCCCTCACCAACGCTCGGCTGGCGCCAGCTCTGGGCCGGTTGCATAAACGTCTTTAAGACACTTCGTAGGTTTTTTAAATCAGTTACATAACAACGTAGATTAGCCTAATTTGATACCCGAAAACTAAAGGCCAATTTATACTTCTGCGTCGAGTGTACGGCGTAGTGTACGTTGTAGGCTACGCACATAGACGACGCCATCGTGAGCATTTATACTTCTGCGTTATGTCTGTGTTGCTCTGCAGTTACACCGCCTAAATGCTAGTTGACGGGGGAGGGTTTTAATGTTTCACTGTGTTTAGATTCCTCGCGGCTGTTTTGAGTTTAAGCTACTACAAGCAATGGCGACTGAAAGAGAGAAGATCATGTTGGAGTTGGAGCTTATCACTCGGTCTCTTGGTGCATTTCCATGTTTCTTCACTGAATTTCCACTGAACTTCTGAATTTAAAAATGGTGGGCGGTGCAGAAGAACACGCCGGAAATGCGTAGGAGGAAACGAGATGCTACCAAGCCGATCAATCACAGATCTTGCGGTCTGCGTCGTCACAACGTGTAGTTACATTTTTGAGGAGGTGCACGTCAGGGTACGGCGAAGGGTATGACGTATACCGGTAGTATAAATTGCCCTGACTGACTGCTAGTGGGTCATACTAGAACTTAAGACACTGCCTTAACATAATGGCTATGTTTATGTTTAACAGACAGGGCTTAGATTAATTCAATTCAACTCACATTTATTTGTAAAGCGCTTTTTACAATACATAGGGGAGAGCCGGGACAGTTGAAACACTTTTCAGTTAAACTTAGGTTTCTAAGATAAGGTTACAGATAGATTTTTTTTTTTTTTTTGTGATCAACAACTCACATATGTGTTATCTTAGTATCATGTGTTATTCGGTAAAAATCTAGAATGATTTAAGTAAAAATTTACTTTGAACGGTAGTTGTGCTTCGTTTCAATCGTCCCGCCTGAGCGGGGCGATTGAAACACATGGGTGGGACGGATGAAACATAACAGTTTAAATGGTAACTATTCATCTAATGCTTGTTTTTATGAACAATACCTGACAAGTAACTTTTGTACAAAAATATTTTGTCATTTATTTTAATTTAAAGGTTCATATTAACATTTTTGTTCTGTCGCCCAATAAACAATAGGCGATGAGCCAATGCACATTTTGCGTAATCTTTCTAATTTTGAAGAAGACAGACAAATCCGTTTACAATTCATTTTCTTACATTTCTTCCTTGAGTCATATTGAGTGTGTGCCAGTTGAATAGCCTGTTATTATGAAGAAAATTAGGTCAACCGGAAGACGATATATTAAATTTATTGAAGATTGAAAAGATTGAACACTTTTTCAACCGTCCCTGACAGCGTCTCCTGCCAGTTAAACCTGTTTTGCACTTAAACTAAAAAACTCTGATATTATACACTTAAGGGTGTGTTGTAGTACAAATACACCTTCTGTATTATTATTACAATGGCACATGAAAACATAAATACAACTCGTCAGTAAAAAAAACGTACTGCACGAAAGAATTCACTAACTGCACTCAAAAACAGTTTTCCGGCTCTAACGACATGTCTTTAAAACGGCATGACGTAAGGAAGAAATATTTTCGCGGGTCTTGTAGGCATTGCGTGCTGTACGTGCTGACGAAATTTGACGTACATGATGTGAGTGGTTTTCAAGGAGATCTCAGTGTTTCATCCGTCCCGCGTTTCAATCGTCCCGGCTCTCCCTTATTGTTTCAAAGCAGCTTTACAGAAAATGCATTGTCTATATAACAATTTAGAGTGATCTGTTAAAGCCAGGATTAGGCCTCATTTAGAACATTTAGTAGCTTGCCTTAGAAAAAACTTTAACGTTGTGCATCTTGAGACAAAACAATGGCACTGACATTGACAAAAAGATTTGTCTGAAGCATCATGTTTAAAATATCAACTACTGAGGAATAATTGTGATGGTTCAATAAAAATCAGACTTATTGCGAGTCCTAATTTGGAACACTACATTTTTAAATTACAGTTGAATCTTGAACTTACAAACATTATTTGTTATCGATGGTTTTACTTGCTGAAAAATGTTGTACTTTGTTTTTATACCATTTGGTTTCTTTCAGAGTTAATTTTATTATGTCGGCACTGCATCACCGATCTGCTTCAATACTGATAAAAAATAATGAAGGACAACAATTTACAGTTTACATTTGATACATAATGATCCTTAATCAGTGTCATAACGGTGTACTGTAAATATTATAAGTCTATAATAATATAAAATGTATTCATACCACTGTTCTTTATAATGAAGTAAAATGGTATGAGAGCAGCGCTGTCTGTTTCTATGCAATGATTTCTGAATCAAACCACATGAAATAAACAAACAAACTAACAAACAAAAACAAACAAACATGTTGACAACTCACGGATCTGAATCTGTTTGTTGCAGGTAGAAGGATGTTCATAGTATCTCACCTGAACAGGATTGTGCTGCATCCTGATGCCTGTTTGATCAATAACAAACTCAATTAAACTCATTACTTTGGTTAATTAGAACAAAAAAAAACATATTTTACATCTGTCAAAGATTCATCGTTGCTATTTAAATCTTGGTAAATCAGCTGTATGTAACACTCACCGTTGCTATTAGCTTGACGCTTGCGATAGTGAATCACACAAGCAGCAACAAGCAGCAGAACAACAGCAGCAGCAACAACACTTATTCCTGCAGCAGCAGCTGAAGACAGACCTGAATCTGGAATAATAAAGTCATTTATAGAGAGAATCATAATCAGTTTTACTAATATCATCAGTTTTACTGATTTATACCTTTTTACTTTGGTCACCAGTTTTATGATATTGATTTAACTTATTATTATTACTTATTATTTTTATGGTTATTATAGTTCACTGAAACTATTTTTTTTTTTTCAAAAACCAAAACTAAAACTATGTTACACTGCTACTGATAGAAATATCATAAAATACTTTCAGTTTTTGTTTTTAATACTTTCACTTTGACATGACTTAGACTATTTTTAATTTTAACAAAGAATATTGTGCATTGACAGACAAATCAAAATGTCTATTTGTTTCTCAGATTTACAACTTAGTTGTATTATTAAATTTACCTTTCAAGATAAATGTTTATTTAAATTGTATTATTAAATTTACCTTTCAATATAAATATGATTATTTAAACAATAGTGTGTATGATTATTTAAACTATAGTTTTAACAAAGTGTGCTGTTTTAATGAAGATGATTGAGATTATTTTAAGCATATTTTATCATGTAATCAAAGCCCACTTTTGGCCACAATGAAAACATTACTGGGTTGATTATACATTGTGATACTAACCAGTGACAGTAACAATGAATTTTTTGTAACTGGTGATGCTGAGGTGACGACGGATGCTGCTGTTTATCTGTAGTTTATATTCTCCAGAGTCTGTGTTTCTGGTGTTTGTGATGGTCAGAGATCCAGTCTGATGATCCAGCTTCAGTCTGTCTCTGAATCTCTCGGTGTCATTATTACACTGAACATCTGTACAGATATCACTGAGATCTCCAGGGATTTCAGTGAAGAGAATATCATTAAAATACCACATCATCAGATCATCCAGTTTTCTTACTACACCAGGATCTAAAGTTACAGATTCTCCCTCCTTCACTGACACTGTCTTCACTTCATCAGCAAAAGGAACATCTGAAACACAAAACAACAGCTGCTGGATGACCCTTATTTATTTTTTTAATTTTTTGGGGGGTGGACTACACAATGTGAAAGAACTGTTTAATTGTTAAATCTTTTACATATTTAATACATTTCTTTAATATTTTTTTTGTATGCAAGTATTGAATTCAAATGTTAAGGTTCATTAAGTAAGGTCATACACCACTGAAAACATAGTTATGTGTATTATATTGCATTTCTGTCTACAGAGCATCCTAAATATTACACAATGCACCTTTAAAAGTCATTAAGCAACTCATTTGAACTCTTATACGATTATTTATTAAGATGTGTTGATTTATTAAGAACAGCAACAAACATTTAAAATGCGACTAAATATCACATGGGCCCGAAACAACTGTTGTCCTTAAAGGGGTCATATAATGGTACATGCACTTTTACAAGTTGATTGTACTGAAATGTATGTTGGCAGTGCCTGTACACATCCATCATATAATGATAAAAATCCATCCAGTGATTTTGTTTTAATCTCCTTATATGTTTTCCCCTGCCTCAAATCGAGCCGTTGTTGATTGACAGCAGTGTTTCAACACAGACCCGCCCTCGCTCGTGATCGAGCTGTCAATCATAGTGCGCGCGGACCGGTGTTGTGCCGAAAAGTACGCTGGAGCACAGTCACTGAGCAGAATGGAGTCTAAGCGAAGTGGTGTTCTGTTCTTGGGTGCAATAAGGAAAACAGCAGTCATTTTAATGTTCCTAAATCCGAACCGCTGAAGACGCAGTGGCTGAGTTTGTTTTCGAAGGGAATATTCCCCACTATCAACGTCAATGCTTTCATGTTTGCGCGAATCATTTCACACACCAGACTGCTTTATAAACGAGGAAGTATAAAGCTGGTTTTGCTAAGACGCTGCTCCTGAAAAAAGGAATCGATACCAACTATTCGTGTTCCTGCACCTCCAGAAGAACTGAAGTGAGTGTAGCGTTTTATTAACCTTTATATTAATATTTATATTATATTAATCTTTGCAAATCGCTAGCTTCACGATGAATGCGGCTAAGGTTTACACTCAGGGAACATTACGGCATGTTTTCTATGTACGACGTTCTCAATATAATTCATAATCTCACGTTTATAATGAACAACGCGTTATGGTTATTTTGTTATTGTGTTACAAACGGTGTACGCACAGAACAGAGGGGCGGAGTGAGCAAAGCTCATTATCATTTAAAGTCATATGCACTTAAACGGCGTGCTGACAACAGAGCTGTTTTTGACCAGGTAAAATAAGTGTTTTCTTACAATACTAATGAGAATTTTTAAATAAAGTATATTACAAACTTTTAATTTAGACCCTAAAGAATCATATTAGCTTGTACAAAAATGGCATTATATGACCCCTTTAAATTGTGTCCTTTTCATTAATTTGATACACAGCATGCAGGAGAAACACCAGGCCATGAAACACTAACGTACTTCGTGTATTTAACATCAAAAACAAAAAAAGCTTTGAAACAAAGGCCTCGTTTACACTGCAGGTCTTGTTACTCAATTCTGATTTGTTGCCTAGGCCTATATCCGATTTTTTTTTTTTCGTCCGTTTACACGGTCTTTCAATTGTGACCCATTCCGAATCATGTGTTTACATATACTATCTGAAACAAAGGGGTTCTTGCACAGATGGACGAATGCTAAATATGGTTGATGCTAGCTTTGCGATGTACATTTTTCATTTACATTTAGTCGCTTTTATCCAAAGAGACTTACAACTGAGGACTAAAGCAAGCGAGTAATCGTGAAGAGGCAAGAACAACGGTAGAAACCGGGGGCTCAAAATACAAAGTTAAGGCATTGCTCAGAGTAGCAAAAAAAAAAAAAAAAAACAGTCAAGGGAGGATTTAAAGGAGAAGGAAAGGTTTTTTTTTTATGTTAAGTACTCACGGAAGAGATGAGTTTTCAGTTGTCAGCATACATTTTGATGTAGGCCTATGCGAAGTTCACCAAACACCACCATGATTTTGAGGCGGAGGACGAAAAGGGCCGCACATAGCCAGCGCATGTGCTTCAGTTTGTGTGTAAGAGAGATCTCAGGACTGGTGGGAACATACAACACGATCTCATGAAAGTGCGTATCTATACAACTAATTTATTTCTCGTCCCATTTATACGCCAAAAATAGTTATGATTGCATGATAGGCACTGTAAACCCCTTGGGTAGGATTAGGGTGGAGTGTGTGCGTATTACACGCTATAAAGTGCATATCATATGCACACAGAAACTATTTTTGAGAAATAAAACTCGTGCTATAGATATGCACTTTCATGAGATCGTGGCGGGCTTTAACGAGGAGCAGTTGGTCCTTTTGGATGGGCATGCCAACCTTTGATAGGCCTATGTTGTGTCAATGTGTGTCCACATCCCTCTCCTACAACTACACGACGTTTCGCAGATGCCCTTCTCTCGTCATTAAACCGCGGATACTTTGCCTAATGCCTCAGAAAATACGATCTGCCTGTTTACATGACAGTCGCACTGGCACATATCTGATTTATATCTGATTTATTTCCACACATGAACGAGGCCTGAAACCGATCTCGAAATATCCGAATGCATGTGTTTTTTCCTGTTTACACGGTCGGATCGGATCGGTGTCATGCCTCGTTCACATGTGGAAATAAATCAGATGTGGACACACGTTGACACACAACATATCAAAGGTTGGCTTGCTCATCCTAAAATTTCGGACCCACTGCTCCTCGTTAAAGCCCGCCACAGTCTCATGAAAGTGCATATCTATAGCACAAATTTTATTTCTAGTGCCATTTACGCCAACATAGTTGTTACGTGCATATGATACGCCGTTTTCGCGTGCATGGTGTGTAATACGCACGCACTCCACACCCCTAATCCTACCCAAGGGGTTTATAATAAATAGCTGTTTTACATCAAATCCTCATTTAAACAGCTAAAAGGCGTTCAGGGATGGTCTCATGGTGTTTACATTAAGTAACTCACCAAGAACAGTAATGCTGAAGGTCTTTTCACTTATGGTGCTGTTGCTGATGATCTTTAGTTCATATTCTCCAGAGTCTGTGTTTCTGGTGTTTGTGATGGTCAGAGATCCAGTCTGATGATCCAGCTTCAGTCTGTCTCTGAATCTCTCAGTGCCTTCATTACACTGAACATCGGTACAGATGAAACTGAGATCTCCACTGATTTGAGCTATACGAGTGTCATTAAAATACCATTTAATATCTTCTTGCTGGTTTGTTTTAACACCAGTGTGTAGAGTGACTGAATCTCCATCCATCACTGACACTGCATCTGTATTAACACTGAAAACACCTAGAGAAAAAATGAACTGGATCACAAATTATGTAAAATTATACAACAGGAACTTGCTGAGATTATTTTTCCTTTTTCAGATCATAAAGATTGTGCAGAGAAATATTTCTGAATAATTCATAATGTATCACATGCATGCAAACAAAGACAACAAGAACATAATTGATCAGTGGTTCTCTCTTGTTGTTAATGTTGTTGATCTCAGCAAAAGGTTTGCTTTGCTTCTTTTATTCAGTTAGTGTGAGGCTACAGAGGTTAAACTGTGGTTTAATTTAACTGTCCATGTTCTTTCTCCGTCCATGCAATAATTACACGTAATTAAATGAGCGCACGTTTTACTTGAACTTCTCAAGTAATGTCTTTTGCGCCATTTCAAAGGCGGCAAAAATTATATTTTAAAAAAATGCAGACCGAATCCTCGCGTGCACGCTGGAACCACGTGCGTAAAATGCACGTGCATTTACGTAAAATTACTATCACAATAACAAAGGGTGCAAGATTTCTTACCAGACACGAGAAAAACACTTAATGTGAGGAAATTGAAGACTTTCATTTTCAACACTTTTTCCACTGAGAAAAATAAACTTCTGTTCTTAAATCGATGCACGTGAAAGTGAAAGTATTTAAATAGGCTGCTCAAATTCAACCTCTTTTGTTTTGTTGCGGGTTTTTTTGTGTGACTGTATACGGGGCTGGCTCTATGAATGGGCAGATGGGCGGGACCAAAGCTAAACAAAAAAATAAATCCCCACCATTCATCACACTACTATTTAGGCTTAGGCACGAACGACCACACAACATTAAAAAAAAAATGGCTTGGTTGATTATCCACAGCATGGAGCTCAGGTCTTCTGGTAGAGAAATTAATTATAAATTACGCAAAATGATCTATGACATTTTGATTATTTTATATCGCCTAGTATGAGAAAGGGAATTAAAACAATGTATCCGTTTTGTTATCAGTAACATGACAAGACACACTTAGGCCTATAGTTACAAGGTGTTATTGGTCATGCATTTGTATGATAACAAAAATCTACTATTTGTGTGTATGAATCTTCCATTTTCTTCACTACATTGCAAAGCATAATATCAGACTTTTTGCTACACTTTATTTCAGAAAAACAATCTGTTCCTCGTTATTTTAAAGTGACGAAATAAAGAACTTTTTATCTGACTGTACCTGCCATGATTCGGAAAGAAAGTACTTTTCAGCAAACAGTACTTTTTCCTATATAATGAAATGTTATTTACTCTTCCAGGGCCTTTCTGACTCAAGTCAAGTCAAGTCACCTTTATTTATATAGCGCTTTTTACAATACAGATTGTATCAAAGCAGCTTCACAGTGATAACATGAAAATAATATAACAAAGTTTGTTTCTAAAAGAAAATTGCGTCAACGTCCACCTTAAGTAAGGCAGATCAATAATATTATTGAATATTAAATGTCCCCAACTAAGCAAGGCAAAAGCCAAGGCAAACTCAGTCAGTTTTTGTTTGAGAAGTAAACGGAGAAGACAGTGAGTTGTTCGGGCTGACAGCACTAATCTCACATAACCATAATTGTTTTAGTTGTAGAAAAGACTATTTTTCTTTTTATATTAAAGGTTTTTTGCATCTTTGCAACCTCCAAAGATATTCTGTTCAACCTACCCATGAGGAACATTGTATTGTTGAGGTTGCTCTCTCATAAAGTTCTCAGTTATGCTTCATGCTACTGATTTGAAATGCTGATGGTTAATGGATATTTATATACATTTTTATTATTGAATATTTCAATTAAGTGATTAAGAAAATACTGATGGAACTTTACTGTAATCTGCATGTTTATGACCAAAGGCAAATAAAATAGAAAAAACTCCCAAGCTTCCCTATAAAGGAGGTGTTAGGATCTTTTAACAGCAACTCTCTGATTTATGGACAGTTAATACCTTTTGTTTGTATGTGTATTCCTCTCTAGGTAATTGAATGTGATCAGTGCCAAAGGGTTGGACTCTAATGGTTGACAGCAAATAATAATAATTTGTTACATAATTTGTTACAGGGGGAATTTCCTCAACCACAACCAATGTTCCTCAACCACAACCAATGTGCAGCAAGCATCCACCTGATGATACGACGCCAGAACGCCCATCAGACACCAGCTTATTGGTGGAGAGGAGACAGAGTGATGAAGCCAATCAGTATATCTATATTAGGAGGCCATGATGGACAGAGGCCAAGGGGCAAATTTGGCCATGGGTGCCGGGGTTATACCCCTACTCTTTTTCGAAGGACATCCTGGGATTTTTAATGACCACAGAGTCAAGACCTCATCCGAAGGACAGTGCTTTGACAGTATAGTGTCCCCATCACTACACTGGGGTGTTAGGACCCACACAGACCACAGGGTGAGCGCCCCCTGCTGGCCTCACTCACACCTCTTCCAGCAGCAACCTAGTTTTCCCAAGAGGTCTCTCATCCAGGTACTGACCAAGCTCAACCCTGCTTAGCTTCAGTGGGCAACCAGTCTGGGGCTACAGGGTGAAATGGCTGCAGTGAGGAGATCATCTGCCTGCTTATAGATAAAGTTTACTTTATTATGTTAGGTGTCTTCAGTCTGAGAGTATCCAGGGATTGATCTGACTGGGCCGCCATCAACCATTAACACCATCAATGGCAATGATGAATCAAATGCAATATAGGCTAGCTATTTGTACAGTAAAAGCCACTTCAGATGCAGTTTCTGGGAAAAAAAAAGTCATATTAAAACATTTCAATCACAAAAATAATGTATTTTGTTTGGTTTAGGCCTATATCTTGCAGCTTTAATCATTATTTTATTGATGTTTACAGACTTATGGACAGCTAGTGTGACTCTAATAGTGTTATTTTTAGAGACATTTGTATCTTTCAAATAATAATTGTAATTTGTTTTTGATTATTTGATTATTTATATTTGTGGTGATATCTACCACCCTTTAGTGAGAAGTTAAGAGAATAAAGCATGTCATCAAAAACGTTTCACCTGGCTTGTTTTAGCACGTAGTTGTTTTCACACAAATAGCCATTCTTACACAACAATTTTTATTATTTTGATTACTGATATACTAACAAAACTTGCTGTGGTGATGTCAGTAACCTGCAGCTATGCAGAATGAAGTTCCCAAGATGCTTTCAAATATATTTACGGTAATATAATTAAGTTTAAGCTTAAGGGCCCTATTTTAAGGATAAGTGCATGGTCTAAAGCACACTTCAGAATCCCCTTTTGCTAGTTTAAAGCTGCAGTCTGTAGCTTTTTTGTGTTAAAAATTATCCAAAATAAATTTGAGCAAGTACATATCCAACCAATTTTCAAAACTATCTGCTTGCCTTGGCTTGATTCAAAACGGTAAGCTTGAATAATGTTTTTAATGCTAGTGGGACTGGTGTATTTCTGCGGGAAATTCGAGCTTGTCTTTGCGTCATTACGTCACATCTGTACACATAAAGAAGGTGTCTCGGCTAGTAGGCTACATTGCGTGTGAGGATGTCGGAGGTGGAGATTTATAACCATTTCTTACAGCACTTGATATAATTAAATTGATCAATTTGGTGGCGGATCCAGAAAGGTTCAAACGACAATCACCAGTGACAACTGGAGACTCACCCGTTGTAAAATGCAAAAGACTTTGGACTTCGGAGTGGCTACAGAAAAAAAGACTACAGACTGCAACCGGGCCCATGCGAAAACAAGGATAATATCGGAAGGGCATTAAATGTAGTCACGCAATGCTGATGTTGTTAACATTACAATTTGAGAACAAAGTATAATTTTATGTGATATGATAAGCGATCGTTAGATTTAATCAGCGCGATAAAGTTGATAATTCCGCGAATAACTGCAATTGCAGATTTCGAACAGAGATGGCGACAAAGAGGAAAAACTGCGGACTGCATCTTTAACGGCGGAAAATTGGTCAGCGCACCCAGCGCTTTGTCTAAAAGGGTTGTCCCTATTTTCTTAATGAGTTGTGGGTGTGTTTTGGCCGTAACATGCAAATAACTAATCAGAGTCTCATCTCCCATTCCAATTAAAAGCCAGATGCTCTTGCGTCATGGCCAAGCGGCAACATTCTAATCTGAAAAATGAAGCCTACCCGGAAGTGCGAAAAACTGCAATACACCGAAAATCCGCTAGGGGCAGGTCCCAAAAGGGAGCAAATGTCCATAGACCCCATGTTAAAATGTCCGTTTTGACAGCATAAATTCATGTTTTTACAGGTTGGTCCCATGGACTTTTATTGTATTTTTCGATAGGTTCCAAGTGCCTGACAACTGTGAGGGGGGTGAATTTTTTTCTAACTCGTTAGTTTAGATCGTATTTAGATATAAAATGTATGACAAATAAGGGCGTGGTTAACTTTGATTGACAGCTTGATTGACAGCTGATAACGGGCTGCGCTGAGTGGAATTCCTGAAATTTGACGTCTCGGCCATGATCTGACACAATACATCATACCACCTCTGTATCCTTTCTGAAAAGATTTTCAAAGATGGCACCGCCCATACCCCCCATAAACGGCCTCAAACCCGTTCTTCAGAAAGTCTATGGGTGACGTCACAGACGCTTTGTTCATATTTTTTACAGTCTATGGTCATGGCAGATTCGCTATTTACATGACGAAATTTGATAGTGGAAAGACTAAAAGACTGTCTCCAGAAAGCAAACGGATCTGCTCGTGCGTGAGGTTAAAGCGCGCAAACAGACCATCCACGGGACAAGCTAGGTTCCACCATATCTTCATATGTACACAATAATATTTTATGTAATCCTTTTTTTATATATACAGTATTTGGCATTTTGTGTGCTGCAGCGTGTCCCTGTGTATGTAATAAGCAGAATTGATAAGTTAATTAATAAGCAGTACGCGCGTTGTGCACCCGTCTATAGTGGAACATTACTAATGCACTCTTTAAATGAATAAAAAAAAATACTGTGCCATTGACTTCAGACCAGGCTTTTGTTGGTCAATGGTGCAGTCTATTTCAGTTGCTTCAAAATAGCAACGTGCCAACAATGCGCATGGGTGCATTTGTTTTCGTTTTCATGGGTGCACAGATGGGTGCAAATGCATTTGCTATTTAAACAACGTGGTGCAGGACGTGAAAATGATAACTGCGTCGGGCTGAAACTAGCAAAAAACACTTGCGTTGCGCCTAGTGTCGGGTGTAAGATAGCGCCCTAAACCTTTATATGGAACCACAGTGTGGAACAGGCACTTTTCACAACCAATTGTAAAGACCATTCGGCATGCCCATTACTCCAAGCTGCAGCTACCCACACTTGGACTGAATCCGAAATCGCCCCCTAAACCATCACTCACTACTCCCTATGTTTGTCCACTAATACGGTTCACTTGCAGGAGTGA
This sequence comes from Gila orcuttii, assembly GCA_026230005.1. NCBI lineage: Eukaryota > Metazoa > Chordata > Actinopteri > Cypriniformes > Leuciscidae > Gila > Gila orcuttii. Next base: position 15,746,027 of record JAPDVR010000020.1, read on the forward strand.
ATGAAAGTAAGTGAACAAATTCAGACAGCCGTTGAGCGTACAATGGCTGTACACTCATTATTGCAATGCAATGTGGGACTGAATGAGTGCACTCAATAATGTCCACTATGTTTTCGGACACCACTACAAATGACTGTCCCCTCAATTAATGTCTTATCTGAGGGTATAGGGGGCAATTTCGGATTCAGCCTTGGATTTTCTAGGGATCCTAAAGAGCTTGATCAGCTTGTTCAGGTGTGTTTGATCAGGGTTGGAGCTGAACTCTCTAGGGCATTGGCCTCATGATTAAAGGGAACCCTGTACTAAACCCATTAGAAAATTGCCATAGTAAATCAAAGGGTTTAAGGGCAAAAGTTAAAGTTTAAAGATTTTTTTTTTTTTTTTTTTGCACAGTGGGTGGAAACTTCACACAGTGCCTTACAACAGATGAGACTTATGGTTTCTCTCTGTAAGAAAAAATTTGTACATCGAAGATCTCAAAAATGAAGTTTATTACAGCATTGCGGTGGCAAGGTACACAAAGCACCTATACATGTATACATCTAACGGAAGGTTACATGTACATTTTAACATGCAATTTATTTCTGTGTTGGTAAAGCTACATTTTCAGCATCATTACTCAAGTCTTAAGTGTCACATGGTCCTCCAGAAATCATTCTAATATGATGATTTGATGCTCAAGAAACATTTATTAGGGGCCAAGCACGGAAAGCGCGTAGGCACCTATTGAAATCGTTGGCGGATATTCTTCTTCTTCTGTTTCTTCCGCTCTGCCTCCTCCTACCCTGATAGTTATTGATTAAGGTGTATGTTAGTGGTTGCCCCCCCCCCCCTGATGTTTATCTCACATACTAAACTTTAAAGCCAAATTTTTGTATTTTGTTTAGTATACTAAACAAATAGTATACTCACGTATTTCTTGTCGGGTAAACCTTTTCTTCTTTGTTCTAGAGCATTTGATGTTTTGCACTGATTATCTTTGAATTGATTATGAAATTGTAATGATACATTTACCTGACATATTAAATTGTTATATATGATTATTCTAATTGACTTTATTGACATTAACATTATTTTCATTCAAGATTTTTTTTTTTATTCAGATACTAAACTGTAAAGCCAAAACAATCTGTCACTTTAATTTCCTATTATCACTGTAAAGTTGCTTTGATACAATCTATATTGTTAAAAACGCTACATAAATAAATGTAGCGACTACGAGAATGAACCAAACACAATTGAAGCTTTTAGGTGATTGTTCATACATAATCACACAAAAGAGGCTTCACATTCCAGATTCAAATCACCAAACCCAGAGCCATAAATCACCCCTAGGCTCTAGAGAGTCTGTAACCAAAAATACTTTTTATTGTTTAACTAAAGGAAGAACGTTTTCAACGTTTTATAATTTGGCAAGACAGATCTGTTCAGAAATGGTGAAACAAGAGGCCCTAACAAGAGGTCACCTGACCCCTGCGACTAACAGACTACGTCTTTCTTAAGGACCAAGGTCCCATGAGAGATGAACAAAAACAGACTTCAGCAGGAACTATCCCTGACCTCAGACTGGAATGGCTTAAACCCCATAAACTCTACACACTAACACACTTTACATATCAAAATCCATAAAACTCATCCCAGAACAATTCTCGATGGACTTATAATCAAACATCATGCAACAACATAATTCTATGTTGTTTCTACAATATATGTGTGTGTCTAATATGCTTAGATGCCATACAATTCATAATTGTTATAAATATTAGGTGTGTGAATGAAAGTGTGTCGTGCTTCCTGTCGGCAGGATCGTATGTTCTTCTTGGCTTGATTGAAATCTGGGTAAAATGTTTTGTATTCTTATAATAGTAATAATGGCTAAACTGTGGCCTCTTGTTCTCTCTGCTAGTGCTGGAGAGCAAGGAGATCACAGATAATGCATGATTTACGATAAGAAGAAAATAGAGCCACCTCCTAAATTAAGCCAGTGTCTAATTGGCCAGAACTCATCCTGGAGGTTGGACAAACTTTGAGTTTAAAATCTTAGACCCGAACACAGAAGCGCTCTCTTCTCTCTCTCTCTCTCGTGCTCTCTCTCGTAAAAAGTCTCGGCAGAACAAGTCGGCTGGAGCAGACGATGGTTATAGTAACCATGTAGACGCATAGAGACAAATGACCCAAATCAAGATCAGGCTTTAAAACAGCTTCATCCAAGCCATCTAACTCATCTCACTTTCCTTTCTTTTCCTTTGTTTTCTTTTCCGTTAAAAGTCTCGGTTCTAAGTTAAGTTTTGCTGCAAAGTTTCGTTTAAACGTTTCGACTGCAACGCGCTTCCAACTTCAAAGACTTTCATCCATCCGCCAACACACCACGTGATTGGCTGCCCAAGATCTAGCAGGCACGAGGAGACCGCCAGCCAAGCAACGGACCTGGGAAACCCCTTTACACCGACAAAAGGGAATCCCCAAAGCAAACCGAAGACAAGCAAGTAGCCTTCAGACTCTTAACTGAACTGGTGCATTAATATAAAATTGAATAACCTGCCTAAGAAACGATAGAAGGGTTAAATCGATGATTGATGGTTCGTTGAGGTCATGTCTTTTAAGTGCATATAGAAACTTGAGATCTCACCATCTGACTCCTAAAACTCATTCTTCCTCACTCTCTTTCTTTCTGCAACTCGTATGAATGTGTGTGTGTGTGTGTGTGTGTGTGTGTGTGTGTGTGTGTTAGATATTAGTTTTATGTGTTAGGCTTATAATCAATAAAGTATTGTTTGTATTTGAAAAGAGAAGCATTACTGTGTTATGTGCTTACGAATTTATTGTCTTGAACTGCGATCTAAGCTATACTATGCTTTTACCCTTGAATTATTTCTTAATTTAGCTGTTAGCTGGGAATTAGTCTTTCTTGGCCAGGAAGATATTATATTTCCTAATTGTTTATGCTTTCCGTTCATTGGATGAACTGATAAAATGATCATACTATTGATTCTGCTATAAAATTCTGAAAATAATTAAACTATGAATTATTGATCATATTCCGTTATGAATAATAATTAGTTATATTTATACGGGCGTATAAACGCTACATAAAGGTGACTTGACTTGACATACTTGCCATAAACCAGTTCAAGTTGATTACTTACATCTCTGTTGTGTTCTGACTGACACACCTGGTACACTGCTAAACACACCTGAAACCAGCCCTTATCATCTTTCAAGATAGCCTTCGCTACACATACTTGTCTTCAATAACAAATGTACATTATTAGACACATAAAACTTAGCTATACTTTGTACAAAATACTATTGTATACTATAATGTATTTTGAAAATATACTTTCAATGCGATTGTGGTGATGTCATCAGCCACTATAGGGTTAATTCCCAAATATGGTGTTCCGTGAATATATAAAACAGCTGCGACGGACATCTAGCCAAGCGTGCTAATAGGCTTGTTTGAGATGCGCCTTGCCTCGCCTGAAATGTAGGCGAGAGTAGGCGGCTGCAGTGAAAGGAGGAGTGAAAAAAGCGCAGGCAAGCCGGACAGTTCTCGCTTCTCGCAGTGGATCTGACACCTGTGAGATCAATGATGGATATCGCGGGATTCACGGGATTCACGCTCGTGCACAGTGTTGCTAATAAACTGGATGTAATTTAAGTTCTGTTGCTTTTATATGAAAATAAATATAATGAACAAGACACCCAAAGTACTTGTTATTTATTTCCATTCCAAATAAGTGTTTATCAATCATTTTTTCTTTAATACAGACATAGGCTATGTGTTTTTTTATATATATAATAGAATGAAATTGCATAACCCATAGAGATTGCACTGTCCGAGAGTTTGGGAATATTCACACATAACATATACACATAAAACATGATATCCGAGTTTTAAAATCAAACATTTTAAAAGAGAACAAGACATCACAGTTGTTTAAACCAATCAACATTAAGCTGTGTCGTCAGCAAGTCGTTTCCCATCATGCTTTTGATCAGCGCAGTCGGTGGAGAGCAACTGCGCGCGACTACAGAATCCGACATGTGCGCCTTGCGCTCGCGAGAGCTTTTTGACACACGTAAGCATGACATCAGAGCAAGGCGGACCGCACTCGGACACATTTCTAACCGGCATGCATTACGCGCTGATCACCGGTGATCGGTTCTGCGCAGATTTTGCTCATCTCAAACAAGCCTATTCTGTGTTCGGGAAGTGGCGTCATTCTCGGGGCGCCGGTTTAGGTTCAGGAGGTAAGAGCTTTGCTGCGTTCCAAACCGCATACTTCCCTACTATTTAGTATGGGAAAAAGAGTAGGCGAGCAAAAAAGTATGTATGAATCCAAAAGAGTAGGCGAGAATTACCTAGGTGACGTACTAATTATCGCGAGATTCGGACTTAAGTGCGTTCGAATATGCCTACTTTCCTACTATATAGTAGGCGAAAACAGTACGTGAAAGAAGCAGTACGTTCGAAACATCAGTATTCATAAAAGAGTAGGCGAGAAGTTCCCGGATGGCTTACTGCTTCCGGCCCGATTTTTGAGTGCTGTCCGATGCGTACTCTTCTATCCCAGGAGGCCACGCGAGAGGATACGTCATATAAAAGAAGAAGAAGGATAGGTCATACTCGAACTATACTTAAGAAACTCATATTATAATTACCTTAAAATTTATTCAGATGGGTCTAAGAATTTAAAAGGGTGTGTGGGAATAGGAATATATGTACCAGAGTTTAAAATACACATTTCTAAAAGAATGTCAGATCAACTATCTGTTTTCACAGCAGAGATGGTGGCAGTTATACTGAGTTTACAATGGGTTGAGGAGGTCAGACCAGACAGGGTGGTGGTATGCACGGATTCCAAAGCAGTTTTAGAAAATATTCAGGGAGAAGGAAATAATAGGAAAGATTTAGTATTAGAAATTCAGCACAGTTTATTTAGATTATACAGGGGTGGCATTGATATTTGGTTTTGTTGGGTACCAGCACATGAAGGGGTTAAAGGAAATGAAAAGGCAGATAAATTAGCAAAAAGGGCTTTAGAGGAGGCAATAACAATTACAATTCCTTTAGGGAAAGGGGAAGGAAAATCATTTATTAAGAGGAAAGAAATTGAAAATTGGCAAAAAAGGTGGAATGAAGATAAAAAAGGAAGAAGATTATATAAAGTACAAAAGTCAGTATTAAATAGAAATATTAATGAGAGAAACCGAAGGGAAGAAATAATAATGTTCAGATTAAGAGTAGGTCATACTTATTTAAATGACAGTTTATATTTAATAGGGAGGAAAAATAATGATAAATGTGAAGGATGTAGAGAGATAGAAAATGTAGAACACGTATTGATGAACTGTAAAACATATGAACCTGAAAGGGAGAAATTGAGAAGAGTAGTTGAAAGGTCAGGCCAAGAATGGAGTCTTAAAGGATTATTGGGAAATAAAGGAAATATAAAGGATATTTATAGATTAAGGAAAGCATTATTTATTTATCTTAAGAATACAAAATTAAGAAATAGAATTTAATAGATGTGAAACAATGTTACTACACACTCATGAACAGTAGGTGGCGGTATGCACCTTAAAGTTGCTTGCAATCCGCCATGATAGAAAAGAAGAAGAAGAAGAAGAAGTCATACTCGAACATGACGCCGGACGAAATGATGACGGACGAGAGTGTTTTCAAATGTGAGTATTAGATATTACAAATCAAATGATCGCATGTGTTGAACTACTGTACAGTAACCTGTTGAATTGTTGAAGGTGTAAAGACGCTATATAGTATGATAAATTTGTGATTTTGCTGTAAAAACATGTTTTGTATAGCTAGCTAACAGGGGAGCTCTAAGCACACGTAACGTCTCTAAAGTGGATTTACATAACCATAAATAAACACGATTATTTAAAATGTCTATTTACATCTGAAAGGAAAATATTGTAAGTATTGACATATTGCAGATGAGCACATCACAACATGAAAAAGACATCTGTGATGTGTGGCATTATTAGGATAACGTTAATTCTGTTGTCAACACTGTTGACATTAGACAAATGTGCTGTAAATAAGGTAAATAAACAAATCTATAAATTAACTAAACATGTTTTTATTCAGACTGGTGTGAGCACTGAGGATGAGGAGCCCAGAGCTGAATCCTGGAAACGGTGCCATGGATGAGACGCTCCATCTCTCCATCTGCCCTTATCGCCTCAGATTGTGAAGCGCAGCGCAGCGCAGCAACAAGCTCCGGCACGAAGGCACGGTCACCTCTGGTGAATTCATCAGAATAAACACCGCTGTGTTGAGATGGCAGTAGGATGTGGGCTTCAGCGCCTGTAAATACATGCTTGTAGTTTGAATAAAGATTTGTTTCATGTGCATGCATTTGTTTATTGTGTGATGGTTACTTTTATTTGTTCTTTTACTCATTTATTCATGTTTCTTATTGTTGTCAGTATATAAAATATAATTATTTAATGTATGCATTAATTCATTGCTTGACTGGCGATTGAGATGTTCACGTGTATTCATGCATAACTCATATGACAAAACAAATTACATTTTGCTTGTTTTATTAAATTATATCATTTTTAGTATATAAAAAAAGTAATATAATTAAGTATTGGTCAGCATTTAATATTATTTTGTTTAAGTTTTGGGGTGGGCTAACAATGCAATTCATTCTGAGGTAATATTAATTTTTAAGGAGCGATACTTACATTTTTCGAGTATAAAGTCAACAGTTTTCTCCAAAGGAGATCTTCGAGCAGCGGCCCGTCTCCTTGTGCAGACATTACAAACGCAGAGGAAAACTGTTCTAGGTTGTGCTGTCGAGTTACTGATGTTATGAAGTGTTAGTGCACCTGTCGCTCATATCATTTAAACTTATAAACTTATTACATAAAGATCATGGAAAGATACTAGTTGTATCTAACAATGAACAATCATAATCAGAAAACATAAAGATCATTGGTTTGTGTACATAATAATATGATATTTATACACAGGAAAAAAGAACAATAACAAGGCTAAATATCTTTAAATAGTTCTTCATAATACATTAAAAAATAGTTTTGTTGTTATAAGTCTGAGGGATGAAACGAGAGGCAAATTCATCAAGAAAAGAGGAAAACTTAAAGGAGAAACTTTTTGGGTATAAAATAAAGAAATTAACAACATATTCAAGAGATGACGATTTTGGGGTTTCTTAAAAAATCGTTATAAGTAACTGTGGGTCACATTAGTAGGGTTTAAAATATAACAACTTAAATCAACCCTAAATGTATTCACAAAATAAATTGGCAGCTGTTTCTTCAACAATACCACAAAATGAGCAAGTTTCATCAATATCAAGATATTTACAGATAGATTAATTAAACGTGTCGTTCATCTTTTAAGTTGTTGCGCTTGTGATAACGCGTCGTAGGTCACATGATAACGTCAACATGGCGGATGATGTCCGGATCGCATTCATACTCAACGAGATTTTGGCTATAAAGTACCTACTCTTTTAGCGCTCGTTAAGTAAGTACTCATTGGAATTAAGTACCTACTCATTGAGTATGCGGTTTGGAACGCAGCCATGTGCTGGCAAGTGCATCTTGAATGTTTGGGTCAGGAAGGATCATTTTTGGGTCTCAATAGGGCTTGGGCGTCGTGACGTCATTACTTGGCGTGGCCGCCATGTTGACAGCTTCGCGAATGTAAACATACAGCAAGTCGAACGAGGAGAAGCAGCCGAGTTGGGAGAAAGAAAAGGAAAAAAAGATGTTAAAATCCCTAGAAGGATGTGGAATTTACCAGGATAAGTTAAATAGGGAAACCAGGGACCGGTATGTGGACAAAATCTGCACTTTTAACGGTTTGGATCTATATGAAATTCCCAACAAAGAGTCGGCAAACAGTGGGAACACAGTAATCCGGACAAAAAATAACTTTAAGATGTGCTCCAACTAGCTGCTAGTTTAGTAACCGTTAGTGCTAACAACCATTCACAAATGTACTTTTAACTATGTGTTTCAAATCTGTAGTTAGTAACGTTAGCTGTCAACCCTCCCGTTTTTTCCGGATTTCTCACGTATTTGAGCTCTTTTCCCACTGTCTTCCCGTTTTAGTATTTTCCTAATCTTACGGGACGAAGGTCTATGTGTGTCTCCCCGATACTTGTATGTTATTCTAAGTGATTGGTTTAATTTGGGTTTGTATCGTTTGTTCCTTTTTTTGTGTTTGATTCCCTGGTTGTGATTTTGTTTATTTTGTTGTCTAAAGAGAAGGGGAATGACCCACCATCACCCCCTATTGTGCTGATTACGGTCCATTAGTATCAGCAGGTTGCTGGTGTTGCTCTTGAAGAAAGACGGCCCCCTTCTTGGCCGTGTGTGACCCATCCACTTTATAGATCTAGTTCATGTGGAAAGTATATATGTCTTTTGGTTTATTACTGTTGTATTGACTGTTTTTGTCTTTTCCCTTCAGAGTCTGGGGGGATCTGTGGTTCCTGAAGTCTTCTGGGTGTGGTGGTGGTTTGACTGACAGCTTGCAGTGTTCACAGTGGGTGGAGTGTTGTGAGAGCACGAGTGATTGCTGTGTCCATCCGATGAGCAAGACAGATTCCCCAGGTTCTGAAGTGGTAGGGGGTGTGTGTGTGTGTGTGTGTGTGTGTGTGTGTGTGTGTGTGTGTGTGTGTGTGTGTGTGCGTGAACGCGCGTGTATGTGAAGTCTGATTTATGCGCTTTTAGGATTTATTACCAGAGATTGTGTTGTATTTTATTAAATGGTGCTTCTGAATAAACTGTTTTATACCATTCTCATTGTCTGTTATCTGACGCAGCCACAACGTATCTGTGTGATTTGTATCTAAATTACTGGTGGGTTCCCGGACCGTTCCAGGTGGCGTAGTCGGACTTAACCAAAATAAATCCAAACTGTCACACATTGTTACAATGATCATTTCCAGAACAAAAATATATTTTTAATAAAGTGCAAATACACTTTTAAAAAATACACTTAATTTTCACATTAGAAAATGTATTTTTAGAAAATATACTAAAGTACAATTATTTGAATGTGTGTTAAAAGTTGTATTGTAAAATAGGTAAAGGCATGATGCTAATATATTTTTAATATATTTAAAGATAGAAAAAAATTGTTAGTACATTTGCAATGTACTATTGTAAAAGGGAATATATTTCAAATACAATAAAGTATACTTTCTTTCTCTATGGTTATCTTGTCACATACTGTTTTTCACCTAGTGAAGTCTGCCATTTAAGATGTAGCCTTGGTGTGTTTTATGACAACCATGACCTGAGGCCACCAGCACAGTTTCGGTGCAGTGCTACCTAGTGGTAAGGATATATGACGTTTCTCTTTCCAAGTAAACAGAATTTAAAACAAGAATATAGGGGCTCATATATTGAACCAATTAGGTTAAATATTTCAAGTGGATTATCAACAGGTATTTTTAAAGTTAGTTGCAATATAGCAATTCATTTTTTACAATTAAACCTCTATATAATTACTGAAAATAATAAAAATACAGAGTTGGATAGTAAGTAATATAAAATAGTATAGGCTATAAATTGCTAACACACACACACACACACACACACACACACACACACACACACACAGCTTTGTTTTTGTGAGGACATTCCATAGGCGTAATGGTTTGGACAAACTGTATATTATATCCCCTTACACTGCCCCTATCCCTACCCATCACAGGAGACATTCTGCATTTTTAATAAAACACTGCTTAGTATGTTTTTAAAGCCATTTGAAATATGAGGACTCATGAAATGTCCTCATAAATCACGTTCAAGTTGTAATACCAGTGTAATACCCATGTCATTATACACATTTGCGTCCTCACAAATCACAAAAACAAACACACACACACACACACACACACACACACACACAAAAGAGGGTCCTAGAAACACAGTCCTGAAACGGTAGTATATTTGCAGTGTACTAAAACATACTCAAGTACATTTTTAACACATTTAGTACGTCTTTTTCATCTGGGACATATTGCAGGAATACCCTCAACCGGGTTAGCAATGCATTGTGAATCAATATGATTCAGACAGCTCAGGAATCATATAGACACTAGCATAAGACACTCAAATGTAAAATGTCAAAATGTCTTTGATTTACAAGGGTTTATTATCTGGTCATTATCTGAGAGTTCTATTTATAGGGCCCTCTATTGGTCAAAGGTAGAGTTGTTATTCTTCCAAAATTGGAAGAATGTTTTTGACCCAAGATGGCGCTCTATGCAGCGATATGAACACTTTGTTTAATGAAATGGCAAGGGATCCAGGTTTGTGTGGTTAAATGGGTTTTGTTTTTATGTTTTTCCTGGACAATGTCTAATATAAGATATGAAAATAAATAAATGGTCTCCTTCTTTAGAGACCAATACTACATTGTAAAATAAAAAATAAAAAATTAAAACAAAAGTGGAAATTTCTCTGAAATGCCATATTTGTACACATTACATTTCTAAACACCATTAAAGAACAAAAAACAAAAAAATGACCACCAAAAATGTGCTGAATCACTATTACTATTAATCAGAAAAGGTTAAAAAAGGATTCCTTTACACCAAGGTGGGGAACCTGTTCACATGATTGCAATATATTGCTCACATCAAAACATGAATTAAACATATTTGTATTTAAAATAATGGCTGAATCTGCTTGTTATTTGTAAATAGTTTGATGCTCTCTGCTGGACATGAGGATGCTACTCACAATTGGATTTCCAGGTGCAGTCGATGAGACTTGAACGGAGCCGAATAAAGCCTGAAATCTTCTAAGCTTCTGTCTACAGTAATTTCAACCCCTCAAGAAGTGAGTCACAACTGTGCATGCTTGATCATTTAACCATTTAAAAGGCCATGTGATTTATATGACGTGGATGTTTGATGTAATTTCCTCTAACTGATCTGTACAGTAGCTGCTGTTCTTGTGCATTGTGAAGTAATTCAGATGGTGATGGTTTCTAAGGTTCATTCCATTCATACCACTCAATTTATTTTACTCTACAAACAAAGTAATATTCAGTTAAAGATTGGTCACATTTATTCTCTGACAGGTTGTTTTTCTTTCTGTGTTTACTTTTGCTCTTCATATCACAACTTTTGATTACGCTTATAAGTTCTGTGTCTGAAACTTAATTTAGTGGTTCAAAAACATCACAGCATCCAGAAACTCAGCTAAAATACTCTATTTTTTAGCTTAACGTGACCCGGAAATGTGGCCATTCACCTACAAACTACATGCTTTTGCTAGATGTTTTCTCACACACAAGATGTTGGTCCACCAAACAGATCAAACCACGTTTCTGAAGAGACCCGACCACAGCAGTTTCAGTCTGACTCACAAGCTGAACTACAGTGTGTAATGTGTGATGCAGAAACTTTTAACTTTGCACTTTGTTTTCTCCATTCCCAACGATGGAATAAACTGAATACAAACATTTTTGAATCACTGAAGTTATATTTTTATTGAACACAATAAAACACACAGTTTGTGAGTATGATTAAAAGCTATTATGTTATTCAATAATAAAAGTGTAAAATTAAAATAAACAATTTTAAAACAAAAACAATCTAAATAAAACACAAAAAATATACAAACATTTTTTTATTTGTTTACCTGCTTGTCATGTGACCATTTACTGACATCAGAGAACCGTGGATGTTATTTTATTATTTATTGTTATTATTATTATTATTGACATAATTGTATTATTGACCTAACTTATTAACTTACATCAAGTAAGTAGGTCAAAGAGGTTCAGCTGACAAAAAAGTTGGGGATCCCTGCATTGCATTTAATTATGAATTGTGTTTGAAAGAAAAAAGCCTTCCAAAGATAATTCAAATAATAATGAATGTGTTTGTCAGGTGATTAGAAATGTAGTGTTGCAATGATGAGAAGACACTTGTTAAAAATGAAATTATTTCCGTGAATCCAGTGAACAAATCCTTTGGGTCTCAGTTTTCAGTGATAGTCACATGACTATTGGCTGGTGTGTGTGTACAATTCCACAAACCTGGAACACCTTCTGAACGAATATAAGCAGTATAGGCTTTTATAGAATGGACAATTTTAAATATAAAAAAAGTATTAGAGGGATTCAATGAGTAATCAATAATTTACTGCCATTGTGAGAATGACATGTAATTATGTAATCACATTTTTTTTATGGGTTACTATCCATATATATATTTATTCATAACACGTTCAGAGAATGTGAACTAAGAGTGTCAAACTCTGTCGGGGGAGGACTCACACACACACACACACACACACACTCACACAACACACACACACAACAGGGTGGGAGTTTTCAGCAGACTGAACCATTAAAAAAAATGCTTCACAAGTTTGTTTTGTTCTGTTTGTGCTGCTGGAGACTGATTGGTAAGTTATAAAATAATTTTTATGGTGTAATTTTTTTCCATTTCAGGGCAACAAAGTATGCTGCAGCTCATATTACATTATTTTCTGTTGTCATTATAGATGAATCAATATAATTAGATTTACTTACTTTGAATACCGTTCTCTGTTTTCATTGGAATTTTAAATTCTTTTGTGACTGGAAATTTCTCTTGCTCAAAAATCCAAAACCTTTATTGAACTCTGTTCAATTCACATTTATTTATATTGCGCTTTTCACCATACATATAGTTTTAAAGAAGCGTTACAGAAAAATGCGTGGTCAAAATGATCACACTTTAGAAAATTTGGCTGTGGTGCATGTTGGGCATCCCGAGGTAGAGACGGAAAAGCAAATAATTAGCGTAGCTGCTGTTCATTTCATTAAGAAAGGATAATCATGTGCATTTATTCTGATATAAATGCAAAGGGTTATGATGAATGCTTGGCTAAAGAGATGCGTCTTTAATATAGATTTAAACTGGGAGATTGAGTCTGAGCCCCGAAAATTATCAGGAAGGCTTTTACAGAGTTTAGGAGCCAAAATTTAAAAATGCTCTCCTTCCTTTAGTGGACTTAGATATCCTAGGTACTACCAAAAGCCCAGAGTTTTGTGACCTTAGAGAGCGTGATGGATTGTAAAGCGATAGAAGATCAGTTAAATACACAGGAGCTAAATCATTTAGGGCCTTATAGGTCAGTAGCAAAACTTTGTAAATGATACGGAACTTAATAGGGGGTCAGAGTATAGATGATAAAATTGGTGTTTATGATCATAATTATTTTCATCATATGTATTATTATCGAGGATGCAGAATAAACAGCTAGTAACGCATTACAGTAATCTAGTCTAGAGGTCATGAATTCATGAACTAACTTTTCTGCATCAGAAACAGATAGCATGTCCCGGAGCTTAGAAATTTTCTGAGGTGCAAGAAGGCTGTGTTTGTAACATATGATGATTTTCAAAAGACAAGTTGCTGTCTAATATAACACCCAGGTCTTTAACTGTAGAGGATGAAGTTACAGTACATCCTTTCTAATGCAAATAGTATTCTAGTAGGTTCTGTGTACATGTTTTTGGTATAATAAGTAATACCTTATTACCTGAATTTAATTAAGAAAATTACAGGTCATCCAATATTTTATATCTTTAAACACACTCTGTCAGAAGTTTCATCTGGTCGTGATGAAATATATAACTGAGAATCATCTTTTTAAGAGAAACTATTGAATGTTTTCTATATTACCAAAAGGCAGCATGTATTTTGTAAAAAGCAGAGGGCCTAACACAGATCCTTGTGGAACTCCATAATTCACTGATGAATACTTGGATTATTCTCCATTTAAATAAACAAAAAAGGTAAATGTCTGATTGATACAATCTAAACTACCGTAATGCCTGTACCTGAATACCAGTGTAATTTTGTAATAGGTCTAAGAGTATTTTATGATCTATAGTCTCGGCACTGGCTGCTTTTAAAGCCTCTTTATAACGGGAAGTGCTGTCTTTCCACGCGATTCTCAAGACCTCTAGATGAGTTTGTTTCCATTTGCGCTCTAGATTACGAGTTTTTCTCTCGATAGCGTGAGTAATACTGTTGTACCATGGTGCAGTACTTTTCTCTCTGACCTTTTTTAATCTGATGGGTGCAACAGTTTCTAATGTACTAGCGAAAATGGTGCAAATGCTTGTCATTTCCTCTTGCTCATTTGTGTTTGGTACTGAGAAGCTGAGACAGATCAGGCAGGTTATTAGTGAATCTGTCTGTAGTGTTTGGGAGAATTGTTTTTGTTGATAACACCACACAATATGGCAAATTTCAGCAGTATGCACATTACAAGGTATTGAACAGTGACACCATCACTTTGCAGTTGAATATCTATATTGGTAGGATTGGTTCCATGCAATATAATTAAATCTAATGATTAAAATGATGAGTGGGTCCAGTGACGTTTTGTTTTACCACATATGAGTTTAGTAAGTCTGTAACTCAACCCCTAACACATTTTGTATTATCTATGACGTGAATGTTAAAATATCCCACATCAGCTTTATCGACGTTTAACCACTTTCAAATCCCAGGCATCTTTTGATAAGTTTAAAATATATTAAAGATCAAACTTTTGGTATCTATTTTTTCATAAATCTCACCTTTCACTTTGCTTTTGTGTGTTTGCAGCTGTTCTGGATGTTCTTCAGTTCATGTTTAAACAATTAAATCAACATCTGATTTCAGGCTTTGTAAACCATCAGGAGCTTTAATCTGTTCCTGTTCATGTTCTCCAGGTGTGTTTTGGGCCAAAACAAATGAAATACAGTCAGTGTCAGTGATGGAGGGAGATTCTGTCCTTCTACACACCAATGTTACCGAAATAGATCAAAACGACCACATAGAGTTGAAATTTGGAGCTAACAACTCTTTGATAGCTAAAATCCTAAGAAAGGAACTATTCTGGATATTTGATTTTCCTGATGGGAGATTCAGAGACAGACTGAAGCTGGACGATCAAACTGGATCTCTGATCATCACAAACATCACAACTGAACATACTGGAGTTTATGAAGTACAGATAAGTGGAGCGAAACTGACATCAAAAACATTCAATGTTTCTGTCTATGGTGAGGAGAAATCATTATTGTTATGTGTCAATTATTGACATGTTTATTCATTATTTTTATATTGAGATCAAAAACACACTAAACCCTAAACACACTGAACCAATAAGTTAACCAACATATTTTTGTTTATTCAGCTCGTCTGCCTGTTCCTGTCATCAGTAGAAACTGTTCATCATCATCTTCATCAAATTGTTCACTGGTGTGTTCATCAGTGTTGAATGTGTGTGATGCAACTCTCTCCTGGTACGCAGGAATCAGTGTATTGTCCAGCATCAGTGTGTGTGATCTCAGCATCAGTCTCTCTCTACCTCTGGAGGTGGAATATCAGGATAAAAACACCTACAGCTGTGTGCTGAACAATCCCATCAGCAACCAGACCACACATCTGGACATCAACACACTCTGTCACACATGTGCAGGTACCACAGCACTGATGATATATGTGTGTATTTACTGACCTGATCTCTGTCTTCTGTTGTAGATCAGACTGATGCATTCACTTCTTTCTTTATCATTACAGCACCAGACACACACACTCCTTCACAACAAGACTCGCTTCTAATAGTGTTGATCTCTGCTGGATCTCTGTTAATGGTCGCTATAGTCGTTGGGATCTTCTGCATCTACAGGAAATGTAAAAACGTATCAAGTATGGCATTCATTAATTTTAATTATTTGCATGTAATTTAATAATTGCATTGCAAAATGCTTACATTTGAGCCTTATTAACAGAATATGCTCTGAAAAAAACAGATCAATTTGAGATTGAGTTTTGCTGTTTTATTATTCTTTAAACAGTTCAGACTCGTGATGAAGAAATAACGCATGCAGAGACAACGTTCTACAAAGGAAATCGACACAAACCGGTAAGATATAAAGCAAGGTTATAGAAAAGTGCTGCGCGGGGTGAAAAATCTGTGATGATTCAAGTAGTCCTGACACAATATTATTGTTACCTTCAGTTGAGTATTTAAGTGTATTATGTGAACAAAGTGTTTGTTTTGAGCAGTGAACAGTGTTTATTTTAGCAGAAACTCACTAAATTAAATCATCTAAAAGGAAACTAATGCCTTCAGGAAATGAAAGTCACAATGACGCACATATTTCTGCTTGTTTGCACGACAGTCCATGAGAAAATGTGCTTTTAAATCATTCAATGACCATCAAACCTGCTTTATAACACCAGCATTTACACTGTCCATCTTTTTTTGTCACAGATTAAATGTTGTTTCAGCAACATCATGTATCAGATCATATTTGTTGTGTCCAATTTGGGATGACTTTAATATAGGCTATTACTGTATATATTTAGTAGTCAGAGGATCACACAGCTGTTGTTGTTATTAGTGCACTGACAAAATTTCTAATTTCTCAACTTACATTATATTAATATTTTGCATAGTGTTATGGCTATGCAGTTCATGGTACACTCTCTGAAAACAAATATGCAACAAAATGACCCTTTAGGGTACAACATCTTGTCACTGGGACAGTACTCTCACAGGGATCTGTACCTTATTTACCCCTAAAGGGTTCATAGCAGTGCCATAAGAGCACACATACCTTAAGGACACATTTTACTACTCCAATGTACTATAATTACCCTAACATTGTAATATTACTCAATATTTGAATGATTTTGCTATTTTATCACCACTTGATGACAAATGTAAAATTTGGGTCCTAAAGCAAAAACTGAGAATTCAATCTCAATCTGCTTAAAGTTAGCTTAGCAGTAAGAAGATAAATATTTTATCAAATAACATTGCATCACTGTTAATATTTCACATTCTCAATCAATCTTCAGGATGCCACATTCTTAACATGTAAAATATTATATCTTGTGTGATATTTTTTACAGAAAGTTGAAGAGGAGAGTCATGTGGTTTATGCTCCTGTCGCCATGAGATGATCAAACTTCAGTCTTTTTCTAAGTCCCAAATCCAGCTGTTTGATCCCTTCATTTAAAAACTCTCGAAACAACCTTAGATTCAAAGTTTTGAGTCAGTTTGAGTTCTTGCTAAGATTCACCACATGTAGCAACAATTCTGACAAAGAAATAAAATAATAAATAAATTACATGAATGTGTTATAAAAAAACATTAGACTTTTATTTTGAGTTTGATTAATCTCCTAAAAACCTCAAATGACTTTGCAATACATTGTTTAATAAATTATCGAAATCATTAGATGCATTGAAGTATTTTTGTGTTTGATTCTTGTGATAGTTGAGCCTAAAATCCTTTCCTCACATGCATGTCATTCCAAATCTTTAAGACAATTGTTTCTCTTTTGATCATAAATGAAGATATTTTCAATATTCTTATGCTTTTGACCATCCATTAAAGTCTATTTTCAAGCTAAAAAACAAAACAAAACAAAACTTAAAAATCCAGAACATACCTCACCGGTTCTTGAGCATCAAGCATGCAGATTTGCTTCTGTTTACAATATTTGATGTGCATTTATCAATGTTTGTATTTGCATAAAGGTAAAATAAAATATGTGCATCATATAAAAGTGGTCTTTTCTTTTAAAAACTAGAGAACATGTATATCTGCATGGAGTGCAAAATATTCATCAGAACAAGTCAAATGAACCATGCTTCATTCTGTGAAATGTGGTTGGACCTAGACAAACAGCTTCTGCATGAGAATGTGTGTGTGCTGAATGTTTGTGAGTGTGTTTAAAGGTGTCAGTTTTGTGTTTGAATAGCATCTGAAGGTGTTTTTCCATTTCTGCCCATATGATGTTAGCAGTTTTACTTCTGCTATTACTGGAATGTCCTCTAGTGTCAAAACCCCACATTCAAAGTTTTAAGGACTAAAAATTTTAAACACATTTATCACATGGACACACAAAGATGTTACAAGTTCCTTTAGAAAATGAAGTGGCCAAAAATATTCAGCTTTTTTATAACCTCAATAGGATTAAGCGCGCATCTTGAATGAAGAAAACATGGAGAAAACGCATAACATTCGCAGGGGTCAGGGCAGGGATGCAAAACATTTACAGCTTACAGACCAGATAACTGAAATATAAGTGCACATAGCATTAAAAGCTATTAACACTAAGTGAAAATACAACAGTCATTTAAAAATGTTTTTTTATTATTATTATTATTATAAGCAAAATCACATGAGGGGACGCCCAAAAAAACAAAAAACTTGGAAGTGTGAATCTGATCAGCAACACTTAAAATATCACAAATGTTTTTTGTTTACAATTTAATTTTTGAAGTATTAGTTTCACTGCAATTCATTTTCACACATTTTAAAAAAGATATAAAACTGTACAAAGACTATACAAAATGACTATAAAAGATATAAAACTGTACAAAGACTATACAAAATGACTATAAAAGTGTTTGTTCTATCATGCATCACATTTGTGTGGAAATTGTGCTATAACACTTTTCTTGAGAAGGCATTAGGTGTTTCATATGCTATCATCCACTGAGAAACAACATTCAAACACGGCCGATTCATTTACGCATCCTTAAAGGCGTGGAAACACTCTCAGCGAAAATAGTTAAAGGCCGATTTGTTCCAGAAACATTTTTGTTATGCTTGTTGAAAGTCTCTTTGCATCCTGATACATGGTCTAATTGTATTTATATGTATTGACTGTGGAAGGCGTAGGACCATAAAATGTTCGTTCAATCATTGCATTTGGTGCGATGTCCTACGGGGCGGGATCTAGGCAGGGGCGGGCTGAGCCTCTCCAAACATCTGCCTTGCCCACCCAATCAGAACTTAGACGCAGATAGGTTTGATAACTGATTTTAAGGTGTCAGTTGGCCACCACTAAAATGGGTCATGCCATAAACCAGTGGAGTTACGCTAGAAACCATAGCTTATTTAAAAACTTGCATTTATTGCATGGACGGAGCAAGATAATTATGTTTATAACATGCATAGTTCAGTTAAAACCTGGCCCTCGTTGGCTTGGAGTTAAACTGAACGTACGAGACAAAAACTGTCTGCTTAAATAACACGGATCGAAAGATAAACAGTGCATTCTTACTTCAGTTACGGGCCATTCACACGCATGTCAGAGCAGGTCTACAGACATGTAGCCATAAGTGGAACTTACTTTAACTTGATCTCTACATTTTTAGTGCATTTACACTGCCAAAGTATGAACGCGGGACTGTCAAACATGTCAGTCTAACACGTTTACATAGAAAAACTGAAAAAGTAGCATGGTGAAATGGGAAAACATGTTTGTTAGGCCTACTACTGTGTTTTCTTTCAAAATTGTAGGAATGTGAAAATGGTAGCATGGTGAAAATAAGATAAAAACTCATCATGTAGAGTGGTTATATAAAATGTTCGGTATAAAAAAGTTAATATAGTTCGATATTCTTTCTCCTTACACATCACACGTCATTAGCATGTTACATGCTATGTAAAGTTAGACAGACGTCAGAACCGCAATAGCAGCTGCCTTTTACAGTTCCTCCTAAACCAAAACAACCAGCTTATGCTGCGTTTACAACTTAACTGATGTCGTTTGGAAGAGACGGAAACCCGTGACGTAATAATCGGAGCGGTCCGTGTGTTTGGTAGGAGTGTTTGGTGAGATCTCTTGCTTTCAAAGCTTTTGAAAACCTTTACCTAAGCTTTTTAAAGGTCACAGTTTTCATACTTAACATAATATTAGTTTTTTCTATTAACAGCAACAATACCAGTAACACTTACAGTATCAGTAGTTCAGACTTGAGTAAAAGGAAACAAAAAAAAAAAAATCTCTCTCGTTTCCCATCTTCTCTTCACTTTCCTTTTCAGTTAAAGTATCAGAATAATTCATGTGACACTGATGTATCACTGGCAGCTTCAGGCTTAATCTCATTGGTCATTGGTAGTGTTCACCACTATAGCGTCAGTCTGAGTAGAGGACGTGTGACTGGCATTATCCATCCGAATCCCAGTCTGATTTGAGGACAAATCTTTAACACCACTCGCCTGTAAGAAAACAGATTCACAGAAGATGAAAGAAAAGAACAGGATGAATAATTCAGTTACACAAAAAAAAAATATATATATTAGAGACTATGTACTGTAATTGTGCATTCCTTTTGATTTTTGCAGAATGTATGCTGGTTTTCTTTTCCTAAATATTAAACACATTGTCATAAATGTGGGAAGCTTCTCGTAATACATCTGATAAACTGCATTACACTGTCATCTACTGTACTACAATTACATTCAGTCATGTTAAAAAATATTGGCACCCTTGCACCTTTTTTCCAAGTCCAAATTACCCCAGTTGAAATTGAACAGAGTATTTAGTATCTATGACTCTTTCCAATATTTTTGACCACGTCTGTATAGTGTTTGCATTCCACGGTGTCTGAAGCTTTAAGAATTACAGATCACTTTCAGAATGAATTTGGGTGTTTTTATAAAATGATATAACTTACAAATAATGTGATTTATTACTATTAATTTTGCAGTTGAAGATCCACATTTCATCTTTTCCAAACAGTCTGCAAATCTAAATGCTTGAACTATTGGTAATTATTAATATGACTGATACTTTTACTTTCTACAAAAAGGTGCAATTTTTATTTTTATATTATTTAGTTTATTTTAGAGATGCACCGATGTATTAGCCAATAATCAGTATCTGATCGTTTAAAAACAGGCAATGATCAGGGCCGATTATATCCCGTCAATCAAAAGCGTGCGGAAAAACATGTTCGGAATGCAACTCATACTGTGTTTGGAGAAAATCTCTCGTGTTTGAGAAAATCTCTTGTGTTTGGAGAAAATCTCTCATGTTTGATTCAGGCGCTGTTGAAATAACGCAAAGATCCTACAGCAGGGTCATATAACAGCGTAACCTTCAAAAATGCGGTCTCGCTCTGGAGGAAATATTACCACTCCGCTCACATGCTCTGGTGTGAGAATGTGTATCGTCTTCTGTTGTCTGAGAGTTGATTGACCGCTTTTAGATGCATTATTGGCATCGCCACCCTCTGGTTATATGAACGCGTCCCCGCATCAGAACCGAAAACATGGGGATTTTTTATAGACAATAATCGCACAACCTATTCGATATTCTATAATAAAATCAACTAATCGAATATTCGAAAATCGTGACTCATCCCTAGCTCAGACGCACATACATAGACGGTTGTGATATTTTCTCAAGCGACAACCTCCCTGTCTCTCTCTTGAAACCAACACGGAAGTGAATTAAACTGCAATTCATCGCCTGGCCGCTTGAGGCTGACTGCAAAAGTGAGCCAAATCTGTATCTCCCCCATGTTAAAATGCCCAACTTTACAGCAGAAAAAAAATATGTTTACAGCCTGGTGCCTTAAGTTGTTTTGGTCTATACAGCTAATTTTACCCTTCATGACAACTGTGAGGGGGGTGATTTTTTTTTAGAACTCTTCGTTTAAATTATATTAAGCCTTAAAATGCTGCATAATCAAGGGTGTGGCCACTTGAGTGACAGGTGGATTGCCGCTGCTGTTACAAGCCGTTTGTCTGCTCTCTGTTAGCCATCATGTCACCTCAGCTGATTCCAGCTGCTGAACTTGTCATCTCTGCCGTGTTTGTACTTTTTTCGGGATTATTTCATACAGTTTATTACACGCCGCCCTTATACCTTCGCCCACGCCGTTGGATTCCGTCGTTGTCGAGTATCGAGAAAACAACCAGCGCTGTTCTTCAGTTGTTTTCCTCTGTGAACATGTACTCATGGATGTCTGACAATATCGTTGCTTTTTGGAGTTCAGATTTAAAAACGTCTAAGATATAGAGGCCACACTCGTTCTGCTGTACCGTTGATCTTACGGAGCAGATAGATTATAATATGCTTATTTCACTTTTTAGTGTTCAATAAAAAGTACCGTCAGGTTAAATCCTGCAGGTGTCAGTGCTTTCTCTTCGTCCCTTCGCCCGGATTTCTAGTGCATTACTTGAACTTCTTAGGTAAGTTAATATCTATCAGAATTTAAAATGGACTGAATAAAGCTCTCTACGAACTTGACGTGCGGTGCCACGCTGACATGTATGCGCATCACTGTCACACACACGCTCAGAGCAAATATTGTAAGTTTCTGCATGAGAATAATAATGCATCACAATACACATAATCTCACGGTTAGTTATGTCTTTTAACTATTATAGTATTTCAAAGGGCAAAAACATGAACTTTAACTATTGGCTTTAGGTCTACTTCTTCAAGTCAGCTGTCACTTTAGCGTGAGGCCAGTAGCACATTAGCTCTTAGCCTGAGCAAACTCGAGAAAGGCGGGCGTAGTTTCAGCATCCAGGCACCTTAACTCCACCCACGTCCCGCCTTTTTGCCCATTTTCGTTTATCCGGGAGTGACGCACTGTGACGCGCTTCCAAGATGGCGACGAGCGACTCCGCCCACTTTAGGCTTCAAAAACGCTCTTCAGAAACCTACGGGTGACGTCATGGACACTACGTCCATATTTTTTTACAGTCTATGTATTTTCTCCGTCTCCTTCCCACAGACATTTACGCGCGCTTGATTATCTCTAGGACCCTCCCCCTCCACACATTAGCCACTTACAGTGGCCTTTCCCTATAGAGTGTGGGATTGTGACGTCTGCTGATCTCACTAACGCAATGCATTGTGGGATTTTAGGACACGGAAGTTACGAGAGAAACGCGAACGTAGTTGTAGTATTGGCGGTAGACTGTAAGTGGTGGTATATTTTAGTAGTAATTCAATTCAGAAACACGACAGAATGGTGAACGCATGCTGTATTATAAATTGTCACAATCGTTCTCACGATCGGCGTGGAAAACGTATCACAAATGGAGTACGATTTTTTAGCTTTCCCGCTTGGAAGCAAAGCAATGGAACTCAAGTTGCAGAGTTAACAAAGAGGCGTCTTTATGTGTACGGTTAAAGCACCAATATACCAAGGTAAATTCCTCGTATATGAAAATTTACCTGGAAATAAACCTGATTCTGATTTAGTACTGTAGCGACAATGAGAATGAACCAAACACAATTGAAGCTTTTAGGTGACTGTTCATACATAATCCCACAAAGAGTCTTCACATTCCAGAATCAAATCACCAGACCCAGAGCCATAGGCTCCAGAGAATCTTTAACCGGAAGGACCTTTTATTGTTTAACTAAAGGAAGAACGTTGTCAATGTTTTATAATTTGGCAAAACAGATCTGTTCAGAAATCGTGAAACAGAGGCCCTAACAAGAGGTCACCTGACCCCTGCAACTAACAGACTACGTCTTTCTTAAGGACCAAGGTCCCATGACAGAGATGTAAAACAGACCTTCCCCCTTCTTGAAGACCTTTGAATGACCTCATTGTTGAGACCTCGCTTAAAACCCACAGAGACAAGAGACTTTTCATATAAAAATGCATACAATCATCACAAAACAATTCTTGACGAACTTATAATCAAACATCGTTCAACTACATAATTCTATATTGTGTCTATAACCCCTGTATGTGTCTATTATGCTTAATCACATATAAGTCATCTAATTGTTGTAACTATTACCTGTGTGAATGAAAGTGTATCGTGTTTCTTATCAATATGACTGTATGCTCTTAACTCAAGAGATGGCTTGAGTGAAATCTGTGTAAAATGTTTTGTATTCTTATAATAGTAATAATGGCTAAACTGTGGCCTCTTGTTCTCTCTGCTAGTGCTGGAGAACAAGGAGATGACAGATAACACATGATTCACGATGAGAGAAACGGGGGATAAAAAAGACCCCCTTCTCAAAAAACCATATAGTATCTTATTGTCAGAATTCCGAATTCCTCCAGGAGGCGGGACAAAACACTTGAGTTTAAAACCTTAGACCCGAACAGGACTTTGGGGGAATAATGCGCTAGAAGAATAGAACAGAAGTCGGGCGGGCTCTCTTTCAGAAAAGTCTCGGCAGAACAAGTCGGGTGGAGCAGACAGTAGTTCTAACCCGCCACCTTGTGTCAAGATGATTTATGACCCTATGATTGACAGGTGGGCGGTGCTAACCTTTGACCTTCCGGAGGATGTTCCGGAGGCCCCTTTGATGTAGGGATTAACCTTTGACCTATCGATCAATCAAGTTGACAGGTGGGGGGGCTAACCTTTGACCTTCCGGAGGATGTTCCGGAGGCCCCTTTGATGTAGGGATTAACCTTTGACCTATCGATCAATCAAGTTGACAGGTGGAGGGGGTAACCTTTGACCTTCCGTGGTCCTCCGGAGGTCCTTTGATGTAGGGATTAACCTTTGACCTATCGATCGATCAAGTTGACAGTTGTCTTTGCCCTATTGACCTTTGTATTATACGTCAAGTTGCCAGTTGTTAGGGTTGATCTGGGTTTGACAGTTGTCTTTGATCTGTATTATGATGGATGATTTTGCCATTTAGTTTTACCCCTATTGACCCCCGGGGACTTTTTGCTTTGGGAAATTCCCTCCACGCCAGCTGTGTCGGGGTTAGTGAGAAAATAATTTTTCTAATGTTACATATAGATTAGAGTTATCTTTTCAAAACAAAAATAAAATCATCTTACCGTTTCAGAGTTGAGGATCTTTTGAAAAAGTTGAAAAGAGTTCCTCTTTTGGAAAGAGTGCCTTTTGCATTTTGACAGTCTTTGAGCTAAATGTGTGTGACATCCGATATCCTGGCATTCCTGAGCACGCTATATAAATGGGGATAGTGAGAAAAAGAGATTTTTCCAATAATGGCACATATCTTACAGTAACGTTGAAAAGCACTGATCTTTAAAATTATATAAATGAAATGTTTAATAAAATATCTTTTCAAAACAAAAAATAAATAAATACATTTTCACCTGGGTTGAAGAAGTAAATCTACCGCCATGTGTCTGGCCTCGTGGGTATAAGGGTTTGATTTAATGGAAGTTGTGAAGGTTTTATGTTTGAACTTTGACACGGGGCTTCACAGGATCTCCCTCCATATTCCAGAGGAGAGGGGATTGCTGAGGACGGTGAAAGTGAGAAAATATCTCACACTAACTAAAGTTGAAACACATTCTGTTCTTTAAAAGTATATAAATGAAATATTTGTAAAATTTACATTTACAAATATAATATTTCAGAGTTTTTCTAATAATGACACACTAACAGCAGTTGAAAAAGTTGAAAAAAACCATGCTGTTCAATTAAAAGTATATAAATTAAACAAAAATAAAATCATCTTACTGTTTCACCATGGCTGAAAAAAAAAAACCCACAAGTGTTTCCCCTCAAGTCTTTTCTCTCTGTCACACCAGCGTGTGGCTGGCCTGGTATCTGTTTTTGTGACACGTTCCTGAGCCCATTGAGAAATATTTTACACAACAGTTGAAAAAGCATTGTGTTCCTTTAAAAGTGTATAAATTAAAATATATCATATATAAAATAAATAGTTTACTAATTTAACTAAAGTTGAAAAGCATGTTGTTAATTTAAAATCTTACTAAATTACTGAAGTTGAAAAGCATTCTGTTCATTTAAAATAAATATTTTACAAATTTACTGTACCCATTATGTTAGATTTAGATAAAAATAAAATCATCTTACATTTTCAACAGGGTTGAAGTAGCTCCTATCACATAGCTGTCCATATTGACCATTTAAAGTTGAAAAGAACCCCAGAGTATTTCTCTCTCTCTCTCTCTCTCTCACACACCAGCGTTTGACAGTCAGAGGGGCTGTGTTCAGTGATCAGAATGAGACTGTGAATGTTTTGCTACATTTATTTCATAGTGTATAAGCATTAAAAGTTTGAAATAGATCTTTTTAAAAATATGATTTTAATTAAATCAAATGAATTCATAAAAAAACAAATATGCTATATCGGTGGTCTCTGGGGAAAACATGACTGTATTTTTTATTTATCAGGGTGCATGTAAAGAACTTTGAAATTTGCGGCTCTCACAAGTTATCTCACACATTGTGTGAAATGTTTAATAATTCCTCAAGTAGTGTCTGTGAGAAAATCCCCACATAGGCCTATTTGTAGTGAGAGAGCAACAATGAAGACTTTTAGAATCTGTGATGCCTCAGGCCGAGCCCACTGATAGCCTGCTTATAAGCTCCTTCCGATCACCAGCACATCTTAAGAGAAATACGTTACTTCGTTACTTCACAATAATGTTCAGGATATAGGGTGACCGAGCAGATGAGCCTCTGTGCATCATGTAATGTTAGTCTGCTAACACCTTTCCAGAGCCAAAGTTTTGTTCCTACTAAATTTATTTCAAAGCATAATCGTAAAAGTTTAAATATGATCTTTTAAAAATAAAAAGATTGTTTAAATTAAATCTTTACAGTTTTAATACATTCATATCTTTTAGAAGATTACTGTAATGATTTTTAACGGTGACCTAATTGTTATTAATATAGCCATAATGATTTTTGTACTGTATCCCGTACACCTAAACACGACCAAAAACAGCATTTTTACATTGTTTTTACATACTGTTTTCCATAAATTAACTAATCTCCATATTTAAATTAAATGATTATAAATATAGAATAATAACAAGTATGTTACTAAAATGAATTCAAACGATTTAAACATAGTTTTAGCTAAATGACTTTTATATAAAAAAGTATATAAATATAAAAATACCTTACATTTTCATAGTGCCGAAGATGTAGTTCTTTATGCAATGATAAAAACAGTCCAAAGTCATAAACAAAGCCCTCCTGGTTCCTTCAGTGATAAACTACAGGGTGAAATGAATGCTTGAGCCCCAAGATGCAGGACAGATGAGCCTCTGGGGTACACTGTCACAGTAAAGTTAGTGTGCTTTCCAGAGTTTTATTCATACTAAATTCATTTAAAAGCATAATATTAAAAGTTTAAATTAGATCTTTTAAAATTAAAAGACTGTTTAAATCAAAGCTTTAACGTTTTATTAAAATTGTATCTTCTATTTATCTTCTTAGAAGACTTATGTGTGATATAAATGATTTTACATAAATTTAACCTAAGGTATTATTTTTACTAAACAGTTTAAAGTAATTTTAAAATTGTAAAGCAAAAACTGTACTTTGGTACCTTAGATCTTGTACAAAAATATTTCAAACAGTATCGCAGCAATTTTACTCGTCTTAATTCAAAGCATGATCTTACTTTTTCTACGGTAGCTATGATCTAGTGAAACCCTTTACTGAGAATATACTATCGGTTATCTTCTCAAAATATATATGTAGAACTTTAAAATGTTAGCATTTGTTGATGCGACAGTTTGTCTGTTGGAACAGCCTTTGGGAGAGCTGATGATACTATAGCAGGAAACATGCCCTTTGACCTCCTCCATTTTGGAGGATTTAGTCCTTAAAAGGTACGCTGTGTATGAATTTACCCCATCTAGCGGTGAAATTGTATTTTGCATTCAAACGAATAGTGCTCTCTAGCGCATCGCTTTTTCAAAAGCGTGTTGCAACTACGGTAACCGTTATGTGTCACGAAGCTACAGTACGACATGTCTTCCAATAGCACATCATCGAGTTTAACTATACATGTTCTACTGTTACGCTACCTATATAATAAATTAAACAATCAAGCAATGAAAAAAAAAAAAAAAAAAAAAAAACCTTGTCATTTAGACCATAACATTGACTTACCTGTCGAGAAGAAAGCAGGACTTCAGCGTCCCTT
The DNA here is from genome assembly GCA_026230005.1 of Gila orcuttii. Lineage (NCBI taxonomy): Eukaryota > Metazoa > Chordata > Actinopteri > Cypriniformes > Leuciscidae > Gila > Gila orcuttii. The sequence continues at coordinate 15,773,736 of JAPDVR010000020.1, forward strand.
TCAACTTCTTTCTCCTTCATTAGCTCTATCCACCGGGGAAAAGCTAATATTTACCCTCGTTTTGAATTTGCCGGTCACGTTTCCTTTTAAATAAAATGTTTATGCTTTTTGGTTACGAGGATTGCATTATGAAGTACCGCACAGTGCAGCCTTTCAAATTTGCCGGGGGAGTGACAAGCGCCTCTCACTGACCTCCTTGAACGAAAACGCGTTGAGGTAGGCTAGTGCTTTTTGTCCCTCTCTGCTACTATAGTTTTTCAAGATGGCGGAACGACATAGAAGTCTCCATGGACTTACCCGTCCCATGCAAATAAAGATAAGAAATTCTTCGCTTACGAGGACAAGTCAGATCATTGGCAGAGCTAATTTTACACTAATGAGATCATATTTATGAATAAAGACATTGATTTTAGCTAATAGAATACTTTTTAAAAAAACTACTGTACCTTTAATTTCAGATGTGTAAATTACAAAACAGCATTTTTCAACCGAGTGAATCTACACGTGAGAGATCTTCAGAAGTCATAACTTCAGGGGTCAAGGGGTCTCCCAAGAATACTTAATTTCCCTTAAAAACCATCGATTAAGTTTAACGACACTAGCTTGCAACGCTACCCCAAAAATCAAATACTGTATTAACCTTTTCAAAGGATAATCTAACTTTAAAGTTAGAATAAAACGTTCAAAACAAAACATATTTTCATACCTGTAGTGTTCGGACGCAAGGCCATTAACTGGTTCTTTTGTTTTATACATTTACTTTGCTTATTTCTACAAATATCAGCCTGATAAATATGGAGTTATTACATGATGAACAAGATAATCATGCTACCAAATTTTTTTATTTCAGTTTTTTAAGAAAAAGCAATGTTTTAAAATACAACTAAACCATGATAACAGATAATTTTTGACAGACCTAGAAATGCATGTTGATTACCAAGTTTCAGGCATAGTGCAATTGTGCAATGTTCGAGAAAGCTAATATTGGTGTAATCTTTTGTGCGGTCTCACCCACAACGCAAAACTTTGTGTTGGCTGATCCAGGCATAGCTTTACTAAAAGAAAATAATATGCAAGTCATTATCAAACTTTTATTAAACCATATTTTATTAATATTATGGTTTCATGTTGATTTAAAGTTTTTGTTTGTTTGTTATTAACCTTTTTATTTTTTACATCCAGCACAAATTAAAGAGATGTATGAGCTAATGGTGTTCCCTGACCCCAAATAATCAGATAATGGAATGTTCACAAGCGACAGTTAGATATTCTCCCGCTTAGTATGGGTGTAAATAGTTGTGCTTAAATGTTTGGGTTATTTTTACACAACAACGTATTTTGTCACACCGTAGCGATATTTATATAACATATTTTGTCACACGCTTGTAAAGACTATGGCCTACCTTTAAAACATAATCTTTATACAGGAATCACTCGTGTCCAAAACATCCATGTAAGATTCAAAAGACCAAATCACTAAGAAAAGAGGATTGAAAAGCATCGTTTATAACAAATACACAAAAGTTTGCAAATGATGGTTTTATTACTATTCAGATAGCAGACGACACTGTTTCACATTTTGAATGTCGGACTGTATGTGTTTTAGGTAAAGACTTTGCTTTGAGAGCCGTCAATAGTGTTTATAGGAATAAATGACCATTAATAATTTAAGCGATAGTATTTCTGTTTGATAACTAAATTGATACTTTGTTTAGTGTAACTTTCCCTCTATCTACGATGTGAAATCACACAAAGTATTAATGCGAAAAGTAAGGGGGGTGTTGTGTTACACTTAAACTATTACAGCAGAATCACAACTGACTATTGCGCTGAGATAGGCGTATTCATTAAAGCTCGAGGCTGTTAAACAAAGTCCCGCACTATGGCTGATAAAATTGCACAAAAGTAAATTCTAGAGGCCAACTTGCTAAAAAGTAAATACGGCACGAACCATTTAAAACAAATACAGAAGAGCCACTTGCTACTAGTCGATTACGCCGTTTACATATTGTTTCTTTTTGTTTTGTACAGTTTGCAAAAACTATAGTCTACGAGCGTGGTCAAACATATAGGAGTTTATGAAAAACATATCAAAAATTGAATTAAATTCTTCTATGCGACTGTTTAAGACTAAACCAATCAAATTTCTTTTAGAACATCTTTCTGCTATGTCTACGAAACATCGTCATGAAAGATGAGTATTGCTGTTTTTCTGTTACCTATAAAACTATTACGCTTCAAACTCGTCTAACTATTGCACATTTCACAGCACGGTCATAGATACACAGTTATGTTGTGCATGTAGCCGAACAGCAGTTAAGCTAATGAATTGCCTTTGATAAGCAGTATTTTTACGTGTAAGGTGGGATGATTCATTTTTATTCCCTCCACACCAATACTTTGACACCAGAGTTTTAGGTCTGATCCAGAAAACAGACGGTGAGCAGTAAGTTATGAAAACATGTGGTAAGCAGTTTTTGCCCCATCATCAAAATGTTTTAACATATCGTAAATTTCAATTGTTTGATAAATTATCTAACGATTATACCTAACTATCAACAGTTATATGTGAAACGAGCTCAGTCGCATTAGAGTTGGATTCTTGTTTATACTGAACATTTGAACCGCATGTTGAGGAGCTCTAGTGTTCTTAAATTGTTTACCGCGGTTTCATTTTAACAACACTATCGTAACACTTATCGTTTTGCCGGGTGTGATTGTAATGTTTTGTATGGTGTTTTTCTTTACGCTCTCCCCCTGGATATCCGTTTCCTACAGTTACCGGTAATGTTAGTGAACTCTAGGTCTTCTCTTTGCTCATATTCGACAGTATTCACATGAATTGACTTGATTTGAACCATCATCTTCACTTGAGACATTATACCATTCTAGTTTTTAAATAGCGCTTAAATGTATATTTTACCCCTTATGCGGCTATAGAATACCGCACAAGGATCTCTGAAATATTTTTTGTGTAAAACATATATTTAGGTCGTGTAAAACATCTATCTATGTTTTAAAAAATACACCAAAACAAAGAATGAAGACATCTTTGAGTGACCCTCAAAATCTCTGCATACAACAAAACACAGTGCATCCGTGTACGATGATTTATCAGAAAATTACTTTTGTCGCTTTTTCTGAATAATCTCACCAAGTGCGGGTGCTTGATAACTATTGAACAACCCTGAATTCGGCTACTCAATAAAAAACTCAATACATTTGAATGCGCTAAAGGTCTATAACTGAACTTTAACATCTTAGTAGTTGGTAAAACTTCACTTAAACTCTGCTCAAAATAAAATACATCCTAGCTACTTTCTAAATGCTTGTTACAGAGCTTATTGCGATCCATTTACCCATCCATATGTTTTGAAATTTTAATGTTTAATCAACATTTTGTTGGAAAACATATGGTGGATTTACTCAACTTTTTATGTCAACAGGTTCTACAGGGTAATGTCGCATTTAATTAACATTGTTTATTTCAGTAAACTTAAGTTTATTACATAAGATTAATTCAATGCCATTTAGTTGAATCAGGTTAGCATTCTTAATTTAGTCCAAAACTATTAAGTTCAAATAATCCAATTGTTTCATTTATTTAGGGATTGTGTTCAACAACCTTTACAAATATATCTAATAAGATAACCTTTTACAAAATCTTTACTCGGTAAAGACTCTTATTGGTTTTGTCGCATCCAATGCCCCCCAAAGTAGTTGTTTTTATAATGATTAAAACCGTTTTAATTATTTTTAGTATGGTCTACACTTTATGGTAAAACACTAACATATCAGAAACTCTTTTAAATATAAACATTAACAAGTCAACGATTTTTTATCTTGCTGTTAAAACACATAAATAACGTTTTATTTCAAATTGTACTGTTCCTAGTTTTCTATATTGCTATTTTAATTAAACTCATTTGTGTAATCTCGACTCAAATGGATAAGTAAAATGTTTGAAAAGTATTGAGTTGATTTAACTTCATTTACTAATTATTTTGGTCTACTTAACTGAAAAATGTTCTTTCAACATGACTATATTGAGTTAAGTCAGTTTAACGCAATGCATTGTGTTTGAATGAGAAAGCTAATACAACGGTGTTAAATGAAAATTATTTTTTAAATAAACTGAACAGTATCGTAAAATAATTTTAGGCTGAATTCTCTCGGACGACATGCAGGACATGGTTATTTATGGCGTCCTGATGACGACCCCCAACCGTACACACCAGGGGTGCGAGGGCGGGCCCACAATCGCAGGAGTGATAAACTCTACACAGAGACCAGCCTCAGTTACCGCACACAAGCCGTATTTCCTAACCGCTGTGTATGCCGGTAATGCTGCTAAACCCCGTTTCGACGCTACGGACGGATGCTTCAACGACATCGGATTCGAAATCGTAAAAAACTGCGGGGGTACTACAACATCTCATTGATGAAAAGTGGAAGGAATTGATCAGAAGTTCCTGTTTGTCTGAGCTTCTTCGACTCACGCTTCAGACCCAAAAACACAAGCTTCCGAGCGTTAAAGCACAAGGCCTGGACAATTGTGCTGCAAGGACTCGCTCACGAGATTCCGGAAACTATTCGAATCTTTCACCATCAAGATTCTGGAAACTATTCGAATCTTTCACCATCAAACAGTTTCCTATTTGAAAATCTAGAAACCTCTGAAATGGCGACGCAAAAGCTGACGGAGAACGACTGCCCGTCGAGTTCCGGTGATGCGGGACACAAGTATCATCCGGCGTGTGAGTGCGCCACGGGGAATGGCTGTCGTTTAAGAGATACGCTAGACTCTATGTTTAAAGACCATTTTAGAGACCAGATGGTTGACTTGATGCGCAGGATCATCGATGCTGCGTGTGATAAGAAAAGCGATTGTGAGCGGGATACCAAACGTGTCACAAACCTCAAAAAAGAAATGGATGTCATAAGAGGGTTGGTGGGGACATGGACCGATGTGACACCCATGTTTTTTAACACCATAGAGCCGACCGGTGTAATCCTCAGAAAAGAAATAAACAATGTTAATTAAATGCGACATTACCCTGTAGAACCTGTTGACATAAAAAGTTGAGTAAATCCACCATATGTTTTGAAATTTTAATGTTTAATCAACATTTTGTTGGACAGCCATTCCCCGTGGCGCACTCACACGCCGGATGATACTTGTGTCCCGCATCACCGGAACTCGACGGGCAGTCGTTCTCCGTCAGCTTTTGCGTCGCCATTTCAGAGGTTTCTAGATTTTCAAATAGGAAACTGTTTGATGGTGAAAGATTCGAATAGTTTCCAGAATCTTGATGGTGAAAGATTCGAATAGTTTCCGGAATCTCGTGAGCGAGTCCTTGCAGCACAATTGTCCAGGCCTTGTGCTTTAACGCTCGGAAGCTTGTGTTTTTGGGTCTGAAGCGTGAGTCGAAGAAGCTCAGACAAACAGGAACTTCTGATCAATTCCTTCCACTTTTCATCAATGAGATGTTGTAGTACCCCCGCAGTTTTTTACGATTTCGAATCCGATGTCGTTGAAGCATCCGTCCGTAGCGTCGAAACGGGGTTTAGCAGCATTACCGGCATACACAGCGGTTAGGAAATACGGCTTGTGTGCGGTAACTGAGGCTGGTCTCTGTGTAGAGTTTATCACTCCTGCGATTGTGGGCCCGCCCTCGCACCCCTGGTGTGTACGGTTGGGGGTCGTCATCAGGACGCCATAAATAACCATGTCCTGCATGTCGTCCGAGAGAATTCAGCCTAAAATTATTTTACGATACTGTTCAGTTTATTTAAAAAATAATTTTCATTTAACACCGTTGTATTAGCTTTCTCATTCAAACACAATGCATTGCGTTAAACTGACTTAACTCAATATAGTCATGTTGAAAGAACATTTTTCAGTTAAGTAGACCAAAATAATTAGTAAATGAAGTTAAATCAACTCAATACTTTTCAAACATTTTACTTATCCATTTGAGTCGAGATTACACAAATGAGTTTAATTAAAATAGCAATATAGAAAACTAGGAACAGTACAATTTGAAATAAAACGTTATTTATGTGTTTTAACAGCAAGATAAAAAATCGTTGACTTGTTAATGTTTATATTTAAAAGAGTTTCTGATATGTTAGTGTTTTACCATAAAGTGTAGACCATACTAAAAATAATTAAAACGGTTTTAATCATTATAAAAACAACTACTTTGGGGGGCATTGGATGCGACAAAACCAATAAGAGTCTTTACCGAGTAAAGATTTTGTAAAAGGTTATCTTATTAGATATATTTGTAAAGGTTGTTGAACACAATCCCTAAATAAATGAAACAATTGGATTATTTGAACTTAATAGTTTTGGACTAAATTAAGAATGCTAACCTGATTCAACTAAATGGCATTGAATTAATCTTATGTAATAAACTTAAGTTTACTGAAATAAACAATGTTAATTAAATGCGACATTACCCTGTAGAACCTGTTGACATAAAAAGTTGAGTAAATCCACCATATGTTTTCCAACAAAATGTTGATTAAACATTAAAATTTCAAAACATATGGATGGGTAAATGGATCGCAATAAGCTCTGTAACAAGCATTTAGAAAGTAGCTAGGATGTATTTTATTTTGAGCAGAGTTTAAGTGAAGTTTTACCAACTACTAAGATGTTAAAGTTCAGTTATAGACCTTTAGCGCATTCAAATGTATTGAGTTTTTTATTGAGTAGCCGAATTCAGGGTTGTTCAATAGTTATCAAGCACCCGCACTTGGTGAGATTATTCAGAAAAAGCGACAAAAGTAATTTTCTGATAAATCATCGTACACGGATGCACTGTGTTTTGTTGTATGCAGAGATTTTGAGGGTCACTCAAAGATGTCTTCATTCTTTGTTTTGGTGTATTTTTTAAAACATAGATAGATGTTTTACACGACCTAAATATATGTTTTACACAAAAAATATTTCAGAGATCCTTGTGCGGTATTCTATAGCCGCATAAGGGGTAAAATATACATTTAAGCGCTATTTAAAAACTAGAATGGTATAATGTCTCAAGTGAAGATGATGGTTCAAATCAAGTCAATTCATGTGAATACTGTCGAATATGAGCAAAGAGAAGACCTAGAGTTCACTAACATTACCGGTAACTGTAGGAAACGGATATCCAGGGGGAGAGCGTAAAGAAAAACACCATACAAAACATTACAATCACACCCGGCAAAACGATAAGTGTTACGATAGTGTTGTTAAAATGAAACCGCGGTAAACAATTTAAGAACACTAGAGCTCCTCAACATGCGGTTCAAATGTTCAGTATAAACAAGAATCCAACTCTAATGCGACTGAGCTCGTTTCACATATAACTGTTGATAGTTAGGTATAATCGTTAGATAATTTATCAAACAATTGAAATTTACGATATGTTAAAACATTTTGATGATGGGGCAAAAACTGCTTACCACATGTTTTCATAACTTACTGCTCACCGTCTGTTTTCTGGATCAGACCTAAAACTCTGGTGTCAAAGTATTGGTGTGGAGGGAATAAAAATGAATCATCCCACCTTACACGTAAAAATACTGCTTATCAAAGGCAATTCATTAGCTTAACTGCTGTTCGGCTACATGCACAACATAACTGTGTATCTATGACCGTGCTGTGAAATGTGCAATAGTTAGACGAGTTTGAAGCGTAATAGTTTTATAGGTAACAGAAAAACAGCAATACTCATCTTTCATGACGATGTTTCGTAGACATAGCAGAAAGATGTTCTAAAAGAAATTTGATTGGTTTAGTCTTAAACAGTCGCATAGAAGAATTTAATTCAATTTTTGATATGTTTTTCATAAACTCCTATATGTTTGACCACGCTCGTAGACTATAGTTTTTGCAAACTGTACAAAACAAAAAGAAACAATATGTAAACGGCGTAATCGACTAGTAGCAAGTGGCTCTTCTGTATTTGTTTTAAATGGTTCGTGCCGTATTTACTTTTTAGCAAGTTGGCCTCTAGAATTTACTTTTGTGCAATTTTATCAGCCATAGTGCGGGACTTTGTTTAACAGCCTCGAGCTTTAATGAATACGCCTATCTCAGCGCAATAGTCAGTTGTGATTCTGCTGTAATAGTTTAAGTGTAACACAACACCCCCCTTACTTTTCGCATTAATACTTTGTGTGATTTCACATCGTAGATAGAGGGAAAGTTACACTAAACAAAGTATCAATTTAGTTATCAAACAGAAATACTATCGCTTAAATTATTAATGGTCATTTATTCCTATAAACACTATTGACGGCTCTCAAAGCAAAGTCTTTACCTAAAACACATACAGTCCGACATTCAAAATGTGAAACAGTGTCGTCTGCTATCTGAATAGTAATAAAACCATCATTTGCAAACTTTTGTGTATTTGTTATAAACGATGCTTTTCAATCCTCTTTTCTTAGTGATTTGGTCTTTTGAATCTTACATGGATGTTTTGGACACGAGTGATTCCTGTATAAAGATTATGTTTTAAAGGTAGGCCATAGTCTTTACAAGCGTGTGACAAAATATGTTATATAAATATCGCTACGGTGTGACAAAATACGTTGTTGTGTAAAAATAACCCAAACATTTAAGCACAACTATTTACACCCATACTAAGCGGGAGAATATCTAACTGTCGCTTGTGAACATTCCATTATCTGATTATTTGGGGTCAGGGAACACCATTAGCTCATACATCTCTTTAATTTGTGCTGGATGTAAAAAATAAAAAGGTTAATAACAAACAAACAAAAACTTTAAATCAACATGAAACCATAATATTAATAAAATATGGTTTAATAAAAGTTTGATAATGACTTGCATATTATTTTCTTTTAGTAAAGCTATGCCTGGATCAGCCAACACAAAGTTTTGCGTTGTGGGTGAGACCGCACAAAAGATTACACCAATATTAGCTTTCTCGAACATTGCACAATTGCACTATGCCTGAAACTTGGTAATCAACATGCATTTCTAGGTCTGTCAAAAATTATCTGTTATCATGGTTTAGTTGTATTTTAAAACATTGCTTTTTCTTAAAAAACTGAAATAAAAAAATTTGGTAGCATGATTATCTTGTTCATCATGTAATAACTCCATATTTATCAGGCTGATATTTGTAGAAATAAGCAAAGTAAATGTATAAAACAAAAGAACCAGTTAATGGCCTTGCGTCCGAACACTACAGGTATGAAAATATGTTTTGTTTTGAACGTTTTATTCTAACTTTAAAGTTAGATTATCCTTTGAAAAGGTTAATACAGTATTTGATTTTTGGGGTAGCGTTGCAAGCTAGTGTCGTTAAACTTAATCGATGGTTTTTAAGGGAAATTAAGTATTCTTGGGAGACCCCTTGACCCCTGAAGTTATGACTTCTGAAGATCTCTCACGTGTAGATTCACTCGGTTGAAAAATGCTGTTTTGTAATTTACACATCTGAAATTAAAGGTACAGTAGTTTTTTTAAAAAGTATTCTATTAGCTAAAATCAATGTCTTTATTCATAAATATGATCTCATTAGTGTAAAATTAGCTCTGCCAATGATCTGACTTGTCCTCGTAAGCGAAGAATTTCTTATCTTTATTTGCATGGGACGGGTAAGTCCATGGAGACTTCTATGTCGTTCCGCCATCTTGAAAAACTATAGTAGCAGAGAGGGACAAAAAGCACTAGCCTACCTCAACGCGTTTTCGTTCAAGGAGGTCAGTGAGAGGCGCTTGTCACTCCCCCGGCAAATTTGAAAGGCTGCACTGTGCGGTACTTCATAATGCAATCCTCGTAACCAAAAAGCATAAACATTTTATTTAAAAGGAAACGTGACCGGCAAATTCAAAACGAGGGTAAATATTAGCTTTTCCCCGGTGGATAGAGCTAATGAAGGAGAAAGAAGTTGAAAGGGACGCTGAAGTCCTGCTTTCTTCTCGACAGGTAAGTCAATGTTATGGTCTAAATGACAAGGTTTTTTTTTTTTTTTTTTTTTTTTCATTGCTTGATTGTTTAATTTATTATATAGGTAGCGTAACAGTAGAACATGTATAGTTAAACTCGATGATGTGCTATTGGAAGACATGTCGTACTGTAGCTTCGTGACACATAACGGTTACCGTAGTTGCAACACGCTTTTGAAAAAGCGATGCGCTAGAGAGCACTATTCGTTTGAATGCAAAATACAATTTCACCGCTAGATGGGGTAAATTCATACACAGCGTACCTTTTAAGGACTAAATCCTCCAAAATGGAGGAGGTCAAAGGGCATGTTTCCTGCTATAGTATCATCAGCTCTCCCAAAGGCTGTTCCAACAGACAAACTGTCGCATCAACAAATGCTAACATTTTAAAGTTCTACATATATATTTTGAGAAGATAACCGATAGTATATTCTCAGTAAAGGGTTTCACTAGATCATAGCTACCGTAGAAAAAGTAAGATCATGCTTTGAATTAAGACGAGTAAAATTGCTGCGATACTGTTTGAAATATTTTTGTACAAGATCTAAGGTACCAAAGTACAGTTTTTGCTTTACAATTTTAAAATTACTTTAAACTGTTTAGTAAAAATAATACCTTAGGTTAAATTTATGTAAAATCATTTATATCACACATAAGTCTTCTAAGAAGATAAATAGAAGATACAATTTTAATAAAACGTTAAAGCTTTGATTTAAACAGTCTTTTAATTTTAAAAGATCTAATTTAAACTTTTAATATTATGCTTTTAAATGAATTTAGTATGAATAAAACTCTGGAAAGCACACTAACTTTACTGTGACAGTGTACCCCAGAGGCTCATCTGTCCTGCATCTTGGGGCTCAAGCATTCATTTCACCCTGTAGTTTATCACTGAAGGAACCAGGAGGGCTTTGTTTATGACTTTGGACTGTTTTTATCATTGCATAAAGAACTACATCTTCGGCACTATGAAAATGTAAGGTATTTTTATATTTATATACTTTTTTATATAAAAGTCATTTAGCTAAAACTATGTTTAAATCGTTTGAATTCATTTTAGTAACATACTTGTTATTATTCTATATTTATAATCATTTAATTTAAATATGGAGATTAGTTAATTTATGGAAAACAGTATGTAAAAACAATGTAAAAATGCTGTTTTTGGTCGTGTTTAGGTGTACGGGATACAGTACAAAAATCATTATGGCTATATTAATAACAATTAGGTCACCGTTAAAAATCATTACAGTAATCTTCTAAAAGATATGAATGTATTAAAACTGTAAAGATTTAATTTAAACAATCTTTTTATTTTTAAAAGATCATATTTAAACTTTTACGATTATGCTTTGAAATAAATTTAGTAGGAACAAAACTTTGGCTCTGGAAAGGTGTTAGCAGACTAACATTACATGATGCACAGAGGCTCATCTGCTCGGTCACCCTATATCCTGAACATTATTGTGAAGTAACGAAGTAACGTATTTCTCTTAAGATGTGCTGGTGATCGGAAGGAGCTTATAAGCAGGCTATCAGTGGGCTCGGCCTGAGGCATCACAGATTCTAAAAGTCTTCATTGTTGCTCTCTCACTACAAATAGGCCTATGTGGGGATTTTCTCACAGACACTACTTGAGGAATTATTAAACATTTCACACAATGTGTGAGATAACTTGTGAGAGCCGCAAATTTCAAAGTTCTTTACATGCACCCTGATAAATAAAAAATACAGTCATGTTTTCCCCAGAGACCACCGATATAGCATATTTGTTTTTTTATGAATTCATTTGATTTAATTAAAATCATATTTTTAAAAAGATCTATTTCAAACTTTTAATGCTTATACACTATGAAATAAATGTAGCAAAACATTCACAGTCTCATTCTGATCACTGAACACAGCCCCTCTGACTGTCAAACGCTGGTGTGTGAGAGAGAGAGAGAGAGAGAGAAATACTCTGGGGTTCTTTTCAACTTTAAATGGTCAATATGGACAGCTATGTGATAGGAGCTACTTCAACCCTGTTGAAAATGTAAGATGATTTTATTTTTATCTAAATCTAACATAATGGGTACAGTAAATTTGTAAAATATTTATTTTAAATGAACAGAATGCTTTTCAACTTCAGTAATTTAGTAAGATTTTAAATTAACAACATGCTTTTCAACTTTAGTTAAATTAGTAAACTATTTATTTTATATATGATATATTTTAATTTATACACTTTTAAAGGAACACAATGCTTTTTCAACTGTTGTGTAAAATATTTCTCAATGGGCTCAGGAACGTGTCACAAAAACAGATACCAGGCCAGCCACACGCTGGTGTGACAGAGAGAAAAGACTTGAGGGGAAACACTTGTGGGTTTTTTTTTTTCAGCCATGGTGAAACAGTAAGATGATTTTATTTTTGTTTAATTTATATACTTTTAATTGAACAGCATGGTTTTTTTCAACTTTTTCAACTGCTGTTAGTGTGTCATTATTAGAAAAACTCTGAAATATTATATTTGTAAATGTAAATTTTACAAATATTTCATTTATATACTTTTAAAGAACAGAATGTGTTTCAACTTTAGTTAGTGTGAGATATTTTCTCACTTTCACCGTCCTCAGCAATCCCCTCTCCTCTGGAATATGGAGGGAGATCCTGTGAAGCCCCGTGTCAAAGTTCAAACATAAAACCTTCACAACTTCCATTAAATCAAACCCTTATACCCACGAGGCCAGACACATGGCGGTAGATTTACTTCTTCAACCCAGGTGAAAATGTATTTATTTATTTTTTGTTTTGAAAAGATATTTTATTAAACATTTCATTTATATAATTTTAAAGATCAGTGCTTTTCAACGTTACTGTAAGATATGTGCCATTATTGGAAAAATCTCTTTTTCTCACTATCCCCATTTATATAGCGTGCTCAGGAATGCCAGGATATCGGATGTCACACACATTTAGCTCAAAGACTGTCAAAATGCAAAAGGCACTCTTTCCAAAAGAGGAACTCTTTTCAACTTTTTCAAAAGATCCTCAACTCTGAAACGGTAAGATGATTTTATTTTTGTTTTGAAAAGATAACTCTAATCTATATGTAACATTAGAAAAATTATTTTCTCACTAACCCCGACACAGCTGGCGTGGAGGGAATTTCCCAAAGCAAAAAGTCCCCGGGGGTCAATAGGGGTAAAACTAAATGGCAAAATCATCCATCATAATACAGATCAAAGACAACTGTCAAACCCAGATCAACCCTAACAACTGGCAACTTGACGTATAATACAAAGGTCAATAGGGCAAAGACAACTGTCAACTTGATCGATCGATAGGTCAAAGGTTAATCCCTACATCAAAGGACCTCCGGAGGACCACGGAAGGTCAAAGGTTACCCCCTCCACCTGTCAACTTGATTGATCGATAGGTCAAAGGTTAATCCCTACATCAAAGGGGCCTCCGGAACATCCTCCGGAAGGTCAAAGGTTAGCCCCCCCACCTGTCAACTTGATTGATCGATAGGTCAAAGGTTAATCCCTACATCAAAGGGGCCTCCGGAACATCCTCCGGAAGGTCAAAGGTTAGCACCGCCCACCTGTCAATCATAGGGTCATAAATCATCTTGACACAAGGTGGCGGGTTAGAACTACTGCAGACGATGGTTTTAACCATGTAGACGCATAGAGACAAATGACCCAAATCAAGATCAGGGTTTAAACAGCTTCATCCAAGCCATCTAACTCGTCTCACTTTTCTTTCTTTCCTAAGTTTTTATTTTCTCGTTAAAAGTCTCGGTTCTAAGTTAAGTTTTGCTGCAAAGTTTCGTTTTAACGTTTCAACTGCAAAACCAGCTTCCAACTACAAAGACTTTCATTCATCCGCGCCAACTCACCACGTGACTGGCGGTCCAAGATCTATCCAGGCACACGAGAAGATCAGCCAAACGAACGGACCGGGAAACCCCCTTTACTACGAAAAAGGAATCACCAAAAGCAACGCAAGGACAAGCAAGTAGCCTCCAGACTCTTAGCTGAACTGGTGTTTATAAAATTGCATAACCCGCCTAAGAAACGATAGAAGGGTTAAATTAGTGATTGATGGTTCGTTCGGGTCATGTCTTATAAGTGCATATAGAAACTTGGGATTTCACCATCTCACTCTTAAAACTCATTTCTTTCCTCACTCTCTTTCTTTCTGCAACTCGTATGAATGTGTGCGTGTGTTTGTGTTAGATATTAGTTTTATGTTCTAGGATAATCAATAAAGTCTTGTTTATATTTTTAAGATAATTGTCTTGTGTTATGTGCTTACAGATTTATTGTCTTGAACTGCGATCTAAAGCTACCTACAGGAGCCTACACTTTTAAATTAGCTTTGATATAAGCCGCTTTGGTTCCCAGCAAACATATGACTATGGTGGCTGGTGTCTCCATTTTCACATTCCATGTAATAAAATAACTAGGGCACATTCAACAGGGTTCTCAGTGGGTGTTTAACTGAGTGGGAAAAACCTGTTTGATGTTGTAATCGGAACGGAAGAGCGGTGTTTTGTCCCGCGACTACAGCGTCTTACAGTCACCCAAGTGCTCTGCTGCAGGGGCTCTGCAACCAGAACCGAACTATGAACAGAGCTTGCTAAGCTAATCGCATCCAAAGCCTTTTCTGAAGATTTTGCATTCTTACTATTTTTTATTAAAGTTTGGATGTGTCTCTAATTCTGAAATCTTCTCAGTCAGCCTAACTACTGTATTTCCCTGCATTTGTCACATGTAAAATCCTCACCACTGACAGAGGCTTCATTAAACATGTGGCAAACAGTGCAAGTGAGAATAACAAAAGACGATGCCATGACTCACCATGTTTAGTTGATTCTGACGTACCACAGTTGTTAGATATACACGTAAAAGATGAAGCAAAAGCGAAAAGAGACATAAAACACAAGTGACAAGTTAACAGGGTAAAAAATGCTAGCGATATCAGATTTTTGATGTTAGATCTATTTTTATACATTTTAAATATAATTTATTCCTGTGATGCAAAGCTACATTTTGAGCATCATTACTTTAGTCTTTAGTGTCACATGATCCTTCAGAAATTACTATAATGTGTTGATCTGATTTTTTATTATTATCAATGATGAAAGCAGTTGTGCAGATTAATATTTTTATGGAAACTGTGATAACATTTTTTTTTATCGACTCTTTTATGAATAGAAAGAAGCCTTAATTTGGAATCTTTTTTTTTTACTGTCACTTTTAATCAATTTAATCTGTCCTTGATGAATAAAAGTATTAATTAATTATTATTTTTTAAATCTTTCTAACCCCCAACTTTTTAATGGTACTGTATAACACCTGATGTTGCAGATTTCAAATCAAAGTTTAAATGAAATGTTGTGCACAGTTAAGTTGACCAATGGACCAATCAGATCTGACTGTAGATGGGGCCACTATAAAAAATAAAGTATGGACTAAATAAAGCCCATGTGGCTGACTATATGTCTCCTCATGCAGTGCTCATGACAGTGGCTGGTTTATTTGCTGCTGGTTAAAATAGAGCAGGGGTTTTTAGTTTAAGACAGTGGGTCTCCCTTCTAACACAACAAAAATCACGATGGATGATATGAACTTCATTGTATGAATTACATATACACAGATTCTTAATAAAGCTATGAAATATATTCAGTCAAGAGCAATAAATGATTTAATTTTTCTAGTCCTGCGCTGCACAGATATATTTGCATAAAGATAAATCACTATCGATTGACAGAGCTACAATAGCAAACCACTCACCGTCACGGGTCGAATCATCTACAGCGCATCATTGTCCTGTAATAAAACACAGATTTACACAAGGTAAAATACATGAACAGGACTGATGATTCAGTTACAAAAACACAAAAATACTAACTATAGTGCGTTTCATAATGATCTACATATCACAAACTATTCAGTAAATTTTTTTTTTTTTAAGAATTTTGTTTTATAAAATGGCGGACAAAAATAAAACTGCATCATATGACTTTTTTGTCTGTTATTTTAAACACTGAACGTTTAATTTTGCAGCTCCATTCTCGTCCAGTGTAAAATCTATAAAAAAATAAAAAATAAAAAAAAACACACCAAACAAAATGCTTTTCAAATCGCATTGGCGTGTTCTAATATGAATTAACTCTAAAAAAACGCTCTCTAAATAAAAGCTGCACTTTTTGTTTTTATATTATTTATTATTTCTTTTATTTGGGAGTTAAAGGCATAGTTCACCCAAAAATAAAAATTCTGTCATTGTTTACTCATCTTCAAGTTGTTCCAAGCCAGTATGATTTTTTTTTTATTCCGCTGAAAACAAAAAAAGGTATTTTGAAGAATGTCAGTAATCAAACAGTTGATGGCCCAAAACACAGAGTACCAACCCCAAATCCCTAGTTTCTGTGGAAAGTTCCTGCGGTGGAAACGTGACAACTGACTTCCATAGAGGTCCATCAAATTTGGATACTGGCACCCATTGAAAAATGTTACTTTGTGTCCAACAGAAGAAAGAAACTCATACAGGTTTGGAACAACATGAGGGTGAGTAAATGATGACATTTTCAGGGTTCCCACTCTTTTTCAGCGATCATTTTCCAGGACTTTCCCAGGACATTTTCAATTTTACTATGGCAGGAATAAAAGACAAGGATCACGTGCTAAAGTGATATATTGCTCTCTAATCCAGAATCTGAAATCGCCCCATATACCCTCAGATAGGGCGCTATTTGAGGGGACAACCATTTTGCAGTGCTGTCTGAAACCATAGTGGACGTTACTGAGTGCACTCATTCAATCCCACATTGCACTGCGATAACGAGTGTACAACCGATGTATGCTCAACAGCTCTCCGAATTCACTCACTCGTTTTCATTCACTCCTTCAAGTGAACAGTATTAGTGGACAAACTGCGAGGTATAAAGTCAGAATTGCAAGATATGAGGCCCTATTTTAACGATCTTAACGCATGGTCTAAAGCGCAGATTCACTTAGGCCGTGTGTCCACCAAAGTGTTTTTTCACGCAGCTGGCGTATAATTCCAATTGTTTTCAGTGGGAGCGCCGCATTTTTTAAACGCCATGAGCGTAACGAGGCGCTGAGCGTGTATTTAACGCTCAAGCGCTGAGCATTCTGCGTTTTTTACTGGTCGCCGAGAGTTGAAAAATGTTCAACTTTGGGTAAAACGCAGCGCTCATCACTGTCACTTTTTACACAGCCGTCCAATCACAGTGGACGAGGGGCGGGACAAAAACCACACCGACCAACTGTCAAAACATTCTTTCTGAACAACGACGTCAACCAGCAGACCTAACCGAACAAACTGGATGAAAAACATTTTTTTAGTATGAAACAAATTATCTGCAAAATCAGTTACAAGTAAACTGTGCTGCGGATATTCTGTATCATAGAAACGAATCGTCTCAACCGAAAAAACGCAGCGCTGCCAAAACGCTCTTAAGCGCCCACAGCTAGGCGTTTTCAGGAGAGCGCCTAGCGCATTTTCAGCTGGCTAAAAACGCTTTGGTGAACACACGGCCTTAGGGCGTGTCTGAATCCACTTTTGCTAGTTTAATGACAGGTAAAATGGTTGGTGCTCCCGGCGCAAGGGTTGTACCTATTCCCTTAATGAGTAATGGGTGTGTTTTAGGCATAACGAGCAATAAACCAGAGTCTCATCTCCTATTCCCTTTAAAAGCCAGTTGCGCTCGCGCCATGACGGATTCACTATTTACATTACCTAATTTGCAAGCGGAAATACGGAACCCCTTCTCCAGAGAGGAATCCTTTTATTTTTAATATTTAAAAATGTCTTCTCTGCTGCTACCTTTTGTGATTAACTAACGCGCCCTTTAAATAATAATAAAAAATTGTGAGATAAAAAGTTGCAATTACCTTTTTCATTTTTTATTCAGTGGCAGACACAAGTTTCCATAGTTTATTGCCATGACTTAACTATAAAATCAGTTTTTAATATGAGCTCTTAATCATACATTATGACAAATTGTTCTTGTTACCAGTGTCAATATTAAAGCAAAAAATATTGGAACTATTTGAATGTTTTATTTAAAGCTCCAGTCCGTAACTTTTTTGGGTTAAAAATTATCAGAAATACATTTTTGAGCAAGGACATAACCAGCCAGTGTTCAAAACTATCTGCTTGCCGTAGCTCGATTCAAAACTGTAATAATGTTTTTAATTCCAGTGGTACTGGTGGATTTCCGCAGGAAATTCGAGCATGTCTTTGCGTCATTACGTCACATCTAAAGAAGGTGTCTCGTAGGGATGGGCGATATATCGCACGATATTGTTATGCGCATCTCGTCAGTAAAGCCGGTTCCTTGATTTGTAGTAAATAGCCTTCACCTGCTTTCAGATGGAGCGGCATTTACTCTACAGCACAAACTCCAGTGTTAAATTAACACTCAAGAGTGTTAAAGTCAATGAGATAATTAAGTGATTAATTTAGTGATGTTTGAGCATTATTGAAGACACCTGATGTTAACAAGCAGAATCATTGAAGGCGAAAATCACAAATTGTAAGCAACCGTTATGGTGATAAGTGTTACCTTTAGTTGGGCTCTTAACCTTTATACATTCATTTTAAATTTGTTTGTCTACTGTTATTAAATTATAACAGTCAAATGAACAAAGAAAAGTGTGATCTGTTGGTGTTGGTTATGTTCTGGCATAATCATGCTGTGATCTGAAAATGAGTATTATTGAGATAGTTTGGTTTAACTTACTGGCATCAACTTTGTGATTTTAGAGCACATATGAGTATAGGTATGTTTTTTATAATGCAAAATATTTAAAAAACACTGTTCTGATCCAAACAGTTTCAAATGAATTTATTTAGAAACACAGACATCAATAATCAGCCTGTGAATCTCAACAATGGTGACAATAATAAAGCATGTTGCAGTGGCTGCCACCAATCACAACTCATTAATGGCTCCCATCATGCATTGCGATATGAATAAATTATGATCTGAATTTTCTATGTAATTTACTTTTCCTAATTGAATATTCTGCTCGTCACCATTGTTGAGATGCATAGACTGGATCTTGACGTCTGTGTGTGCCTAAAAGAAAGTTTTTTTTTTTTTTTTAGAAAACAACTTTTAAGAAATCCTTGATATTTTAGCTAAAATTCTGGATATTCATGCAGAATCACAGTTATGCTATAACAAACAACATAAATCAAAAACATAAAGTTCAAATGATGTTTGTCATAATATAACCAACACCATCAGATGACTTTTTTTTTCCTTGTTCATCTGGCAGTTAGGCTATAACTCAGATAAAGCAGACAAACAAAATTTAAAGTTAATAATATAAGGGTCAAGAGCCCAACTAAAGTAAACAATGATCGCCATAACGGTGGCTTACAATTTGAGATTTTCCCCTTCAATGATTCTTCAGGTGTGTTCAATAATGCTCAATCATCACTAAATTAATCACTTAATTATCTCATTAACTTTAACACTCTTGAGTGTGGACTCATATACCCTCCCATGATTGTTAATTTAACACTGGAGTTTTTGCTGTGTACAAAGAGCCGTAGTTCACTGTTAAGCTGAGCCATATCGCATTAATTATCGCTTGCGATACGTCCGCGATATTGATGCGATATGGCTCAGCTTGTCAGTGAACTACGGCTCTTTGTAGTAAATGCCGCTCCATCTGAAAGCAGGTGAAGGCGATTTACTACTAATCAAGGAACCGGCTTTACTGACGAGATGCGCATAACAATATCGTGCGATATATCGCCCATCCCTAGTGTCTCGGCTAGTAGGCTATATTGTGTGTGAGGTTTGTAAGGACTGGGCTAAGAGGGTGAATCTGAATAACTAAATACATACTGCTAAAGACCAAAAATCTCTGAATATAAATTAACCCAAACACACACAAATTCCCCCACCAGGGAAGACCACACTCAGGACAGAGCGTGGTGTCCGCTTACAAGACATTTTATGACTGATCGGAATGTCCCAAAGGAAGTGGATTCCAAAGCGAAAAGAAACTTATTTTCTTTAAAAGACATTTAACCAGATATATTCAATGTGTTTTATGTGTGTTTGTTGAATTGTACGAACAATGTATACAATCTTATCTTACAATTTGTCTTTTATGTGTTTGATCTATGTTGTTGGGAAACTCTAATGGGATAAGGTTTCAAACTTTGCAAACTATGAGTAACCAACTCCATGTGAGGCAAGTTTGGATTCTCTGAGCTCCAATCTTCGTTCCACATTTAGCCATTTATATCACATCTTGCTAAAACTTTGTGACACATAGGACTATAATAATTGTGAAGATTCTGCTCTTAAACACCCGACGAAATTAGGGTTTCAAATGTCTCTCTCTTAGACAAAGAGCAATAAAAACCAATGTCCCGCCTGTGAAATTCCAACCCTCTAATTGGCCAAGCCAACAGGAAGAGGCTGGATTTCTCCAAGGTGATAAATGAGGCTTCCCCCCTCGCTCGTTCTCTTACTTCTCTTGTCCTCGTGTCATAATGTAACGTCTCGCCTCCGGGCGAGCTCTTCGCCTTTCTTTTATTTGTTTCTAGTTTAGTTTGTGTATTTCAGTCTTAGATAAGTCTCCGTGTTTAATTCCAATCGACGAGTGAAACGAACACCGCGTGACATATCTCTTCAGCAAATCCATCTACAAGGGACCTTTAAACGAGCGCACGCTCGCTTTGAAGGAGAAACACGACCACGTGACCACGTGACGCGCCGGACCGAGAGACGCACGCGCGCTTCTTCACCAGCCATGCAAAGATGTAACGTTAACTCTGCGTGATTTCACCGTAGAGATCTTTATTTCTTTTCTTTGTTAGTCAAAGTTTTGTTTTCCGTAGTCGACTCTGTTCACTTCCACGAAGTGAAACGAACTTAGCCGAACTATTTTCCTTTGGTAATGTTACCCCAAAGACTTTGAACCTCCGTTCAACACGCGCGCCAAGAAGCACCACGTGACGCTTCCTAAAGGACTCCGCACGCGGCCAGACAGGGCCGTGCAGGAATGCCGCTACACAGGGAGACCGTGAAACTTGTGCAAGTATATCTCTTTATAGAGCTTCTAAGAAGCAGTAAGATGATGTTTTCGTGTTGTTACAGACAGGTGACTGTCAGGGTGAATGTTGCCAATGCTCTCTCTCTCACTCCCTCTCCCCCTCTCTCTCTCTCACACACGTGTATCCATTGTCCAAACGCCCCGCGTTGTTGTCATTGTCTGTTAATGTTTGTAAATACATGTATTCCTGTAACGTAGTAAATACATAAGTAGTTCTGCCTTATTAAATTCATTATATTCATTTGATTGATGTACTGCCTCTGCTCATTTTCCAAGTCCCTTAAGTGCCAAAGGTCTAACTTAAGCTACAAGCTTTACAAATTAAAGATACTTTAAAGAGTATTTGGTTTATAGGGCAGAAAACCCAATTCTAGTGGCCACAGAATTGCGTTTCCTGAAATCCTATAAAGTAGGATGATATTGTGGATCCCCACAAATATTATTCTGACAATTGAGCTAATTAATTTTGCCTGTTTTGTAAGACGTGGTCCGTGTAATTGATTACAATCAACTTGTGGTTAATTGCAGGGATACACATGCATGCATGCAGGTAAAATGACACATCATCCCTTAGCGGGAGATTTATTAACATGTAAGACTGATCTAATCCAAACATGTATGAATAATTATTAATTACCAATTATTAATTATGATATGCAAATTCCCCCACGGATTAGATCCGCCCCTGAGTCTTTACAGGTTTGAGCAATATACTAATTGTTTGTTTTTGGCCAGTGATAATCTTTGTTCTCTGCTAAAGAAAAACTGATGGACTTTCAAAAAAATTATTTTCCAGGACAACAAGATTTTCCAGGACATTTTACATTTTCTCAAATTTTTCATGCATTTTCCATGACTGGATCAGCGATTTTCCAGGTTTTCAAGGTTTTCCATGACAAGTAGGAACCCTGATTTTTATGCCTTTCATTTTTTTATTATTATCATTATTATTATTTTGGCACTGCCTTACCTGAAGATCTGATTTACAGTGTACATTTGTTACAACCTGATTCTAGACCTGGGTCGTAAAACCGTATGTTAAATAAATAATTATACAGTGCTAATATAAAAATGTATTACTACGGTAAATTTAAAGATTCATTTTGCACTATAAATCTCTAATATCTTGTTAAATCAGATGTAATACTTACATTAGGTGGTTCTGGTGCATGGCTCTTTCTGCCACGGTAGTAAATCACACCAGCAATTCAGCAGAACACCAACAACTATTCCTGCTACAGCTCCTGAAGTCAGACCTGAATCTGAAATAATAAAGACAGACAGTCATTATTATTACATTTTATATATTGATCAAATATTGACCTGTATTTTAAAAGTCCGAAATTATACTCACCAGTTACAGTAACACTGAATCTCCTAATGCTGCTAATGCTGAGTTGGTGACGGGGAATGTTGCTGATCTTCAGTGTATATTCTCCAGAGTCTGTGTTTCTGGTGTTTGTGATGGTCAGAGATCCAGTCTGATGATCCAGTTTCAGTCTGTCTCTGAATCTCTCTTTACACTGAACATCTGTACAGATCTTACTCTGATCTCCAGTGATTTCAGCGATGAGAGTGTCATTAAAATACCACGTCATCAAATCATTTGGGTGTTTTATTACACCAGGATAAAAAGTAAAAGATTCTCCTGCCTTCACTGACTTGGTCTTTGTCTTCGCACCAGGAACATCTGAGAAACAAACCAACAGTTTGTTTTGTTTTGTTTTTTTTTTTTTGGGGGGGGGGGTATTCATGCTTATGAACACCATTTACAATATCATTTTGCACCAAATTCTCATTAAAATAGATACAAGAATGTGATAAGAGATGGTATGATGAGACACAATCATCTCCACCAGAACGCAAAGTTTTTATGAATCATAACTAACTGGTAACACTCAGTTTGCCAATGGAAATGATTTACTTTTACATCCAACTGAACTGTTAATTAACTGATATAATTCTACAAATTCCCTGTTCAACACAAATGTGAATGTAAAGAGGTGATCGATATATATGCAAATAAATAATCGAACACAATAATGGTGTGGTTAAAACATAAAAAAACTGCTTTTAAAGGGATAGTTCACACAAAAATGAAAATTCTGTCTGTATTTACTCATGTTGTTTCAACCTCGTAAGACCTTCGTTCATCTTCGGAACACGAATTAAGATATTTTTGATGAAATCTAAGAGCTGGATCACATAGGCTTCTTCAGGGATTGAACTTGCCGGCCTCGAAAAGTGACTACAGTGGCTCAATCTTAAGTTTATCAAATGGCGAGAATACATTTTGTGCGAAAAAAAGCCCAAAATAACGACTTTATTTCAACTATTAATTTCCTTCTCTCTGGGCCTCGAGTCAGTTCACTACTATAATAGCGTAAGCTTTTGTTGTTGTACGTCACACGCATCATACACATGACCAGCGTCGGCCAATAGTGAGCCTACGTGTGACGTAGCTCTACGCTATCACACTACGTTAAATGACTAGAGGCCCACAGAGAAGGAAATGAATAGTTGAAATAAAGTCGTTACTTTAGTTTTTTTTGGCGCACAAAAATATTCTCGTCGTTTGATAAACTTAAGATTGAGCCTCTGTAGTCACTTGGACTATTTTAACGATGTCTTTAATAACTTTTCGGGGCTGGCAAGTTCAATCCCTGAAGAAGCCTATGGACTAGTATGGAGTGTCCAGCTCTCAGATTTCATCAAAAATATCTTAATTCGTGTTCCGAAAATGAAGGAAGGTCTTACGGGGTTTAAACAACAAGAGGGTGAGTAAATACTGACAGAATTTTCATTTTTGGGTGAACTATCCCTTTAACTCACTCACCATAAACAGTAACATTGAAGATATTTTTTCTGATGCTGCTGGTGATGATCTGTAGTTGATATTCTCCAGAGTCTGTGTTTCTGGTGTTTGTGATGGTCAGAGATCCAGTCTGATGATCCAGCTTCAGTCTGTCTCTGAATCTCTCAGGACCATCTTCACACTGAACATCTGTACAGGTAACACTGAGATCTCCACTGATTTCAGCAATGAGAATGTTATTAAAATACCATCTAATATCATCTTGTTGGTTTATTTCAACACCAGTGTGTAGAGTGACCGAAACTCCCTCCGTCACTAAAACTGACACTCTATCAGCACCAGACGTACCTGAAGAAGAAGTGAACAGTTAATTACAAGCCAAATAAAATTATACAACAGTGAAATACTGTGAAAATGAGAGAGAACGTTTTGGCAGTGCTTATTACGGAATATCCGCGCAAGTACTAGTATCTCATTTCACACATATTTTGTTTCTGTGTTGATTCTATATTAAAATGTCGATACAATGTAACATCTTTTCTCTGGCTGTTGTTTTAATTTATTTTGTTCCGTTATTATGCTTGTTGTTGTCATCTGTTGAGGTTGTACAAGCAGAATGTTGCGGTTGGTCAGTGTGATATTTGTCCCGCCCCTCCTCCATTGTGATTGGACGGTTGGGCAAAAGGTGACAGTGATGAGCGCTGCGTGTTACCCATAGACTGTAAAACAAAGTTTTACCCAAAGTTGAACATTATTCAACTCTTGACGACCAGTAAAAAATGCCGGGCGCTCAGCGCTTCAGCGGGAAAAAAACAATCAGCGACTCGTTACGCTCATGGGGTTTAAAAAACGTGAATCTGATGGACTCTGCAGAAATGATGTTGTTGTCTGTGCTACTCTATTAAAGTTTTATTAAAGGGGTGGTTGATTATGATTTAACTTTTTTAACTTTAGTTGCTGAGTAATGTTGCTGTTTGAGCATAAACAACATCTGCAAAGTTATGATGCTCAAAGTTCAAAGAAAAGGGAGATATTTTCTTTTACATAAATCACTTTTTAAAGACTACAACAAATGCTTCTTCACGGGTTAGTGACATCACTAACCCTAAAAATGTGCATAAACCCCGCCCCCCGGGAACACGATTTATAGATTATCATGACAGAATATGCTAATCAATGACTAGAATATAGTTAACTCCACATCAGTTACATAAATTCTTCTTGAGTCTCTCCATCTTTGTCCGACTCCATTTGAACATAAAAGACCAAAAGGTTTTGAAATTTTCATTGTCTATGTGCTCTTGAAGCTCCGCCCTCTGTGCCAGGAGCAGAAGCTCATTTGCATTTAAAGGGACACTTACCCTAAAAAAGTTAAAATTTTAAAATGCTATATAAAAATATCTGTGGGGTATTTTGAGCTAAAACTTCACATACACACTCTGGGGACACTTTAGAGACTTATTTTACATCTTGTGAAAAGGGCATTATACGACCCCTTTAACATTACGGTGGTGTCGGTGGCGGACTGGCCATCTGGCAGACCAGGCACTTTCCCAGTAGGCCGACGTGCTTTTTGGGCCGATACATCTCATACTTTTTTTTTTTATTTAATTAAATTTTGTGTCTGAACAGCCCATAAAACTCATACATCGGCGACCCATTCATTTTAATTGGCGGCGCTGGGGTCTTTGTACCGGTGTAATGCATTGGTCAAAAAAAGTCAGCACAGGTTTTTTTTCCCTCACAGACCGGCCCATGAAACACGTAGATAAGGCAGGCAGTGTCAGTGTCAAAACAGTGTGTCTGTGAAAATAGTCAGAGAGATAGAGAAGAAACACAAGGAATGTGCAGACAAGTTACATGAAAAAAAAACAGGCCCTCCAAACAGATGCTGTAAAATGTGTCAAAATAACAGAAATGTTTTCTGCTGCAGCAGGGCCTTCAGCAGCTCCAGTGGCCGATGATTATAGTGAGGAGGATAAGGAGATAAACGAGTTAGTGAAAACTAGGCTACTTTCAAAACACTTAGGCTATGTCATGAGTGTAGGAACCCATTAAGGATCCCATTATGATTGTAAACTATGTTTTCAACTAAAATAAAAGCTTGATACAATGCCCGTCAAAATAAAAGATGTGTTTATCTCTTTCAAGTATAGAAATTGGTACAAAACTAATTATGAAAGTTTCCTTTATGTTTCAGTGCATTTGTTTTACAATATATGGCGATTACTGTCATGGGATTAATATTATAACTATTATTATGAAGTAGTATAATGTAGACTTAGACACTAGCCTATATCACAAATAAAAGAGTTTTTCTTTGTTTAATTTGCACACTGAATATGGGTTGGAGCTCTTAATTTGGAACTCTGAAAGTGCACCAGATTGATGAATTTAACATTAAAATGCACAACATTTTCTTCTTGGGAGATGCCCCCGGACAGCTTATTGCTTGTTTTAGGATTGATCACTGTGGAGTGTTGTTCAATTGTATTAATGAATGGCAATTTTGTAGTTATTTCATCTGTTAACTCTCACTCTTCCCAACTCACTCATTGTATGGCATCAGTGGTTTAAAGAAATATGAGCTAGTATTCAATGGCGTGCAAAGATGGGTGGTGTTTATGATCATGTGTAGTGGGACAGTCTGGGCCAAAATACAATTTTTGTCCCAGTGGGTGGTGTGATGAAGGGCTGAAGCTAATAATAATAATGAGAGAGACCGCTCTTTTCTTTGCATATGTGAGGTAACGCAGCGCCGTTTTACATGGTTAAAACCATCATACTTAAATACATTCGAATGTGTTGAAATCTATGTGTGTTAACATCCGCTAGGTGGGTGGTAGCAATCTATATTGAAATTTAAATATAATATTAATAAAAAACGATCACTTGTGTTGCTAAATGACAAGCAATAAATGTAAAAATATATTATATGATTGAGAAAACTCTCTGATTATGCTATTAGCCACTTAACAAGATTCCCTCAAGAATCTTAACAAGATTCGTTTAAGTAAAAACGTACTCGTGGTAAATCAAGAAAACAAAGGATTCAAACAATAAGACCTAAACAGTTGCACTATTTAGCAATGATTATTTTGTTGATAAATGTATCAAAACATGTGGCCACCTGTCTCAGAAACGGAAGTAAAACTGAAAATTGAATATGACCTCCCTGACAGGCACGTAACACGGTTCATAGCAATAACTGATTTCCCCGGATTTAAACATCGTTGGAAACGTGTGGAATAATGTAAGTTCACAAGTCAACAAAATATATAATATTGTTCTAGTTGTTTTGGGATATTTTCATTTACAAATCTCATAGTGTGCATTTAACAACATCATACAACGCACACTGATGAATATAGTATGAATATTATGAATATAATATTATCCATAAAAATACTTAATAAAACTTTTTCCACCACATTAAAACTCAAATAATATACGTTTTTCTACTATTTTTTTTTCTTCTGTTTAGTCCTGCTGGTGGAATCCCCCACAATAAATCACTTTTCTTTTTAATGTAGATATCGTTGACAAATAGAGAGATAACATAAACGTGTCTTACCATTCAGACGTAAACAAGAAAACAACATGATAAAAATTAAGAGAAGCTTCATTCTCATGACTTTTCTTTTTTTTTTAGTAAAAACTGAAGATTCTTATAAAGTGTTCTGTTGTTCCTCCGCATTTACGGTCACAGACATCAGCATTGTTCTGGATTTGAAAATTCGCGCTGCTGGGCAGCTGTATGATTGGCCACCCCAGATACTGCCCCAAACATTTTAGACGGTGGGCCGAGGGGAGATTTCGTGTTTTCAGACGATCTGTGGTGATGGATAACCCAGGTTTTTTTATATGTAACCACTACGCTTTTCAACAAAGCAAATAAAAATTGTTGCCATTACTATCGGTAATTTCTCCAGGTTATTTTCCCGGCGAAAAGAGCAGGCAGCTACGTGTGGGGTCCGACATGAATGACGTATGTGTTGCCTTCATCCAATAGCGTGCGTGGGAAAGTGTCGGTGACGCGTCTGTTAACACACTGGCGGGCTCTGCGCTGATATGAAGTTGCTGTTTGTGCACATCTTTTCGATAAGGGATCTTAGCCCAGGAAATGGCTTGATTTATAATCTTTATAAATAAAACACAGATTTGAGCTTTAAACAACTACATTCTCGACTGAAAAACTCTTAATATTTTTCAATTTCGCAGCCTTTCTCCTCTGTTATTGACGCAACCTACTATGAAAAGCGCTATACAAATAAATCTATTACTTGGAGGCAACAAACTGCTTGTATCTTCTTTTTTATCGTATCTTGCACATAGCAGCGGGATTTAACATTCTACTTAAAGCTACACATAACTAAAGAGTATGTACGTTATTTGGCATAACGCCAAAACAGCTCACGTTAGCTACAAGTTATCAGATTTAGATCAGGCATAGGCTACTACTGGCATACTAATGGGGTCCTAGCGGGGAACCATGCTCAACAGGGACCCAACCAAACACAGGACCCAACACTTCACTTCACCACACCGTCCTGCGCGGTACCAACTCAACAGCAGCATTTCAGAAGTGAAAGCGACTGAATGCGCGAGACCACGTGATTTGCCTGTCCGATGTGTTTTTCTTTAATTTGGATTTCTACCAATTATATATTGGTGTGCAATATAAATGGGAGTCTGCACAGGGTGTTTATTTTGAAATTGACAGGTTTTTTTTTTACTATTCATTTTATTACGTTCTGCATCCACCTAAGTCCCATCCACAAAAAATGACAACACACATTCATACTATCATAGAACACACGTTTCAAATTAAGAGAAACGATGTGAAGTTGATCGTTTAGTCACTGATGCATAAACAGTATTGAATGATTTTGAGAGAAAGATAATACTGAACTTGAATAATTACACATCAGAAATCACTGCTCACAGATCAGGCATTAAAATAAACATGGTTACTTACATGTTTGTGGCGTTCCTGGCAGATCCGTGTAGTAAAAGTCTGTTTGCAGAGCCTGTGTTGGAAATTGTGACTGATTTTCTGTTGATTTAATAAAGCTTAACCACGCATTCCTAATATTGGAATCCGAAGGAAGCTTATGCAGCAACTGTCTTCTTCCACAACCAGGTACTGCACAATATTTCGTAAATGTTTATTGCTTGGTAGCTTGATCCAGTTTAGCAAAATTACCTCGTCGTAGGCCTGCGCGAGTCAGTGGGCGGGGCTAAACAGGCCGTGTTGAAGTAGGCGTTGATCTTCTTTTGCAGAGGA
This sequence comes from Gila orcuttii, assembly GCA_026230005.1. Lineage (NCBI taxonomy): Eukaryota > Metazoa > Chordata > Actinopteri > Cypriniformes > Leuciscidae > Gila > Gila orcuttii. The sequence continues at coordinate 15,802,915 of JAPDVR010000020.1, forward strand.
GGGGTTCTCTTACGAGAGGTTCTCTCGTATTGCGTAAGCTAGCTTACGCTACGGGAAAGATTCATCTTTGCTGAGAGTTTGAAGCCAAAAATTATTTCATAATTTGTATCCATTGACAACGCAGTTCCTCTGTGGCAGACCTAGAGCGGGCTAGCTAGCAGCTCATTGGTTCGCTCAGAGAGAACTGCTTAAGCCTATGGGAGAGCGGGGCTGAACCCGCTACCAATGGGAAGCGCCCGCGCACTCACTGCATCATAGCCCGCCAGAGTGGGCGTGGCTATGGTGTATAAAACAGTCTCTCCCAGGCTTATATGTTGATTCATTTCATCTTCAGCAAGCTACACGCTTCTGCTGTTTTCTGAGAAGAGGAAAGCCGTCGCCGTCGAGAAGGCATCACTCTAGCGAGCTCACGGACCCTGAAGAAGCCGGCCGTCTTCGCCACCTTCAGCCGCCCCACAGAGCGATATTCTCCGTGAATGGGCTGAGAGCGGTAGGAACCCCTCCCCCGCTGTCACGGATCTAAGAAGTGCTACGGACCTCGCCCTTCGCGCCACTAAAGCCGCCGCACAAGCTCTGGGGAGATGCATGGCTAGTCTGTGTGTAGCTGAAAGACATCTATGTCTAACACTCGCGGACATGGGAGATTCCGAGAGCGCCGCGTTTCTTAACGCGCCTCTCTCCCCGACGGGTCTTTTTGGATCTGCTGTCACGGGAATTGTTGATCGCTTTTCCGAAGTCCAGAAAGCTACCCAGGCCATGAACTTGTTTCTGCCCCGCCGCGCTAGCTCTTCCGCAGGCCGCTCTCGTGAGCCTCCTGTCAGAGCCCCACCGCAGCACCCTTCTCAGCAGACTCAAACAGCCCAGCGCAGACAGGGTGGCCGCCCTCGCTCTCGCTCTGACAGCCGCCGCAGACCGCCGCCCCCAAGGGGTCCGCGACCCAAAATCACGCTGAAGCCTGATCATCAGAAGTCTGCCTAGCAACATTAAGAAAACGACGGCGTTCTCCCGCTGCGGCCGGACCGCCGTCAAAGCTTAGCCCTCTGCCAGTCCCCGTTGTTTCGCCGACTGCTGTAGTGTTTACCGCCATAAACAAGCCGGAGTCCCTACCCGCTTGCGAGCGACAAAAAGCCGTTTTTACGGCTACCCAGAAATATCTCAAAAAGAGAAAAATTGCCTGTTGTGTAGAAAATGTGCCCACAAACATGTGTTCACCCATACACACAAGCATAACATATCCCGTGTCTCTCTCAGAGCCCCTTCACATGAGACGGTCACAGCCCGCTCTAACATCAGAGAAAATAAACACGCCCATGAATTCATGCACGTGTCCCCTCTCTGCTCGCTCTGCTTCACGGCCCATAGACTCCTCTCTGAGTGCAAGTCCCGTTGCAACACACATTCAAAGCGCGCCCACACTCTGTGTTCAGCCCGCTATGTACAGCAATCAGGGCGTGATAACCACTCGGCCACTAGCCGCATGCTCCAAAGCGTGGGAAGCCATTCCAGGCATTTCCCCGTGGGTGCTAAGCATTATAAAGAACGGCTATCTGTTACAGTTTCGCCGCCGCCCGCCTCGTGCACGCGCTCGGCTCGAATCCACTGTCAGCCAGCTGGCCGCCGGCACGCTTCGCTCAGAAATAGCGACGTTGCTACAAAAAGGCGCTATAGAGAGAGTCCCGCCATCTATGACCGAGTCGGGGTTTTACGGCCGTTATTTTCTGGTTCCCAAGAAAGACGGCGGCCTCAGACCGATTTTAGATCTCAGGTCTTTGAACAAAGCGCTCATGAAGAGACCATTCAAGATGCTCACTACCAGGAAACTCCTCGCGCAAGTGCGCCAGGGGGACTGGTTCATCTCTCTAGACCTGAAAGACGCCTATTTTCAGATCCAGATAAATCCCCGTCACAGGCCATTCTTACGTTTCGCCTTCGAGGGTCATGTATATCAATATGCCGTTCTCCCGTTCGGCTTATCCCTGGCGCCCCGTACATTCACGAAGTGCATGGATACGGCGCTCGCCCCCCTGCGGAGTCAGGGGCTGCGTATACTGAATTATCTGGACGACTGGCTGATTTTGGCTCAATCACAGACGGAGCTTCTGTCGCACCGCGCAGTTCTCCTCGACCATCTGAAAACACTGGGCCTCTCTGTCAACTGGACAAAGAGCTCCCTTCAACCCAGTCAATCGATTTCCTTCCTAGGAATAGATTTGAACTCGGTTTCAATGACGGCTCGCCTGTCCTCACAGCGCGCACGCAGTATTCAGCGTCTAGCCGCTTCATTTCAGATGGGCACCCGCATACCCCTGAAAACTTTTCAGAGGATGCTGGGTTACATGGCCTCAGCCTCCGCTGTGCTTCAGCTGGGCCTTCTGCACATGCGCCCGCTTCAGCTCTGGTTAAACAGCCGTGTACCCCACCACGCGTGGAACACAGGCCGCCAGCTGGTCAGGGTTACGCAGACATGTCTCACGGCACTGCAGCCATGGACAGTAGCAGAATGGTTTCGGCAGGGCGTCACGATGGGGACCTTTTCCCGCCGAAAAGTCATCTCGACAGATGCATCCAACAAGGGTTGGGGTGCAGTCTGCGAGGGCTCACCGGCCTTCGGCCTCTGGTCGACTCAGGAAAGCCCCTTACACATAAACTGTCTGGAAATGCTCGCGGTCGAGAACGCGCTCTCACGCTTCCTCCCGCTCATTCGGGGACACCACGTCCTGATCCGTTCGGACAACATGGCTGTGGTCTCCTATATCAACCGTCAGGGCGGTGTCAGATCCAAGAATCTTTTTCTTCTGACGCACCGCATTTTAGTTTGGTCCCAGAGCCGCCTGCTTTCGCTCAGAGCGACGCATGTGCCGGGCCATCTGAACGACGGTCCAGACATACTATCCAGGAACCTCATCTCCATAGGAGAATGGTCCCTGAACACACAGACGGTCCAAATACTGTGGCGGCTATTCGGCAGAGCAGAAGTAGACCTCTTCGCGTCAGAAGAGAACGCTCACTGCCCAATATATTTTACGAGGAGCGAGGACGCGCTAGCCCAGGAATGGCCTCGCCGCCCGCTCTATGCATTCCCTCCGATCGCTCTGTTACATCAGGTAATTCAGAGGATCAGGGACACACGCCACTCGGTGCTCCTCATAGCTCCGCGTTGGGAGAGTCAAAGCTGGGTTCCGGAGCTCACTCAGCTGTCACAGACAGCCCCGTGGCCCATCCCAGTCAGAGCAGATCTCCTCTCTCAGGCTCGCGGCACGATCTGGCACCCCCATCCACAGCGCTGGGCGCTTCATGCATGGGTGATCAACGACTATTCGTCGATTTGCCAGAGGGAGTAAGAAACACTATCATACAGGCTAGAGCACCTTCCACGAGAAGGCTCTATGCGTCTAAATGGTCTGTGTTCTCAAAGTGGTGCACCGAAAAACATCTGGACCCACGGTCATGCGAGGTACCGTCTTTGCTAACTTTCCTTCAAGAGATGCTGGACAAGGGCAGGTCCCCCTCCACTCTCAAGGTTTACGTGGCGGCCGTCGCAGCATTCTCTGAACCCCGGCGCGCTCAGTCCCTGGGCAAAGACGAGTTAGTCATCCGCTTCCTCAGGGGAGCTAAAAGGATGAATCCTCCGCGGCCCCCGTCGGTTCCTATCTGGGATCTTTCTATAGTCCTCGAAGCTATGAAAGCACCCCCGTTCGAACCGCTCGAGTCTGTGGACCTAAAATACCTCTCGCTCAAAACCGTTTTTCTGACGGCTCTGTCCTCAGTAAAACGCGTGGGGGATCTTCACGCGCTCTCATCCAGCGCCGCGTGTCTCGAGTTTGGACCGAATGATTCAGTCATCATTCTCAAACCTAGGCATGGCTATGTCCCGAAGGCGATTGGTACCCCTTTCAGGGCCCAGATTATTTCTCTATCGGCTCTGCCTCCATCCGATAGTGAGCGCGACGCTAATCTCCTCTGCCCGGTTCGGGCTCTGAGATTATACACTACGCGCGCTGCCGCGTTCAGACGCGCTGAGCAGCTTTTCGTGTCGTTTGGGGGGCGCACCAAAGGTCTGGCCGCCTCTAAACAGACACTGTCTAGATGGATAGTGGACGCGATCGCCTCTGCTTACGCATCAAAATGCCTGCCCTGCCCCTTGGGCATCAGGGCGCACTCCACCAGAGGCATGGCCTCATCGTGGGCATGGTCCTGTGGAGTTTCCATTCATGACATTTGTGTGGCCGCGGGATGGGCCTCCCCGTCCACTTTTGTCAGATTTTACAATTTGGAAGTTCCCGCCTTGCAGGCAAAACTGCTAGCTGTCTAAAAACCAGCTCCCTAAGAAGCTGCATCACTGGGAATCCCTCACACAACCGGTTCGCCCCTTGTGTTCCCCTAAGATGCTTATGTATACACTATGTGCCCGCTCTGCCGGCTTCATTGTACATTCACTCCACATTTCATTATTCCCCCGGTATCACCCTGGGATTCATGAGTGTTTTTCTTAGCGCGCACGGCGTTGACCAGGTGTTCCCGTAGCGTAAGCTAGCTTCCGCAATACGAGAGAACCTCTCGTAAGAGAACGAATCGGTTACCTAACGTAACCTCGGTTCTCTCTAGAAGAGGGAACGAGTATTGCGTTCCCGGCCGTGCTTGCGCTACTAGCGTTTCGCTTCACGCTGAAATAAATCAACATATAAGCCTGGGAGAGACTGTTTTATACACCATAGCCACGCCCACTCTGGCGGGCTATGATGCAGTGAGTGCGCGGGCGCTTCCCATTGGTAGCGGGTTCAGCCCCGCTCTCCCATAGGCTTAAGCAGTTCTCTCTGAGCGAACCAATGAGCTGCTAGCTAGCCCGCTCTAGGTCTGCCGCAGAGGAACTGCGTTGTCAATGGATACAAATTATGAAATAATTTTTGGCTTCAAACTCTCAGCAAAGATGAATCTTTCCCGTAGCGTAAGCTAGCTTACGCAATACTCGTTCCCTCTTCTAGAGAGAACCGAGGTTACGTTAGGTAACCGATTCGTTTTATCCTCTTTGACGTCATAGATCCCCACTTTGAAAAACCTGTCGTTCGCTGAGCCTGGTGTCAATAAAAACTTTTATTGGACTAACAAGGAAGTTTTCAGTTCTGAAACTTACAGGATATTCTTATAGTAGGCTATGAAGACCTCCTGTATGTCAAAAGCTCAAGGAAAATTTGATTTCTCAGTTCATCACCCCTTTAAAATGTAGTACCTAATCGGTCTCTGCCCTGAGATGCGGGTTTAAGGCTGCACATACGCATTGGCTAGCCAGAAAAATAAACATTTTTAATGCTATTTCATAATAAAAACTACATTTATGAGACAGTTCATGTCAGATTTTGTTGCTAATTCATCACCCCTTTAAAATGTAGTACCTAATCGGTCTCTGCCCTGAGATGCGAGTTTAAGGCTGCACATACGCATTGGCTAGCCAGAAAAATAAACTTTTTTAATGCTATTTGATAATAAAAACAACATTTATGAGACAGTTCATGTCAGATTTTGTTGCTAATTTGAAATATGTTATTTAAATATGAGTATCAGCACTTCCTCATTCAAGTAGGTAGGGTTAACCCTTTATCTTTCATGATTTTTCATGTTTAGGCTATTGGTTTTTCAAAATAAAGGCCTACACACGCCTAATGAATATATTCTTGTTGCAAATTGATACATATCTGCTCCTCTGTAGTTTATTTTAGAACTAGAGATTGTAAGCTTTCAAATGATATATAGTTTGTCAATATTACTTTAGGTTTTCACTAAGATATTATTGTTTTAAAAATGTAATGGGGTACGGTGAAGTTGTAATGGTTTAATTTGTCTTCTTCACTGTAACTATTTCCTGAAGTAACAAAATAAAATACAATTTAAGGACGAAACTGAAGTGTATGTTTCTTGCCTTCTTTCTTTGCCTATGCTTTTCGACGAACATTTGCGACAGTAATATCTGGACTGGATCGAGGCGGTCTGGATCAGTGTTCACTGTTTGATATAATAAATCGCTTTGTGGGAGACTATGAACTGTAAGTTTGCAGATCTTACATGCACACACAGATTCATTACACACTAAAGGAAAACATTAAAAGCATCATATGACCACTTAAAGTCATTTAAAATAATTGGTATTTTTATTGAATTCTGATTGTTTTGAATTTACACTCAGTTTGCTTTAAACCTAAGTAGTATATTTAAACATGTCACAGAACAGATCAGTCTTCAGTAAATACATTTTGACATAATGTGTAGTTACAGCATTTTGCCTTTGGACGGCAGCACTGTTGTTATACTGATAAAATAGTTTGAGCATTATTGTTAATTACTCTCCAAAACTGATGAAAACTAAAGAAATTATGTGCATGAAACCATAAATAATAAAACAGTAAACCATACATTGCATTTATTCTTAAATTGACTAACAAACTCTGACAGACAAAAACAGGATATATTTATAAAAAAGGGTGAGGTCAAGAATAACTTCTAACTATGAGAGAAATAACTACTGAAACATATATACAGAGATGCAAGTCTTTTGAACATCAATCTTAATATTCAACAGATGTATATGATATTTCACTGTTCGATTTGAGAGAATCTTTTATCTGTCAGACATCATTGGAGTCAGTACTTTATTTCACAGTAAAGCTGCTTTAGTGTAGCGCAGAGGTTAAACTGTCAGCTTATATGAGCAGAAATGGAAAAAAGCCCATCCACCCAGGGGCGTAACACAAGATCCCGGGCCCTATGTATAGGCAGTCCTGATGGGCCCCCCATGTTCCAAATAAAATATATTCCAGACTTTTCAAGGGCCCTCTCTCCCCTTGGGGCCCTGGTAATCAGTACTGGTTTTACCCCCAGTCCGACGCCCCTGCATCCACCACATGCTATTCATAAACGTGCTACTGACACCGCAGACATGCGTACACAAACAGACATGCGTACACAAACAGACATGCGTACACAAACAGACATGCGTACACAAACAGAACATCCACCAACACAAGCTCATGCAGAAGCTGTTTGTCCAGCCAACAGATCAAACCACATCTCTGTACAGATGTAAATGAATTAATAAATAAATGAGACTATAGCAGGGTTCACTTTGACTCCTTTACTCAAGAGTATTTTGCATCTATGTTTTGCACTTGGAGACTTAAACATTCTCAACTTTTTTGAGATTTTAAAGGTTCACCCTAAAATAAAAATTAAGTCATCATTTACTCACCCTGGTGTTGTTCTAATGCCGCATGCCCTTCTTTCTTTATGGACAACAAAAGGGGATTTTAAAAAAATGTCCCGCTCGCATTCATACATATAATGGCAGTCAATAGCGACCTGCATCACGCTTAAAAAAGACGCAAAAGAATTACAGAACGATCCCAAATGTTCTTAGGGTATCCGAAAACCAATGGACAAGGTTAAGAATTTTGTTAAATAATAGGCTACATTAAATTTTTGTTTGTTTTTCACGAAACCCTATCATATACCCCCAGAACACTTTGGAATATACGACACGTGACACATGGGATCATTCTCTGATACTTTTGTGTCTTTTTTTAAAAGCTTGATGCTGGTCACTATTTACTGCCATTATATGGACAAGTGTGAGTGGGACATTTTTTAAATTCTCCTTCTGTTGTCCACAAGAGAAAGAAGGGCAAATGCCATTAAAACAACACCAGGGTGAGTAAATGATTACTTAATTTTCAATTTAAGGTGAACTGTCCCTTTAACAGTCAAACATGAAAATGCTCCAATGGGCCAATATACAATATTTAGATATTTGTTAAAAGTCCTTGTATAAAAATGCAAATTTTTTATTTCATTAGTCAATCAATGAATATCACATTTCAAACCCCTCAGGATGATCCAGCTGTATATGTCTGCTGGGATTTCTTCATCATACTCGGGCTGAAACTAGAGCAAAACTGAAAAATATTTGAAAATAGCTGAAACTAAATCCGTTTTTTTTCTGGACAGATTTTGTGCTACATTCAATGGACAATTAGCAGTGATTCTCACCAATCCCAGGACTCAACCATAGACTCAGACTGAGGTTGTCTCAGGAGGTTATAGTGAAATGATCATACTTCAGCTCTTCTACTCAGAGGAAGACTGAAGTTTGATCATCTCGTTGAGATAGGTGCATAGTCCACATGATCCTCCTCTTTGACTTTCTGTAAACATATAAAATAATAAAATATTCAAAACAAGGCAAATTCATTTTAGAAGACTGATTGAGGTTCAATGTGAAAAAGATTTTCTTTTATTTTTTTTGGTCTAATAACATGTTCTTTGAACATGAAGCGGCTCTACACCATTTAACATCTACTTCATTAATAAATATCAGTGGTTCTGCTTCAGGGCTTAAATGTTACATAGCATCAACATAGTAGCAAAATTGTTAATCTTCGAAAAACTAATTTCTTTAAAATGAAATATTGAAATGTAGTAATATTAACAGACCTGTGAAGCTGTGACCCATTTTTTGTTGTGGGTTTTGCAAAAGATCTTGCAACTTTGTGCAAGTTTTGTGGTCAACATTACGTGCAAAATGTCTTGACATCTTGTAGCTCCAGAATGACTTCATTTATATAAGTAAATATATATTTTATTACGATAAAATTCTGAAAGAAATAAATAAAACATTTTTAGACTTATTTAATACCATATACTGAAAAAATGGACACTAAAAATCTGATCTGATATGCATTTTTGTTGTAACAAGATCCGATCTGTCAGATGTCTGTACATGCAGCCTTTGTTATAAAACAGGTTTGACTACATGAATCTTATCTGGCAGTGGATTGCAGTTCCCAGCATGCTTTGCATGGGACTGCATAAATAAATTAAATGTTGAAATTAAGTGTTATTTTATGTGTTTTGGGGTAATAGGAAAGACTGGTTAATTAATGTTCAGTTCAGTTAGTTTCTGTTAATTTTTTTTATTTTTTGTGGTTATCACTATCATTCTTACTTGCTTGTAATGAAATAAATTATATACAGTATGCTAACATGTGCTTTTGCTACAGTATAGATAGTAGTTAGCTGAAACATGAATTTGGACTGTGTGGAAAAGTTTTCCACAGTTTGATTAAGTTCATTGTACAAATCACATTTTGAGAGTTTATCAAGCTTGCTGGGTTTTTACTCTTATTTGTAAGTGATCTCGTGTTAATATACAGTACAGTCACCAGGCACTTTATTAGGTACATTTACATTTAGTCATTGTGAAGAGGCAAAAACAACGCAAGAAGTGCTCAAAATACAAAGTTCAGGCATTGCTCAGAGTAGCATAAGCCAGACAAGGGGAGATTTAAAGGAAAAGGAAATTATTTTATTTATTTATTTATTTTTTATGTTAAGTGCTCACGGAAGAGATGAGTTTTCAGTTGTCTTTTGAATGCTGTCAGGGATTCTGCATTACGGACGAGGGTGGGGAGATCATTCCACCAGCAGGGAACCGTGAATGAGAATGTTCTGGAGAGTGATTTAGTGCCTCGCTGTGATGGCACCACGAGCCGTCGCTCCTTGACCGATCGTAAACTTCTGGTAGGGGTGTAGAGTTGTAGGAGTGAGTGAAAGTAGGACAGAGCTGAGTCTGTGGTAGATATGTAAGCAAGCGTCAATGCCTTGAACTTGATGTGAGCAGCGAGTAGTAGCCAGTGCATGGAGATGAACAGAGGATGATCAGATGATCACACGAGTGACGTGGGGCCTTTTGGGCTCGATCGTTGAAGACAAGGCGGGCTGCAGCATTCTGGATCATTTGTAGAGGTTTAGTAACACATGATGGCAGTCCAGCCAGAAGAGCATTGCAGTAATCGAGCCTAGAAATGACCAGGGCCTGGACGAAGTTGTGTTGCATGCTCAGTTAGGAAAGGCCTGATCTTTCTGATGTTATGCATTGCAAACCTGCATGATCGAGCTGTCTTTGTAATTTGGTCTGTGAAGGTCAGCTGATTTCTGACCGACCTTGATGGGGTGATTGAGCATGACTCTAGCTGGATAGTGAAGTTGTGCTGTAGAGACGGATTGGCAGGGAGAACGAGAAGCTCAGTCTTTGCCAGGTTGAGCTGCAGGTGATGTTCTTTCATCCAAGCCGAGATGTCCGCCAGACAGCTTGAGATACGTGCAGCTACTGTGGGATCATCTGGTTGAAATGAGAGGTAAAGCTGGTTGTCATCAGCATAGCAATGGTAAGAGAAACCATGTGCCTGTATGATGGGTCCCAGTGATGTGGTGTAAATGGAGAAGAGGAGCGGTCCAAGCACTGAACCCTGAGGAACCCCTGTGGTCAGTTGATGTGCTTTGGATACCTCGCCTCTCCATGCGACCCTGAAGGACCTACCTGTGAGATAGGACTCAAACCAGTGGAGGGAAGTTCCAGTGATGAGAGGGTGGACAGAAGGATCTGATAATTGTCGAAGGCAGCAGAAAGATCAAGGAGAATGAGAACTGAAGATTTGGAAGCAGCTTTTGCGATCCGCAGGGCTTCTGTGACCGACAGCAGTGCAGCCTTGGTTGAATGCCCTTTCTTGAAGCCAGATTGGTTTACATCTAGCTGGTTGGTCAGAGACAGGAAAGATGATACTTGGTTGAAAGCAACTCATTCAAGTGTTTTCGCAATAAATGGTAGTAGAGAGACAGGTCTGTAATTCTCTAAAAGTGAATAGCTGAAGTAAAACTGCTAACATCATATGAGCAGAAATGGAAAAACGCCTTCAGCCAAATGCTATTGACACAGACACAAAACTGACACCTTTAAACACAAACTCACAAACATCCAGCACACACACATTCTCATGCAGAAGCTGTTTGTCTAGGTCAAACCACATTTCACAGAATGGTGCATGGTTCACTTTGACTTCTTCTGATGACTATTTTACATTGTGGTTTGCAGATATACATGGTCTCTAGTTTTTAAAAGACACGACCACTTTTATATGAGGAATATATTTTATTTTACCTTTATGCAAATACAAACATTGATCAATGGACATACATAGAGCTAATCAAATTTGGTAAACAGAAGCTCAAATCTGCATAACAATGTATTGCATAGGGAAATTCACTTGAGGTTTTTAGGAGATTAATCAAACTCATAAGTTTGGTACTGGCACTGACGTTTACAGAACAACCACTGGCACTGCTCCCTCTTACCTAAACTCATTACTTCAGACTTATGTGCCATCCAGAAAACTGCGCTCTGCTAGCGAATGTCGTCTTGTGGTACCATCTCAAAGAGGCACAAAATCTCTTTCTCGGACCTTTACCATGACTGTTCCCTGTTGGTGGAATGATCTGCCTAACTCAACCAGAGCTTCTGAGTCAGTAGCCACTTTCAAGAAACTGCTGAAGACGTATCTTTTTCGGCAGCACTTGATTCAGTAGTATTAACACTTTCTCTTCTCTTCTATTCTAATAAAAAAAAATAATTAAAAACTGCACTAAAATTAAACTGAGAGGGGTTATAGCACTTACGTATTGTTGTCCTACTGTTAGTTTTAACTGCTTCTATTGTTCTCATTTGTAAGTCGCTTTGGATAAAAGCGTCTGCTAAATGCATAAATGTAAATGTAATGTAATGTCATAATAAAAGTCTAACTTTTTTTATAGCACATTCATGTAATTTATTTATTATTATTTTATTTCTTTGTTAGAATTGTTGCTACATGTGGTAAATCCTAGCAAGATTTCAACCGTAGACTTTGAATCTGAGTTTTTAAATGAAGGGATCAAACAGCTGGATTTGGGACTTAGAAAAAGACTGAAGTTTGATCATCTCATGGCGACAGGAGCATAAACCACATGACCCTCCTCTTCAACTTTCTGTAAAAAATATCACACAAGATATAATATTTTACATGTTAAAAATGTGGCTTGCTGAAAATTGATTGGTGACAGAAAGTAGCAAAATTATTTTTAAAAAATTGATTTGAAGTAGTAAAATGTGCCCTTAAGGTATGTGTGCTCTTATGGCACTGCTATGAACCCTTTAGAGGTAAATAAGGTACAGATCCCTGTGAGGGTACTGTCCTAGTGACAAGATGTTGTACCCCGAAAGGGTCATTTTGTTACATATTTGTTTTCTGAGAGTGTGCCATGAACTGCATAGGCCTAACACTATGCAAAATATTAATATAATGTAAGCTTAAAATTTGGAAATTTTGTTAAAGCATTAATAACAACAACAGCTGTGTGATCCTCTGACTACTAAATATGTAATAGCTTATATTAAAGTAAATTGAACACAACAAATATGATCTGATACATGAATGTTTTCTGAAACAACATCTGTGACAGAAAGAAAGATGGACAGTGTAAATGCTGGTGTTATAAAACAGGTTTGATGGTCATTGAATGATTTAAAAAGCACATTTTCTCATGGACTGTCGTGCAAACGAGCAGAAATATGTGCATCATTGTGACTTTCATTTCTTGAAGGCATTAGTTTCCTGTTAGATGATTTCATTTAGTGAGTTTCTGCTAAAATAAACACATCACTGCTCAAAACAAACACTATGTTCACATACTTAAATACTCAACTGAAGGTAACAATAATTTTGTCTCAGGACTATACTTGAATCATCACAGATTCCCCCCCGCGCAGCACTTTTCTAGTAACCTTACTTTATATCTTACCGGTTTGTGTCGATTTCCTCTGTAGAATGTTGTCTCTACATACATTATTTCTTCATCACGAGTCTGAACTGTTTAAAGAACAATAAAACAGCAAAACTCAATCTCAAATCCATCTGTTTTTTCACAGCATATTCTATTAATAAGGCTCAAATGTAAGCATTTTGCAATGCAATTATTAAATTACATGGAAATAATTAAAATTAATGAATGCCATACTTGATACGTTTTTACATTTCCTGCAGATGCAGAAGATCCCAACGACTATAGCGACCATTAACAGAGATCCAGCAGAGATCAACACTATTAGAGGAGAGTCTTGTTGTGAAGGAGTGTGTGTGTCTGGTTCTGTAAGGATAAAGAAAGAAGTGAATGCATCAGTCTGATCTACAACAGAAGACAGAGATCAGGTCAGTAAATACACACATATATCATCAGTGCTGTGGTACCTGCACATGTGTGACAGAGTGTGTTGATGTCCAGATGTGTGGTCTGGTTGCTGATGGGATTGTTCAGCACACAGCTGTAGGTGTTTTTATCCTGATATTCCACCTCCAGAGGTAGAGAGAGACTGATGCTGAGATCACACACACTGATGCTGGACAATACACTCATTCCTGCGTACCAGGAGAGAGTTGCATCACACACATTCAACACTGATGAACACACCAATGAACATGATGATGAACATGATGATGAAGATGATGAAAGATTTTGTGAAAAATCTCTGGTAATGTAAGGAGTCGGCAAACAAGCTATAAAATACAGAGAGAGTAAACAAAAATATAGATACAAATCAGAAATCTAATTTTTGTGTTGATAGTCAATGAGTGTTTATGTCATCTTCAACTATAAAATGATTAAACTGTTAAAGAAATATTCTGGGTTCAATACAAGTTCAGCTCAATTTCAGCTCAATACAAAAAACAGCATTCATTTGTGGCATAATGAAAGATCCCTTTAATAAAACAAGAATTTGTGAAGGACAGGATAAATTATCTCTACTCACCATAGACTGAAACATTGAATGATTTTGATATCGTGTTCGTTCCACTTATCTCTAGTTTATAAACTCCAGTATGTTCAGTTGTGGTGTTTGTGATGATCAGAGATCCAGTTTGATCGTCCAGCTTCAGTCTGTCTCTGAATCTCCCATCAGGAACATTAGATGTGGGGAAGAGTTGGTTCTCTCTTTTGATTCTAGCTATAATCGACATTTCAGCTCCAAATGTCCACATTATATCTTTGTATTTATGTATTTCAGTAAGATCACTGTTTAGAGTAACAGAATCTCCCTCCATCACTGACACTGAATCACCAAACACACCTGATGAACATGAAGAGAATCAGATTAAGACTCTCGTTGGTTTACAAAGCCTGAAATCAGTTTTAGTTTTTATAAACGTGAAGACCATGGCAAAGACACAAAAAATATAGTTTATATATGTATTGCTAGGGAGGATTTGGAAGCTGCTCTTTTCTTCTCAAGCTGCCAGAGATATTTATATTCACTGTATAAATTTCAGTTGTTTTCCATAATTTGTTACATTATCATCACTATACTGAATCCAAAGTTAGTAGATCTCACAATAATTATTCATGTTTATAAAAGTAGATGAAAATAACATAATTCAGTAGCAGCAGCTTTAATACCCTGAAAAAGGAAAGCAATTAAGTAGTAGAAATGTTTTTATAACTTACCAATCATGTTCCACCAACTCCAATAGAACAAAACAAGTGCGTGAAACATTTTCTTCAATAGTCTAGTGAAAAGTTTGATCTACTTTTTGCTGAAACATCTTCATCTAGTACATGAATCCTCCTCCCCCAACAGAACCTGACACCTTCCTCACACACACACACACACACACACACACACACACACACACACACACACACACACACACACACACACACACACACACACACACACAGACACAGACACACACACACACACACCACACGCACGCACATGCGCATCATGTATAGTTAGATGTTCTTCTGGCACTTATTAAGGCTTCAACTGTTCTTTAACTGTAATAAACATTCTTCATTTTTATCATTTAAAATGTATAGTTTTTTGAAAGGTGGTTGTCTGACTGTTAATGTAAAAGTAGAAGAATACTGTGTGAACGTTGGATAAACTATTTCATGGTAAAGTAGAGCCTAACACTATAGAGACTTTAAAATTGTAGTATATTTTTATTCAGTTCTCAGTTTTTGTGTATGGAAAAACTAAAGTTAAAAGTTAAAAGCATCACAGTACCATTTCACTGAAGTTCATCATCTGAGTCAAACTGAAAGCTGCTGCGGTCAGTTTTCTTCAGAAATATGGTTTGATCTGTTGGACAAACAGCATATAGGTGAAGGTGGGCATTCAGAGTGTGTTTAGTTTGTAGGTGAAGAGTTTAGTGTTTGGCAGGAAACCCATGTCTCTGAGCATGTTTGGAGGAGAGGTTGCATGATGTATCAGGCTACGGTGCAAGCGTCTGAATATGTCTGAGGTGAGAATATTATTGTGCAGATATTTTTGTGACTGTGCCACTAGGTATTTTTTTGTGATTGTTTTTTGCACCAGTATATGTTGTATTTTGTGTTGTTTTATTTTTCTGTACTTTATGTGGAGTGCACCTTGTGAAGTGCAGCGTGTCAAATAAATTAAAACCAGCATAAGGAAAACTACTCCTTTGTACTGACTGAGCCTTCCTAAACTTCTTACAGGCCTCTGGACAACACACTACATCCCAGTGGGATGCCTAATTTTATGTGAAAATTAGTCAACAGCTCATATATGAACATCACACCAGTCCTCAGTTCTTTACACTTCCAGTTACATTTAGGATTGATTTTAAAGTAGTTACTGGTATATAAATCACTCAATGGCCTCGGACCGCAATTCATTGCAGATATGCTAACGTTAACCGAATATAAACAGATCACTCAGATCATTAGGATCACATCATTTTGAAAAGTGTGCTTTTAGCTACAGCATCACACATACCGTAGTTTGAACTTGTTATGATTTGCCCAGTATTTTATTTAAACATTGAGTGTACTAAAAGCATGAGTGTATAGTGTATTACTGGAGCGCCATCTAGTGTATTAACCAGGAATGTTTTAGCACCCTTTACTTTCATCCAATTATGACTAATTATGACTAATTAGCATATTGTGATAAAGTTCATTATTTTCCATAATGTAATGATAAAAATTAAACTTTCATATATTTTAGATTCATTGCACACCAACTGAAATATTTCAGGTATTTTATTGTTTTAATACTGATGATTTTGTCATACAGCTCATGAAAACCCAAAATTCCTATCTAAAAAAATTAGCATATTTCATCCGACCAATAAAAGAAGTGTTTTTAATACAAAAAAAGTCAACCTTCAAATAATTATGTTCAGTTATGCACTCAATACTTGGTCGGGAATCCTTTTGCAGAAATGACTGCTTCAATGCGGTGTGGCATGGAGGCAATCAGCCTGTGGCACTGCTGAGGTGTTATGGAGGCCCAGGATGCTTCGATAGCGGCCTTAAGCTCATCCAGAGTGTTGGGTCTTGCGTCTCTCAACTTTCTCTTCACAATATCCCACAGATTCTCTATGGGGTTCAGGTCAGGAGAGTTGGCAGGCCAATTGAGCACAGTAATACCATGGTCAGTAAACCATTTACCAGTGGTTTTGGCACTGTGAGCAGGTGCCAGATCGTGCTGAAAAATGAAATAAGATGGAAGCATGAAGTGCTCCAAAATCTCCTGATAGCTAGCTGCATTGACCCTGCCCTTGATAAAACACAGTGGACCAACACCAGCAGCTGACATGGCACCCCAGACCATCACTGACTGTGGGTACTTGACACTGGACTTCAGGCATTTTGGCATTTCATTCTCCCCAGTCTTCCTCCAGACTCTGGCACCTTGATTTCCGAATGACATGCAAAATTTGCTTTCATCCGAAAAAAGTACTTTGGACCACTGAGCAACAGTCCAGTACTGCTTCTCTGTAGCCCAGGTCAGGCGCTTCTGCCGCTGTTTCTGGTTCAAAAGTGGCTTGGCCTGGGGAATGCGGCACCTGTAGCCCATTTCCTGCACACGCCTGTACACGGTGGCTCTGGATGTTTCTACTCCAGACTCAGTCCACTGCTTCCGCAGGTCCCCCAAGGTCTGGAATCGGTCCTTCTCCACAATCTTCCTCAGGGTCCGGTCACCTCTTCTCATTGTGCAGCGTTTTTTGCCACACTTTTTCCGTCCCACAGACTTCCCACTGAGGTGCCTTGATACACCTCAAATAGGCTTATTTGTTCAGAAATTTCTTTCTGTGTCTTACCCTCTTGCTTGAGGGTGTCAATGATGGCCTTCTGGACAGCAGTCAGGTCGGCAGTCTTACTCATGATTGCGGTTTTGAGTAATGAAACAGGCTGGGAGTTTTTAAAAGCCTCAGGAATCTTTTGCAGGCGTTTAGAGTTAATTAGTTGATTCAGATGATTAGGTTAATAGCTCGTTTAGAGAACCTTTTCATGATATGCTAATTTTTTGAGATAGGAATTTGGGGTTTTCATGAACTGTACGCCAAAATCATCAGTATTAAAACAATAAAAGACCTGAAATATTTCAGTTGGTGTGCAATGAATCTAAAATATATGAAAGTTTAATTTTTATCATTACATTATGGAAAATAATGAACTTCATCACAATATGCTAATTTTTTGAGAAGGACCTGTACATGAAAAGCACAAAAGCTTTTAAAATCTATTAGACATTGTGCTCATATTGTTAATGATTGAGTTGAACAGCCAGTTAGCTTGAGAAAAGGTCAAAGGTTGAATCCTAAAATGTTAAAGATCAAAGTTTAGTTCATCAGTGTTGAATGCAAAGAGAGACACAATGATCATTTTACAAATGATTTGTGTTAGTTTAGCTCAGTTATTTCTGATACAATAACTAAACTCATGACAAATTCACAGATTTCAGCCGTTATGAGTTAATCAGCCCTGTTTTAATGGCATTTATCACATGAACATACAATCTTTCAAGCTCCTTTACATTGTAAGAAAATAATGTTCATATAGGCATAACTTTTTCCTGAGCTAATGAATAGTTCAAAAGATGTTCTTCTCTGAACACAAGGCACAGCGCTGTTGTTCTCTTACTAAGGCCATGTTGCAGGACTTGCTGATGATTTTGACATGATTCCCACAGAAGTTTATTTTCTTATAGGCTAACATTTACATAAAAATCAGCACCATGATGACGTTAATAAAACCTGCTATTTAATGTCTGACTTCTGATGTGTTCTGTAGGCAAATAACATTATTTCTGAATGTGAACAGATTTGATAACCAAACAGGAGAATGTTAGAATGTTCAAAGGTCTTCATCTGCTCCTCACATGCATGAAATGACACCAAATTAAATGAAAGAATTCCGCAATATGATAAACTAACCAGCACCTCATAAATATCATGTTTTTTTTTTTTACTTTTACAACTTATTAAACTTAACATGACAACTTAATTCCAACAAGGGACCTAATAATGATCAGTAATATCTTAAGATATTTGTGTTCGCCATAGAATGGAAAGTGAGCTATAACATGATTTACACTGAAGTATTGACAGAAAAGTACACTTGCTCTATGTAGAGAGCTCATGTATCACAGGATGATAGTGTCTGCGACAATGCCCGTCTTATTCCAGTAAACACAGGCAGTTCAATTAGTTATAAAAAGATTAAAAACAGACCGGACAAAAAACCAATACGTCAAACCACATCAGTGCATTAATAGGTCTTCTAGTGCAAATGACAAGAAACAGAGTTAATCGCTCACAGCGGGTGACTGCAACACTTATAGCTGAAGTAAAACATGTATGCTGAATAATGTCAAGCACTTATAATCATGTTGCTGGTAATGTGCTGCGTTGTTCCTCATTGTATTACTGATATACACTCACCTAAAGGATTATTAGGAACACCTGTTCAATTTCTCATTAATGCAATTATCTAATCAACCAATCACATGGCAGTTGCTTCAATGCATTTAGGGGTGTGGTCCTGGTCAAGACAATCTCCTGAACTCCAAACTGAATGTCAGAATGGGAAAGAAAGGTGATTTAAGCCATTTTGAGCATGGCATGGTTGTTGGTGCCAGACGGGCCGGTCTGAGTATTTCACAATCTCCTCAGTTACTGGGATTTTCACGCACAACCATTTCTTGGCTTTACAAAGAATGGTGTGAAAAGGGAAAAACATCCGGTATGCGGCAGTCCTGTGGGCAAAAATGCCTTGTTGATGCTAGAGGTCAGAGGAGAATGGGCCGACTGATTCAAGCTGATAGAAGAGCAACTTTGACTGAAATAACCACTCGTTACAACAGAGGTATGCAGCAAAGCATTTGTGAAGCCACAACACGCACAACCTTGAGGCGGATGGGCTACAACAGCAGAAGACCCCACCGGGTACCACTCATCTCCACTATAAATAGGAAAAAGAGGCTACAATTTGCAAGAGCTCACCAAAATTGGACAGTTGAAGACTGGAAAAATGTTGCCTGGTCTGATGAGTCTCGATTTCTGTTGAGACATTCAGATGGTAGAGTCAGAATTTAGCGTAAACAGAATGAGAACATGGATCCATCATGCCTTGTTACCACTGTGCAGGCTGGTGGTGGTGGTGTAATGGTGTGGGGGATGTTTTCTTGGCACACTTTAGGCCCCTTAGTGCCAACTGGGCATTGTTTAAATGCCACGGCCTACCTGAGCATTGTTTCTGACCATGTCCATCCCTTTATGGCCACCATGTACCCATCCTCTGAGGGCTACTTCCAGCAGGATAATGCACCATGTCACAAAGCTTGAATTATTTCAAATTGGTTTCTTGAACATGACAATGAGTTCACTGTACTAAAATGGCCCCCACAGTCACCAGATCTCAACCCAATAGAGCATCTTTGGGATGTGGGGGAATGGGAGCTTCGTGCCCTGGATGTGCAGCCCACAAATCTCCATCAAGTGCAAGATGCTATCCTATCAATATGGGCCAACATTTCTAAAGAATGCTTTCAGCACCTTGTTGAATCAATGCCACGTAGAATTAAGGCAGTTCTGAAGGCGAAAGGGGGTCAAACACAGTATTAGTATGGTGTTCCTAATAATCCTTTAGGTGAGTGTATAAGTTGGCTTCTTTGTAGCAGTGTTCATGTAATTTTGGCAATGTATTTTATCATGTTAAAACTTATATTAAATATTAGACAATATAATATTATCACAACTTCACAAGCCATGATACAATAATATTGTGATTCGAAACATTTTGTAATATGCTGATGTATGCAGGTAAATTGACATTTGCAAATGTCTTCAATGAAAAAAACTGAATGTTTTTTATATTTTTAATAAATGTAAAAAAAATAATAATAACCGTCACAAATACAATTGAAAATGGCAAACAAAAAATAGGGAAAGAGACAAAGAAACAAACAAAACAACACCAATGGTCAATGTGCAAAGTAAGTACAGCCACAAATTAAATAAAACAAATTCAAATTCACAGCAGGTGTATTGCACATGGTATTTGTATGATACACAGTATCAGTGGATATAAACTATGAGACACTGTACATGTACATACATTCATGTAAACACAAATGTAAACAGGCATCCATGTACGGTGAAATGTGCTTATTGCTGAAGGCACTGAAATATTGCACAAAAAGCAGCATAAGGAATAACAGCATATGTGATTCAGTCAGTCTGTGCACATGTATCAGCAGTTCAACAGCCAGCATATCTGTGTTAATGTGAGTTAAGTATTATTATGGCCGGTGGAGAGAAGCTATAACCAAGTCTGGCAGTCTTGCATTGCATGCTACGATAGAAGGCTGAACAGTGGATGGGGACACTGATTATTTCACATTATATGAGGTTTCTTTATTGAAGGAATGTAGACCAAACCTGGAGGAAGATATTAAGTTTGGATTTTCCATATTGCATTGTGCTATTAGTAGATTGAGCCAGAGATCTGTTTAGTTTTTTTTTTTAATCAAGTAAGATTCTTTTTTTTAGTTTGGGCAATGAGTATAAATTGTTAATGCTGTTTGGGTATATGGCTAGTGTAGATGCATCTCCAAGTAATGCTAGTTTAGGACACACTCACACATCGGTTTTATTCATGTTTATGTCTTTTATTTTTACTTATTAGTCTTAGTGTTTCCTGTAACCATTGTGGGTGAGTGTTATATTTTATGCTCATGTTGAGGCTAAGTCAAGTTGTCAGGTTATTGTTTATTTTGTCCAGATTTTGGTTAATAAAACACATGCCATAGTAGGATATGATTTGATAGTTAAAGGCTGTAGTTTAATACATTGAGCGTGTTTCACCAGGCATTTAATGATGTAGTGATGCCGATGTTTTTTTTGTAACCAGGATCCATTTTTAAAGATTGGTCTATGAATGGTAGAGATTTAATATCTAATCGTATCATACATTTATGTTTGTTTAGTCAAATCTAATTTAGATTATGGGCCACGTGAAAGATATATTAGTAGCTGAGAAACAAAAATAAAAGACAAAATGTAGGGGTTTCAAATCCTCCTTATTGCTTCTGCGAGTTGGATAGTTTTATACAAGGCTTCTTATTGCACTATCGAGAGCGGAGATCCAACCAGGGGGTTGAAGCACAGGAATCATGAGAAAAAAGTCATTTAGTTTCGGGGGAAATGTCAGTTTGATCTATCAGTAAAGGTTGTTTTATTATTTCTTGTAAGAGAGGTAAACAGTGATAGGGCAGGATCTTAGACTTTGTGCAAAAGTAGTAGCCATTGCTTAAACAGTTAATGAGTTTGTGTATTGATGGGAAGGAAGAATGCATTTGTAATATATAAAAGTACCTCATCTGCATATGAGCTTATTTTATGGCAGTATGAGCCTGATTAAATTCCAGAAACACTACAGGATTGGCTAATTGCCGCTGCCAGTAGTTCAATAAAAAGTGCAAATGTTGGGGAAGGCAATAGGCATCCTTGAGTACCTGAGATAATTCTATTAACGGAGGTTTCAGGGGAGTTATAGAGTATTTTTATCCAGTTGGTTTTTTAAAAACAAAATGCCAGCGTGGGGAAGAGAAATTAACACGTCACCCTGCATCTAGCAATACTATTAAGAACTGTGGTTTTTATAATTTGTGGAGTTATTGTAAAAAGTAATTAAATTAATCAACCTTATTTCTGAAGTATTGCTCCCTTTAATAAATCCAGTTTGGTCATTGTGTATTAATAATAATAATAATAATAATAATAATAATAATACATTTTATTTGTAATGTGCCTTTCTCAAACTCAAAGTGCTAATTAAGGATTCGTTCACTTCAGAATAAATTTTCTGATAATTTACACACCTTTCTTCAATCGAAAGGAAATTAAGGTTTTAGAAGAAAACCTACAATTATTCTCCATATAGTGGATATAGTGGTGAATAAATTATCAGGAAATTTTAATTCTAAAAATGAACTAATCATTTAAGGTAGTGATTACAGCTTATAGTCTGGCAGACAGTTTTTTTTATTTTTATATATACATTGATATCGGTCTGAAGTTGGCTTTTCATTTGGTTTATGTTTTACAAAGAACAGCCTTGCTAACACCCTAATGTTGTTAACACTATTCAGTTATGCGGCACTAATGAGTTAGTTTTGTTGTGAAAATAACAGTTTGATTTTAACAGTGTTACAGACTGTATGTAATGGTAATGTAACAGGCACTAATGATATGCTGGCTGTTTTCTTCACATTAGACACATGAAACGACCTCGCTGCCAGTGTAAATATGACATTAAGTAAACAACTTATTTGATTCTAACAGTGACCGAAAGGCTTGTTGCATAGAACCTGGCCTGAATCTGTATAAAGAATCAAAACTTAAAGGGTTAGTTCACCCAAAAATGAAAATTATGTCATTAATGACTCACCCTCTTGTCGTCCCAAGCCCGTAAGACCTCCGTTCATCTTTGGAACACAGTTTAAGATATTTTAGATTTAGTCCGAGAGCTTTTTGTCCCTCCATTGAAAATGTACGTACGGCACACACTCTTTGTCCAGAATGGAAATAAAGACATCATCAAAGTAGTCCATGTGACATCAGTGGGTTAGTTAGAATGTTTGGAAGCATCGAAAATACATTTTGGTCCAAACATAACAAAAACTACGACTTTTTGACTTTATTCAGCATTGTATTGTCTTCCGGTTCTGTTGTTGATCCGCGTTCACGATTCCGCAGTGACCCTGCTGACGTAAGACGCTGATGACGTGTTATCTGGAGATTAGGACATCCGCGACATGCACACCTACGCACCATTTTAAAAAAAAATATAGCAATACAAAAATACAAACAATGTAGAATAGCTTGAATACAGCGCCCGTCTCCCTCAAACTGTAAACGAAGCTCGGGCGCACCAGATAACACGTCATCAGCGTCTTACGTCAGCAGGGTCACTGCGGAATAGTGAACGCGGATCAACAACAGAACCGGAAGACAATACAATGCTGAATAAAGTCGTAGTTTTTGTTATGCTTGGACCAAAATGTATTTTCGATGCTTCCAAACATTCTAACTAACCCACTGATGTCACATGGACTACTTTGATGATGTCTTTATTTCCATTCTGGACAAAGAGTGTGTGCCGTACGTACATTTTCAATGGAGGGACAAAAAGCTCTCGGACTAAATCTAAAATATCTTAAACTGTGTTCCAAAGATGAACGGAGGTCTTACGGGCTTGGGACGACATGAGGGTGAGTCATTAATGACATAATTTTCATTTTTGGGTGAACTAACCCTTTAACACATAAACATGGGAAGAGCGATGTTCAGAAATAAGCAAGAATGCACTTCCTATATACTTGGCTTACTGCATATGTGAAAGAGAACGCTTAAGATGTAAAAGTGCATAGCTTAAAGGGATAGTTCACCCAAAAATGAAAATTAGCCCATGATTTACTCACCCTGAAATCATCCTAGGTGTATGACATTCTACCTTCAGACGAATACAATCGGAGTTATATTAAAAAAAATGTCCTGGCTCTTTCAAACTTTATAATGGAAGTCCATTAAAGCGCATCCATCCGTGATAAAAGTGTTCCACGCGGCTCTGTGAAGTTAATAAAGGTCTTCTGAAGTGAAGCGATGTGTTAGTGTAATAAAAATATCCATATTTAAAACTTTATCGACTAAAATAACTAGCTTCCGACGTCAATTACCGTCAAGTTCAAGGGTTTAGTCTTTTGATGTAAATCCCTAATTTTCATTTTTGGGTGAACTAAACCTTTAAGTATATGCATAATACTTGCAATCTAAAAACAAAATAAGCCTGCGAAAATATTGATATTTGGCATCCCTGTGTCGATACAATACTCCACGCTGTCAGCTGTTGCCCACACCTAACATATCCTATAGCAGTGGTTTTCAATCCTGGTCCTGGGGACCCACAGCTCTGCACATTTTATATGTCTCCTTTATCTGACACACCCAGTTCAGTTCATAGAGCTCTTTCCTAACGAGATGATGATCTGAATCAGGTGTGTTAAATGAGAGAGACATACAAACTGTGCAGAGCTGTGGGTCCCCAGGACTAGGATTGAAAACCACTGTCCTATAGTACTCATGAGTACTGTAGAGGGATGTATCTCTAGCAGATCAGTCAGATTAAGAGACTGGAGGTATTCATGATTAGACGGTCAGTCTGATTACAGGACGAGTCTTCAACAACATTTTTCTGGAAGAAAATACAGATTCACAGAACATTATCAGGATTAATGCTTCAGTTCCATAGACACAAAAAAATACAAGATACCAGAGAATGCTACTTTGTAAATGTAAATATTTGTGTCATTTCATTTATCTGGCTATTCATTTGTGTTTTTTTTTTTTAACTGTCCAAGTTGTGCTTCCATAGTGATAAAAAAAAGGACTATTCAGAGGGTACATTAATGTTACACCCTGTTATAGCATCCTATGTTAAATAATTATAATGTAATAGTATAAACAAATATTCACACCACTTATTCATTCTAAAGTAAAAAGTCATAAATAGTGAAGTTATTTCTTAAACCACTTCTCATATGTCACATATGTCAGTCTGTTGTAAACTCAGTGTTTTGCAGACTCAGTGCTCAAAAGTATATCTCCAGGAAAAATCTCCAGGGGCCGGTTGCACCAGCTGGACGTACACCCGTTCGTAAGACTAAACTTAACCTAAAATGCATTTTAAGTCCTGCGTAGAATTAATAGCTGTCGCACCATCTAGGCGTAGCGCACGTCTGAGACCAAATCTTACGTCTAGTGAAAGGTAAATTAAAACAAATGGCAATGGCGCGTCTAATAAACAGGCAGATCAGAGGGCTTTCCGGCGTGAAAGAGTAATGAGAGACCAAGTCAATCCTCTAAATATATATAGAGACAGGTAACTTATTGAACATTTTCATTCCAGCAGGGTTGAATTGTTAAAATTATGCACCGCAGTGAAAACAAGTAACAGACGGGAACGGAGCGCTACACATGCTCATTTCTCTTTGATTTTATCCCAATGCTTGCATACCAAAATATGCATATACTTACTGAATAGCTCCATATTTTTTCTTGTTTCACAATCTGTAAGGATCCTTTAACGGGACTGCTATTTTCCTCCTGGTCGGCAGGTGGCGCTTCTCACCTGACTCCTGCTGAACACTACTTCTCATTATGCCTGATCTATCACACCTGTGTCTTGCCCTATTTAAGTGTTTTTGTGCCATGCTTTATTGTTCAGTCTTGAGCCTATGTTACCAGTTGCAAGCCAGCCT
The DNA here is from genome assembly GCA_026230005.1 of Gila orcuttii. Classification (NCBI taxonomy): domain Eukaryota; kingdom Metazoa; phylum Chordata; class Actinopteri; order Cypriniformes; family Leuciscidae; genus Gila; species Gila orcuttii. Next base: position 15,828,401 of record JAPDVR010000020.1, read on the forward strand.
GTTAATGTTTAAGTTTGGACCCTTGTGTCTGTTTTTCTTTTTACTGTTTCTTGGGAGCCCGGCTTCCTTTGTTTTGTTGTACTTTTTATCAGTAAAGTTTGTCCTTCATTGAAGATCTACGACTCCTTGCTTTTTGACCACCTCTGCTCTTGGATTCATCCATTGGGGAGTTAGCTCAATCTGTTAAATCAGTGACTTAGAACACAAGAGACCCGGGTTCTATCCCCACCTTGAACAGCCTCGTTACAGCAAGACTGAACCATATTATGAATCCAGCAGAAGAGACTTCACCACCCTCTAATGTGGATCGCATTCTGTCTGCCATTGCAGGGCAAGCTGCAGCCATTCAGCAACATGAGCAGATCCTTTCCGATATTCTTCAACGTTTAAATCTTCAGAATCCAGGCCCTTCAGCTCAAGAATCTCAGCCGACACAGGGTAATCCTTCTCAAGCAGTGGTCGTTCCTCTGTCAGAACCCAAATTACCAGCACCAGAACGATTTGATGGCAGTCCTGATAAGTGTCGCGGGTTTGTCACCCAATGCACCCTAGTATTTCAACTACAACCTGGCAGCTTCCCCACAGAGAGCAGCAAGGTTGCTTACATAATTACCCTTCTTACTGGCAAGGCTTTAGACTGGGCCTCGGCTTTGTGGGACCAACATGCACCACCCACTGCAAACAGTAACAGCTTCATTGCTGAAATGAAGAGAGTCTTCCAACATCCAGCCAGCACAGGTGATGTGGACTACCGTTTGCTTCGACTCTCTCAAGGCACTCGAAGTGTGGCGGAGTTTGCCATTGAGTTTCGTACCCTAGCTTCAGAGAGTGGATGGGACCAGCGAGCCTTGAGGGCCACATTCCACCAGGCCTTGTCTCCAGAACTCAAGGATGAGTTAGCATTTAGAGACCCTTCTCCGGATTTGGAATCCCTAATCGAGGTGGCTATCCGAGTAGATCATCGTATCCGAGAACGACAACAGGAACGACATCGAGAGACCAGTGTGTATCGTCCTCAGGTATCTTCCAATTCTGTTGAACCACTCTGGAAACCCAGTGATCTGGAGGAACCCATGCAGCTGGGTAGAACTAGATTAACCCAGACAGAGAGGGATCGACGGATGAGGGAGCGACGCTGTCTGTACTGTGGAAAGTCTGGTCATTTCCGGTCCAACTGTCCTGAACTGTCGGGAAAAGCCAGTTCTCGTCCAGGAAAGGGGGAACTGGAACGAGAGTAGATATCTTCCCTCATCCTGCAACCTCTGGAGTTACGATCCAAGCCACCATCTCCCACGACAACCAGAATCACCAGCTTAGTGCTTTCATCGACTCTGGGGCTGCTGGGAACTTTTTGGATCTAGATGTAGCCAGACGTTTGGGCATCCTATCCGTACTCCTCCAGAAACCTCTAACCATCACAGCTCTTGATGGCAGACCTCTGGGGTCAGGACAGGTTAGACACTGCACTTCGCTTATTCAGTTTGAAATTGGGTGTCACAAGGAACTAATACAGTTTTTTCTTATCCAGTCACCAGAACTCCCCTTAGTTCTTGGATTTCCATGGCTAACTTGTCACAACCCAAATATTGACTGGTCAAGAGGTGTAGTTAAAGGTTGGGGAACTAATTGTTGTGTTTCTGCTCTTTCTTTTTGCCGTTCTACTGAGATACTGGAGGTAAACTCAGGGCCAGTGTCGACACTCTCCAGGTGGCCTGCCAATCTCAATCCAGACGTGTCTAACTTTCAAGGGCTACCTTTTTCTCAGGTCAAATCTGACACCACTAAGTGCCCCACTTTTCATCCCGAGACGTATCAAGTTCCCCAGCCCACAGATACACTTCAGCTTCCCGTTTCAAAGACCCAGAGTATTATGCCTCCTATGTTTCTCCCTGAACTATCACGAGTTCCTCCAGAGTATGCTGATCTCAAAGAAGTCTTCAGCAAGTCCCGAGCCACCTCCCTTCCTCCACACAGACCATATGACTGTGCCATTGACTTGGTTCCTGGAGCATGTCCACCGCGGGGTAGGCTCTACTCCCTCTCTGCTCCTGAGAGGGTTGCTATGGAGAAGTACCTCAAGGAAGCCTTGGATAATGGTTTTATTCGTTCTTCGACCTCACCTGCTGGAGCTCGTTTTTTCTTTGTTGAGAAGAAGGATGGTGACCTCAGGCCTTGCATCGACTACAGGGGTCTTAACCACATCACCATTAAGAATCGTTACCCCCCTGCCCCTGATGACATCTGCTTTTGAGATCCTGCAAGGTGCCACCATATTCACTAAGTTAGATCTCCGAAATGCCTACCATCTGGTCAGGATTCGAGAAGGTGACGAGTGGAAGACTGCTTTCAACACCCCGACAGGCCACTATGAGTACAGGGTAATGCCCTTTGGCCTGGTCAATGCCCCAGCCGTCTTCCAGGCATTGATCAATGATGTCTTGCGGGAGATGCTGAACAAGTTCGTCTTTGTCTACCTTGATGACATCCTTATTTTCTCATGCAACTACCAAGAACACATTCAACATGTTCGGCAGGTCCTGTCCCAGTTACTGAAACACAGCCTCTTCGTCAAGCTGGAAAAGAGTGAATTTCATGTGTCTTCAACCCCATTTCTTGGCTTCATCGTTTCCAAGGGCAATCTTCAGATGGATCCTGGCAAGGTGCGTGCAGTGCAGGAATGGCCTCAGCCTAACTCTGTGAAGCAGGTACAACGTTTTCTTGGGTTCGCCAATTTTTATAGGAGGTTTATAAGAAGCTTCAGCTCTGTTGCAGAACCCCTCTCCGCACTCACCAAGCAGTCTGCCCGACCATTCATGTGGACTGAGAAGGCCAATCAAGCTTTTAACAAGCTCAAGAGACTCTTTACGTCTACCCCTATCTTAACCCTTCCAGACCCAGAGTTGCCCTTTGTGGTGGAGGTTGACGCTTCTGATGTGGGGGTGGGGGCGGTCTTGTCCCAAAGAGCCAGGGTGGACAACAGGCTTCACCCATGTGCTTTTCTGTCTCGTCGATTAACCGCAGCAGAGAGGAATTATGATATTGGAAACCGAGAGCTGTTGGCAGTAAAGGTGGCATTGGAGGAGTGGAGGCATTGGTTGGAAGGGGCCAAGCATCCATTCATCATCTGGACAGACCACAGAAACCTGACCTACATTCGGGAGGCCAAGAGACTGAATTCCCGCCAAGCACGCTGGGCTCTGTTTTTTAATCGGTTTGACTTTGTTCTTTCTTACCGCCCAGGTTCTAAGAATTCAAAGCCAGATGCACTTTCGAGGCAGTTTGACTCCCCAGAGGAGGAGGCCAGACCGGAACCCATCCTACCCACCCCCAGAATAGTAGCAACTATCCAGTGGGGGATTGAGGCTGCCATTAAGAAGGCCCAACGGCAGCAGGCGGATCCAGGTAATGGTCCACCTGGACGTCTTTTTGTACCTAACCGACTACGTTCTGATGTGTTACAGTGGGCACATGCCTCCCTTCCCGCCGGGCATCCTGGGGCCACTAGAACTTGCAAGCTCATCCGGAGGAGGTTTTGGTGGCCAAAGTTGCAAAGAGACGTCCGGGATTTTGTCGCCGCTTGCACGGTCTGTGCCCAGAACAAGGAGCCCAGAACCCATCCTCAAGGACTACTGCATCCTCTACCTATCCCTAAGCACCCTTGGTCACACATATCTCTGGACTATGTCACAGGTCTACCTGAATCCCAAGGTAATACAGTCATTCTTGTGGTGGTGGATAGATTTTCCAAAGCCTGTCACCTCCTACCATTACCCAAACTTCCCACAGCTAGTCAGACTGCAGAGCTCCTCATGCAGCACGTGTTCAGGATTCACGGCTTTCCCCAGGATATCGTCTCTGATAGAGGTTCTCAGTTCACCTCCCGGTTCTGGAAGGCATTTGGCCGCCTCATTGGGTCTGACATCAGTCTGTCATCTGGTTTTCACCCCCAGTCTAATGGGCAGACAGAGAGGGTGAATCAGGAGATAGAGAAGACTTTGAGATGTTTGGCAGCAGACAATCAGACCACTTGGAGCTCTCGATTAGTCTGGGCAGAGTTTGCACATAATACTCTCTACCATTCTTCCCTAGGCATGTCCCCTTTTGAGTGCCAGTACGGCTTCCCTCCTATTTTGTTCCCCGGACAGGAGCCAGAGGTATGTGTTCCTGCTGCTGCTCAACTTGTTCGCCGTTGTCAACGGGCTTGGAAGAAGGCCCGGGCAGCTTTACTGAAAGCCACTCAACAACAGCGAAGGCAAGAGAACAAGCCTCGGAGGTTGGGACCTATGCTTCGTCCGGGTCAGAGGGTGTGGCTCGCAACCAAGGATCTGCCTCTGCGGGTGGAATCTCGCAAACTGGCTCCACGTTATATTGGCCCTTTTAAGATCCTCAGGAAGATAAATCCTGTAGCTTACCGTCTACTTCTGTCTAGGTCATTGAGGATTCACCCAACGTTTCACGTCTCTCGGTTAAAGCCTGTTGTTTGTTCTTCTCTGTCCCCATCTAACAGACCCACCCCAGCAGTCCGTATCGTCGATGGACAACCAGCTTACACTGTGCGTAGACTGGTGGATTCTCGTCGGGTCCGTGGAAAGATGCAGTATTTGGTCGACTGGGAGGGTTACGGCCCAGAGGAGCGCTCATGGGTGCCTGCTCGAGACATTCTGGACCCTACACTCATTACGGATTTGCTCCGAACCCAAAGACTCCACCAAGTGAACGTCAGGAGCCGTTCTTAGAGGAGGGACTCCTGTAAGGATCCTTTAACGGGACTGCTATTTTCCTCCTGGTCGGCAGGTGGCGCTTCTCACCTGACTCCTGCTGAACACTACTTCTCATTATGCCTGATCTATCACACCTGTGTCTTGCCCTATTTAAGTGTTTTTGTGCCATGCTTTATTGTTCAGTCTTGAGCCTATGTTACCAGTTGCAAGCCAGCCTGTTAATGTTTAAGTTTGGACCCTTGTGTCTGTTTTTCTTTTTACTGTTTCTTGGGAGCCCGGCTTCCTTTGTTTTGTTGTACTTTTTATCAGTAAAGTTTGTCTTTCATTGAAGATCTACGACTCCTTGCTTTTTGACCACCTCTGCTCTTGGATTCATCCATTGGGGAGTTAGCTCAATCTGTTAAATCAGTGACTTAGAACACAAGAGACCCGGGTTCTATCCCCACCTTGAACAGCCTCGTTACAGCATCGTAGTAATTTAATTTTCTTTTTTTCGACTCAGCAGTCATTTTTCATCTATTCGTTGGAGTAAGTAAATGTGTAACCATAGTAACGATGACAGCATCTCACCTATCACCGTGGTAAAACACAAAGTACGTGCATCGTCTACGCTAAGCGTAGCTGCGCCTAGTCGTAGTTTTAGATGGTCTAACACATGTATATATTAATCGGAAAGCTGGACGTAACGAAGTCCAGTGTAGAGCTTACACCCAACTTTTTTATGTCCAGCTGGTGCAACCGGCCCCTGATCACTGTTCTGCTTCCTGATGACTGTTTTTTTGAACAACAACAAGCTCAATTAAACACATTACTTTGTTTAATTAGAATGAAAATGCAATTTAACAATTCTTTACACGCTTAATTTCATAATTCTGTCTTGTTAAATCAGCTGTTTAATTCTCACCTTTTATTCTTGCTCCAGCAATGATCATCAGAACAGCAATTCCCACAACAGCAAAACTTATTCCTACTATAGCACCTGCAGACAGAGCTGAATCTGGAACAGCTAAAGACAGAAAGTCATCATTACTACTAGAGATTAGTGTTGTATTGATTGCATTTGAAGCAGGAAGTTCTACATCCAATCACAAATGTGGTTGATACGAGACAAGACTGAGACTATCAAAGAATGGTGCAGGTAATATGCATTACTTATAATATATTATAACATTGTGTAAAAGCTCTCTTGAAATGATTAAAAACATGGAAATGTATTTTAGAATGCATTGAATTACATAAAATTATACTCACCAATGACAGAAACCCTGAAGCTCTTTACAATGGTGCTGCTGCGGCGACGTCGACGACGGATGCTGAAGCTGTTGATCCGTAGATGATAAACTCCAGAGTCTGTGTTTCTGGTGTTTATGATGGTCAGAGATCCAGTCTGATGATCCAGCTTCAGTCTGTCTCTGAATCTCTCTTTACACTGATCATCTGTACAGATCTTACCCTGATCACCAGTGATTTCAGCTAAACGAGTGTCATTGAAGTACCATGTCATTAAATCATTAGCTTGTTTAACTACATCAGGATCTAAAGTGACAGATTCTCCCTCCTTCACTGTCTTTCTCTTCACTTCATCTCGTTCAGCAGCAGGAACACCTGAAACACAAACCAACACATGCTGGAGGATCTTTTGTTGAAAACAAACAAACAAACAAACTACACAACATGAGAGAGCTGTTAACATGAATACTTTAAATCTGACAAGCAAGATTTATCCAACTTTCATGATTATGAACACATTTTACATCATTATATAATATTTATCTAAGAGAAACTGATCAGAGATTGTAAAAGAAACTCAGTATTACCAGAGCACAACTGCAAAACTAACAGATCATCACTGGTAATGATTCACTGAACTAAATGTGTAGCTAAATCTTTTTTTTATTATAATACAGATTTTTTTTTTTAGAAATGATCTGCTTACTGTATGTGAATTAATATACAGGCAAAGAAAATAAACTCTCATTATAACTCACCATGAACAGCAACACTGAAGATATTTTCAGTGTCACTTTGATTTCTGCTGATATACAGTTGATATTCTCCAGAGTCTGTGTTTCTGGTTTTTGTGATGGTCAGAGATCCAGTCTGATGATCCAGTTTCAGTCTGTCTCTGAATCTCTCAGTGCCTTCATTACACTGAACATCTGTACAGATCTTACTGAGATCTCTTTTGATTCTAGCTATGCGAATGCCATTAAAATACCATAGAATGTCTTCTTGCTGGTTTGTTTGTACACCAGTGTTTAGAATGACTGAATCTCCCTCCATCACTGACACTCTCTCTGTATCAACACCAGACAAACCTGAAGAAGAAACGAACAGTGAATTGTAATTTAAACTAAAAACGACAGGAAAGTGCTTTGAAAATGTAGAAGCCATTCAATACATAACAAAGATTGTGTGTTTGGATTCATAATGTATGCAAACAAACAGCAGAAGATCATCATTCATTCACTCATCAGACACACATACGTGAGACTCATGGACGATCTTAAAAGTGCATTGTGTAATATTTAGGAGGATCTGTTGACAGAAATGCAATACCTTATACATAACTTTGTTTTCAGTGGTGTATAAAGACCTTACATAATGAATCGTTATGTTTTTATTACCTTAGAATCAGCCATTTATATCTACATAGCCTACATCACGGGTCCCCTTACATTAAAATAGCCATTTTACGCCACCATAGATCTACAGTTGCCCTAAACAGACGCGCGTTTCGTCATTATGTTGTTCTTCATGCAAGGAAGCAAGCTTAAGTCAGCGAACAAAACTCTGACACAATGATGAACAAGTAACAATACTATTTGCAATAACATAATTTTACTGAATAATTAAGTAAACAATCTCTTCATTTATATTTGTAAAGAAACCTCATTGCTAACTGGCTACTCTGTTGTTTCAGACGACAAAATATTTTCGTAACCGTAACTTCTGTTGGGTGCGATTCGCAACCTCGCCACTATATGACGCTAAAAATTAAACAGTGCACCTTTAACTCAATAACCATCATACGATACAACACACATCATGATTCATTTATACCCTCTTTCTCAATATATATATTCTGAAATCATGCAAACAAGTATTTTCATGTCTTCATAATGAATATTACGCCCATTACCCATGAAAAATTAATCTAATTACTACAATGAGCTCTGTGTTTTGGTTTCTTTCGATAAGAAACAGTGTCATCTTTCAAATTCTATCCATCACGAAATTCAAACACTCTCACCCTGAACACTGGCACGCCACAAGGATGTGTTCTCCCTTCCTCTACTCCCTCTTCACATGACTGTTCCCCCATTCATCCTAGCAAATCATTTCTTGTTTGCATGACATGTGGACTTTAATAAATCCAAAATGGATGTGTCAAAAATGTGCAGAGCAGCGGGTCCCGAGGACTGGAGTTGAGAACCACTGATTTAGAATACATACAAATGCCATTTACGTCTTTTAGTTTGTTTGCATGTTTCGAACGTGCTCTTCTACATAAGAACGAGCCTATGATTGAATCTGGAAATAATGCAAAATAACTGAGCAAAAGTCCTCAGTTGCCATGTCTGTAATTTATAGCAAAACATCTAGCATTAATATTTGATCTCACTTTCGAAACACACTGTGAGCAAAACAAATAATAAATACATTCCGTCAAATATAAGGTGATCAGAGCTATTACAAAATTAACCCAGAAGAGAGGCTGTAACAATTAAAGGCTTACCATTCAAAATTAGAAGAGCAGCTACTAGGACCTTCATTTCCATGCCTTCTTCTTCTTCTTTTATGGAGGTTGGCATCCAGCTTATTGGTGCATTTCCACCACCTTCTGCTCTGGAGTGTAAATCAGAAAATAGGTTTACATACTAATGTGTCCATCTTGCCCTGATATCCTTAGAAGATTATCTATTTCTAATCTTTTACATGGGTGTAGTTAATAATACTCACTGCCCCTCCCCTTTCCCACACCTCCACCACTACATACTCCTGTTCTTCACCTTAGTATTCTATATGGTATAATATATAATAATAATATATATATATATAATATATTCATCTTAATGAATATGGCATATCCCCCTCTCCAGTATTCCTATCTCTTCTTATTCCTGTATATCCATGTAATGTATAATCTAAATTTGGCTTCAACCAGGTTTTTTGAATACACACTACATATCTGGCTTTTCATCCAACTCATTCAAAAAATGTTTAAATTCCTGTCCATTGGCCAATAAACTTCTGACATTTCATTGTAAAATTAGAAGCATTATTATTTTTATCCAATACATGACACTTCTTGGCTTGACTGATTAGTAAGGATTTTCCTCACCTCTACCCATATCAGTTAGCCTGGGAAAACCCAGACAACTTCCGGTAAATTTAGATTTGCTCTGAAAGTTAGTCTGACAAAGAGCTCATTCAAGCCCATTTCCAATCCGTCGAAATCGCGGCACCAATCAGAAACGTTGGGGCGGGCTTTACACGATGACGACAGCGCTGGGATTTTGAAGCAGATTTTGTAGTCTACATTACAAAGATGGATGCTGCCGTCGAACATCACTCGTTCGAATCAGCTATCGCGTCTGTTTTAAGCGATTTGAACGTTTCCTTTTTGTTAAAAACCGAGCAAAGAACAACACTCGGAGATGTTTCTCCACCGCTCTGCATACGTCATCTCCTTCATCGCTCTGATTGGTTTTAGTTCTATCCGCGACGTCCGTTGGTGACGCCCCTCTGGAAATGATTTGTCTATGACGCTTTGCCAGACCCTAACTCAGTTACAACTGAGAAGGGTCTGGTTTTAACCAGGCTACATATCAGTCCTACTAATCCAAAGTGATTAACTTAAGCTCTAACCGTCCCACCGGTGGGACACCACCCCATTAAAAATAATAATAATCAAATTACTAAGCAACCACTGAATGTAATAACACAGAATAGGTATCATTTTAAAGCTTAGAATCTCAGCTTTTTAATGCACCTATCAATTTTATTAAACTCTTAACAGGCGCCGAGTTATTCCTTTAGAACGGAGTGTACCACCGGGGGGCACCACCTAGCTATGAAAAAATTAATTGTCATTTTTCAAAACTAACTGCATTGATCAACACAAAATAGGCATCGTTTGAAAGCTTAAGAGTCTAAACTTTACAATGAATGTAGCCATTATGATTATCTTCAAAGTAGAGCTGAGTTATTTGCTGATAAAATGAAAAATAAACAAATTATAATTTATGAGGAAGGGGAAATTATTATGTACTGCAATGTGTCAAAAACATCATACAGCTCAGATAGTCATGTGTCATATGTCATTTGAAAGGTCTCATGGAGTAGACCACAACAAGCCCAATTGTTCTGGGCTATGACTAAACTTGAGTGAGTTTAAGTTAAGCCCTGCAAAACCAAATAATATACTGATGTGGCATTCACGTGGCGTTTTTCACTCGTAACTTCATGAAACATGGAAAATTGCACATCCTATGCATCCTTATTTAAAGCAGACTCTCACGATTAAAAAGGCCTAAAGACACCATAATCCGTCACTCACATCTAAATATATGCCTCGTTATGTTATAACACACACACACACAAAAAAAAAAAAAAAACACAGATGCACATGAGTAAAAAAAGTAGCTTAGGCTAGGCGTTTTTGCGGGTAACTTAATGAAACATGCTCCGATCGTTAAAAAATGGCACATCCTTATTTACAACAGACTGTCACGATTAAAAAAAGACCAAAGTCACCAAAATCCGTCACTCAGATCTAAAGATATCCCTCATTGAGTTATAACACATAACCTCACAGGTGCAAAATTAGCCAAGTAAACAAATGTAGCTTTAAAGTAGCATTTAGGCTTTTAACTTCATGAAACATTCTCCGATCGTTAAAAATGGCACATCCTTATTTACAGCAGATGCTCACGATTAAAAAGAGACCAAAGTCACCATAATCCACCTTTCAGACCTAAAGATATCCCTCACAGAATTATAACACATATAACCTCACAGACACACATAAGCCGAGTAAACAAATGTAGCTTTAAAGTAGCATTTAGGCTTTTAACTTTATGAAACATTCTCCGATCGTTAAAAATGGCACATCCTTATTTACAGCAGACTCTCACGATTAAAAAGAGACCAAAGTCACCATAATCCGTCGCTTAGATCTAAAGATATCACTCAGTTATAACACATAACCCTACAGGCAGGCACACATTAGCTCATAGAGATAAACACTAGATGTCGCCTGGCTACGGCAGTTCATTGGAACGAATGCGTCAATAGAGCCGCCATCTTGAAACAGGGGAGCCCCTCATCAGCGTCAATGTAGGAAATGCTCTAACGGAAATAAAATCACCATAAATCGTCATGAATGCGATTTTCGTGTTGTTCTGGTTCGTTCCAACGGTCAGACATGCATTTATCATTGAGTCCAGAGAAATTAAAAAAAATTGACAAAATTTCACAATCTTGTAAAATGTAATCCCTTGATGTCTGGTTTTTAGATTTCGTTCGTGTGAACATCCATACGCAGCACAAAAGTTCGGTATCATCCATGAATTCAGCGTTACCTAGCTACTTCCTATGACAAGACCCCTGTTCCAAGATGGCGGCGGTTTTGACGCATGTTTAGAACCCCAAGGCGACATCTAGTGTTTATATCTATGACATTAGCTAAGCTAACAAATGTATCTTCAAAGTGACGTGTAGGCTTATAACTTCATGAAACATACTCCGATCGTTGAAAACAGCACATCCTTATTTACAGCAGACTATCACGATTAAAAAGAGACCAAAGTTAACAAATTCCATTGCGTTGACCACTAGTTATTCGTCACGGAATGTCTCACATCTTTCCGGGATGCAATCGTGTTATCCACTGTTACCGGAACCGTTCAAGATTGTTATTGAAAGTCATTGCAAATATTTTGGAAGCTCAACCAATTATATGTTACAGTCAGGCCTAGCAACATGACACATATCTGTATATTTGAGCAAAATGATGAACCAATCAGGTGGTGCGCCGCACGCTGCTCTTTGATACTAAAATAAGTTTGAGAAGCTATAACCAATGGTTGTTGGAGTTGGAACGAAAACAATGATTGGGCACGCCAATCACAGCGTGCACGGAGACGCGAGTAGCCAATCTCATAGAGACGCGAGTCGCAACCCGTTTATAAAAACTGTGCGTTTTGCCGAGGAGCACAACCTGAAGGGACGCAATCCCTGCCACTTAGTGGACAAGCATTGGCTATTCATCAGTAGCAACATTTTATTCAGTCAGAACAGGTTTTTTTTTTATTGTGCTACCTTATTTCCTTCCTGAGTTATTGCATGTCAAATAAGAAAGATGTAAAATTATTAAAACAATAAATAATATTTTTGTCTTTTATGAGCAGTTTCTCAGTATTAGATTGTCCAAATTTAATAAAAATTTATATTGTCTAAAAATATAAAAAGTTTTCTAACAGATGATACCTACCTTTTGACTCTCCTCTCTATAGTTTTGGAGTTATGAGTCTTTAAATGTGTGCATGTCACTCAGAAAACAAGAGTTTTAATAATGTCAATGACTGAACAAAAAGGCTCCCTTTGTTTCAAGTGCTGTAACTTTGGATTACATCATCATAAAATAATGATCCAGGTACAGACCACACATAGGGGAACATCACCAAAAAAGAATTATTTTGCCACCATATTTCCTTCCTGAGTTATTGCATTTCAAATAAGATAGATATGTAAATTATTAAAAAATAATATATTTTTGTCTTTTATCAGCAGTTTCTCAGCATTACATTGTGCAAAAGTAATAAAAAATTATATTTTCTAAAAATATAAAAAGTTTCCTAACAAATTAAGGGGCTTAATTAAGGGAAGGCCTTTTGCAAATTCAATGTACCCTATGTAGGCCCCCTACCCTTGACCTTTAACAGGGCGGGGCACCCAGGTTCTTAAATTGTCTCTTGACTTTACAATAATGTTCCTCCTATTACCCTAGCTAACTACTGTACCCAGATTAAATATATTTATATTCTTTAAGTTATATGCTTATATTGAATGGAAATTAACCCAACAGAGAAAACCATAAATCAACCCAAAAGGTAAGTTTAAAGAAAAAAAGTAAAAGAAAGTAAAAAAAAAGTAAAAAAAATGGGAAAAAGTAAAAAAATGGGATTTATTAAAACAGAAAGGGAATAAAATATTAAAATAAATGAATAGAGTATTAATAACCCCTGGAATGAATTATCAAAAGTCAGAAGTGCATTTCACTTTTGTTAAAAACCTCTCAAAATACCTGTTAAGTACTTAATAAATTCTCAACACATGGACATCTAATCTAAAATAAATGGTAAATTATTCAATTACCCATGGAAATAACAGCAGACACCGATAAATGCGATGGGGAAAATTAGTATCCCATACTACACTTGGTTCGTATCAAAACCACAAACAACAGTATAAAACACCAAAATAACAATGGATGCAAGTTTAACACACTAATTCCGTGGTTATTTTCACTATACTTTTAGTCTTAAAATCCACAACTCACGGAACTCTCTCTCACCATCGGCGAATCTCCCTCTCTCCAATCATTAGTTCACTTCTCTTCACAGAGGCGGGAATAAGTCAAAAAATAACCAATCACTAATAAATGAACAAACATGCTGGGCAAATACACGTTTTAGCATGTACATCCCAATCAAACTTTATAGTTTAGCGTAACTCTTAAAGGGGCAGTAACATATCAAATCAACACACATACCCTATTGCGATACTATCTGAATCATAAAACTTATAAATACCTATTTAATCAGTAAATAGCTGTTAAAGCTCCAGTAGGTAGCTTTTGTAAACAAATATTTGTTAAAACTGTCATTATGTCCTCACAGTAGAATATGAGACAGATAATCTGTGGAAAAAATCGAGCTCCTCTGGCTCCTCCCTGTGGTCCTATTGCCATTTGCAGAAATACACCGCTCCCGGTCAGAAACAACCAATCAGAGCCAGGAGGAATGTCTTAGCAGTGTCAATCACGCTCGTGTACGCGCTGATCACCCCTCTCTTGCACAGCGCGAGCGCGTACCGTCGTTCGTGACTCTCCTGTTCGAACGCGTTCATCCAAATGAACGAATCTTTTTTCCGAGTCATTTCGTTCATTCAACGAACGAAATGACTCGCAAAAAGATTCGTTCATTTCGAACGAGTCTTTTTCGGAGTCATTTCGTTCATTCAACGAAAGAAATGATTCGAAAAAGATTTGTTCATTTTGATGAACGAGTTCAAACAGGAGAGTCACGAACGTGCATCACAGAACAGAGCAAGGCGAGCATTTGTGCTTATAAAACTTAAAGTTTTTTATTTATTTTTGAAATGACCGATCGTTTCGCTAGATAAGACCCTTATTCATCGTCTGGTATCGTTTAAAGCCCTTTGAAGCTGCACTGAAACTGTCATTTGGTCCTTGAAACGTTTGTGTCCTATTGAAGTCCATTATATGGAGAAAAAGCCTGGAATGTTTTCATCAAAAACCTTAATTTCTTTTCGACTGAAGAAAGAAAGACATGTACATCTTGGATGACATGGGGGTGAGTAAATTATCAGCAAAAGTTTTTTTTAAAAGTGAACTAATCCTTTAACGTTATCTTACTAGCTATTTATAACTTATAGAAAGAGTGCAACGTTATAAAGTTACATGTATTGCAAAATACATAATGATTTGAGGACCAAGTTTGTAGTCAAAGTATGGGCAGGCCATAGTCAATGTAAAGCATATCGTTGATGTTTCGTCCCTATTAGTGAATGTTCCATAACTGTTTATAATCCGCCGTCATCAGTGGTCCTGTTTACTAGCCTGCGCGTTCACGGCAGGCTCCGCTGTGGGGGAGGAGCTGTGGAGGGAGGGCTGTAGCGCAGCAGAAAGCAAGGGGGTTGGACCTGGAAGTTGTGCTTGTTCAAATTTTCAGGCTAAGTCAACATTTTCTCAAAACTCCCTACTGCAACTTTAAGGTACCAAATAATAACCCTCACTGGGTTACACCCATTTTATTTGCCAGAGTTGTTGTTGTTAGCACAAACGGGCTAACCTTCTTCATGATCGCCTGGCTCTTTTCATTACAACCTCATATTTCTCCATTTCTTTCAGAAAAGTTTCCTGTCTTTCTTCACCATTTTCCGAATTATCATCTTTATCACTTCCTACTCTTTTATTCCTTTTATCCATATCATTCGACCGTCCCCTCTTTTCCACCCAACATTCTTCATATCTCCCTTCGTTATACTCCATTTTCACCCCCTACCTTCCCCTGATCCTTTCACGGAACAGTCGTGCTCCAATCCCAGCCAGCCACGGACTCCTCCACGTTGCCTCCCCAGACTAGTTCAGTTCTCCAGCCGCGCTGGCGAATCCATCAAGGCACGGGTCGCCTTCAGTCAGTGCTGCCTGCCATGGCTGCCTGCAACAATAGACGTGAGCCGTTTCTCAATATGCGTTCTTGTCTGTACTTGTGTTCTTGTGGACTTGTGAAACGTCATCAGTCGCTGCCCAAGTACTGTCCCAATTCAAAGTTCACATCTAGCCAAGTCCAGTTCAAATCCCCGGATGTGTTCTTGATCCGCCCCGTTTACCGAGGATGCATCGAGAGGTGACTTGTGCGGACTTGAGACAGCCATGTATCCCAGAATGCATCTCGCACCAACAAGCAAGCGTCAATACCAGAGGAGAAAACCCGCGTAATATCAAAATACTACTGTTATTGTGTCATGAAATGTAATTAAAAGAGTGTTTCAGGCGAGAATGTAGTTGTTTAAAGCTCAAATCTGTGGTTTGTTTATAAAGATAGCGCCTATTTGAAAAATTGATCTGACGCTTTCGGAGTTGTAAGATCCAGGCGATCACCGGGAGTTCAGTGCTCATTAACCCCGACTGGAACAGCTTTTCCTCGGCTAGTGCTTCTGACGTGTGCCGCTGGCTCTGGTGTCTCTAGTCTAGTGGATAGACATGACGTATATTCGTCTTGTGTCGATCTTTGGTCTTACTCAATCTATATTTGTTCCATGGCAAATCGTTTTGGCTGAGGGCAAAGTGAAGTTTCATAACTTTATATATTTAGGCTATTTAACTTTAACTTTGTAGCCTAATTGTTTGCTTAATTTCTCATTGTAAGTTAGCTTCTTATAGCCTACCTTTATACTGGATATATTGATCAGTAAAAATGACATTTAACAAAAAGAGACAGGGTTGTTTTTTTATTTTATATACTTTAAAATATATATATTTTTTATATATTTATTTTAACATTCTCTTCACTATATGTAAAATAAAATGACACAACCCTGTCTCTCTTTGACAAATGGCAATAAAAATCAAGAATGTTTCATATTTTTAAAATAAAATAAAAAGAAGCAGGGTTGTGTTTTAATATTTCATGTTGTTATAAATATGCAGTGAAGATAATTAATGTACACGTTGCCTGAACCACAATTGTGTGGCCATTTAGGCTAATATATTTAAGTTTTTTTTTTTATGAAAAGAGGCAGAGTGGTGTTTTCTAAAATATTTTGTTTTATTGTGGACGAAAAGAGGCAGAGTTGTAGCATATTTCGTTTGATTGTTGCCTAAAATATACAATTTCCTATGCTATTTCATCACTCAATTCACTTCTGAGAACATCTGATGCGAGAAATCAACTGTGAAGATTTCAAATATTGGCATTTTTACGAAAATGTATGGCGAGTCGAAAATGTTTGAGTTCTGTATGAGGGTATTGCGCAATACCCGCAAGAACACATCGTATCAAACTGTCAGCAGCGTTCTGTGTGCTCGTCACCTTGCAAGTTCATTCTTCCAAGAACAACTAGCAAGAGCGTTCTCCCCAAGAACACAAGTCCGTTCTTTGCATTCTTGGTTTTGAGAAACACCCAGTAAAAGCCTGCTACCTTCTTCTTCTTCGGGTCAGTAATAGCGTTGCATTACTGCCATCTTCTGGTTGTAGTTATTTCCCATATATTTTAGTCATCATTTTCTTGTCATTGGTCCCGTTTTTTATTCAGAAAACAAATCAAATATTTAATACCTTGTTCACTCCTGCTGCAGTCCATATTCTTTACTCCATGTCCTAATAGTCCTATTTTTTCTACATGTTCTACAGTTTCAGATATTTGGCACTGATCACAAAAAACAGTTGGATGTTTCCCCATTATATGAAGAGTGCTATTTAATTTATTATGCTCTATTCCTGATGTGGTTACAATAGTTTCTTCTCTCCTGTTTCCTCTCTTATTTTCACAGTGCCAACTCTTTTTTTAATTGAGTATTTTTGTTGCCATTTTTAATTTCTCCCCACACTATACTCTTTCCTTCTGATCTTGAAAGTCTGATGACTGCTTCTATTCTCTCTTTTTGCAGTGCTTTCTTAGCTATTTTGTCTACCTTTTCATTTCCTATTATACCCATATGTGCTGGGACCTACATAAATATGACATCACCTCTATTCTTTATTTTTTTAATATATAGCCATAATATTCTAAAAAAAAAAAAAAAAAACCTGACGATTCTTAACCATACCGGCCTTGAGACTACAATACAGAGACAGAGTCGATGCAAATTAAATCGTTACTTAAAGGGAACCGCGTAACTTTTGGCCACAAGGGGCGCTCGACCTGTAACTTTCACGTCTAGTGTCCCAAGAGGCCACAAGCTCCCCAGCACTGTCGCAAAAGTCAACAAACAGTCAGCCGGTCAGCCTCCCGTGTCTTTAGATTGTGTGTGCAGACAGTAGTTGACCTGTTGGTTGAACTAACTCAGATACTAACGTTAATGCTACCAGATGAATTGCATACAAACTAAACAAAGCCTGTTGATAATCGTTAAGTTGCATCCTTGTTTGTTTCTGAATCAGAGGAGAAAGTGTTTGCTGAATGCAAACCTTTCCCAATATTTAGAAAATCCCATTAGCATTCGCTGATAGCAGCCTGTTAGCTTATTAGCTCTACGCAGGCAAAAACATCCGCCGTACCAAATACATGCAAAAAAAAATCAGCGAAGCAGTATCGTGGGCGTACAAAATTACCACTACTACCTATATAATTCGCTACTCTACTAGCATTTCTTGATTCATGAAGATAAATGGAGGACCTGATAGATTCCGTAACATGGCCAGACAGACAACAAATTCGAAAAAATAGAGATAGTGTGCAAGCAATATAACTTACTAGTCCAAAAGCATGACGGCCAGGTCAGCATCGGTCGGGCACCCCTCCTCCTCCTTTAGCTCACGCCAGCGAGCGAACGCTGGACCAATGTTGATCCTCATCCTGGCTTTTAATTTGTCAGTCTCCCTTTTTCTTTTTTTAGTGTCCTCTGACAAAACCTTTGCCTTCTTCCTTGTAGTTGTTGGTTCGGCCATGACGAAAACATACAGATGGCAATCAAACGCTAGTTGAGCTCTCACGTCAGAATTTGAGGAAGTTGGGGGTGGTGAGGGAATTAAGTGACGTATGCCGTAAAGCGGTCGAATTTTGTAGTTCTTTTTGTGCTCGGGTTACTACCCAAAACCTGAAGTTACATAGTGCCAGTAAAAGCGATACAGACACTGTCAGGCTATGGCAGACGTGTCATTCAACCTATTGTAAGTCGATGTACCATCTCAAGGGTTTTGGTAATATATTATAAAGGTTGAAAAACTAGTGCTGCTATAACTTGGTGCATTCTATCCATTTTAATGCCATCAATATGGCAAACAGCTCAACAGTATAAGTGATCTGATGTTCTCCTGCTTATCTCACTCTTCTGGCTGGGAACTACAATTGCTTCTTCTTGCTTGTTAATAATGGTTGACAACTTGGCATACTACAACTTTTATATGCATTACCACCACTGTTACACTGTTTGTGTAATGAATAGCTGGAGGCAAGCTGGTAAGGACCCAAATGCAAACTTTAATTAGAAAACACTAATCAAACACAAAACAATGGTATGGCACAGAAAACAAGAACCTGGACAAATAACATTCACACGTAACATACAATCTACGACAAAGACACAGGGCAAACATGAGGGGTTAAATATACTGACTAATTACAAGACAAGGAACACCTGTGGACAATGATCAGACAAATTGACTCTTCGCTAAGCCACGCCCGAAAACCGCCACTGGCCAATCGTGTCTTAGCAACCGTAACTATAGGCGCGGGAGCCGGGAGGTCTGGCAAGTTTTCGAGCGAGGGAAACATGCCGAAGCATTGTGCAAATCTGATACCCGGTATCCTAAAAGTTTGGACGGGGTAGTGGAATTTTTTTCCTTCCTGAAAATCTAAAAGCCAAGGGGAGAAATGATGTGCGTGGATCAGCAGTGTGTGAGACCCCATTCATAACTAAATGTCAACAGGCTTAAAAAAAACACCTATTCCTTGGAAGTTGGAAATAATTACGGTTCTTTCTTCATAATGCATATGTTTTAACGTAAAATAAGACGTTTAAAGACAAGACGGAGGCTCACTGACATACTTTAAAATATATTTCGGCATTTTGTTAATCGATGGCCTAACGTTACCCCTGACTGAGTAACTTTAACCCAATCCGATCGCGGCTTAGTGTTATTCCACAAGATTTATGGATAAACTGTTTGATTTATAATTATTAGATTTGTTTCACATTTCACTTACCCTGCTGTGCACGAACAAATCTGTTCCTTAATTTGTGTTTCCCATTTGAATGGTCAGCATATGAGGCGACGGCTGCTGCGACTATAGGCTTTAGCTTCAATTTTTATGAAATTATTCTCTAATCGGTTGCATAATATGTCGTGGATATATCCCTCGAATGCATACTGCAGTCCCTTTTGTCTTGCTCTCTCAGATATTTCACATGTTCGCCAAAAATTACTAATTATCTCATTGGGAATGTCTGACACCGGTGCATACACGCTGTAATAGACGTGCTTAGACGTGAAAGCTTGACAGGCGTAGCAACAGTAACTAAGGAGGGCGGGGCTTAGCGAAGGGTCAATTAACAAATGACAAGACACATGGCAGGATCACATGACAAACAGGGGATCACACGTGACGGACAAAAACAAGGAACAAGACACAAAACCCACACCGTAGCTGCGTTCCAAACCGCATACTTCTCTACTATTTAGTATGGGAAAAAGAGTAGGCGAGCAAAAAAGTATGTATGAATCCAAAAGAGTATGCGAGAATTACCTGGGTGACGTACTAATTATCGCGAGATTCGGACTTAAGTGCGTTCGAATATGCCTACTTTCCTACTATATAGTAGGCGAAAACAGTACGTGAAAGAAGCAGTACGTTCGAAACATCAGTATTCATAAAAGAGTAGGCGAGAAGTTCCCGGATGGCTTACTGCTTCCGGCCCGATTTTTGAGTGCTCAACCGATGGATGCTCTTCTATCCCAGGAGGCCACGCGAGAGCATACGTCATTATCAAACATCACGGAGATCAGCGACGCCGGGGGTTTTCAAATGTGAGTAAACACGGTTCCGTATGTGTTAAACTACTATAGAGTAAACGTTTTAACTGTTGAAGGTGTAAAGTAGTTAGACAGTAGTATAGTCGTGATTTTGCTGTAAAAACATGTTTTGTATAGCTAGCTAACAGGGGAGCTCTAAGCACACGTAACGTCTCTAAAGTGGATTTACATAACCATATACATCTTAAACACGCTTATTTAAAATGTCTATTTACATCTGAAAGGAAAATATTGTAAGTATTGACATATTGCAGATGAGCACATCACAACATGAAAAAGACATCTGAGTGATGTATGTGTGGCATTATTAGGATAACGTTAATTCACTGTTGTCAACACTGTTGACATTAGACAAATGTGCTGTAAATAAGGTAAATAAACAAATCTATAAAGTAACTAAACATGTTTTTATTCAGACTGGTGTGAGCACTGAGGATGAGGAGCCCAGAGCTGAATCCTGGAAACGGTGCCATGGATGAGACGCTCCATCTCTCCATCTGCCCTTATCGCCTCAGATTGTGAAGCGCAGCGCAGCAACAAGCTTCGGCACGAAGGCACGGTCACCTCTGGTGAATTCATCAGAGTAAACAACCCAGTCTCTTACTATTGCGTATCTATACCACGAGTTTTCATTTTCATTTGGCGTAGTATTTACACGCCAAAGTCACATTTTGCGTTTATATGGTACGCAAAATCCTCCCGTTAAACTTCTATTGATGGAAAGTGCGTATGCATTGCACGTAGAAATGTATTATAGGCAACGTCATCGTCCCGCCCCTTCAATCGTACGAAGATTCACGATTTCATCTCGTGCAGGTGCCGAAGTGTCATGTAGGCCTATACGTTTTTTTTTTTTTTTTTTTTACAGAAACATAACTCATCTCTAATGGGGGCTAATGTTGTTACTGCATCTAATATTACCGCTTGCTCATTAAAAGTCAGGGGATTGTTTTTGCAGTTTAATTCTAAACAATCCATTTTCGGGGATTTTTTTTTTTTTTTTTTTTTTAGAATTTTCAATAATTCAACGTGAATAATTTATGCTAGTTATAGTAGTTATATATCTGTCTGCTTTATTTATTCTGCTCTCTGCTTTAGTCTTTTTGGCGTGTACTGACTACACACGTTTTTTATTCTTTTTTGTGATTGTATTTGGAATGGTAAAAGTATTAACTAATAATAATAATTATAATAATATTAATAATAATACAAATAAATAAATTCATTAAAAAAAAAACCCATTCTCACTCCCAAAGCGTCAACAACTGAAGCATGGTCAAGCGCCCGAGGCGTCACGTGGCAGACGCCAAAGGCGCCCCTTGGCGTCACTCTATGACGTATTAGGAACTCCATTGCTTTCAATGGGAAACCTGTGGCGTCAATAACAAACAGACGCGAATTTTATCAGTGGGAAATAGCGCTGAAGAAGTCTCATTCCGAACACATCGCGATATTTGGCATCAGGTCACGTGTGCCAGATGTTGGTAAGTAGTCCTAAATACGCTGTCCAAATAATGTTTGTTATAATGTATTTTTCTGTGTGTCGATATTAATCAGATTAGCTCTCTCATGTTCATTCACTGCATTATATCTGTCATCTCCACGGAGGCTTTGCGTTTCATTGGTTTCTAATTCGAAACACATTACTAAACTAACGTGATTATGTGATCGGTATAGTATAGTAAAAGGACAGTAACCACAAAACTTACCATGCTTTTACCTCAGTATTGGTAGTTTTAAAGTAATATTTGTTGTAAATGCATAGTAACCACAACACTTACCATGCTTTTAATGCCTAATCATTTAAAATCCCAAACTTGTAAGGTAAATCTGTATTTTTTCCTATAAATAATCCTATATATTATACATAATGATATTTTATTTTCTCTTTTTTCAGGTGAAAAGACCAAAAGGGCCTTTCGGACTCAGTCAGCTCATTATTGTTTGAGGAGAAGTAAACAGAGGAGACGGAAAGCTGCAAAGGCAAATATTCACAATGGTATGTATGTGTTAGTTTTAACCGTGATCAAACATTTTATCAAGCATTTGTTGTTTCTTAAACCTTTTCTTATAAAACCCATAGCCCAATCAGTACAAACATAGTCTCAAAGTCTTAATAATTCACAAGATTTAACAAGTTGTCAAATTCATACGATGCTCGTACATATTTGTATACTCGTACATAATCCAGCAGCTTTTACTCTTCCAGCTGTCATTGGCTACTGCCTCAATTCCTGTACATATGTATCGC
The DNA here is from genome assembly GCA_026230005.1 of Gila orcuttii. NCBI lineage: Eukaryota > Metazoa > Chordata > Actinopteri > Cypriniformes > Leuciscidae > Gila > Gila orcuttii. The sequence goes on from JAPDVR010000020.1 coordinate 15,850,879, forward strand.
GATATTTGCAAATCAGTTGCGCCCCTTCTTGGAAAGTAGTCAGATGCCCCACACACTGTCAGAAAGTTTATATTAATTGCATTGTATTATTTCAAATTATTACAAATTGGACCCTGTCTGTTGATGTTCCAATGATACATGATGTCTCTCCACACCTCATGACCTTCCTCTGTTTGCAAGAGTGGAAAAGCTAATTTGACTTGTCACACGACATCAGATACTCGATTATTTTGTCGTAATCAGATCAGTTACACTGCTGATAACTGTCCCGTTTGCATGTAAATCATGTTATTTTTAAACAAATTCATATGATTATTGCTAGCTATTAATGACATACATTTAATCATGCCCACATATCAGTAAACTTATTACATAAGTGCATTTAACATTTAATTATCCAACACTCTATACAGAAATAAATCCTACAGTTATATATAATCTTTCTACTTGCATGTAATGTAATAAAATTACCTTCCTTTCTGTCTTGCAGGATTACTTAGTCCTTTTTTTAAGATCTCTACAATATCAAACTCAAAAGATCTTTTAAGAGCCGACCCTCACAAGAGCTCCAGTATTAGTGAGTCGCAGCGAATCTTGCCGTGATCAGCCCTTCCCAGATAAAGATCCTACAATATTTCAATCAGTATTTACTCATCAAATGCTCTCTCCTGAATCGTATGGTAAAATAACTTACTTTTAACTGTCTTAATTTATATGTTTTAAGAACTATAGTAATTGCACATAAAGTAGAGACTTTTTTTGTTTTACAGCAGAGAAGGAAGACCAGTCCTTATACCAACGCAAGCTAATCGAATAAGTCCTTTGTTTCGGGTGAGGAAGGAACATCTGGTGCCCAAAGACAGAAAGGTGTGTGTGGCCATTGGTATGTCTTGTATTGAAACTGTAATATGTAGTACATCATTTGATGTTGACAATTTTACATTGTACAGGTTATCACTTGGTTTTTGACCAAGTGAAGCTCTTGAAACAAGTGACAGAAGAGTATGTTGTCTTGAAAGAAAATCAAGCATCACTTGCAAAGGCTCAAAAGAGACCATGCCTTTCTTAAAGATCTTTTAAAACAGGTTGCTGTTGATATGGGTAAAACTGTTTTTTTTTTTTCAGTACTTAGCTTATATTACAGGTGAAACTCAAAAAATTAGAACATCGTGCAAAAGTTCATTTATTTCAGAAAATTCAACTTAAAAGGTGAAACTAATATATTATATAGACTCATTCATTACATGCAAAGTGAGATATTTCAAGCCTTTATTTGTTATAATTTTGATAATTATGGCTTACAGCTATGAACACCTTTTCACAATTTTCTAATTTTGACTTTGGATAATTATGGCTTACAGCTTTGAAAACCCCAAATTATAACAAATAAAGGCTTAAAATATCTCACTTTGCATGTAATGAGTCTATATAATATATTAGTTTCACCTTTTAAGTTGAATTACTGAAATAAATGAACTTTTGCACGATATTCTAATTTTTCGATTAGTGCTGCAATTTTATTTATATATAATAATTCAATGTGTATAATATACTGTACTGACTGCTGCTTTGTAAATTTAAATAAGGAATAGGCAACTCTGGCCCTTTTGCGTTCTCCTTTTTGAGGAGGAGAGTTTACCTCAAACCCTAATTGAGCACACCTGAACATTTTAACCAAAGTCTTCAGGTTTACTTAAGTTATAGACAATGGGCAGGTGGGTTTGAGGTTGGAGCTAAATCTGCAGGACAGTGGAGGCTGAGGGCCAGAGTAGCCCATCACTGCTTTAAATACCACACAACAGAAGCTGACCTGACTGTTCATTAAACAACTTCATTTGAATTGTTTGTGTTTTTTGTTTTACTTTCAGAGCAGGACTGGAGAACGTCTGACGATGGGATGCTGAGACTTCTTCCTCTGAGAAAAAGCTACACTACATCAGTGATCACATCTTCTGTTCATCATTTGTACTGTAGGGTACAACTGAACAAACTGTTTAGATGAGGAAGAAGAACACGAACACAATAGAGACATGTACAGGGAAGAGCAAGAAAGCTGTGATAATGAATCATTATTTTACAACACAATATCAAATCTGTTTTCTGTATCATAGGTGACTGAATATAATTCTCTGGCACTCATTTGTGTGGCTTCAGCAGCTGTGAATGGATTAATGTGATGTTAATGTATTTTTGAAGACCCATTTTTATTTATCTTGAATCTCATTTGTCTTAATGCTACTTCATCAACTTTATGCTGTGTCCTCCAATAAAGTATTGTGTAATAAAATATGGTGAATATTGTGTATTGAAAGTGGTGTTTGGTACAGTAAATGTAATATTTTATTTGAGAAATTTTAATTTCTTATGAGTTTAGTTCATAATTTAAAAATAAACAGGACATAAACATTTTTGATCTGGTTAATGATATTTGGGACAACAATGTACTAAAAGTTGCACATACTTGCATGTTGTGAGAAGTATGCCAGTTTTCAGTGAAATAAAGGGAAGGTGTGTGAATAACAAGAGGCTGCAGTGGGTTATATTACTACAAACACTTCAATCATAATTGAAGATGATCCATGTTGATCATTCTAGTACATATACTGCATTTAGTTTAAAAGCATAGATATTACTGATGCCAGGCATATAAGCAATCAGAGGGGGTGAAAAGGAAATCTGGCACTGTTTCTTTGTTTGATTGAATGGTGCATTATCCTTGTGTAATAGTAAAGTGTAAATATATAAATAGATTTTTGTTTACTGCAACACTGGAAATTGGATAATGACAAGTTGTTGCAGGTTCATCCATTATATTTATTGGTGTATATTTATTTATTTCTTTAAAATATTTCCAGATGGTCTCACAATACCCATCAAAACCTAATACAAGCATGATGTTAGAACAGAAAAGGTTTTGTTAGAACAAACATTGTTGTCCATGATGAGGAGAATAGATGTGTGTAGATTGCACTGCCTTCCACCGTCAGGGGCCCAGAAACGACCCAGCAACGGCCCCCGGAAGAGCAAACAAATACACATTTCAAATGGCTGTAACTCAAAGTCTGGTTAGTGTATCAAAGAGAAAATCGGCAGGACAAATGCTTATGCTATGTTTACTAAATAATGTTGGGCACAATTTTCAGACACAATATGGAAAGCTGGCATAAAGGTTATTTTAAAAGTGCTCACAGTAAAATATAAAATTTCAGCCTGTCCCTATATGTCATAAAGGTTTGCACAATGAACATATTTAGATATCCAGTGGTCCATTAAATATATTATGTATTTAAAATGTATTGTTTCATTGCTGAACGTTTTAAACTACATTACCCACATATCTCTGTCATTCTATCAATGGAACAGGAAACGTGGTGCTGTAGTTCATTGAAATGTGCAAAAATGCTTAGGGTTAGGGTTGGGATCTCGATAAAGGAGTAATTTCTCACAACATAGAGACATTTTATAGTTAACTTAATGTATAACTAACGTAATAATAACAACAAAACATACTTTGTAACATGAAGCGCCGTTTTATATGGGTTAAAAGATAGTCCAATCACAGCAAGTTCTGCGATAAAGTCACAGCCAATAACAACCCAGCTGAACAGATGCGTCACACTTAGTTGCCCATTTATGGTAAATGATGACAAATCTCTTCTGGTTCCGGCTGCAGGGATAGATTTAATATTTGGCCTGTTAAATATGTATTCCTTCTAATTAAATAATAAAACTCATATTTAAAAACAAAAGACTCCCGTGTGTGCTTACCATCCAAAAACGAGTACACACGATCAATGACACAAATGAGCTTTTTTGATTATTAGACGATTATTAGATTTGAAAGAGAAACTTTTTTTTTCAAAGCAATGGCCTACAGCAGGAGTAGTTTTGCAGTATTTTAATTAAAGATAATTACATGTACTAAAGTGTTTCTAACATTTACAGTGTATGTATAGTATATCAAAGGTATAAACTTAATCACTTCTTTATGCCATACTCCACCATCTGAACTCTTGGAATTCAAAAAAATGTAACAAAAGCACAATGAATGCACACAATTTTGAATGCAAATTCCAATATTTAATGTCAAACTGTTTAAAGACAAATGTAGTGCCAAAACTGCTGCACAACTGTATAAATATCAGTTAATTATATACAAAAATAGCCAGATACCGAGGCAATCTTTTAGTTACACATACAGTAACGTTAAAAAAAATCGCAATGATGAAGTAATAATATTTTTTTTACAAACAAAGAGATGAAATTCAACTTTGTTATGTGAAAATATATTTGTTTCTTCCTCCCTTTAAAGAACAAATCGGCAGAAACTTAAACACAACATTTTACATTCTCAACTTTAGTTTTATATCCTTGTGATTATTGTTCACTTTTATTAAATTAAACTAAATGAAATTATAAATTATAAATGTCAGCAAGAAAATGCTTCTATAAAATACATTCACGGGTATATTACATTTACATTAACCAGGCAGTGATATAATGATACTATAGATGCAGTTATGGTGGAAATTTACTATAGTGACCACTGTAATAAAAGGTTTAATGAAGCTAAATGTAAGACATTAAGTCCATCTAAATGTAAAGGTAACAAACTCACAGAATAATGTCCAGTTGTAAAGTGTGTCATTTCTGTAATACTCTTTCAGCACCAAACAGAACTCCATAAATATTGCTTGTTTTCAAAAGGTTTTCCTGAACACCCTCACTATCTTCAATTGTCCCACCTGCTACACACTTGCAGAAATATACATTTGCTTATTGCATCATGAAGTCGCTGCATGACTAGAACTAATGGATGTCAATGAATATGTCCTTTACCAAAATTCCTGATGAGCACTGACGCTTGTTTGATAAAGGCATTAGGCAGACATCAAGTAGGCCTACACATCCTACGCATGCCCAAACAACACCACCCAAAGACAGTAATGAAGTGGACACCACCAGGAGGATCAGGAGACAGGGAAGACATGGAGACAGATGTTTCACGAACACCTGAAGAATGTCAGTGTCCCATGGGAAGATGTGGAGAACTTGGCCACAGATCGAATATGTTAGAGGACACTTGTTGCCCAATGTGCCCAGAACACAACTTCATGATGATGTTGTGAGTTTATCCATAACTGTGGGATATTTTTCTGTAAAGAGGTTGGATAATTAAATGTTAAATGCATTTATAAAATAAGTTTACTGATATGTGGGCATGATTAAAAGTATGTCATTAATAGCAAGCAATAATCATATGAATTTGTTTAAAAATAACACGATTTACATGCGAACGGGACAGTTATCAGCAGTGTAACTGATCTGATTAGATTACGACAAAATAATCGAGTATCTGATGTTGTGTGACAAGTCAAATTAGCTTTTCCACTCTTGCAAACAGAGGAAGGTCATGAGGTGTGGAGAGACATCATGTATCATTGGAACATCAACAGACAGGGTCCAATTTGTAATAATTTGAAATAATACAATGCAATTCATATAAACTTTCTGACAGTGTGTGGGGCATCTGACTACTTTCCAAAAAGGGGCGCAACTGATTTGCAAATATCGTGATAAATATGTACAGGAATTGAGGCAGTAGCCAATGACAGCTGGAAGAGTAAAAGCTGCAGGATTATGTACGAGTATACAAATATGTACGAGCATCGTATGAATTCGACAACTTGTTAAATCTTGTGAATTATTAAGACTTTGAGACTATGTTTGTACTGATTGGGCTATGGGTTTTATAAGAAAAGGTTTAAGAAACAACAAATGCTTGATAAAATGTTTGATTACGGGTTAAAACTAACACATACATACCATTGTGAATATTTGCCTTTGCAGCTTTCCGTCTCCTCTGTTTACTTCTCCTCAAACAATAATGAGCTGACTGAGTCCGAAAGGCCCTTTTGGTCTTTTCACCTGAAAAAAGAGAAAATAAAATATCATTATGTATAATATATAGGATTATTTATAGGAAAAAATACAGATTTACCTTACAATTTTGGGATTTTAAATGATTAGGCATTAAAAGCATGGTAAGTGTTGTGGTTACTATGCATTTACAACAAATATTACTTTAAAACTACCAATACTGAGGTAAAAGCATGGTAAGTTTTGTGGTTACTGTCCTTTTACTATACTATACCGATCACGGTATCACAGTAAAACTAAGGTTACTGTGGTAAAAGCATGGTAAGTGTTGTGGTTACTATGCATTTACAACAAATATTACTTTAAAACTACCAATACTGAGGTAAAAGCATGGTAAGTTTTGTGGTTACTGTCCTTTTACTATACTATACCGATCACGGTATCACAGTAAAACTAAGGTTACTGTGGTAAAAGCATGGTAAGTGTTGTGGTTACTGTGCATTTACAACAAATGACACATTAAAACAGCAAATACTGTGGTAAAAGCATGGTAAGTGTTGTGGTTACTGTGCATTTACAACAAATGACACATTAAAACTGCAAATACTGTGGTAAAAGCATGGTAAGTGTTGTGGTTACTGTACATTTACAACAAATGACACATTAAAACTGCAAATACTGTGGTAAAAGCATGGTAAGTTTTGTGGTTACTGTCCTTTTACTATAAGTTACCTATAACAGTAAAACTAAGGTTACTGTGGTAAGAGCATGGTAAGTGTTGTTTTTACTGTGCTTTTACTAAACATACCACTTTGGAACTAATTGTACTACTTTGAACCTGATATGAATATATATCATATATGATTAACTGATTGAAGGTCTAGGCCTATATAGCACGTCACGTGACAGTCAGTCGGTGTATAATCACGTTAGTTTAGTAATGTGTTTTGAATTAGAAACCAATGAAACGCAAAGCCTCCGTGGAGATGACAGATACAATGCAGTGAATGAACATGAGAGAGCTAATCTGATTAATATCGACACACAGAAAAATACATTATAACAAACATTATTTGGACAGTGTATTTACGACTACTTACCAACATCTGGCACACGTGACCTGATGCCAAATATCGCGATGTGTTCGGAATGAGACTTCTTCAGCGCTATTTCCCACTGATAAAATTCGCGTCTGTTTGTTATTGACGCCACAGGTTTCCCATTGAAAGCAATGGAGTTCCTAATGCGTCATAGAGTGACGCCAAGGGGCGCCTTTGGCGTCTGCCACGTGACGCCTCGGGCGCTTGACCATGCTTCAGTTGTTGACGCTTTGGGAGTGAGAATGGGTTGTTTTTTTAATGAATTTATTTATTTGTATTATTATTAATATTATTGTAATTATTATTATTATTTAATACTTTTACCATTCCAAATACAATCACAAAAAAATAAAAAACGTGTGTAGTCAGTACACGCCAAAAAGACTAAAGCAGAGAGCAGAATAAATAAAGCAGACAGATATATAAATACTATAACTAGCATAAATTATTCACGTTGAATTATTGAAAATTCTACAAAAAAAAAAAAAAAAATCCCCGGAAATGGATTGTTTAGAATTAAACTGTAAAAACAATCCCCCGACTTTTAATGAGCAAGCGTGTAATATTAGATGCAGTAACAACATTAGCCCCCATTAGAGATGAGTTATGTTTCTGTAAAAAAAAATAAATAAAACGTATAGGCCTACATGCCACTTCGGCACCCGCACGAGATGAAATCGTGAATCTTCGTACGATTGAAGGGGCGGGACGATGACGTTGCCTATAATACATTTCTACGTGCAGTGCATACACACTTTCCATCAATAGAAGTTTAACGGGAGGATTTTGCGTACCATATGAACGCAAAATGTGACTTTGGCGTGTAAATACTACGCCAAATGAAAATGAAAACTCGTGGTATAGATACGCAATAGTAAGAGACTGGGTTGGAATAAAGCCGCAGAATGGGAACAGCTGTGTTGAGATGGCAGTAGGATGTGGGCTTCAGCGCCTGTAAATACATGCTTGTAGTTTGAATAAAGATTTGTTTCATGTGCATGCATTTGTTTATTGTGTGATGTTTACTTTTATTTGTTCTTTTACTCATTTATTCATGTTTCTTATTGTTGTCAGTATATAAAATATAATTATTTAATGTATGCATTAATTCATTGCTTGACTGACAATTGAGATGTTCACGTGTATTCATGCATAACTCATATGACAAAACAAATTACATTTAGCTTGTTTTATTAAATTATATCATTTTTAGTATATATAAAAAAGTAATATAATTAAGTATTGGTCAGCATTTAATATTATTTTGTTTAAGTTTTGGGGTGGGCTAACAATGCAATTCATTCTGAGGTAATATTAATTTTTAAGGAGCGATACTTACATTTTTCGAGTATAAAGTCAACAGTTTTCTCCAAAGGAGATCTTCGAGCAGCGGCCCGTCTCCTTGTGCAGACATTACAAACGCAGAGGAAAACTGTTCTAGGTTGTGCTGTCGAGTTACTGATGTTATGAAGTGTTAGTGCACCTGTCGCTCATATCATTTAAACTTATAAACTTATTACATAAAGATCATGGAAAGATACTATTTGTATCTAACAATGAACAATCATAATGACAAAACAGAAAACATAAAGATCATTGGTTTGTGTAGGCTACATCATAATATGATATTTATACACAGGAAAAAAGAACAATAACAAGGCTAAATATTTTTAAATAGTTCTTCATAATACATTAAAAAATAGTCTTGTTGTTATAAGTCTGAGGGATGAAATGAGAGGTAAATTCATCAAGAAAAGAGGAAAACTTAAAGGAGAAACTTTTTGGGTATAAAATAAAGAAATTAACAACATATTCAAGAGATGACGATTTTGGGGTTTCTTAAAAAAATCGTTATAAGGAACTGTGGGTCACATTAGTAGGGTTTAAAATATAACAACTTAAATCAACCCTAAATGTATTCACAAAATAAATTGGCAGCTGTTTCTTCAACAATACCACAAAATGAGCAAGTTTCATCAATATCAAGATATTTACAGATAGATTAATTAAACGTGTCGTTCATCTTTTAAGTTGTTGCGCTTGTGATAACGCGTCGTAGGTCACATGATAACGTCAACATGGCGGATGATGTCCGGATCGCATTCATACTCAACGAGATTTGGCTATAAAGTACCTACTTTTTTTAGCGCTCGTTAAGTAAGTACTCATTGAAATTAAGTACCTACTCATTGAGTATGCGATTTGGAACGCAGCCCGTGACATTAGGAGTGTAGGCTAAAACTTCTCCAGTATGTGCACTTCAGGTTGAGGGAGGTGAAATGCCACTGTGGTTTCGACGGAAACAATTGTCAGCAAATTATTGGATACATCTTAGAGGGCACGAGGATAGTCATTCAACAAAAAAGGTGTTACAGAAGTGCTAGGAAAAGGAGAGATGAAAGAAAGAAAGTTTTGGCTGGACGGGTGATTTAATTGCAAAAGGAATGGAAGTGTAGCTATATAAAAGATTTGCTAATACGTGTTATGGCCTATTAAAGCAGTATGGACTTTGGAAATTCCGAACGTTGATCTAGAGCTTTCATCAATTAAAGGATGTAACAGAAATATAAATATAACCAATGAATATTGTAAATATAAGAACAAGAAGTATAAAGACAGTATTCAGATTTTTACAGATGGGTCAAAGGACCTACAATCAGATGCAACAGGGTCTGCGGTATACATCCCTAAATATGAGATAGGCATTAGTAAAAGAACGTCTGACAACCTAAATGTTTATGCTGTTGAATTATGTGCTATAGGTATTGCATTAGAATGGATTGAGCAAACCAGGGATAGCAACATTTTAGTATGTAGTGACTCTGTATCAGCTCTTATGAGTATGAAGACTGGAAAAGCTAGTAGTCATCAAGAAATATTATATGAAATCTTGTTTATAAATTCAAGGGTATGTAGACAAGGGAAAAATATTATATGTATGTGGATACCAGCACATGTGGGCATACAGGGAAATGAGAAAGTTGATAGATTGGCAAAAAAGGCAACACAAAAAGAGCATGTTGACATTGAAATTAAATTGTCAAATCAGAAGGTAAGAGTCTAGTGTGTAAAAAGGTAATGGAAATATGGCAATACCAATGGGATCATGAAAGCAAAGGAAGACATCTATACATGATTCAAAATAAAGTAGGTATTATAAGAGAGATGTCAAATAGAAGGAAAGAGCAAGTTGTATTAACAAGACTTCGGATTGGGCATAGTAAGTTAAATGGAACTCTTTGTATTTTAGGAAACCATCCCACAGGTCAATGTGATGAATGTCAAGAAGAGGAAACAGTCAGTCACATTTTTATGTTATGCAGGAAATTTACACAAGAACGGCAAGAGTTGAAACATCATTTACAATAAATTGGTATAGGACAATATAATGTTAAAAAAATATTAGAATATGGGAAGAGTGAACAAGGAAAGAAATATGTATTGTATTTTCTAAAGAGGACTGGACTGGAAAGACGAATATAAGTATGAAGTGACAAGTATCCGCCGTGCCATCTGCACATGCCAACTAAAGCTCTATCATGTAAAAAGGAAGCCATGTATGAACATGGTCCAGAAGCGCCGTTGTGTCCTGTGGGCCAAGGCTCATTTAAAATGGACTATTTCAAAGTGGAAAAGTGTTCTATGGTCAGACGAGTCCCAATTTGACATTCTTGTTGGAAATCACAGACACCGTGTCCTCCGGGCGAAAGAGGAGGGAGACCTTCCAGTGTGTTATCAGCGTTCAGTTCAAAAGCCAGCATATCTGATGATATTGGATTTGTAAAGTTTTTTTGTTTTTTTTTAGCTTGAAAATAGACTTTAATGGATGGACAAAAGCATAAGAATATTGAAAAAATCTTCATTTATGATCAGAAGATGAACAATAATCTTATAGGTTTGGAATGACATGCGTGCGAGTAAATGATTTTAGGCTCAACTATCACAAGAATCAAACATAAAAATACTTCAATGCGTCTAATGATTTTTTAATTTAATTTAATGAAATTTAATTTATTTATTAAACAATGTACTGCATGGTAAATTCATTTGAGGTTTTTAGGAGATTAATCAAACTCAAAATAAATGTCTTACGTTTTTTACAACACATTCATGTAATTTATTTATTATTATTTTAATTTTTTGCAATTGTTGCTGTGGTGGATCTTACCAATCCAAGATTTCAACCGTAGACTTTGAATCTGAGGTTGTTTCAAGAGTTTTTAAATGAAGGGATCGAACTGGGATTTGGGACTTAGAAAAAGACTGAAGTTTGATCATCTCATGGCGACAGGAGCATAAACCACATGACCCTCCTCTTCAACTTTCTATAAAAAATATCACACAAGATATAATATTTTACATGTTAAAAATGTGGCTTGCTGAAAATTGATTGAGATTTAATGTGAAAAATATTAACAGTGATGCAATGTTATTTGATAAAATATTTATCTTCTTCTTACTGCTAAGCTAACTTTAAGCAGATTGTGATTGTGTGTGCTCTTATGACACTGATATGAACCCTTTAGAGGTAAATAAGGTACAGATCCCTGTGAGAGTACTGTCCCAGTGACAAGATGTTGTACCCCGAAAGGGTCATTTTGTTGCATATTTGTTTTCTGAGAGTGTACCATGAACTGCATAGGCCTAACACTATGCATAATGTTAATATAATGTAAGCTGAAAAATTGGAAATTTTATTAAAGCATTAATAACAACAACAGCTGTGTGATCCTCTGACTACTAAATATGTAATAGCCTAAAGTAATCCCACATTGGACAAAAAATATGATCTGATGAATGATTTTGCTGAAACAACATTTAATCTGTGATGGAAAAAAAGATGGACAGTGTAAATGCTGGTGTTATAAAGCAGGTTTGATGGTCATTGAATAATTTAAAAAGCACATTTTCTCATGGACAGTCGTGAAAATGAGCAGAAATATGTGCGTCATTGTGATATTAAATTTCTTGAAGGCATTAGTTTCCTGTTAGATGGTTTAATTTATTGAGTTTCTGCTAAAATAAACACTGTTCACTGCTCAAAACAAACACTTTGTTCACATAATACACTTAAATACTCAACTGAAGGTAACAATAATATTGTGTCAGGACTACTTGAATCATCACAGATTTTTCCCCCCGCGCAGCACTTTTCTAGTAACCTTGCTTCATATCTTACCGGTTTGTGTCGATTTCCTCTGTAGAACGTTGTCTCTGCATGCGTTATTTCTTCATCACGAGTCTGAACTGTTTAAAGAACAATAAAACAACAAAACTCAATCTCAAATCAATTGTTTTTTTCACAGCATATTCTAATTAGGCTCAAATGTAAGCATTTTGCAATGCAATTATTAAATTACATGCAAATAATTAAAATTAATTAATAATGACAATACAATTAATTAATTAATTAATAATTAATTAATAAAAACTTGATAAGTTCTTACATTTCCTGCAGATCCAGAAGATCCCAACGACTATAGCAGCAATCATCAGAGATCCAGCAGAGATCAACACTATCAGAGACACTGAGACTGGGGGAACTGAAAGAGAGGAAAAGAGAGACAGTCATTGATGTGAGTGAATGCATCAGTCTGATCTACAACAGAAGACAGAGATCAGGTCAGTAAATACACACATATATCATCAGTGCTGTGGTACCTGCACATGTGTGACAGAGTGTGTTGATGTCCAGATGTGTGGTCTGGTTGCTGATGGGATTGTTCAGCACACAGCTGTAGGTGTTTTTATCCTGATATTCCACCTCCAGAGGTAGAGAGAGACTGATGCTGAGATCACACACACTGATGCTGGACAATACACTCATTCCTGCGTACCAGGAGAGAGTCGCATCACACACATTCAACACTGATGAACAGACCAATGAACAATTTGATGATGATGATGATGAAAAACATTGTGAAGAGTTACTGATGATGACAGGAACAGGCAGACGAGCTGGAAAACATGAGAGAATAAACAAAAATATGTTGGTTAACTTATAGGTTCAGTGTGTTGAGGGTTGTAAGCCATAATCAATAAAATTATAACAAAAAAAGTTTTGTAATATCTCACTTTGCATGTCATAAGTCTATTGTATTAGTTTCACCTTTTAAGGTGAATTACTGAAATAAATTAACTTTTGCTCAATATTCTAATTTTTTTAGTTTCACTAATGTTTATGTTTTTTGAGTATGCCAAATGCAGTTTCTCATCATGTTTCTGTAGATTAACATTCAAAGCTGTTCATAGCAGGACAGAAAAAGAAAAAAAAAAGATATCAAACATACACGCACTGAATGCCCAGTCTCACATAAACCACCAAAAAAAAAAAAACTGAGAAAGAAAGAAATAATCCGCAGCAGGTTTCAGTTTGACTCAAGCTGTAAACTATGAGATCATACACGGTTTTAACGCTGTACTTTTCCCCATATTGAAAACTGATTAAATATATAAAACAATTTTAAATCACAATTTTAAATTAGAGTTACTCTCTATTTAACCATGAAATGTTTGACAAATGTATATAACGTGTGTGTGTGTGTGTGTGTGTGTGTGTGTGTGTGTGTGTGTGTGTGTGTGTGTGTGTGTGTGTGTGTGTGTGTGTGTGTGTTTGTGTGTGTGTGTGTCAGACTCTGTCGGGGGAGGATTCACAAGCTTGTGTTTGTTAAGATCTTTTGTGCTTTCATTGATAGTCTTATTAAATCAGGCGTTTCACTGAACTGCAAACGTTTCATGTGTTTGTTTTGTTCTGCCGTCTGATCGGTAAGTTATAAACATATTTGTGTTTTTTTTTTATTTTATTTACATCTCAGAGTAATAAACTCCTGCGGCGGTTCAAATACGATTGTTTTCATCCACCGTGATCAAATCTCTCTTGTTGTTTTGGGTATTTTAATTTCAATTATCACAAATGCAAATCATTCCCAGCAATTCAAAAAACTATTTTTTGAATACACCCATAGGCCTATTATTAAACTTTCAAGCTGTAATTAATTCATCATATAATTACTAGATTGCCAACCCCACTAGATTACTGTAACTCACTTCTTTATGGCATTTCAACTAAAAATATAAAACAATTACAATATGTTCAAAACTCTGCAGCCCGCTTGATCACTCGCACAAGAAAGAATAAACACATTACTTCAATTGCCACCATCAGTGGCTTCCGGTTTCCTTGCATATAAACTTTAAGATACTAATCCTCACTTATAAAGCTCTCCATAACCTTGATCCTATTCAGCCTTATGTTCCTGTTAGTTTCTTACACTCTTGAAATACAGTCAGTGTCAGTGATGGAGGGAGATTTACAGACTGAGAGCTAAGAGTAATATTCAGAAGAAAAAGAAAAAAAACATGTTTTTTTCTCCGAATATTACTCTTCAGCTCTTAGTCTGTAAATTGTACCTTGTTATTCATGTTATTTGTTTGAATCTCTCCTTGTTTGTATCTCTTGGTTTGTGTATTGTGCTTTGATGTTGATATAAATTTTGTTATTATAATAAATTATAAATAAAATAAATGATTATTATAAAATAATTAAAAAATCAATATGCAAATAGTTTAAAGGTCAAGGTACTGTTTATAAAATAATAATAGGACAGAACAAATGCTCTTTACTCACCATAGACAGAAACATTGAATATTTTTTATTTCAGGTTCACTCCACCTATCAGTAGTTGATAAACTCCAGTATGTTCAGTTCTGATGTTTGTGATGGTCAGAGATCCAGTTTGATCGTCCAGCTTCAGTCTGTCTCTGAATCTCCCATCAGGAACATCAGATGTGGGGAAGATTTGGTTCTCAATGCTGATTTTATCTATAAGAGACTTTTTATCTCTAAATTTCCACTGTATGACATCGTCTTTATGTATTTCAGTAACATCAGTGTGTAAAGTGACTGAATCTCCCTCCATCACTGACACTGACTGTCCATTTATCTGACCACCAAACACACCTGAAGAACATGAACATGTTTTAAACAGATTAAGACTCTCGTTGGTTTACAAAGCCTGAAATCAACTGTAGTTTTTGTCATTTACATATGAACTGAAATACATTCACAACAGCAATGGAGACCCTACACAAAATGAAATGTGAGATATATAAACAGACAGATGTTGTTATAGATGAATCAATAATTTGGTCTCTGTTTTAAAATTATCTGCAGTTGAGCAAAATCATTGCTTAAAATTACATAATGTACTGGAAACAAATACATAATAACTTCAGCATGAAGCTACAAGTTTAATTATGCTGGATATTTTCAATAATTATTTTAAAATTATAAGACGGTTAGATCAGTAGATAAAACAGGCTCACTGATTCTCTGATGCTCTCAGGGTTCATGAGCTTTTTGACAAATTCATTTCCATGATATTTGTCTGTTTATGAAAACTGCAGAAGTATTAAAAAATTAATTATGTAACCTGATCTCAAGATCTCGCCATAATTATTAATCTGGTACAGGTGTCATCAGATGAAAATAATCTAATCTAAATATATATAATCTAAACAGTAGCAGCTTTATTGCTACGAAATGGAAAGAAATTAAACCATTAAAATGTTTTATAACTTACCAATTAAACTCCAGCAGCACAAACAGAACAAAACAAGCGTGTGAAACATTTTCTTTAACAAAACTGTTCGCCAAAACACTCAGTCTATGTGAATCCTGTAAAAAGAGTTAATACAGAGTTAAAAACCAACTAGCATCTCACAGTACCAACAGCACTGACGTGCATCTTCCAAGTCAAACTGAAAGTAGCTGTGGTCGGTTTTCAGAGATGTGGTTTGATCTGTCGGGTGGACAAACAGCTTGTAGGTGAGAATGTGTATTCAGAGCAGGTGTGTTTAGCTTGAAGGTGAAAAGTTTTTTCCTGACCTGCAAACCAGTGTTAATTTCGTTGACGAAAATAATGACGAAAATTCGTCAACGACATTTTTTCACAGACGAAAACGAGACGATAACTAAATAAAACCTAGTTTTGAATGACAAAAACTATGACGAAAATCTATTGACATTTTCGTCAACGAATAAAAACTAGACGAAAATGTTAGATAGTGACGATCTGGGAAGCGATCCAGTCAGAACTGATGTCCTGCGTGTGTGATAGATGCGCACATTTGTACTGTAACGTGCTGATCTACGCAGCGGTCTCAAAACTTTAAAAAAGGTAAACATCTGGGAGAATGAGTAGAGCAGACATAATGACATATAGATCTGAATAAGAGCTAAAAAAAAAAAAAAAAAAAAAAAAAGAGCTCTATTCCGTACGGCACACACCCGACCTGAAGCGTGCAGCCATGCACAATAGACACCTATACAGCGCGCGAGGACTGAATTGAGCTCTCTTTCGTGTCTGAATGGACAAATACACACAGCATTATGTCTAAATGTCCGTTTTGGAGAGTATTCATGTAATCTATGTTGGTTATGTCTTAAAATGTTGTGAGTGTATCGGATGTGTATCAGTGCAATTGTATCCGCATGTCATTGGACATGATCTGATGTCTTAAAGTGACAGTGGCAATAAACCTAATGCGGTCTGTGTCCTTAATATTCAAGCAACAAAAGAAAAGCATTCACTGTTTGTTAATAGCTTTAATAAGGATTAATTATATTTAATTCATACAAATAAATATGTCTGCTTGAAAGAATAAATAATGATGTATGCAAGTAGTTATAAAGAATGCATATATCATTCATTGAAAAGAAGACTGTGTTTTACTTTAGGAAAATTGGTTTTATTTAATTTTAAGATATTTTTTAAGTCACAATAGTTAAATCTGTATCTGTATTGCATGTTCAAACCTAAAAATCATTCATATTAATAGGTTAATAAATGTTTTCTCCGGGAGTATATGGGTTTGGACATTTTAGAGGAATTCTTAATTAATGCATTACAATTTAACTTAACCCATAATATTTTAGTCGACTAAATCTACTGTCGATTTAGTCTACTAAAATCTTATAGTATTTCGTCGACTAAAACTAGACTAAAACTAAAATAATTTAGATGACTAAAATATGACTAAAACTAAATGGCATTTTAGTCAAAAGACTAAGACTAAAACTAAATCAAAATTTGCTGTCAAAATTAACACTGCTGCAAACAGCTTTTTGAGTCTCTTAAAAAAAAAAAAAAAAAAAAAAAAAAAAAACATGACAAGAAACTGTTTCTGACACAGAGGGAGAGAAACGATAACTCTCATCTGTTGTAAGTGAGGGACTGTGTGAAGTTTCCACCCACTGAGCAAAAAAAAAAAAAAAACTTTAACCCTTTGATTTACGATTTTTATGCTATAGAAATCATCTAATGGCTTTATAGGTTCCCAGTGCAAATGTATAGAGAAGAGGGTTATAAACGAATCAGGATGTTGGTTGTATGATGCTCATTAAATTGATCAAGATCATCTATGAGACACTGTATGTCACGGGTGTGGTGCGGGCTGAAGAACAGGAAGGAGCCCAGAGTTCAAATTTACACCTATACTAATTTCAAATAACACAAACAGGCACAGGCAGGCAAACGGTATACGATGCAACGTAAACACAAACACAAACGTAACGTAACACATCCACAACGTGTCATAAACATAGAACCGACAAGGATTAACTGAACAGAAGGAAACTAAATACAGACACAAATTAACAATAACAAGGTGAGCACAGGTGACAAGGACGATGAACAGGTGTGTATGAGGGAGTGAGTGCAGGTATGAAGACAAGAGGGATTCTGGGAAGTGTAGTGCAGACGAAGACTGTGAGACTGTAGATAACAAATAATATAACTGATGAGATCATCTCATTTTCACACTGAGTCCAAGTTCGAGACGTAAAGTTTCTCGGAGGAATGTAAAGAATTTAAAAAAAAAATGTTCCATCCCAAATTTTTTCCACCACCATGTCCCTTTAGGGGCTCCATAAGATACCAAAGACGTGAGACGCCAAGAACGCGTTGCTTAAAAGGCTTAATGTTTTGCACTTAGGTGTTAATTGTGTTGCTTGATCACTCCTAAGTTGTTGTATCGTCTTTATAGTTAACAGACATAATTTCTGTTTTTGAGGTGCTGCCATCTGTCTGATGTTTCCTGTTGATGCTGCTTAAGCTGATGTTTCTCAGAAACCCACTAGATGGAGCTATTTATCAGTTAAACCAGTATCATACAACTGAAAAGTGGTACTCACTGCAGAGTCAAATGACGACCAGCTCCTCCTCTCTGGTTAGGGTGTGGTTAGATATTCTAGCTCCACCCATTAGCCCCAAATTAAATTTACTCCAAGCCTCCTCCTCGCTGGAGCTCTAGTGAGCAGCTTATCGAATATCATAGTAATTTTTGCCGGGGTTGATACATATGCTGTGGCTGGATGTAACCGATCGGGAGAGTTACCGCGTGCAGGCGAGGAGGAGCTGAAAACAGAGACGTGAAGTTGGACACTTTCTGCTTCCCGTAGTGACCGCTCACGTGGTGTTTGCATAAATTTGTACAGCCGCATAATCTAGGACACCTGGTGTCCGTTTCCCAAAAGCATCGTTAGCCAACTATGGTCGCAAGATACAACATTATCAGTATAGTTCAAAGAGTCTGTGTTTCCCGAAACCATAGTTCAAACGAACATTCGCAAACAGCTTTGCAAAGTTGTGTGGTTGGGAAGACAGCTCTCGACCTGTGGTTAGAAGCATAGGCCACGTTTACACATAGCTGGGTATTTAGAGAAACGAATATTTCATGCATTCAACGATGCATTGTACTATGGTATTTAAGCAGTGAGTTACGTCGTTGTACGAGAAACTTATCCCTGGTCGGGAGGGCTCATTTCGCTCATTGACGGAGGCATCGGACAGGTGATCCCTATCGACCGATGGACGGGGAGCAGCATGATTAAAAAAAATTATAGGCCGAGAGGGCCCATGTAGTTTCCGAAGTTAGCAGCTCACTAGCAGGGAGCCCTTCCAGCTGACGACAGGATGAAAAGGCAAGATTGCTCTGCCAGGAGGCTTTGCGGAAGTTCAATACTCACGGCTCATGGGTAAGCCTCGTCGACAGTCGAGAGAGAAAGTAAAGCATGAAATGAAATGCATGCAATGAAATGAAAGCATTTCTTCCAGGATCTGTGCTATGATATTGTGAGCCACTGGGGGTGGCTCTGAGGCGACAGCATTTGATGGGACGGGCATCGGTGTTGATGTGAAGAGAGAATAATGTGATTTAGCTTGGAGGAGAGAGCTGAAAGAGGTAGGAAACCGGGGCTGTGATTATCGGTGGAGGCAGCCTCACTCTTGACCCGATCCTCGAAGCGAGCCGGATCTTGTGTTGGAAAAAAAAATGGTGATGTCGAGCTAGGCGAATTCTTGGCCCTGCGGGCTTTGTTCTGCCTTTTGACCGTCCTGGAGGCTGAAGTGGACTTGGGAGAGAGGTTGGCTGATTGCAATGTAACAGAGATCATACAGTTTCACTTTATTAATCAACAGCTAGAACATGCCAGAATTGATCAGCGCTTGCCTCAATGCTACTACTACCCACTTCCCGAAATGTGGAATCGTTGGGATGGCCGAACGATAGGAGGACACCAGGGAGGAAGTTGGATGTCTCCCCGGTGGTGGCGAGGGTTGGCCTCGGTGACATAGTAGCAAAACGGGTTAAAAATATGCTGATTAACGATCAACACACAGAGTAAGTCTGCTGTATATATATAGGCTATACCTATTATCTGTTAATTGGGTTGATTAACTCAATGTGCTCCCCCTGTGTTAATAAGGTTAATTATCTGAACGTGCTCCTCCTGAACTTTGTTAATAAAACATCATTAAGTGAACTTCACATGGTAAAAGACCTATATGCATTATACCTTCACCTTCGGATTCCATCGTTGGGCCATTGGGTGGTCTTTACAAAACCCTTTCCATCCAATGAGTTGAAGAGAACAGAATCGTCGATTAACTAGTGCCAAATATCACTAAGAAAAATGGAGGTTCCTGCAGTAGGAGAAGCCACTGTAAATAATAATTTAAAATATTTAATAAATTACTTGTGCCTCAGAGCACGCAGACTGAATACAATAAACGCGGCTATGTTATCTTGCTTTCGGAGGCGGATGTCAGTGCTGTTTGGGAACACAGTTGTGTAAGGCAGTTCTGGGAGGTCATTATACTGAAACACTCCAATGACAGCATAAAAAATATGTGGATTGAAACATAGCTAATTATAACACAATAGGAGGACACACAAAACGAACCTGCAACACTTGAGACGTCTGACACAAATAGGCATTTTTTAATTTTTTAATTAAAAAATGAGTCCTCTTTTACTCACCCTGGTGTAGTTCTAATGCTGTTTACCCATCTTTCTTTACTAGACCACGAAAGGAAAAAAAAAAAAATCCCCGCTCATGCTCCTCAAGATAATGGTAGTGGATAGCAACCAGTTGTGAGAAATCAAGATTTAAAAAAATGCGACATGGATTTTAAGGACCTTAGTCTGGCCTAATGGCCTTTTAAGTCTCCTAATGGCTTAGAGAAAAAAAGACAACGCAAAGATTACAATCTTCTTTAATCATTATGCTAGCACCGGCTGGTAGATGTTGTAACTACACACTCTGACTGAAATAGGCATCATTGTTCATTGACATTCTGGCTTCAGAATTATGATTTCTCAAAATCAAACTTAAACATTTTCCTGGGTACACATAATTTTAAGATTTTATCTCATACCACTTTTCCACCAAAAAAGAACTGGTTCGGAACTGGTGCTGTTTCAAAGTTGGTTCAACTTGCGAACCTTCTCAGAACCTGTTTGTTTTTCCACTGACTAGAGAGCCCAGCAAACGACGTTGTTACGTCACTGTGTACGTCGCCATACATCTTAGCTCCGTCGTGTTGTTGGTCACAATAACCCCGCCCCCAGCCC
Source organism: Gila orcuttii (assembly GCA_026230005.1). Lineage (NCBI taxonomy): Eukaryota > Metazoa > Chordata > Actinopteri > Cypriniformes > Leuciscidae > Gila > Gila orcuttii. The sequence continues at coordinate 15,871,773 of JAPDVR010000020.1, forward strand.
CCGACATAAGCATGACGTGGTAAAAGAATGGTTCTAGTCCAGCAAAGAGTTGGTGCCACTTTGGAACCAATTTTCCTGGCCGAGAACCGGTTCTTTGGCTGTCGAAACGCAAAGAACTCGTTTGCGAGTAGGCACCTTGAAAAGGGGTATTCTGATGTATTGTTTGGCGTTGTGTTTATCACATTCATCAATGATATTTGATGAGTAAGAATCCAGTTTGAGCTGTGACTATTTGTGTTTTATACATCAGTTTTGATTAATTGATTCAGTACTTTATTATAGTATTACGTAGCGCTGTTTTTAAAATGCTCGTTGGAAAAGGGGTAAGCAACATAAAAGGACACGCAAGGCACATTCGTTTCTCTAAATACCCGGCTGTGTGTAAATGTGGCCTAATCAGAGCACAGAAACAGATACACACAAAATACAAATACAACACTAATAAAGCTTAGGCCGTAACAATAGTGTAAAGCAGTTTTGTCTTGAGAGGATGTCAGACTGTGAGGTTAACAGCAGGATAGGAAGAAGCTTTTCACCTGCAAATGACACATGTTTGTCCATCCAACAGATCACACCATGTTTCTGAATATATGCGACCGCAGCAGTTTCAGTTTGACTCAGATGAGCTGCAAGAATCACACCCCCGTAACCTGGCACTGCAAGGCAGACAGCTTGACCTTTTCAGTTGTTTTTCTGCATACACAATAACTGATATATTCAATTGAATTCAGTAAGATCTATTTTACCATAATTCAAGAGATTGACTTATATTCCACATTTCTATTATTAGTTGTAATTAATATAGTTAGACATCCATACCTTTCAAACATAATCAATGTTAAATGATAAAGATGAAGATTGTTTTCCACTTTTAGGAACAGTTAAAGTCTATGAGAAGTCTACAGGTCAGAAGACCATGAAAGCACACATCCAGAGCACATGCATGTAGGGGGGTCTCCGTTGTGGGAGGATTCACACCTGACTGAGTGTTTTCAACAGATTGTCTTGTTAGACCAGACACTGAATGGGTGAAGGAAATGTCGCACATGCTTGTTTTGTTCTGTTTGTGCTGGTGGCGTCTGATTGGTAAGTAATAAATGCTTTTTATGGTTTAATCTGTTTCAGAGCAAAGTAAAAAAAACTAATACTACTGATCAGATTAGACTTTTAGTTGCTGTTATTTTGGATAAAATCAGAGATCTGGGAATTTTTACTTTGTAATTTTCATGCCTGGAAAAGTCATGGAAACTAATTAACCCTTGTGCATCCTCGGCCATTTTTGTCTTTTTAATTTTTTTTATTTTTTATTTTTTTTTATTGTGTTAATGCTAATTGTGTTAATGCTAACATAATTTTGGCACAGGTGTGTATTTTTATTGTAATTTTACTATTTCACCCCCATTTCCTTTAAAAAATCTGTTTTGCACTATAGGTACAAAAAATACTTCCTCTCAGGGCCTTTTGGACAAAAATGTCCCCATTGAAACCCATTAAAATTGCCATTTTTAATCCCAGGGCCATTTAACTATAAAATGGTGCAATCTTTGTTAAGAGGCTTTCATTCTGTTGGCAAGGCTTCAAAATAAAAAAAAAATTGCACAAGGGTTAAATTGCTAAGTCATGGAGAATAACTGAAATGTCTATAATGAGAAAAAAAAACAAGAAAAAAAAAAAAACACTCAAAGTGAATCCTCCATTGAGCAACTTTTATTTTTGTTTTAATTTTTAAATATATTAATTTCAAGGACCCCAGACAAAAGGAAATCCTACCCAGCTCTCTTAAAAATTAACATGAACAACCGCAAATGTAATTCGGTAGTCAAAGGGCAGTTCATATTTAGTTTCAAATGGCAAATTTCAAGCTTTGCAAACCGCCAGGAGCCTTAATCTGATGTGTAAACTTTCTGTTTGTTTTTGTGTTTTTTTTGTTTTGACAGATGACGTGCAGTTATTATCAGTGATGGAGGGAGATTCCGTCCTTTTACGCACTGATGTTACAGAAATACAAGATGACGACAACATACTGTGGAAATATGGAGCTGAAAACTCTCTGATAGCTAAAATCAACAGAGAGAATCGAATCTTCTCCACATATGATGATGTTCCTGATGGGAGATTCAGAGACAGACTGAAGCTGGACGATCAAACTGGATCTCTGACCATCACAAACACCACAACTGAACATACTGGAGTTTATCAACTACAGATAATTGGAGCAAAATGGTCATCAAAAACATTCAATGTTTCTGTCTATGGTGAGTAGTCATAATTTGTCAAAATATTCATATATTCTTGTATTATTAATAATTGATTGATTAATTAATAAAATAAATAAATTTATAAATTAATTGCAAGTTAAGGTTAATCAACAGCATTTGTGGAATAAGGTTGATTACAAAAAAACTGTCATTTGTTTACTTTAAACATAATGTATTAAAAAAGACATTGAGGGTACAGTGAGGCACTTATAATGAAAGTCAATGGGGTCCATTTTCAAGAAATTAATTATTCTGTTGAAACATGTTATTTGAGCTGTTCAGCTGTTTAAATCATATATGTTTTACAGCCATTTTATGGTTTTGGTGTTTGTCAAATCTACAAACGTAAGTATAACTTTACACAGAAAAGGTTAGTAAGTGTTTTGTGTGTGTGTGTGTGTGTGTGTGTGTGTGTTTCTAAAGTAAAGTTAGCTCATATTGTCTTATGTCTTGTGGCTGTACTGGTGAAACAGTAAAGTTTACAGATCGGCTCCATTCACTGCCATTGTGAGTCTCACTGTATAACCCACATTTTTGCTTTTTTTTTTGTAATAAAGTTGTATAAATGTATACATTTTTGCGGTAATCAGAATTTTGCCACAATTGACCTATCAGTAAGCCCTGTTAACTCAGACAAACAAACAAACAGAGTTGCTAACATCCCAAAGACAGCTCTAGGTGTAAAAACCTTGATCCAAGATGTTTTTGATACATTTTTGGACACAGAAGGAACACCTCTCGTCGAGGAGCATTCAAGTGGGACTTAAATATGCCATGAAGGGATATATAAAATATTTTGAAATAAATATGGAGGGTAACAATATTAATTTGGAAGCGAGGGTTTACAGATCACAATGCAAGCGGAAGATTCCTCATGTTACGGTCGTCACAATCACAGATGACATCCGGGATCATCGCTGTTCATGTACCGCAGGATTAGATTCAGTTAGATTCATTAATCCAACATCGTTGGATTAATGCACCAGGCAGATATTTTGCTCTGTCTTGTTTGGGTTTAGGAAATTGAATAAAATTAAATAAATTCCATTGCCCATCCTCTCAGGATACCTGGGATCAATGTTACAAGTACCCCAGGCACAGTGTTTTACCATTTTTGTAGCATAAACACCATAAAACCGATGAGAGCTTCGGATCTTCCAATGTTTGCCATTGGCTAATCTGCGTACAAGGGGAGGGGCTTACCGATTGGTCAACTGCTTTAGATTGAGCAATACTAGATATTCCTTCATTATTTACAGACTGAAATGTGTAATTATTTTATAATTTGAGATGTCATGAAATATATTTCTGTTAATTCTCTCATATTTTCCAGCCCATCTCCCCACTCCTTACATTACCAGAGATTATTCACAAAATCTGTCATCATCAAGGCAGAATTGTTCATTGGTGTGTTCATCAGTGTTGAATGTGAGTGATGCGACTCTCTCCTGGTACGCAGGAATGAGTGTATTGTCCAGCATCAGTGTGTGTGATCTCAGCATCAGTCTCTCTCTACCTCTGGAGGTGGAATATCAGGATAAAAACACCTACAGCTGTGTGCTGAACAATCCCATCAGCAACCAGACCACACATCTGGAAATCAACACACTCTGTCACACACATTCAGGTACAATATGGTGACATAATTATTTACTGAGCTGATCTGTGTTTTTGACTTTTTGAAATAAACTGAGATCTTGTTCGAGGTTAGACTGACAGACTCATTTTTTCCATCACAGATGAAAGTCTATTGTATTGTTTATGTATATAGTGTTGATCTCTGCTGCTGCTGCTGGATCTCTGATGATTGTTGTTATAGTCGTGATCTTCTGCATCTGCAAGAAATGTAGAAAAGCAGGTCAGAAATTCAGTTATTACCTACAAATATTAATTAATACATTTGAATCACACAGATTTTTATTTAAGATTGCGAGCTCTGTTGTTTCAACATGTCTGTATTATTGTTAATGCAGTCGAGACACGGCAGGACGGCAGAACTGATTCAGCATTGTGTAAACCAACAACACGAAAAAAGGTAAGAAGTTGTTTCAGTCAGTTAGTGTGATTGAAGTTGCGTGTGCAGAATCAGACGGTCAGTGAACAGATGTGGGCGGTCAGCCTTGATCACTACCTTCAGTTTGGAGGAGATGCTCAAAAATGATACTTTTTAAACATGTTTTTATGCTATTTATTGTAGTGCATGTACTGTTTGCAGTTCTAACATACAGTAGGCCATGTTTTCATTCTGCATTCTTTCATTCGACCTAAAAAAGGTCATTAGTATACAGTAAATGTCACAGTGTCTGGTTGTTCCCTGGGTTAAACACCAGAGGTCCTCTGTTTTCACAGTGTCTATGCATTCTCACTACATTTCCCATGATCTTGTCTGTCACTGATTGTTCATTGCCTTACAGCTGTTTCTCGTCACCTTGTTAGCACTTGTGTATACCCTGTCTGTTTCAGTGTTTGTCGGAGTCCTTGTATTATGTCCCCACACTTTCGTTATTTGTATCTGACTGGTTCTCGGTTGTACTTTATGTTTTGGATTGCCTTATTGGACTTTTGACCCTTGCCTGGACTGGTGTTTGAGTACGGATTACCCTATAATTAAATACTGCTATTGGATCTTACGTTTCCTGTGTGTGTGTATCGTGACAGAAAATCAAAATGTATTAGCACAGAAAAGTATCGACAGCCATAGGCACTGATCTTCAACAAACTCGTCTCCATACACGCGTGATGACTCCGATCTTTTACCAGATAACCTGCATAATATAATGTTCCGATGTAATCTGACCTCTGACCTATAATGCTGCCTGAATCATCATCATACACTGTTTGTTCGTTGGCCAGAGGAGAACTGGCCCCCCGACTGAGCCTGACTTACGATTCGATGCGAGATCGGTACATTTACATGAGTGTTGGGTTGGTGCATATCGTCACTTTTACTTCTGCCCTTATTTCCAGTTGTGGCAGTGAGCAAACAACATTGCTTTACCGCGACGGCCCTTTTTTTGGATTAGAGTGTGGATCACCTGTGACTGATTGTATTCGCCGTCTGACTGCATACACTGAACAATGTCCATACTGCCAATGTTTGGGACTAATACATGTACTGTTACACCCCTAGTAATGACACATTTGCTCTTTAGAATTGTCTGTTTGTTCATTTTTAGGGGCGGAGCAATGAAGGGAGGGTGTTTGTTTGGGTTGATTTCAAATATCAAAAGTTTTCTCTAAAATCTCTTACTGCACTTTTAACAGTTAGATCACAGTCCTGAAAAAATAATTTTACAGAATAATACTAAAAACTTGTTGTGAAGGTTGGTCTGCAATTAATATTCACTCTGATTAAAAAAATGAAACAGTCACATCCAGATCCACAGGTTCCTGACTGAATTTGTGTTTCCTTTCAGAAATCCAAGACGGATGCTGTGTATGAAAATGTCCCCAAAAAACGATGATTACTGTATCTACTGGAATTGATGTTCATACATGACAATACCTTACACCTTTTGGTGTTGCTCACATTTATTCTCTGCCATGATTTTTTCCTTCTATCTCTGTTTTGTTTTTGCTCTTCGTATTGCAATTTCATTTTTTTTTTTGTTTTTTGCAAATGTGAAATAGTTTAATTTAGTGGTTCTCCATTAGCATAGCATCCAGAATCTCAACTAAAATGTTCTATTTTTAGTTTATCACATGCAAATGTATCTATTTTATTATAAAATATTGATCTCATTCTGCTTGTTTTTTTCTTGTTATTTTGCTCTACTGAACATTTTGTCAAATGTATCAAATGTTAGGAGTGTCAAATGAACACATCATCGCTCTCTAGTGACCAAAGCAGAAATCACATCTCTATAAACATAGCGCTTCCTTTTCCTGATAAAGTGCTATGAATAAATACTGCTGTATTTGCAAAACAACTGCTAAAAACCAATAAAAAAACAGACACAGGACCGAAACACAACACTGATCTTTCACATCTAGAAAATCAACGGAATAATGTAAAATAATACAACAATCTCAGATTCTAGCATTGATTAAAAAAAAAAAAAAAGTCTCTAATATCCTCTGCAAGCTCACAAATGATTTCATAACCAATAAATTTACAGATGCAAGAAACAAAGAGCAAATTACGTGCAATGTGTAAGACTTCAGTTTTGCTAGCCAGTACCCTTATGAAAGAAAATATATTTTCCTGTATTTGAATCATCAATATATTAAATTGTTTAAATTTGAAAATATACAGAATAATATATTGTGTTAATATATTACAATATATTGAATAATACAAAATGAATTGCCGCTTTTTATATTGAAAAATATGTGACAGTATATTTACTAATATATCTTAATGTATGTAATTTTATATTCAGTAATACATTTCATAATATATAGATGTACATGTGATCAGATATGGTACTGCATGTGTAATATATTGCAGATATATTTACTCATGCAGCATAAACACACATGTATAGAGAAATATAATGTAATACATTTCTTATACTTTTTAAATATTTACGTTAGATATGTTTTTTTTTATTTTCAATCTAGTTAACAAAAGCTCAAGCACACCTGCATCATATTCCAAGGTATTTTAAAGGCCAATCGTCAACCAAACCATAGGCTCTACTCTTCAGAACAATGGTAACCCCAAAAACTCACACATACCAGAAACCCTTTTAAATTACAAAATAATAGAACATTAAGCAAAGCATGCTGGGAACTAGAAATCTGTTGTGTGCGCACATACATTCACATTTATATAGTAACATGTATGTGCAATATGTACACAAAATGAGAAAACTTTGTGAATATTGCATGTAATGCTATTTTTGGATTACCAACGGGTATGTTTAAGGTTAGGGATTGGTTAGGACAATGTAGCAATTACATTTTTAAAATTAAACAACTAAATAATTACTGGAAAGTAATAATAAAAATACAGAATTGAATAGTAAGTGATATAAAATAGTATAAATTGATAACACACACACACACACAAAATAATGTCCTAGAAACACTGTCCTTAATCGGCAGGAATACCCTACTCAACCGGGTTGGCAATGCAGTGTGAATTAATATGATTCAGAAAGCTCAGGAATCATAGAGCATAAGACTCACATATAAAATGTAAGAGTGTCTTTGATTTACAAGGGTTATTATTGGGTCATTATCTGCTGTTGAGATCTTATTGGGCCCTCTATTGGTCAAAGGTAGAGTTGTTATTCTTCCAAAAGTGAAGACTTATTTTGACCCAAGATGACGCTCTACATTTACATTTAGTTATGTAGAAGATGCTTTTATCCAAAGTGACTTACAACTGAGGACTAAAGCAAGCGAGTCATCGTGAAGAGGCAAGAACAAGGCAAGAAGTGCTCAAAATACAAAATTCAGGCATTGCTCAGAGTAGCAAAAACCAGACATGGGAGGATTTAAAGGAGAAGGAAACCACGTTTTTTGTGTTTGTGTTTATGTTAAGTGCGGAGGAGATGAGTTTTCAGTTGTCTTTTGAATGCTGTCAGGGATTCTGCATTACGGACGAGGGTGGGGAGATCATTCCACCAGCAGGGAACCGTGAATGAGAATGTTCTGGAGAGTGATTTAGTGCCTCGCTGTGATGGCACCACGAGCCGTCGCTCCTTGACCGATCATAGGCTTCTGGTAGGGGTGTAGAGTTGTAGGAGTGAGTGAAAGTAGGATGGAGCTGAGTCTGTGGTAGATATGTAAGCAAGCGTCAATGCCTTGAATTTGATGCGAGCAGCGAGTGGCAGCCAATGCAGTGAGATGAACAGAGGAGTGACGTGAGCCCTTTTGGGCTCGTTGAAGACAAGGCGGGCAGCAGCATTCTGGATCATTTGTAGAGGTTTATTTACACATGATGGAAGTCCAGCCAGAAGAGCACTGCAGTAATCAAGCCTAGAAATGACCAGGGCCTGGACAAGAAGTTGTGTTACATGCTCCATTAGGAAAGGCCTGATCTTCCTGATGTTATGCATTGCAAACCTGCATGATTGAGCTGTCTTCGTAATGTTGTCTGTGAAGGACAGACGGTCATCAAATATTACTCCAAGATTTCTGACCGACCTTGATGGGATGATTGAGCATGACTCTAGCTGGATAGTGAAGTCGTGCTGCAGATGATGTTCCTTCATCCATGCCAAGATGTCCGCCAGACAGCTTGAGATACGTGCAGCTACTGTGGGATCATCTGGTTGAAATGAGAGGTAAAGCTGGTTGTCATCAGCATAGCAATGGTAAGAGAAATATGTGCCTGTATGATGGGTCCCAGTGATGTGGTGTAAATGGAGAAGAGGAGCGGTCCAAGGACTGAAACCTGAGGAACCCCTGTGTTCAGATGATGTGCTTTGGATACCTCGCCTCTCCATGCGACCCTGAAGGACCGACCTGTGAGATAGGACTCAAACCAGTGGAGGGAAGTTCCAGTGATGAGAGGGTGGACAGAAAATTAATCAGAAATGTGCAGGATTAATTTATACCATGGGGAGCCTGTTTGATTGCAATATCTTTCTCACATTAAAACATTAATTAAACATATTTGTATTAAAATGATGGCTTAATCTGCTTCTTATTTGTAAATGGTTTGATGCTCTCTGCTGGACATGACCAGTCGATGAGACTTGAACAGAGCCGAATAAATCCTGAAATCTGAACCCCTCAAGCAGTGAGTCACAACTGTGCCTGTTTGATCATTTAACCGTTTAAAAGATCATGTGATTTACATGACGTGGATGTTTGACATCATTTCCTCTAACTGCTCTGTAGAGTAGCTGCTGTTCTTGTGCACTGTGAAACAATACAAGGTTCATTCCACTAATAACACTCAATTTATTTCTCTACAGACAAAGTAAAGATTGGTCACAATTATTCTCTGCAATTTATTCTTATTTTTCTTTCTGTGTTTACTGTTGCTCTTCATATCACACCTTTTGATTACGCTTATAAGTTCTGTGTCCAGAAACTCAGCTAAAATACTCTATTTTTTAGCTTAACGTGACCTGGAAATGTGGCCATTCACCTACAAACTACATGCTTTTGCTAGATGTTTTCTCACACACAAGATGTTGGTCCACCAAACAGATCAAACCACGTTTCTGAAGAGACCCGACCACAGCAGTTTCAGTCTGACTCACAAGCTGAACTACAGTGTGTAATGTGTGATGCAGAAACTTTTAACTTTGTACTTTGGGTTTTCCATACACCTTTTTTTTTTTTTCAGTCGCTAAAGTTACATTTTTATTGAACACAATAATTTATTATTTTGACATATTTCAGACAACTAGCTTTAAAAAAAAAGTGAATGTTAAATGTTTATATATATATAAGTAGATTACTTACAATTCGAAGTCGGCTATCGAGTCCAAATTACATGACAGCAGTTAGTAACATAATCCATTACACTACACATTTAAGGTAATTTAGTCAGACTTGATTACTTTTAATTACTTTTGACCTAACTCATTTATCCAATTTTTTTTTAACAAGATAATCTTGTGCCATATAGCTTAGCTTAATGTGTTTGTCAGGTGATTAGATATGCCGTGTTGCAATGTTGAGAAGACACTTGTTTAAAGTGAAATTATTTCCGTGAATCCAGTGATCAAATCCTTTGGGTCTCAGTTTTCAGTGATAGTCACGTGACTATTGGCTGGTCTGTGTGTGCAATTCCACAGTCCTGGAAGAACTTCTGAACGAATATAAGCAGTATAGGCTTTTATAGAATGGACAATTTAAGAGATAAAAAAGTATTAGAGGGATTCAATGAGTAATCAATAATTTACTGCCATTGTGAGAATGACATGTAATTATGTAATCACATTTTTTTTTAATTATAAATCTGATTAAGTAATCATTCATAACACGTTCAGAGAATGTGAACTAAGAGTGTCAAACTCTGTCGGGGGAGGACTCACACACACACACACACACACACACACACACACACACACACACACACACACACACACACACACACACACACACAACAGGGTGGGAGTTTTCAGCAGACTGAACCATTAAAAAAAATGCTTCATAAGTTTGTTTTGTTCTGTTTGTGCTGCTGGAGACTGATTGGTAAGTTTTAAAATCATTTTTAAAGTGTATTTTTTTTTCCATTTCAGGTCAATAAAGTATGCAGCAGCTCATATTACATTATTTTCTGTTGTCATATAGATGAATCAATATAATTAGATTTACTGACTTTGAATACCGTTCTCTGTTTTCATTGGAATTTTAAATTGAATTGTTCATGCCTTCTTTTGTGACTGGAAATTTCTCTTGCTCAAAAATCCAAAACCTTTATTGAACTCTGTTCAATTCACATTTATTTATATTGCACTTTTCACCATACATATATTTTTAAAGCAGTTTTACAGAAAAATGCGTGATCAAAAGGATCACATTATAGAAAATTTGGCAGTGGTGCATGTTGGGCATCCCGAGAGACAGAAAAGCAAATAATCAGCGTAGCTGCTGTTCATATCATTAAGAAAGGATAATCATGTGCATTTTATCTGATATAACGGTATAGGGTTATGAGATGCATTTTGAATGCTTGGCTAAAGAGATGTGTCTTTAATATAGATATTAAACTATGAGCACCAAACATTATCAGGAAGACTATTCCAGAGTTTAGGAGCCACATGTGAAAACGCTCTTCCTCCTTTATTCTAGTTACTACCAAAAGACCAGAGTTTTGTGACCTTAGAGAGCGTGATGGATTGTAAGGCGATAGAAGATTAGTTAAATACACAGGAGCTAAATCATTTAGGGCCTTATAGGTCAGTAGTAAAACTTTATAATTGATACAAAACTCAATAGGTAGCCAGGGGAGAGATAAAAATTGGTGTTATATGATCATATGTTAGTTAGAAATCTAGCAGCTGCATTTTGGATTAATTGTATCTTTTTTATTGAGGATGCAGGATAACCAGCTATTAACGCATTACAGTAATCTAGTCTAGAGGTCATGAATTCATGAACTAACTTTTCTGCATCAGAAACAGATAGCATGTTCCGGGGCTTAGAATTTTTTTTGAAGTTGAAGAAGGCTGTGTTTGTAACATATGATGATTTTCAAAAGACAAGTTGCTGTCTAATATAACACCCAGGTCTTTAACTGTAGAGGATGAAGTTACAGTACATCCTTTCTAATGCAAATTGTATTCTAGTAGGTTCTGTGTACATGTTTTTGGTCTAATAAGTAATACCTTAGTCTTATCTGAATTTAATTAAGAAAATTACAGGTCATCCAATATTTTATATCTTTAAACACACTCTGTCAGAAGTCTCATTTGGTCGTGATGAAATATATAACTGAGAATCATCTGTTTAAGAGTGGAAACTATTCAATGTTTTCTATATTACCAAAAGGCAGCATGTATTTTGAAAATAGCAGAGGGCCTAACACAGATCCTTGTGGCACTCCATAATTCACAGATTAACACTTGGATTATTCTCCATTTAAATAAACAAAATGGTAACGGTCTGATAGATATGATCTAAACCACCGTAATGCCTGTACCTGAATACCAGTGTAATTTTGTAATAGGTCTAAGAGTATTTTATGATCTATAGTCTCGGCACTGGCTGCTTTTAAAGCCTCTTTATAACGGGAAGTGCTGTCTTTCCACGCGATTCTCAAGACCTCTAGATGAGTTTGTTTCCATTTGCGCTCTAGATTACGAGTTTTTCTCTCGATAGCGTGAGTAATACTGTTGTACCATGGTGCAGTACTTTTCTCTCTGACCTTTTTTAATCTGATGGGTGCAACAGTTTCTAATGTACTAGCGAAAATGGTGCAAATGCTTGTCATTTCCTCTTGCTCATTTGTGTTTGGTACTGAGAAGCTGAGACAGATCAGGCAGGTTATTTGTGAATCTGTCAGTAGTGTTTGGGAGAATTGTTCTTGTTGATAACACTGAATTGAATATGGCAGATTTAAGATACGCACATTACAAGGTATTGAACAGTGACATCATCACTTTGTGGTTGAATATCTATATCGGTAGGATTGGTTCCTTGCAATATACAGTAATTTAATCTAATGATTAAAATAATGGGTGGGTCCAGTGACGTTTTGTTTTACCCCATATAAATTTAGTAAGTCTTATCTATGACATGAATGTCAAAATCTCCGACAATCAGCTTTATCAATGTTTAACCACTTTCAAATCCCAGGCATCTTTTGATAAGTTTAAAATATATTAAAGATCAAATTTTTGGTATCTATTTTTTCATAAATCTCACCTTTCACTTTGCTTTTGTGTGTTTGCAGCTGTTCTGGATGTTCTTCAGTTCATATTTAAACAATTAAATCTACATCTGATTTCAGGCTTTGTAAACCACCAGGAGCTTTAATCTGTTCCTGTTCATGTTCTTCAGGTGTGTTTTGGGCCAAAACAAATGAAATACAGTCAGTGTCAGTGATGGAGGGAGATTCTGTCCTTCTACACACTAATGTTACCGAAATACAACCAAACGACTACATAGAGTTGAAATTTGGAGCCAACAACTCTTTGATAGCTAGAAGAAAGGAACGATTCTGGATATTTGATTTTCCTGATGGGAGATTCAGAGACAGACTGAAGCTGGACGATCAAACTGGATCTCTGATCATCACAAACATCACAACTGAACATACTGGAGTTTATCAACTAATGATAAGTGGAGAGAAACTGACATCAAAATCATTCAATATTTCTGTCTATGGTGAGGAGAAATCATTATTGTTATGTGTCAACTATTGACATGTTTATTCATTATTTTTATTTTAAGATTCAAAACACACTATCATCACACTAAACCCTCAACACACTGAACCAATAAGTTAACCAACATATTTGTGTTTATTCTCTCATGTTTTTCAGCTCGTCTGCCTGTTCCTGTCATCAGTAGAAACTGTTCATCATCATCTTCATCAAATTGTTTACTGGTGTGTTCATCAGTGTTGAATGTGTGTGATGCAACTCTCTCCTGGTACGCAGGAATGAGTGTATTGTCCAGCATCAGTGTGTGTGATCTCAGCATCAGTCTCTCTCTACCTCTGGAGGTGGAATATCAGGATAAAAACACCTACAGCTGTGTGCTGAACAATCTCATCAGCAACCAGACCACACATCTGGAAATCAACACACTCTGTCACACATGTGCAGGTACCACAGCACTGATGATATATGTGTGTATTTACTGACCTGATCTCTGTCTTCTGTTGTAGATCAGACTGACACATTCACTTCTTTCTTTAAACAGAACCAGACACACTCTCTCCTTCACAACAAGACTCGCTTCTAATAGTGTTGATCTCTGCTGGATCTCTGTTAATGGTCGCTATAGTCGTTGGGATCTTCTGCATCTGCAGGAAATGTAAAAACTTATCAAGTATGGCATTCATTAATTTTAATTATTTGCATGTAATTTAATAATTGCATTGTAAAATGCTTACATTTGAGCCTTATTAATAGAATATGCTGTGAAAAAAACAGATGGATTTGAGATTGAGTTTTGCTGTTTTATTATTCTTTAAACAGTTCAGACTCGTGATGAAGAAATAATGTATGCAGAGACAACGTTCTACAAAGGAAATCGACACAAACCGGTAAGATATAAAGCAAGGTTATAGAAAAGTGCTGCGCGGGGTGAAAAAATCTATGATGATTCAAGTAGTCCTGACACAATATTATTGTTACCTTCAGTTGAGTATTTAAGTGTATTATGTGAACAAAGTGTTTGTTTTGAGCAGTGAACAGTGTTTATTTTAGCAGAAACTCACTAAATTAAATCATCTAACAGGAAACTAATGCCTTCAAGAAATGAAAGTCACAATGATGCACATATTTCTGCTCGTTTGCACGACAGTCCATGAGAAAATGTGCTTTTTAAATCATTCAATGACCATCAAACCTGCTTTATAACACCAGCATTTACACTGTCCATCTTTCTTTCTGTCACAGATTAAATGTTGTTTCAGAAAACATTCATGTATCAGATCATATTTGTTGTGTCCAATTTAGGATTACTTTAATATAGGCTATTACATATTTAGTAGTCAGAGAATCACACAGCTGTTGTTGTTATTAATGTATTAACAAAATTTCAAAATTTTCAGCTTACATTATAATAATATTATGCATAGTGTTAGGCCTATACAGTTCATGGTACACTCTCAGAAAACAAATATGCAACAAAATGACCCTTTCGGGGTACAACATCTTGTCACTGGGACAGTACTCTCACAGGGATCTGTACCTTATTTACCTCTAAAGGGTTCATAGCAGTGCCATAAGAGCACACATACCTTAAGGGCACATTTTACTACTTAAAAGTTAAAAAACCCTAACAGTGTAATATTACACAATATTTGAATAATTTTGCTACTTTGTGTCATCAATCAATCTTCAGGATGCCACATTTTTAACATGTAAAATATTATACCTTGTGTGATATTTTTTACAGAAAGTTGAAGAGGAGGGTCATGTGGTTTATGCTCCTGTCGCCATGAGATGATCAAACTTCAGTCTTTTTCCCAAATCCAGCTATTCGATCCCTTCATTTATAAACTCTCAAAACAACCTCAGATTCAAAGTCTACGGTTGAGTTCTTGCTATTATTCACCACATATAGCAACAATTCTGACAAAGAAATAAAATAATGATAAATTACATAAATGTGTTATAAAAAAAAGTTGGACTTTTATTTTGAGTTTGATTAAACCGCAAATGAATGCAATACATTGTTTAAAGAATTATCAAAATCATTAGAGGCATTGAGGTATTTTTATGTTTGATAGTTGAGCCTAAAATCATTTACTCACACACGTCATTCCAGACCTATAAGACCATTGTTCATTTTCAGATCATAAATGTAGTTATTTTCAATATTCTTGTGCTTTTGTCCATCCATTAAAGTCTATTTTCAAGCTAAAAAAAAAAACCTTTACAATTCCAGAACAAACCTCACTGGTTCTTGTGCATCAAGTATGCAGATTTGAGCTTCTGTTTACCATATTTGATGAGCTCTATGTATGTGCATTTATCAGTTTGTATTTGCATAAAGGTAAAATAAAATATGTTCGTCATATAAAAGTGGTCGTGTCTTTTAAAAACTAGAGAACATGTATATCTGCAAATGTAAAATAGTCATCAGAACAAGTCAAAGTGAACCATGCTTCAGTCAGTGAAATGTGGTTTGACCTAGACAACAGCTTCTGCATGAGAATGTGTGTGTGCTGGATGTTTGTGAGTTTGTGTTTAAAGGTGTCAGTTTTGTGTCTGTGTCAATAACATGTGGCTGAAAGTGTTTTTCCATTTCTGCCCATATGATGTTAGCAGTTTTACTTCAGCTATTACTGGAATGTCCTCTAGTGTCAAAACCCCACATTCAGTTTTAAGGACTAAAAATGTTAAAAATTTAAAGTTTTAATCCAGTCAGTTAAAAATCACATTCTGGAATGTACAGACACACAATGATCTCTCTAATAAATCAGTGAACTTTGTTCAGTTATTGTTCAACAAAAACAATTCATGACAAATTCAGATTTCAGCTGTTGAGTCAGTCAGATGTTTTTAATGGCATTTATCACATGGACATACAAAGACTTTACAAGTTCCTTTAGAAAATGAAGTGGACAAAAACATTCAGCTTTTTTAAAGCCTCAATAGGATTAAGTGCGTATGATATTAGGATATAACAGGATTTAGAGATAGTCTGTCCAAGAACAAGGTGGGAGAGACTGAACACTCAGACTATTACAATGAAGGCAAACATTTCCATCACCCAGGAAGATTGTCATACAAACACAGCAAAAAGAAAAAGAAAAAGAAAAAAATCTGAAATATAGCACATCTTGAATGAAGAAAACATGGAGAAAACGCATAACATTCGCAGGGGTCAGGGCAGGGATGCAAAACATTTACAGCTTACAGACCAGATAACTGAAATATAAGTGCACATAGCATTAAAACCTATTACCACTAAGTGAAAATACAACAGTGTCATTTAAAAATGGTTTATTAATTATACACATTGAGACCAATTCATTTTCACATTTCAACAAAGATATAAAACTGTACTAAGACTATACAAAAGGTGTCAGTTGGCCACCACTAAAATGGGTCATGTCAAAAGCAGTGGTATTACGCTAGAAACCATCGCTTATTCAAAAACTTGCATTTATTCCATGGACGGAGCAAGATAATTATGTTTATAACATGCATATGCATAGTTCAGTTGAAACCTTGCCCTAGTTGGCTTACAGTTAAACTGAACGTACGAGACAAAAACTGTATAAATAACACTGAAGTAAGAATGCACTGTTCTTTCAATCAGTTACGGGCCATTCACACGCATGTCAGAGCGGGTCTTTCACTTGATCTCTGCATTTTTAGAATACCGCGTCATTCACGAGACACTGCCAAAGTATGAAGGCGGGACTGTCAAACATGTCAGTCTAACACATTTACATAGAAAAACTGAAAAAGTAGCATAGTGAAATGGGAAAACATCTTTGTTAGGCCTACTGCAGTTTTTTCTTTCAAAATTGTCACTTCACAGTAGAAACTTGAAAATGGTAGCATAGTGAAAATGATAAAAACAGTTATATAAAATGTTCGGTATAAAAAATGTTCGGTTTTTTCAATAGTTAAGATAGGTAGATGGATATTCTCTCTCCTCACACGTCATCAGCGCGTTACATGCTATGTAGAGTTAGACGTCAGCACCGCAACCGACACAGTAGCTGCCTTTTACAGTTCCTCCTGAACCAAAACAACCAGCTTATGCTGCGTTTAACTGCTGTCGTTTGGAAGAGACGGAAACATGTAGGGGTGGGGGAAAAATCGATTCTTAGATGCATCGCGATGCGGACGTGGACGATTCTGAATCGATTCACAAATGTCAAAAATCGATTTTCAAAAAAAACAATTTTTTTTTAGATATATATAATAACGTAATATTGACGGAACGCAAAATACGGAACTCTGAAGCGCGGAAGTGCAGTCCCCAGACCGTTTGTGGCGTGTGCACATAACAGACGCGATGGCTGAGCGCAAAATCCGAACACCCTCCTCGTTAAAAGCTGACGTGTAGAAATATTGTGGCTTCTATGAAGTTGAAGGGGGAAAGGAGCTGGACAAGAGCCACACTAGTTGTAAGCTTTGTAGAATAAAACTAAAATATTTCGGCAACACGACAAATATGAGAAGCCATGACACGTTTCCACCCAGAGGAGGAAAAACACTCTGCTGTACCGGTCGTTGTTATATTATTAATTTACTACAAGTATGATGCTAGTTCAGGCACACATTTATTTTCCTGTTGGTTCTTTGCAATGTTAATAAAATATATTGTGCGTTAATTCTTTATGGGTCATTACTTTGTACTTTTAAAGCAAAGTATTTATATTCACACACACAAAAAGATTCAGATAATCGATAATCGCTTTAGCATCGAATCGCAGCCCTCTGAATCGTAATCGAATCGAATCGTAAGGTGCCTAGAGATTCCCACCCCTAGAAACCTGTGAGGTAATAATCGGCGCTTTGGAGATGCTCTGAAGGGAGGGTGAGATCTCGTGCTTTCAAAGCTTTTAAAAAACTTTACCTAAGCTTTTTAAAGGTTACGATTTTCATACTTAACATAATATTAGTTTTTTTCTATTAACAGCAACAATACCAGTAACACTTACAGTATCAGTAGTACAGACTCAATTCAATGCCTGAACACCTGTTGTTTGATTCACAGCGGTCTTGGAAAAGGGCACATTTGAAAAAACAAGCTCATTTCTGTGAAGAGGAGGTGTTGCAGCGGTGTCCATCTTGGCAACATATTGATTTAAATAGTCAATTCTAACTGAATGTACCCAAATGGGACAAAAGTAGTATCTCAGTGCATTAATAGGTCTTATCAGTGCTTGAAGTGGACTGGTATACGCACCGGTATGCAGTATCAGCACTTCAATATTTTAGTCTGTAGTGTACCCTCACTTCCACTGGGACATGATTTCAACCGAGAGAATTCTAGCACATTTTTCCCAGTTCGAGCATTGGGTCTTATAGTGCAAATTATGAAACAAAACAAAAATGCTATGTTTCTGTGTGGGTCACTTTAGCAGCTTTAACAAATCTCTACAAATGGTTGACCAATCCGACAATGCAGCGAATACAATTGACCTATGGCTAAGCCACACCCCCAAACGCAATGAGCCAATCACAGTGCGCATAGCTCCCAATACACTGACATTTATTTGCTTCCACGTCCATTGAAATGCATTGCAGTTAGTCAGTTTTCATTAGTTTTTATATGTTTTTTCTTGTCATTTTAATTTTAAAATGGTCAAACACTGTGCATGGGGTACATGCAACTCCGACACTAGGTATCCCTAGAGGCTGGGTGACTGTATTTTTTACCCTTTCCAAATTAAGCCACATCTCAACCGAGATAAATTTAAGTGTCTGCTCTGGATTAAGTTATGTGGTAGACCACAACACCAACTAAACATGGTTAAATTAAACAAGGCTGTCTACATCTGTTCTAAGGTTAGTCAACAACGTATTTGAACGTTATCTTTAACATCTCTAACGTAACGTTAGCCTAACATTAGAAAACTTTAAAGTTAGCTTCTAGCTGCGTTGTACATCATGTCACTTAGCTTCATTAACGTATCTGTAAATAACCGAAATAACAAATGTTAGCAATGTTGTGCTGAATGATTCATGTAAATACTGTAGCATCAAACTAACGGAGAGGTAACGTTACTCTTGGTAAAGATGGTAAAAAGGCTTGTCCTGGAAACGTATGCAACTTAGACCTGTACATATTTAATTTGATCATTTTTTAGCAAAACATGTAAACCTTTTTACTCCTCTTCAACATAACTAAATATAGCGCCTGTCACCGAATGTTGACTGTTTGTCCGAGTGAGTTGAGGGGGCGTGGCTTAGCCATAGGTCAATTATTTTTCTATCTGTCACAGATGACTCGGATCGTTTAACCCAGTGGTTCTCAACCTCTCCTGCAGGGACCCCCTTACAGGACATGTTTTAGTTTTAACCCTGAAATGGCACAGCTGATTCAATTAAAGGCTCAAAGGCTTAATGTGTAGCTGACTAATTTAATCAGGTGTGCCATTTCAGGGTTAAAATAAAAACATGTCCTGTCAGGGGGTCCCTGCAGGAGAGGTTAAGAAACACTGGTTTAAGCAAACCAGGTTTGAGACAAGTTAGCGTGTGCCGTCTGTAGACATTTGATACATTTAGCATTATTAATCAGCAAATGTAGAGCATTTCATAAATAAACAGTGTTAGAATTTGAAAAATTATTTAGAGATGGGCAAGGGAAGACAAAAATCTTTTAAATTACTAGTTAACTTTGTTTTGCCCTCATGATGAAAATTGATTATCAGATAATGTACATGGTTTATTTTTTGTAGTTTATTATTTTTTAGCTAAATATAAAATATAGGGATGCACGATATATCGACTACATATCGATATCGGCCGATAAATGGTCTTTTTTGATGTCATAGTTATCGTTCCGATAAGAAAATTGGGCCGATAATATCAAAGCCGATAGATATGTCAAAG
Source organism: Gila orcuttii (assembly GCA_026230005.1). Taxonomy (NCBI): domain Eukaryota; kingdom Metazoa; phylum Chordata; class Actinopteri; order Cypriniformes; family Leuciscidae; genus Gila; species Gila orcuttii. The sequence continues at coordinate 15,891,640 of JAPDVR010000020.1, forward strand.
TATTCTCGTCGCTTGATAAACTTAAGATTGAGCCACTGTAGTCACTTGGACTATTTTAACGATGTCTTTAATAACTTTGAGGCCGGCAAGTTTCAATCCCTGAAGAAGCCTATGGACTACTATGAGTGGAGTGATCCAGCTCTCAGATTTCATCAAAAAGATCTTAATTCGTGTTCCGAAGATGAACGAAGGTCTTACGGGGTTGGAACAACATGAGGGTGAGTAAATACTGACAGCATTTTTATTTTTGGGTGAACTAACCCTTTAAAGTATCAGAATAATACATGTCGCATTGATGTATCACTGGCAGCTTCAGGATTAATCTCAACCCGATTCAGAGAGAAGTCATTGGTATTGTTCATCCCTCTAGCATCAGTCTGGGTAGAGGACGTGTGACTGGCATCATCCATCAGAATCCCATTCTACATCGGGGACAAATCCACACAAAAAAATATTAGAGACTATGTACTGTAATTGTGCATTTCTTTTGATTTTTGCAGAATGTATGGTGTGTTTTTTCCCCTAAATATTAAACAAATTGTCATAAATGTGGGATGCTTCTCGTAATGCATCTTATAAACTGCACTGCAATAATATTCAGTCATGGTCAAACATATTGGCACCCTTGCATTTTTTTTTTTTACCTTTTTTCCAAGTCCATATTAAAATAAGTTGAAAATAAAAAAGTTGAAATTAAAAATAAGTTGAAATTGAACAAAGTATTTGGTATCTATGACTCTTTCCAATATTTTTGACCACGTCTGTATAGTGTTTGCATTCCACGGTGTCTGAAGCTTTAAGATTTACAGATCACTTTCAGAACGAATTTGGGTGTTTTTATAAAATGACAAGTCACAAATAATGTGATTTATTACTATTCATTTTGCAGTTGAAGATCTACATTTCATCTTTTCCAAACAGTCTGCAAATCTAAATGCTTGAACTATTGTATTGGTAAGTATTAATATGACAGTACTGATACTTTTACTTTCTACAAAAAGTTGCAGTTTTTATTTTTATATTATTTAGTTTATTTTAGAGATGCACTGACGTATTGGCCAATAATCAGTATCTGATCGTTTAAAAACAGCCAAATGATCAGGGCCGATTATATCCCATCAATCTAAAGCGTGCGGAAAAACACGTTCAGAATGCAACTCATACTGTGTGTGGAGAAAATCTCTCATGTTTGATTCAAGCGCTGTCGAAATAACGCAAAGATCCTACAGCAGGGTCATATAACAGCCTACGGTATATAAATATAATTGTGATAATAATATAATTCAAATTATATAATATAAATGTATCCATACCACTGTTTATTATATAGTAAAATAGTACAAGAGCAGTGTTGTCCTGAAGATTCAAGTTATTATTGGTTTAATCAATGTAATAATTTCAGAATCTAAGCCATTAAAATTCTGCCAACTTGCAGATCTGAATCTGATTTCTGTAGTCAGACAAATTCAGTGCATGCAGTATCTTACCTGATATGCTGCATCCTGATGCTGCATCCTGGTGTCTGTTTGAACAATGAAAAACTCAATTAAACACACATTACTACGGTTATTTAGAACAATCTTTTTTAAAAATTCTTTACACACAATTTCCATCTTGTTAATTCAACTGCATATAATTTAGTGATGGCCAGTTCCCAAACATAAGCGCCAGAACCATCGTTGATATTGCCATGATTAAAAAACGTTTTGATATTTGTTTTTTACTTAAGTTACACTGGAATGATGGAACTTGTCATCCCGATGGATCTAATAATGTTTATGGATGAGTGAATGCATTAATGTTTTAACATGACTGTGGTTTGAAGCAGGGCGCTAATGCTAATAAGAGACAGATAACAGCACCACACGTAGGCCTGTCACGATAACAAATTTTGCTGGACGATAAATTGTCCAAGAAATTATTGCGATAAACGATAATATTGTCGATCTGAGACCATTTACATCTAATATAATGATAATGGCATAATAATGCAGGTATTAAATAAATGAATTTATTCCTTAAATAATTCCTAAAAAGCTGACAGTTCTTCGCGATCTCACACATCTATTATCAATGAAGCTGACTGCACAATTAATCTTTCATAATATCCACACTTTGTTTGTTATAATTAATGGATTTGCCAGCTTACAGAATTCAGCACTGAACAAAAAGTCCGTTTTGAGCGGTGAGGAGAGTCTATCTTAAATGCTTCTGATTGGCCATTGCGTTCAAGAAATCAACACGTGTGTCTGTGATTGGCTATATCGCTCAACGCTGCAAAACTCTGGCCTGTAAATCGTTTCTATATTGTTTTAGTTGTTCTTGTAGAATAAAAATCTATTAGTTTTTATATGTTTTATTAATAGGTATATGTAGTTTGCGGGAGTCCCGCGAATCGTTTTATTCTCCCGCAACCCGCACACACAGAGTGAGTGCATTACCGCCTGCGCTCGCACTCGGCCATCAAATCTAGTCCCGCGCCGCACTCTATTGCATTGGGAGTGCACGTCTCTAGATCAAGGGCCCGGCCCGGGTCAAGTTCGGGCTCAGGAAGATAATCTAAGCTCTAGTTCACGCTAAGGAACCGAGAGTTGTCATCCAGTCTCTTTGGTAGAGAGAGAGAGAGACGAGGAAAACAAACAAGCATGCAAATGGAAATTATCGAGCTAATTTTTTTTTATCGTGCGATTAATTGATTTATCGACTATCGCGACAGGCCTAACCACACGTGAGTCCCGCGGATATAAAGGAATGAGGACATTTAATTCTACCGAACTACTGCAAGTGCTGAATTACTCACACAGGTCAGTTTATTTGATGATTTAAACTTGTGGGGTAACGCAGCGCTGTTTCACTTGGTCTACACCAGTGGTTCTCAAACTTTTTAGGTCGCACCCCCTTTAAACCTTTAAAAACATCTGGCTTGACAGTAGCCTTGAATTCTGACACCATGAGCTTCCTGCTTTCTAGCCTTATACAGGGCCTAGCATAAGTGATCACACCCATGCTAAAGTTGACTAAAAAGAGGAATAAAACAAAATCATCTTTTGGAAATTGATCTTAACCCTCTACCGCATGGTGTTGCCATATGGCAACATACTCTTTGTGTTCATTTCATTGCCAATGTTTCTTTAAGAAAACATTCTAATGTTTTTTTGTTGGAATGAGAAGACCTTAGTTTAGCCAATGGTGTGCTTTGGTTAAGTCACATGACATGCAATTTTTTTCTGTGGCGCGATTTTTGACAGACTGCCGTCTCTTGTCGGTAGTTGCTGAAAGCAATCTAGAACGTCAGTAACAAACAAGGACCATCCCATATCACATACACAAAAAAAATCTAAAAAATTAAGTTATGATGACTTATTCACAAAAAAAAAAAAAAAGGTTTTATGAAATCAGTTTTTGGTAAATCGATCAAATGTCTGTGTTGCCAAGCGGCAACACTGTGCAATAGTGGAATGACATTATTGCAATAGTTTAGCTAGCTAGACAGGTCAGCTGCAATCTGTTAAACTGTAGCAATAACAACATTAATGCTAGTGATATAATGTTGATTAGTCATAGGTTAAGGACTGCCAATATGGAAAGCTGTTTGAACTTTTATTCATTTCCAGGATATGAATTCTTGATATCTATAATTGTATTTTCGCTAAAATGTCACCATAGGCTGCCATTCAAAATCAATTGTTGATATCAATAATTGATTTCTTACTAGTAGAAATATAATTTTGATATCAATCATTTCTTTGTTAGTAAATATTTGAATTCCTGATATCAATAATTCAAATGTCACTAGTTGAAATGTCTATTCTTGATATCAACAATTGAATTGCTACCAGTAAAAAAATCATTTTTGATATCTAAAATAATATTTATATCAGATTTTCAGATATCTAAAATGTCTAAAATCCTTACTAGTAACAATCACATTCATGATATCAGAAATTAACATTGTCACTAGTGAAAAATAAATTATTGATATCAAAAATTGCCATTGTTATAGCAGAAATCTAATTCCTTATATCAATAACTATCATTTTACCTAGTAAAAATGTAATTGTTGATATTAAGAATTAGTATCCTCGAAATGAATAAAAGTTAAAACGGCTTGTCATACTGCCAATGCATTTGTAGGCTATTACGGAAAAAAATCTAATTTAAATGGCTTTTTTTTTTTTTTTTTTTTATTCCACTGTTGTACGTTGTTGCCGTATGGCAACATATCATAAAGGACCATAAAATGTAAAAAAAAAAAAAAAAAACTTTTTTACAGCACTTCAAGTTAAGCCATTCTAAGAAATTAAAAGAGTCAAATATTTTTTTCCATAGGTCTATCATAATGCGTGCGGTAGAGGGTTAATGCCTTAATTAAAAAAATGAGAAAAATGCAACCTTTAAAGCAGCACTACGCATTTTTTTTTAGCTTAACCTAACAGCTTTGGAGTTATTGGAATGGTTATATGACTCTTTTCGGGTTGAATGGTGGTCGACACTAGGGGTCACTGTTTGACAAAAACGGAAATCCTGCATAGTGCCGCTTTAAGGACACCAATTTTCTTTGTGAATGAATAATGTATCATAAATGTTCTTCCTTAAAATACAGCTTGCATAAGTCAGGACACCCCTATGTTAATTCCCATAGAGGCAGGGAGATTTTTATTTTTGAAGGCCAGTTGTTTCATGGATCCAGGATACTATGCATCCTGATAACTTTAACATGGGTGTGTTCACTTATGCTAGGCACTGTATATATTTTTATTTTTGTTGCACTTGTTCTACTTATTGTACTGACATACACTGATAAAGAAAGAATTTATCAGTAGTCCCAAATTCACACATTCTGTTTACAGTGTCTACCATTGTAACATCTGTGAGCTGTTTCTTTCAGACAGTTCGTAGACATAAGTATCAGACTTCCCATCACTAAAGTAATACTCACCTTTCCTTCTTTCTTTACACTTCCAACAAATCACAGCAGCAGCCACCAGCAAAACAACAGCAACACATATTCCTGCTACAGCACCTGGAGACAGACCTGAATCTGGAACAGAAAGACAGACCGATATTATTATTCAACAGAGAGGGACTCAATCAATTTTACCAATGTCTTTTTCTCATATTTTCACTTTTCTGCTTTGGTCATCAAATGCATGATATTAATAAAATTGATAAATGGCGCCATCTGGTTGGATTTTGAAGAACAGCAGCTAAAGTAGAATCAGCAGCTCAAAAAAACTGACTTCATATATCATTGTTAATGACGTCTTGTGAACAGCATGTGTTGGTTGCGTCACTTGATGTGAAGGTGATCTCAATTACGAAGACAAAGCTCACTTTTTCAAACATTCCACAAAGAAAAAATTTACTTGGTTGATTAAAAATTTTAAGTTTGGGAACTACTAAGTGTACTTACCAGTGACAGAAACACTGAAACTCCTTTTGATGCTGAAGCTGCTGCAACTGATGTCTAGTTTATAAACTCCAGAGTCTGTGTTTCTGGTGTTTGTGATGGTCAGAGATCCAGTCTGATGATCCAGCTTCAGTCTGTCTCCGAATGTCTCTTTACTCTGAACATCTGTACAGATCTTACTGGGTTCTCCACAGATTTCAGCTATATGAGTGTCATTAAAATACCACGTCATCACATCATTTGGGTGTTTTATTACACCAGGATCTAAAGTGACAGATTCTCCCTCCTTCACTGACTTTCTCCTCATTTGATCTTGTTGTGAAGCAGGAACATCTGAAACACAAACCAACTGATGATTAAAGGATATGTATGCCAAAAAAAAAAAATTTTTCTTTAAAAGAAATAATTTAAAAGATTTTATCTAAATTTTTATCCTTTTTCGGCATCACTTTGCTTCAGAAGGCCTTTATTAACCCCCCTGAGCCGTGTGGAGCACATACAGTGAGGAAAATAAGTATTTGAACACCCTGCTATTTTGCAAGTTCTCCCAATTAAAAATCATGGAGGGGTCTGAAATTATCATCGTAGGTGCATGTCCACTGTGACAGACATAATCTAAAAAAAAAATCCAGAAATCAAAATGTATCATTTTTTAACTATTTATTTGTATGATACAGCTGCAAATAAGTATTTGAACACCTGTCTATCAGCTAGAATTCTGACCCTCAAAGACCTGTTAGTCTCCCTTTAAAATGTCCACCTCCACTCCATTTATTATCCTAAATTAGATGCACCTGTTTGAGGTCGTTAGCTGCATAAAGACACCTGTCCACCCCATACTATCAGTAAGAATCCAACTACTAACATGGCCAAGACCAAAGAGCTGTCCAAAGACACTAAAGACAAAATTGTACACCTTCACAAGGCTGGAAAGGGCTACGGGGAAATTGCCAAGCAGCTTGGTGAAAAAAGGTCCACTGTTGGAGCAATCATTAGAAAATGGAAGAAGCTAAACATGACTGTCAATCTCCCTCGGACTGGGGCTCCATGCAAGATCTCACCTCGTGGGGTCTCAATGATCCTAAGAAAGGTGAGAAATCAGCCCAGAACTACACGGGAGGAGCTGGTCAATGACCTGAAAAGAGCTGGGACCACCGTTTCCAAGGTTACTGTTGGTAATACACTAAGACGTCATGGTTTGAAATCATGCATGGCACGGAAGGTTCCCCTGCTTAAACCAGCACATGTCAAGTCCCGTCTTAAGTTTGCCAATGACCATTTGGATGATCCAGAGGAGTCATGGGAGAAAGTCATGTGGTCAGATGAGACCAAAATAGAACTTTTTGGTCATAATTCGACTTGCCGTGTTTGGAGGAAGAAGAATGATGAGTACCATCCCAAGAACACCATCCCTACTGTGAAGCGTGGGGGTGGTAGCATCATGCTTTGGGGGTGTTTTTCTGCACATGGGACAGGGCGACTGCACTGTATTAAGGAGAGGATGACCGGGGCCAAGATTTTGGGGAACAACCTCCTTCCCTCAGTTAGAGCATTGAAGATGGGTTGAGGCTGGGTCTTCCAACATGACAATGACCCGAAGCACACAGCCAGGATAACCAAGGAGTGGCTCTGTAAGAAGCATATCAAGGTTCTGGCGTGGCCTAGCCAGTCTCCAGACCTAAACCCAATAGAGAGTCTTTGGAGGGAGCTCAAACTTCGTGTTTCTCAGCAACAGCCCAGAAACCTGACTGATCTAGAGAAGATCTGTGTGGAGGAGTGGGCCAAAATCCCTCCTGCAGTGTGTGCAAACCTGGTGAAAAACTACAGGAAACGTTTGACCTCTGTAACTGCAAACAAAGGCTACTGTACCAAATATTAACATTGATTTTCTCAGGTGTTCAAATACTTATTTGCAGCTGTATGATACAAATAAATAGTTAAAAAATCATACATTGTTATTTCTGGATATTTTTTTTAGATTATTTCTCTCACAGTGGACATGCACCTACGATGACAATTTCAGACCCCTCCATGATTTCTAAGTGGGAGAACTTGCAAAATAGCAGGGTGTTCAAATACTTATTTTCCTCACTGTATATGATGGATAGATGCACTTTTATGGACATTAAAACAGAAACTGCAATTCACTGCCATTATAAAGCTTGGAAGAGCCGGGACATTTTTTGGGGTATGTGATTTGGAAAACGACCAGCAGATTTTGAAAATACACAATTCAAATGGTCCTACCTTCTTTCCTCCAATGCTGGCTCTGACTCCACCCATTCGAAGAACATGGACGCGCAATCATGCACGAGCGAAAACTCAGATGCGCTAGAGATTGTAATGACGATTTACTACTATCATGGAACCGGCTTTACTGACGAGATGCGCATGCGTCACGAGCTTTGAGTATAACTCAGGTGATACTTATATGTAGATTTTTTTATTTTTTTTATTTATAATATTCAAAACACGTGATAAATATGTTCATAATCTGTAAATCTGGAAATGTCTATTCTGACTAAACCCAACTGTGATACTTTTATTCTCATATATTTATATTTTTATTTTTTATTCTTATAATTTGTAGTATTATGTTTCTTGTTGTATTTGTATATGTCCACTGGAAGCCTCAGTACCAAAACAAATTCCTTGTGTGTGCAAGCACACTTGGCAATAAAGCTCTTTCTGATTCTGATTCTGAGTATGCGCACGAAGGGGGTCATGCGCGCTGGGGGGAGGGGGGTGTGGTACGACCGTTTGATTGACGAACTTACTGTTTAATGATTCTAGGTGGTCTTGGAAATGATTGGCTGGAGTTTTTCGAGTCCTGCCCGTTCCACAGATGACTAAATTGCTTAATTTTCATTTCAGTGCTTCTAACTCAGTGGCTGTAAGTGGGTTAGGAATAGGATTTCAAGTTATTTTGAAAAAATTGACAAAAAAGAGAATCACATACCCCACCTTTAATATAACTCTGATTGTACTCGTCTGAAAGAAGAATGTCATACACCTAGGATGACTTCAGGATGAGTGAATCATGGGCTAATTTTCATTTTTGGGTGAACTATTCCTTTAAATATGTATAATCGCTTTTAAATCCAGTGTGCCACAAGTTCCAGTAGCACCTCAATGCAGTACATGAGATCCACGGGGAGGAGTCGGATCAAGATCCAAGGGGTGGAGATGGGTAGGATTAGGGGTGGTTTTAGGGATAAGGGGTGGGTTTAGGGATCAGGGGGCGGAGATGGGTAGATTTAGGTATATGTAAGGTGGGAGGAGTTGGATCTGGATCCGACTCCTCCCCGTGGATTTCATGTTCTGCAGTGAGGACCATCTCACAAGTTCTGAAAGGGTTATTTTACCCAAAAATGAAACTCGTCCTCATGTTGCTCCAACCCCGTAAGACTTACGTTCATCTTTGGAACACAAATTAACAATTTTGATGAAATCTGAGAGCTGGATCACTCCTCCATAGGATGCTAGGTAATCGATATCTGCCATCCCAGAAAGTTAGTAAAGACATTGCTAAAATAGTCCAAGTGACTACACTGGCTCAACCTTAATGTCGTCATGAAACGGAAGTTGAGATTGTCCTTTTTTCCTTTTTGTGACATATCCGAGTTAAACGGCATCTAAAATTAGAAAAAAAAGTGTAGGGCGGGGCTTGATTTCGTCCTTCGGGAATTGATTGGATCGTTGGAGGTTGGGCGTTGTTAACAAAATGGAGGCAGATTTGAATGCCAGTTTACAGTCAGTTGTGGAGGATCTCTCCACCGGACTCACCACCGTTACCCTCCCATGAAGCATTTTTAATTGAGGAACCCGACGATGAGAACGAGGACGAGCAGCCAAATTTTCCGGAAGGAATCAGCCCCTATTTATATGAGCCTCCCGCAAACCAAGATGAGGTCGGCTGATAGTCAAGTTAATTCGTGTCCGAATGGTAGGCTAACTCTTCTTTTCTAAATGTAACACGTTAGTTATTTAGTCATATCAATATGACTCTTCAGTGACACTGACAGGTTTCTGAGAGGCGGGCCAGAAAAGAGACACCACAAAAGCCACGCCTTCTAGTAATAGATTTTGACCGGAAGAGAAGTTGTTTTGAGGGGGGAGGGAAGGGTAACGTATTTGATTAAAAATTATAAGGGTACATGCATTTTAAAAAAAATAATGAAGTGCACAGATAAATCATTTATAATAAACACTACAATATTACATATAAAAATACGAATAGTAAAATTTGATTTCATGACGAGTTTATCAAGCGATGAGAATACTTATTGTGCGCAAAACCCCCCGCCCAAAATAACGACTTTATTCAACTATTCATTTTCTTCTGTGTGGGCCTGACGTGAGTTCACGTAGTGTAACAGCGCAACGCTTCTGTGTTGTACGTCAGAACGTAGGCTCACCATTGGCCAGCATCACACACATGACCAGCGTCAGCCAATAGTGAGCCTACGTTCTGACGTACAACACAGAAGCGCTGCGCTGTTACACTACGTGAACTCAGAGGCCCACACAGAAGAAAATTAATGTTGATTTCTTAACTAACTTTTATGAGATGGCAGAAATGTAAGTTCAAGTGTTTGTTTAACTAAGTTTGGTTTTAGATATTTGATGCTATAAAAACAGGAGTGTGACTTTATGAAGGTCAGCTGAGATTAAGTAGTCACTGACGGACTATTTTCGGGGTCCATAAACAACCCCGTAAGACCTTCGTTCATCTTCGGAACATGAATTAAGATATTTTTGATGAAATCTGAGAGCTGGATCACTCCTCCATACTAGTCCATAGGCTTCTTCAGGGATTGAACTTGCCGGCCTGGAAAAGTTATTAAAGACATCATTAAAATAGTCCAAGTGACTACAGTGGCTCAATCTTAAGTTTATCAAGCGACGAGAATACTTTTTGTGCGCAAAAACAAACAAAAATAACGACTTTATTTCAACTATTCATTTCCTTCTCTGTGGGCCTCTAGTCAGTTAGCTTAGTGTGATTCCGTAGAGCTACGTTACACGTAGGCTCACTATTGGCCGACGCTGGTCATGTGGGTGATGCGTGTGACGTACAACAACAGAAGCGTACGCTGTTAAACTAGTGAACTGACTCAAGGCCCACAGAGAAGGAAATGAATAGTTGAAATAAAGTTATTTTAGTTTTTTTTGCGCACAAAAAGTATTCTCGTCGTTTGATAAACTTAAGATTGAGCCACTGTAGTCACTTGGACTATTTTAACGATGTCTGTAATAACTTTTCGGGGCCTGCAAGATCAATCCCTGAAGAAGCCTATGGAGGAGTGATCCAGCTCTGATTTCATCAAAAATATCTTAATTCGTGTTCTGAAGATGAACGAAGGTCTTACGGGGTTGGAACAACATGAGGGTGAGTAAATTGTTGTAAACCTTGTTCTTAAGTGTAGGAGACTTAGAAGCGAAGACCAGGAGACGTTGGGATTGTATCTTTTAAGCAGGATTGTTTATTTGCTGTAGTCTGCTTCATCCAAAATCTTACCCAAGTCTAACTTAGGGAACTTTACATTGCAGTTTATACACATTTCAAGGGGGTGGGATTAATTTCATAGAGGGGACTCTTGATTTAGCTGGTTACCTGATTTCATCAGGTAACAGTGTAACTCAGAGTCTTGAGATGCTAATCCAATCAGCCTGATTAGATCAACAAAAGGCCCAGCTGACCTTTGAGATGTGACAAGAGGTTAATGTCCGAAAACCTGATTGCCTCAAAATGGACAAAACAGTGTGCAACTTTCTCAGTTAAAAAACTATAGTATTGGAAGCTCAATTAAACATTTAAATAAAATTTGTAATCCTACAGTAAATACTGACAGAATTTTCATTTTTGGGTGAACTATCCCTTTAATGTCTACATTACCGTAACTGTTTATTTCACGCCGAAATGAGTAGTTCTGCAGTAAGCTACTAACCGTTTCTTCAGGAGTGAGGGTAGGGCCTTGATATCGGAGCTCCACTTCACACTCACTACTAATCATATGTGGGCTCCAAAATATCCGCACCATATTTGGACTTTGACGGCTTCACTTCTCTACAATGGAAGAGAGTGAAGTTGCATTGTCCATCTTTTTTTATAGTCTATTTAAACAAGTTCATTCATTAAATACAGGTTCATTCATTAAATGACTTACCGTGACCAGTAACACTGAAGGTCTTTTCACAGCTATCTCTGCTGCTGAAGATCTTTAGTTGATATTCTCCAGAGTCTGTGTTCATGATGGTCAGAGATCCAGTCTGATGATCCAGCTTCAGTCTGTCTCTGAATCTCTCAGTGCCTTTATTACACTGAACATCTGTACAGATATTACTCAGATCTCCATTGATTTGAGCTATACGAGTGTCATTAAAATACCATTTAATGTCTTCTTGTTGGTTTGTTTTAACACCAGTGTTTAGAGTGACTGAATCTCCCTCCATCACTGACACTGACACTCTATCAGCACCAGACGCACCTGAAGAAGAAATTAACAGTTCCTTATAAACCAAACAAAATTACACAACATGAAAGGGCTATGAAAAGTTTTTTTTCTCCAAACAAAATTACACAACATGAAAGGGCTATGAAAAGTTTTTTTTCTCCATTGTGATAAGAGAAATATGTCTGGATTCATAATGTAACATGCAAACAAACATCAGAAGATCATCATTGATTTACACATTCACTCATCAGACAAACATGAGTCTCATGGATCTTAATGAACATCATACAAAAACTCACATTCTGATATTAATATATTAACTGCTTTCCCTAAACACAAATTTGTGGATTCATAAACCAATTTTCATATTCATCAAGAATATTTCACATTATGAATATTGTAGATTAATATTATCCATAAAACATGTGGTGCTATTAATTGCAAAATATTGCTTTTGTTTTTAGTATTAAAGGTGCAAAACGCAAGTCTCTGAGTTTTTGCAGAACTACGCCCTCTCTGGCGACAAGCGAAAACTGCAACCAAAGTTGTGCACGCTCATGGACCACACGCACGCATGCACGAGCTGTTCCTTTACAAAAGGAGCATCTGCCGCACAGATCTTTGGTGTACAGCCAAAATGTCTTCAGAGGTAATAAAGTTATAAATCTGCAAGTCATTTCAAATATATGGAAGGAAAGACATTTGAGTAAATTACTCTTACGTGTGAGGGGAAAACGGGGGTAGTAGAAAACTTTGTTTATGTGTTTACTGTATCCACCTATGATTGTATTGTTATGAAAACACGTTCATGAACAATATAATTGATTAACGTTACTTCGCAAAAGCTCAAAATAATAATCATACCATACACGGTTGGTCAACAACGTTCACTCAAATATCTCAAGGAAATAAACAATCAAATGTCACCATGACGTTTTCATAAAAGCCAAACAGGTTAATCCGCCGAAGACTTTCGGGGTTCAGTCTGTTTTATAAATCTGCTATTTAGTAAATAGTTAGTCTGCTAAACAGTATGAGTAAAGTAAAAATATTTACCCCTTTACCATTGTATTTCCCTTCCTGCAATGTTTAGAATATAACATGTATTTTATCACAATCATATCTCCTCATAGTTGAAAACAAGAAAGCCATTGTTACCATACAGAATACAATGAGTACATGTACAGTAGTGCTGCACGATTAATCGTATCGCAATCGCGATGTCAAGCCAATGCGATTATATGACGCAAAATGCTGCGATTTTATATGAAATAAACAAATAGGGCTATTAACGCAATTAACGCAGCATCTGTTATTTTTTGTCATCCTTTGGCTAGTGTTACATGATCCCGCTCTTATTCGTGCGAATGCTTTTGAACCATTCATGCGCGACAAGACAAGAAAGAGCGCGCTGCCTGTGAATGTCCACTCACAGAAAGACGCGCGCCAGTATCATGCGTGCGCACAAGACAGCACGCCAGAATACAGTTCTCTTTCGCGCTTGAACGAACAATAACATACACAGTTATGCCAAAATGTCGTTTTGTCAAGTATCTACGTAACATAAGAGCATTCTTATGATGGACCAGAGCCGGCGCCAGCCGAGCGCTGATGAGGGGGCGTCTGAAATACCGAGAGGGGGCGTTCACATTAACGCACGTCACCACTTTTTGCCAGCGTCAATCTTCTCCCCACCACTTTTTAAAACATCTTCGCGGCACGGATATACCAATACAAATTAATAAAACATCTCCAGTTAACTAGCAGAGGATTCATTTAGTTCGTTTGTCAAATTAGAGTCGTTCTAGCGCTGAAATGTGTTGCTTTTTAAATCAAGTGATCAAAGTGCTCGTTGCCGCTGCGATCAGTGAAGCGGGGTGTTGTCTTGTAGCTCGCGCAGTTTTCACACTGACGCGCGCTTCAATCTATCGCTGTTGCGGGGAGACTCTATTCGTTACGGTGAAATCACAAAATAAAATGCACGCAAACGTGTCCCTGCTTAATATAGACTGTTATAGACGATTGATAAGACGTTGATGAGATTGAAAAAAAAAAACCTTTTGCTAAAAAGGCTTAGCCTTCCCCTGGCCACGGACTTGATATGCAATTCGAGTGAAATTTTCTCCCTCAAAAGCAGCCTGACTGCTTCTACTAGTTGCTTTTATAAAGAAATGCTGCACATAATTGCTGGTCTAGGATCAGTTTCCTCCACTCCATAACCAAATGATAAGCGCGACTGGGCTGGCTTAGCTGTGGTCTGTGAAAAACGATGTAAATTGCATGCCGTGCGCACGCGCAGAGATAATTCATGCGCGTGATAATTCATTTTATGCAGGAGTTATGCACTTTTTTTCGATAAACAATTTTTAAATAAATGAAAGCAATATAATTTATAAATTGCAGGATTTATGCATTTTTTTCGATAAACAATTTTTAAATAAATGAAAGCAATATAATTTATAAATGGCAATGTTTTTATTAAATTGTGATCACTTTAAATACAAATTCATTCATTTGCACGTTGTGTCCGAGCCCGGCCCGACACATTAACTGTAATTATGAGCCCGAACCCGATTTAAACCCGACGATTTTTTAATACGTGGGTCGTAACTGACGTTCTCAACTACTTTCTATGTTACTTTCCCCCGCCCGCAACCTTGAAATTATGGAATATCCGTTCTACAGTCCGTAGCCGTCGTGTGATCTTTCCCGTATGAGAAATTTAACGCAATGCTAGGGTGAGCGAGCACGCAAAATCAAACGACCAATCAAAATTAGACTTTGTCTAACAGACTGTCCTTTATTAAAATATGATTAATTTAGCTTAATATTCACAAAAACAAGAACATGTGAAAATGTAATTGGCAAATGTAATTTTTAAATAGCATATTTTATCAGTAAAATCTCGTTTACATTCATGGTGATCTGAGGGGGCGGGAGAGTCCCGTTGAGGGGGCGTCGCCCCCTCACGCCCCCCCCGTGGCGCCGGCCCTGTGATGGACGTAAAAAGAGTTGTGAGAGAATGAGGCACGTGTGAGATCCACATCTATGTCAGCAGCAGCTGGTCTTAAAGGGACAGTACACAGTAGCCACTAATTATCTCTGTCAGTAAAGTTAATCAAAGAACAAAGGGAACAGTGAAAATTACTCAATGCTCTTGACTAAAGAACTTTTGTAGCTTTAATAAGGATTAGTCTATATATAATTTATAAAGCACAGACTGTTTGATAACTTTATTTAAAGGTGCAATGTAGGGCTGCAACAACTAATCGATATAATCGATAATAATCGATTATGAAAATCGTTGTCAACGAATGTCATTATCGATTAGTTGCTCTGCTTACGTCACGGGGAGCATTTACTGGTGATTGGTTGAAACAGGCCTATCACGATGCGGCACACACGCAAGGTCTCTCCCCCTGTGCCGCTCTGTCGTGCGCGCGCTACACAGTTTGGACTTTGGAGCACTCTCTTCTGTCTCGCATGCGCTCTCTTGCTTGCACGCTCTAGATTCCAGGAGTTCGAACTAATTTGCGGGCATCAGGGAGCCGCTATCAATATGCGGGAGACTCCCGGAACTTCCGGGAGACTTGGGATGTCTGTATTTTGTCTCGGGCATCAGGTTGTGCAATCATTTCGCTCGCAACATAAGTGATGGATTAAAATAGCGATACGCAGAAATAGGCTAAATTAAAACGGTGTTTAGAAAGTGAAGCACTAAATATAAAGGCGGTTATTAACAGCAGCAGTAAAAGATTGTTTTTTAGTCACTGTAGTCAGTGGTTTTCAGCGAATGCTTGTGCACTAATGCATCATTTTCTTGTCCTTTTAATCAAGCCTGTTTGCTGCGTCTCCATTCCGTTCTCTTTTTATAGCCTTTGTCTTCTATTAAGTTTTAATTGTTTTACAAACGCGATCTACTGCGGCTCTACTACGTTCACACGCTTTTTTTCAGTCTTTCTATATTTATTTTAGCAATTTATCCTTATAATTAATTGAATCTTAAATAAAAATTAAATGAATTATGTACTTTACATGTTTTTGGTTTCTATCTTCACATCTGAACATGTCTGTGTAAATTAGTTTTTAACAAAAATTATGTTAAAACAATGTTGTATATAATTTAGATTTTTTTGTTTTTCATGGTTGTCAACTTGCCATCAGCAATTATCATTAAAAACAAATGCAAATATTGATATTAGTAAAACTCAATGTGTGGCTTTTGTACACTTTTACACATAAATACCATGATTAAGGGTTTTATTTAGTTGTAATAAACAAAAAATCAAATTGACATTTTATCCGATTAATCGAAAAAATAATCGTCCGATTAATCGATTATGAAAATAATTGTTAGTTGCAGCCCTAGTGCAATGTGTGATATTTCTTAGGATCGATTGACAGAAATGCAATATAAGATCCATAACTATGTTTTCAGTGGTGTATAAAGACCTTACTCAATGAGCCGTTATGTTTTTATTACCTTAGAATGAGACATTTATATCTCTATGAAGGTCGACAGCCGAAAGCGAACAAACAGCGCTAAAGAAACCTCATTGCTTGACTTACTACTCTCTGCTGCTGACTCAGACGACGACATCTTTTGTTTTACGTCGGCCACCGTAGCTTCTCATTCGAGTTTGAAAACCGAGGGATAGGCCGCGAGTGACTTGCGGTTTGCAATTCGCAAATCTCACCACTAGATGCCGCAAAAAATTACACACTGCTACTTTAATTTCTGTATATGTGCCACCTGTTAGACAGGAAGGGCACAGGTAAATATGACATTCATTATGGGTTTATGTGAGGATCGTTTGAAGTTCACTTAAATTAAAAGCTGTTATATTTTTTGAAGCCTAAATAAATAAAAAAAATCCAGACATCAGTGGCTTATTGATCATTATAGGCGTTATCAATCATTTAGTTGTTGCTAGTTTGAGTTGAGAAATAAACATTTCAGAATTATCACCAATCTGTGTGTGCATTTTGCTTTAGAACCAAGCAAGTTGACTCATGAAACCATTTTTTTATTATATCGTAATCGCATACTGCAATCGCAATATTGACCTCAATAATCGCAATATGACATTTTCCCTAAATCGTGCAGCCCTAATGTACAGGTAATAATGATTATTAAATCAGAGTAATATCTAAAATAGGATTAAATCAGAGCTAAACCTGGTCCAGACCCAGAAAAGTTAGCCTCTGAAGAAAGGTATTGTTTTACATAGAGTATAATACATTGTTGCCCCCACATAATTCATATATAATACATACAAAATGAACCACATTCACGGGAACAATTTACTATTTTTACGGAAAAAGACAAAATAGCCAATGCAACGGCGTTCTTCCTTGTTGGTCAATGACATGAACACCTTAGCATGTTAGCAATGGACAAGGCTAACGTTACCGGTAGGCCATACACAAAAACATAGTTAGCATCTTTTATTTGATGTTTTACGTTTCATGTTGTATTATTCTTCCGAACACAATTCCTAGTTTATGAAACTGTTCACTAACAATGGTAGTAAAACCAATTCTGATTGTACATATCTAGCTTAACGTTACGCTAAAGCATTAACTTTACACATTTTACGCATCATCATTTGTTGTCTTACATAGATTGGCCATATGAAACATTAGAGACTGGGCTACATCTTACCGTTTTATCAAGAAAAAAGCCAACTGAGGATCCCGTTTGAGACTAAGAGCAGACCGGAGATCTCTCCATTTGTTGAATGCCTTCCCGAGGTTGACTCTCGTCTTATGGTGTGTTCACACCGAACGCGAATTAAATTATTTGCGCGAGTAGATTACGTACAAAGTCAATGCAAAGACGCGAATAGACGCATCATTCGCGCCAGGCGACGCGTTTGCCGCGAACGTCTTCTGATGTGAAGAATGGCGGCGCCGGCAAATACACAAACCTGCGAGACATAGCCTGGTGAGCGTGAACGTGCATGACGTCACGGCCAGCCTCAAATTCGAGCCCGAATCCCTCTTATATATTTTACAGTACAGGATTATAGAGGCAATCTCAGTGTGCAGAGAAGGGCTCATTCAGCCCATCAGGCAGTTCTTTAAGCATACTAGGATAGAAAAACAGGTATTTTTAACATGAAAATTTGCGCAATGCACCTTTAAAACAGTGTTTTATTATAATACTTATTCATTTGACAATTACATTACAAAATTACATTATTCAATTGGCAGAGTTTTTTTATTCAAAGCAACTCAAATTTCATTCAATGTATATAGATCAATTTAAACAAGAGCAATCTTTTACTAAGATAACAATTAAGAAAATATGATGCCATAAAGAATCGCATGCGTAGGGTAAGATTTGTGAAAGTGTACATAAGATTGCAAGCGTAAATTAAATTTGCATGCGCACAATAAGATTTGCAAAGGTGTCAATCACCTTTCAAGTGTAAGAAAAAAAATATTTGCAGCATTTAATGGTTATTTGTAAGTGTCATTCATTTACTGTCTATCGAGAGATGCACAGTGTGCTGCATAAAATATCACTGTAAATCTGTGTATAACCATTTATACAAGCTCCGAAATCATGAAGCTAATCACATGCGAAATGCAGTGCAACAAGGTATGTGAATTATTTTAATTATACTGTGTGTGAAAAACATGTTTGTTGAACATTTGTTTTTGCATGTCATAGAAATTTCTTCCTAGCATTGTGTAAAATGTCCTGAAAAATTAATGAAAATGAAAACTGAAATGTGTTGTGCATTATGAAATGTTTGGTGGATCTGTTTGGTAGTTTCTGAGAAGCCAGTGAAGAGTCTTGGGAGATGGTACGATAGGGTTTTAAAGGACACAGTTCGAGTGGGAGAAGTTAGACGACAAGCAGTGGAAGGGTTGAAGATCATAAACAGCTGCGCTCTACCAGGCAAACTAAAACTCTGGTGCTTTTGGTCTACTGCCGAGGTTGCTATGGCCACTGACTGTGTACGACGTTTCTTTGACAACAGTGGATAAGCTGGAAGCGTTAATAAGTTCATATATCAGGAAATGGTTGGGAGTTCCACGCTGCTTCAGCAGAGTGGGACTTTACAGTAAAGGAATATTGCAGCTGCCAATCTCTGCTTTAACCGAGGAGTTTAAGTGCGCCAAGGTCAGACTGGAAATGACCTTAGTAGAGTCACGCGACAAATGTGTAAGGGAGGCAGCACCTGTGTTAAAAACTGGTAGAAAGTGGTCAGCAAAGAAATCTGTGGTAGAGGCAAAGGCTGCCCTCCAAATTGGTGATATCATGGGACAGGTACAGCATGGAAGAGGGGGTTTTGGGCTCAGTTTAGCTCCTCCTAAATGGCCAAAGGCAGCCCCAGCTCAAAGGAGTAAGCTGGTAGTCAACGAGGTGCGAAAGCAGAAGGAGAGGATGAGGTGTATAAAGGCCATTTCCTAGGCCAAGCAGGGAGAGTGGATGAGATGGGAGAGTGGAACAACGCAAGATGGGCTGGCAAGACCTTTGGTCAATGGAAGAGAGTAGGATCAGTTTCCTTATCAGGTCAACATATGATGTTCTCCCATCACCACAGAACCTAAACCTCTGGGTAGGAGAGGATCCCTCTTGTCCTTTGTGTTCATCACCTGCCACATTAAGGCACATTTTGACAGGATGTAAGGTGACTCAGCCAAGGTCGGTTTACTTGGTGCCATGACCAAGTACTGCAATGTTTGGCGTTAGCATTAGAAGACAAGCGTAACATGATCAATAAGTTGCCACCTGTTCTGGCAAAACATTACACACAGAAGACAATATTCCTCTGCCCAGGCGAGCAACCACCAAGAAAAGGTGTTAAAACCAATTCTCGCCCAGGAAAACTGGAAGCTGCTAGGGACTGGAAAATGCTGGCCGATCTTGATCAACAGCTTATTTTTCCACCTGAGATTGCCACCACTAACCTTCGACCAGATATTGTTTCGTGGTCTGGATCAGCACGCATTGTTCAACTGGTAGAGTTAACAGTGCCATGGGAGGATGCGGTAGATGAGGCATATGAGAGGAAGAAACTGCGGTATGCTCATCTGGCCACTGAAGCAGAACAGCGAGGATGGAGAGTCCAGGTTTATCCAGTGGAAGTGGGTTGTCGAGGATTTGTGGCACACTCTACAACCCGGTTCCTCAGAGACGTCGGATTCAGTGGCCAAGAGTTGCGTCGCACAGTAAAGAACTTATCTGAAGCAGCAGAGAGGAGCAGCAACTGGCTGTTGTTGAGACAAAAAGATTCTGGCTGGCTGTGTACAGGCCGCCATGCTACGGTTTCGAAGAATTCTTGAAAAACTCTAAGAGTCTGTTGGTTTATTTGCATAGTTTGCATAGTAATTACAGTTATTACGTTCCTGTGTATTTTGCGTGAATGAGGATTGGTGTTTGGACAGATATTGTGTTTTGCTGGTTGGGGCGTATGGTCGGGTTGCGGAGAGATTGTGGTTTGGTCACATGTTAACTACGAGGAAGGAGCAACCTCAGCAGCAGGAGGGAGGTAAAGGTCAGTAAGCTGGGCTGAGTTGAGTGGGGACGGAGGGGGGTGACTCTGGGACACCAGAGTCAGTTCGAGCCCTCTTGAGGTGTCGTGGGCTAGTCGACGAAACACTGAGGACGGAAGGTGCCCACTTGAAGACCCTAGAGATGTCCCCTACTCAGCTCAATCCAGACTATTGTCATGGGGAGACCGCACTGTGATTGCAGCCGTTGTGTGTGCTGACGCACAAAATACACTGCAACTATTAACACCAGACAGAAGTAGATTCAAATCACCATATGGAAGGAAGCGTAATGGATGGAGAAGCATAGGTTACTGTAAAGCTACGTCTTAGTTGGTGCTTATCTTGGTGAAAGCCGAGTAAAAATCAGCATGAAGTTTTAACATCTACTCTTGTGTAATGGAAATCATAATTCAGTCATATTAAAACCAAACCACTGGCTCTAACAATTAAATTGCAGTATGATAAACTATGTCTTTATTTACATCTGACTGCCCGTGAATAAAGAATATTTTTTATTGCTGTATTACTTTAAAAAACTGGTAAATCACATTTATTATGGCCATTGGAACATGTCTGTACTGACAGATTTGGAGGTGCAGCTTTTTGCTTGTAAAATTTTTATATCTGTAGTGGAGTATTAAGAAAGAATGTAGTACAGATGTCACAAATAACCCAATGAGGTGAACAATCACCGGATGTGACAGCTATGTAGTGTATTTATTGTATATGGTCTAATTGTATATTGTCTATAATTAACAAGGTGCCCCTCTTCAGCTAGGAGGAATTGATTGTGGGATATTCATGCTGATGGTTAGTGGTCTTATATTTGCTGTACAGCTGTGTCTGTGTGCTAACACCGCATTTGTTAATATAGTTTGTTTTTTAGAATGCACTATGTTATGCTCTCAAAGCCATTTGATTTTGCTGCGGTGAGTTTGCATCAATTTATGGTTATTTGTAGTGATGTACCGAAATGAAAATTCTGGGCCGAAACCGAAAATTTAGGATGCACTTGGCCGAAAACCGAAACTGAAGCCGAAAATGGCTTCTTTTAAAAACTTATACTAATATATATATATATATATATATATATATATATATATACAGTACAAAACCTAAAATATTTTTAACAATAAATATAAATAATAATACCAAATATTATTCTTCAAGTTTTATGTTCCATCAAATAAAATTGTTTTTTAACAGCTGTGCAAAAAGATCCACAATTATCTGAATAACTGCACACAAAATCACAGAATGGCAGTGGGCCTCTATTCTGCTGCTGCATGCAAACAATTTTTTACTTACATTTTAAATTGCTGTGCAAAACAACAGTGCAAAAACAGCACTAGAACTTAATCCAAACTCAAACTGTAAACAACATGTAAGCCTATGTAGCCTTAGGAAACACAGTTGTGCAGTGCTACGCAAATTTTAATGTAACTGCTATACACACAGAAAATTGGACTGGGGGTCTTACATGCGCTTTATGTGGCACACTAGCACACACACACACAAGGTCTCTTGCTCTCTCCCTGTCTGGCGTGCGCGCGCTACATGGTTTGGAGCACGAACTCTTGCTCGCTCGCTCGCTCTTCCGGGAGATTTGAACTAATTTGTGGGCATCAGGGAGCCGCTATCAATATGCGGGAGACATCCCTATCTTTGATAGGCAGACGCGTGATAACAGCTTGACCGTGAGTGAAACCTAAGCGCTTGCGCACGGATGGGAGGGGCGGGTGACATTCATTTTCGGTTAACGTTTTCGGCTGTTTTTTTTTATTTCGGCCCGAAACCGATAATGCCATTTTCGGGCGAACATTTTCGGCGGCCGAAATTTCGGTGCACCCCTAGTTATTTGTAAAGCAAAAAGGACTTGATCTTAAACTATTAAGATTTGCAATTGCTGTCTTTAACCAGTCTGACATGCCTATAATCAAGAAGAGGTGGTGCTATCCGTTAATTCAGACATTTCCTCTGACAAGGTATGATATTGATAACTATACTGTTGATTAAAACCTCCACACTGTGCATTTCCAGAAAGAAATAAAGTAGTACATGCCTAAAAAGATTGTCACTTCCCACAGTCAAGTCCCACAACCTCACCCAGGAACAAATACCACCAAATCCAGATGACATGGAAGTCACTTGTAGTGGAAATTAAAATTTTTCATTGATATTACAGACCTAGTAATGATGAGTGGACAAGAGGTAATTTTGTGAACGTGCAGAGTGAAACACCATAGGAACAGCTGAACGAGACCTTTTGGTTCTAGAGGTCAGGATGCAGCTAAATTCGATGGTCCAAGTGTCAGCTAGTGACGGAGAGTATTATGCAACAGTGTATTCCTTATAGGGATGCACCGATCCGATAATCAGCATCGGTATCGGCTCCGATACTGCCATTTTTGCCGGATCGGGTATCGATCAGAAGAGGCCGATCCAAATCCGATATTGTGCGTAAACTATTCTGTTATTGTTCAGCTCCACAAAAGCACCAAAAACATTATAAAGCACCATAAAGTTTTCGTGCACTATATTACAAGTGTTCTGAAGCCATTATAGTATAATGTGAGATAGAAATTAGCATTTAAGTCGTTAAATTCAAGATCACGTAAACTTTTCCCTCCGCTAACGGCAGTCAGTCATTCTTCATTCAGTATTCAGCGTCGCCGCGTTCGGTTACGAGAGTCAACATGATGAAACCCTCTCCAAGATGATTCAATGTTACTATTATTATACTTGATCTGTAGATAAAGGTCTATGGTTTCGCATAAAACAACATTATCTTGTTGGACTTTATTGCTGTAACGTTAACTTAATCATGTTTCTACCGGGTGTCTGTTAGATCACAACACTAGAGTCCACTATAATTGTTCTTCACGCGCACAGTAGCTAAAATTTTAAACTGTTAAAAGAAAAGGCTCAATAAACTATTGCATAGATATATACTGTATAATACACTACGCATCAATATGTCTTTCGTTTGTGCTTTGAACTTTTCAATGCGGACTCGACGCGCTGTGACTCCATGTTGCTTCAAGCGCATCATTCTGCGCTCGGGATGCGCATAAGCGCTTTGAGCCGCACTGTATTGCAGCCTTTCATATCATAATACAGTGACACAATGAAAGATTATTAATGGCCTTTCTTGTTCTTTCCTATCTATCATATGTTGCTGCCTCATTAAACAGGTGTGCTATACATTTAAAACATGTCAATTGTATAGTAGCCTATAGCTATATATAAAATAATTTATCTTTTTGATTTTTGTTATCTTGTTTTTCATGAATGTATTTTACAATACAAAGAGCAATGTGTAACGTTTTACCAGATTTATTGTTACACTTATTGTCTCTTATTTGTTTTTTTCACTAAATGTTCAGATTTTATACAATTAGTGGACTTATGATTCTTCTAGACTAAATTTTACTGCTGAATTATCCACTAATCTAGTTTATAAAAGCATTTTTGTCATAGATTATGATCATATATTTTTTGGATTTGTTTTTCTTTATAATGAAGTTATAAAGAGTGATGCCACACAAAAGAGTGATTATCAGTTCAACACACAGAGAGTTATATAAATTCTACTTAAAAAAAAAAAACTGTGTTGGTATCGGATCGGCATCAGTATCGGTCGATACTCAGAACTTTTGGTATCGGATCGGATCGATTCTGAAAAAAGTGGTACCGGTGCATCCCTAATTCCTTATTTGGCAATCTGCCTCAAAAGACACAGAGCAGATAACCTTGGAAATGGTATAAAATCTGTTCAGCCCTTCCTAGTGTTGTCTCACTCACACCACAGCGTAACTTCTGTGTGGTGACTGGGTCCTTCTCGCAAAAACAAATTCTTTTAAAAGACAGTTTGGTTTCAGCGTGTCTCTTACACAGTGATGATGGTTTGATCATTTTTGCCACAACACACTCCGTCTGAGTCGGATGTCATGGAGATCACCCTAACACCAGATATCTATGTATGTAGAGGGAATGTTTATGTATTGCGTGATTTGTTTATTTATGTTTTACCTTCCCTGCTTCATAAAAGTGTTTATGAGCAGCACTTCATTAATTACATTATTATTGGAATTCTTATATTGCACACACATTCAGCTGTCCTGTGAGTGGGTGGAGGAGAACCAACACCACTTTACAAGGAAGATTGATCTGCCAAAGATCTTAAAGGGATAGTTCACCCAAAAATTAAAAAGCTGTCAGTATTTACTCACCCTCATGTTGTTCCAACCCCGTAAGACCTTCGTTCATCTTCGGAACACAAATTAAGATATTTTTGATTCAATCTGAGAGCTGGATCACTCCTCCATAGGCTTCTAAGGGATTGAAACTTGCCAGCCCCGAAAAGTTATTAAAGACATCGTTAAAATAGTCCAAGTGACTACAGTGGCTCAATCGTAAGTTTATCAAATGAGGAGAATACTTTTTGTGCGCAAATATCTTAATTCGTGTTCCGAAGATGAACGAAAGTCTTACGGGGTTGGAACAACATGAGGGTGAGTAAATACTGACAGCATTTTCATTTTTGGGCGAACTATCCATTTAAGGATGAAGGATGATGCCTTGTTGGCTATCACAATGCAGGACTTTTTTGTAAACTCCATGTGTTATGAAGGTGAAGGGTGTGAAGAAGAAATTTGGGCTCCCTTCCATTTCACTTTTCAAAGGGTAGAGGACATGGAAGTTTTCTTGCAGGCAGTACGAGACAGAAGAAATATCTGTGTCTCTTGTTTACACAACCCTCACTTGTGAATCTACCAGTGGGTAGTGCTGGGCGGTAAACCGGTTCAAACCGAAAACCAGTTTATATTTTCGTTACGATATTGATTGTGAATAAACCGCCATACCGGTGTATTTAATTACACAACGTTCGGAACAAACGTTACGCTGCGCGACACTGTTTCAGACGGACCCTTTACAATGTTGCACTTCTAAGCAGCGACTGGGAGGCGAGGGTAGACAGCAGTGCTCTGGTGTTACATTACAGGGAAGATGGATGCTGCAGAACTATGGCGTTATTTTACTGTCAAATGTCGAGAGAGCATTATTGTAGCGTGAAAGAACATTAATATAATGCGCGAGCGCGAATCTCTCTGCTCGCGCGCAGAATATAATGGGGCGCGCTCTCAGATACACGCTGCTCTTATTAGAATAGGTCTATTTTCTCTGGGCTCGCTCAGAGAATCCTGCACTTAAAACGTGTTCAGTGCAATCGCGAATCTCTCCTCTTCCCCAGCTAACAATTTTAGGTTATAAGAACGTTTTCATAACGTTCCCATTAAGTTATAAAAACATTATTTCTGAATGTTCTAGGAACATTCAAAACGTCCAGTTTAGACGTTGTGTTAACGTTATTTCTTGTTTATAAGAACTTTATTCAAAACATTATAAGAACGTTCAATTCTCCCGTTATATAAACTTTGTATTAACATACTTGCTTGGTTATAAGAACATCATTAGAAGGTTAAGAAATAACAATTTTAGGTTATACTGGGCACTAGGGCTGGGCGATAAAACGATAATTATCGCGATATAATTTCTCTCGATAAAACGATATCAAGAGTTCGATAAATGTTCGATAATGTTTATGCGCCAAAAGCGGAACGAAACTCATTTGAACCGCGCGCCACACGGACCATTTATCCGCTCGGCTCAAAGTCCAAACGGCAGGGTAGCGCGAGCTCACTAGAGCAGATGCGTTTACTCTGATCGTCTCGCACACGAGATCCAATGAGAAGCGCTTGAATTCAGCGAAGAACACAAATGTCTCAGTGATTTAAACCAGATTAAAGGTAGATGAAACAGCGCTGACAAACAGGAGAAACACTGTGCGCAACGATACAGTCATAAGGCTTTTCCGTCTACAAATTCCCATTATTTACCATGGATTAACTGTAACGTTAGCCTAGTAATATTAACTGCACCATGACATGTGGGATATACATATTGAATTGTATTATATTATTAATGTAGACAATGTATTAAAGGACTAATGGAATATAATTACAGTATTTAATAATTTATTTAGGTTACTGTTTTTCATAAATACCATAGAAACCATAAAGTTACATTTTGCCATGATAGTGAGGTGCTATAAGCTATGCCTGGTTTTATCTGTGGTTATCATGATCTAAATGCATGATACTGGATGACCAATGGTTAATTTTAAGAAAACTCAAACAGTCAGAATATATATTTTTTTTAACAGATGTTACTGTTTTTGTTAATGAACAAAATTAACATTGTAGTATTAGCTTGAATCAGGCTGCAGATTTACTGTCAACTCACTGTCAAATATGCGTTTTGAGACAAAACATGTAATATTAATATTGCAGCCTGCACTGCAAACTGTGATGAAGATACGGACCATCAAAGTCACTTTACACTAAACAATATCCCCCATTAGCGTATGCAGAAACTAAGAAATATATTTTTCTATTCAGATATTTATTTTAAGGAAAAATGACAAATGTTTGAATGTTCATCCTCAGATTTGTGAAATGTTCACCTGTTTGGCAAGTGTTCGTCATGATATGTTCTGACAATAAAGAGTATTTTAAAAACACAATTAACGCTCTGGTTTCTACAACTTTCACTTAGGAGCAAAAATCTGCCTTTAAACTTGAAAGAAATAAAGATTTGACCTTTATCGTGATAATTATCGATATCGACTAATATAAAAAAAATTATCGTGATAACTTTTTTTGGCCATATCGCCCAGCCCTACTGGGCACTATTCTATAATATTCACTAATGACAGTAAAATAGACCATCCTAAGTCAATTTACTGCAGTAATTCCTCTCTCAACCAGTAGAAAAGGCTTTGAACACCTGATTATGCATGAAAAAAAAAAAAAAAACGTCATAAACCGGAAAACCGGCATAATTTTGAAAAAAAAACGTGATATAAATTTTTGGTCAAACCGCCCAGCACTACCAGTGGGGTACTATAATGTAATAGAGTTTCGTAAAATACCATTACAATTTTATGTGAAGTGTGTTCTTGATGTATATTCATAATTTTTATTATTTTATCTTATTCCATTAAAATGTTGTGTGGGAAAAAGTGTTTTGTTCTTGGAATATATTTATGTTATTTTTATATCTTCTTATTATGACATTTTATCTAGAGTTAAGATTCATTTTATGTTAGATTAACATTTTGCAAATTTAGGCTAAAATAAACAAATAAATGCAACTCAACACTTGTGGGAGAGTGGAGTATGTGATTATTAAATTACATTTATCTTCTCCCAAATGTTGTTTGAGTGGATGCCTCACTAATCTCAGAGCACATTTGTTGTCTAGTTTTTCCTCTAGCGTGGGAAGTCACATGGCTGAACTCAGCCTTTGGTTTTAAAATGCTGATATATTTACTGCAGAACTGTAACCTTCCCTCAAAAAGATCATCAACAATTTTCGGGAGCATGTGGGCAAAGTAGAATGTGCGCAGCCTTATGATATGCCCCTGGACAAAGCCTCGGTCGTAGGGTACTTCGATTTCTAGGTGCTCAGTTTTGTTCCCAAGCTAGCATCGAAATCGCTGTGTTTACACCGTCAGACGCTGCGCAAACCTGAGTGTAAGTTAGAGTTATGGCGCCACTCGGGATTTGGCGCGGTAACTTGATTTTTCCGCGCTTTTAGTTCACAAATTGTAAACTGTAACGTTACATCGGGTTATTTCGGGGACTTTTTGCCCCATGCATACAACAAGTCATTTAGATTTGCAATAGTTTATTTTTTTTACACAAAGGTTGGTTTTAAGCAATTAATCTGTTTTGCAGTTCCTGACTCTGTTGTTTTCGCTTGCAAATTGCTGTTCGCAGAACTGCAATGCTTTTGGCCGCATTTGTGCACAAAAACTGTGGCAAAAGTGTAAGCGCGGGAAAAGTCATTTGCAGATCCTATTTATTTTGCGTTAGCTTGAAGCTGCAGCTTCACAATACATGAATTACGCTCACGAATAACAGTAATATGCTGCAAATATTTGATCTTAAACTTGAAAGGCGATTTACAGCTTTACAAATCTTCTCTTGCGCATACAAATTTAATTTACGCTAGCAATCTTATATACACTTTCACAAATTTTACCCGGCGCGTGCGATTCTTTATGACATGATATCTGAGCACGTGCCAAATAACTATATAACTTTCGTCATTTTTATAACAGATATTGTAACATAAAATGTCTTACCATGTGCGAGTAAAAACAACACTGAGCAAAAGCAATATTTTGTGTTCATGTTCACATTGGTCTGAGAATGAAGGCATGGCGATCACATTGTTTCTTCTTCTAATGGAGTTTTATGGCGGTGCAACTTTCGGTGCATTACCGCCACCAATTGGACTGGAGTGTGAAGCACTAGTAAGCATATAAATAATTAACAACTTAAATAAACAATAGTGTCAAAGGAGAAGAGAAGGGGGGGGGGGGGGGGGGTGGACTGTAAATTATCCAGTCTATTCCTATTGCTTTAACATTTTTCATAATAGCACTATATATTTGATCTTGTTCTGCGTGTACTTTCAAAATGCTTTCCTTTGTAAATGCTTCAACACCCAATTTTCTTCCTAAGTTCTAACCTTTTTTTAACATATTTTATACAATTTATTAAAACATGTTCAATTGTTTTTGCCTGATCACAATAATTACATTTACCCATTTTATGTTTTCCTATTTTGAACAAAGAATGATTTTGTGCCCTAGTCGAATGCGAGAAATAATTGCATCTTCTTTTCTATTCCTAAAAACACTTCTTCCATTTTCTGTATACTATACATATGTCTTCCCTTGTTATCACTGTTCCATACTTCTTGCCATTTGTGGTTTATAAATTCTTTAATTTTACCTTTAACCTCTTTTTTTGCTCAGAGTCACTGAGTGTCTCTGTGTGATTTACAGCTTGCTTAGTTTATCAACCACTTCATTAGCCTCCACTCCCACATGAGCAGGAACCCACAAGAACACTATTAAGCTTACTTTAGTTATTCTTAACAAACTTGTTATAATCTCATATATAATATCTTGCCTTGATGATTTATTTCCACTTTCGAGGCTTTTGATTGCTGCATATAAGAATCAGAACATATTACTAATCTTGGTTTTACATCCTCTACCCACTGGAGTGCTACCATCATAGCAACTAATTCTGCAAACACAGATTCATGGTCAGTTATTCTTTTTTTAATACTTATTTGAAACTTAGGAATATATACAGCAGCTGCTGTTCTTCAAGAGATAGGATCCTTAGAACCATCAGTATATATATGCAACCACGATTAATAAGTCTGATCTATTATTGCTGTGCAATAATGTTCTTTGGGGTATCTCTCTCATTCTTAATGTTTATTTGTATTAGTAAGTCAATTATTGGCATTGGAAATATCCACAAGGTATAATGGATAATATAACAGTTAGGCTAACATCACATTCTGCAATACCAGCTCCTTGAGCTTCTCTGTGAGCAATCCATCCCAAACTTTTAATGTTTTTGATCCCATGTTCCCAGCATTCTTTTATCACTCCCTTAACTGGAATCACATTATTATTCTTTTGCTTCAGCTTATACTTCTTCTTTTGGCAGTTGGCAAACCAGCTTGAGGTTCATTACCGCCACCTATTGGGATGGAGTGTGAAGCCTTGATGAATGAAAGGAATAGAAGAAAGGGAAAAAAAGAAGAAAAAAAAACTATATCCTTCTGATCAAATCTGTATCTCTTAAATATTTTAGAAGAATATCATAGACCCTTAAATGTTTCTGTGCATTCTGAAATATATTGTGAACTGTAATGACATTGATTTCAAAATTTCCAACAAGCTGATTTCTTTCTCTTTTACAACTATGCCTCACAGTGTACAATCACATGTTCTATTTCTGTTATTCCACAGTAATTGCAGCAGTCTGTCCACACTTTCATGATATGCAGTGAATAATGAAGGTTAGTGTGAGCTAGAGCATGGTTAACAGTATCTTCTCTTCCAAACACTTCTTTCAATCCCCACTTTAGGTTGAATGCTGAATAGGTGTCTCCCTTTCGACTCTTTATTCATTCTTTATTCTTGCTATTTTTAACTCAAAAGAATTAAAATATTCATCCATATTGCTATCTACTACTTGTTTATTTTTTCATACAGACATTATTAATTATTTCTTGCCTTCTTTTTAAAAATGTATCAAGTTTTCAATGCTATGAATTTTAGCAAAGGTTGTATCTACTTCTGCATTTTCCTTATTTCTAATGGACATTTTCCCTTTCTCTTATGGGATTTGCTTATAGTTATTAATACCATTCATTTTCCTAATGATTCTCCATATCACATGCTCCAATACAACCTAGCTAGCTATCTGCTTGCGACCAAATCTGGATTCCACTTTATTTCGACATTCTACTAACTATAAGTAACTTTGCAACTAAATGTCAAATTACTCATTAGAGTATTAGTAGAGTGTCTGCTTAATATCTGCTAACTCTTTATTTTGATGCTCCCCCAACAGATATTCTACTAAGTAAATTGGCAACTAAGTCAACTTATTTTCCTAACCCGAACCCTAACACTTAGTCAACTAACAGTCTACTACAGTCTACTAATACTCTAATGAGAGTTAGTTGACATGTAGTTGAAAAGTTACTTATGGTTAGTAGAATGTCTGAAGTAGACTATCAAAATAAAGTGGAACCCAAATCTGTAAAGGAATTTCAAGATTGAATACACTCTCTTCTGGATCAGAACATGATTCACTCATACAGTATCAGGTGCAACCATAAATTAATCTGACAAAAAGTCTGTGTAGAGAAACTTTTATACAATCGACACCCACGGCCAGCTTTAGCACATTGCTTACAATGAGTGATTGAGCTGTGTCTCATAATATCCAAATGTGTGTATCATCGTCCTCCTCACTACTGGATGCTACACATCCACGTAATATGGTTTATAACCAGACGAGGGAGAAATGGGTGAAACAGAATTCACAAAACCTACAGTTTTAGGCTTGCTTGAAATATTTTTCTTTTTCCAGGCTTCACAATCTGCATCTATACAGTAGAAACAAACCCGCCGCTCACTAGAGCAGCATTTTGCGGATCTGCCCCCCTCCATACGTCCCACTTCGGCTAAATCTGGTATTAGCATCTCGTCCTCCATCTGCATTTCAGTACCATGGACAGCTACTTTTTAATCAAACCTCCCCACTGAAGAAAAAACGCTTTGGTGGGTCAATACGAACTCATCAGCAAGAACCACCAAGATTTGATGAGCACAACCTTTGAAATTCTTCAATAAAATTAATTCTCTCAAGTTCTCAA
The DNA here is from genome assembly GCA_026230005.1 of Gila orcuttii. NCBI lineage: Eukaryota > Metazoa > Chordata > Actinopteri > Cypriniformes > Leuciscidae > Gila > Gila orcuttii. Next base: position 15,923,344 of record JAPDVR010000020.1, read on the forward strand.
GTGTTTACTTTTGTAACGGTCATCAGCTGGAGTGCCCTTTAGAGCCACAAGAGGGCACTCCACTTCAGTTTTTTGTTTTTCCCTCACAACATTTCCCTTAACTCACTGCCCGGACTCATCATCACTGATCACATTCACCTGTATGTCATTACCTTGTTTAGCTCACCCCTTATAAGCCTGGTTTTCTCATTCAATCACTGTGTAGTTTTGTATGTTGTTGCACTGCATCTCTGAGAATTTCTTTGGTTCCCTGTATTTCGGTGTTTGCCTTGTTTCCAACCTTGTGTGTTTGTTTGGACTGCCTACCTGGATTTCGACCTGTTGCTTGTACATTTGATTACGTGTCTGGATTACCCCATCTTATTAAAAGCTGCATTTGGATCTAGATTTCTGGTCTCAGAGCAGTTCGTGACAACTTTACTTGCCATGATACACCATTTGTCAAAACATTTTTTTTGTTTGTTTTGTTTTTCCTTGCAAACGCCACAAATGTTTCTCAGTTTTCTTTAGGGCACTAAATCTTTGTTTATAAGCTTCTGCCACTAACTCATAGGCACAGAACAGTTGACTTGATCACGTCGTAGTCCAGACTTTTCTCTATCGGTAATGCGGCACTCTTGGGCTTCCCTGACCAGCTTCCATTGCAATAGCAGAGCCCACATCTTTTTAGGCCATTGCAATTTGCAATGTAGTGGCAACACTCTCAAAAGCCTACCTTCGCTTCACGAAATGAAGGCACCAAATATTCTTACTCGCATCTAATGGGGTGAACTATTCACATCTGGAATAAGAGCGGAACCGAGAGAAAGGCCGCTGAGCAAACGAGGATAAAGCAGGAGAACCCTCCGGTTATAGGCCGCCCGCAAAACCCACAAAGTCACGCATCCTTTTCCATTCAGTGACTATCTGTTTACAACTCTGCATAGCTTTACACACGCTGATGATGCGGGACGTCTGTGCGAACAGGGTGTGCGAGAGGTTTGGAGATATATTGACAGGTAGATAGGACGTCGTATCACTGCATTCGGACCAAATGCAACGATTAGATGAGCATTTTTTGGTCCTGAGCCTTCCACGGTAGATGTATGTAGATGTTTTAATATTTAGACCACTTCTATTATTGATTGCTATCAGGATGTGAGGAGAGTTTCAACCAGTATAACATAAAGTGTTTATAAAACAAATTGCCTATACCCTACCTTTAATTAGATCACTCCCGAGTTATTGCATCGTCTTTGTAGCAATTATTAAAAATGATCAGCAAGATTCCTGATTGAGTGTGTGTTCCCTATCAAGGCTACGGAACTTCGATATTACGGATGTCGTATATGGGAACTCCTCTCATCCTTCACTTCTGCTGAAATCTTATAGGCTAACGCCAGCAGAGCTGGCCAATTGACGCACAATATGCAAATACTGAAACCTCGTAGCAGGAATAAGCAAGTGCAGCGTCAATTCCCTTCAGAATCTCTCTCTTCACGCTCAAATCATGTGCTAGAAAGCTGATACTCCACTAACAACTAGGATTATTTCACCGTTGTTGAAGTTGCGCCGAGATACTTGCACTGTCTCCTGCATCCGATGGCAACTATCTGCAACTTGTGTTCGGGCCCCATCGTGCCCCCTGACATGCACCTGTTCTGGTCGCGTGTATGGGGCTGGCCCATGCTGAGTCAGCCCTCTGGGACGAAGGGTCCTGCGACCTCTGCACGGACATGTTTTTTCGAACTCTCAAAGCCAGGAGGGAAGAGGCTCGCGCAGCAGCGGGGATCGGGTCTACCGCCGCCATTGAGCCGCTGGTAGCCCCCCCCAAACGCGGAGTCGGGGTTCGTCCCCCGGTGAGCTTTCCCGACCCCACCTTCCAGCCCCCTCGCGAGGTTGCTGACTTCGTTTCCTTCAGGGCGAGTGAGGAAGACGACTCCATGTCTCTGTCTGCCTCCGAGAACGACTGGGGTGCGGAGCAGGCCGCACCGCAGGTGGCCGCGGAGCAAGAGACCCCGGCGGACCTGCAGGACGAGCTCTTCCGTATCCTCTCGAAGGCCGTCGAGGAACTGGACCTCTCGTGGAAGGCTCCCGATGAACCTTCAAAGAGAAAACTGGATCCATGGTTCCTCCAATCGAGCCGCCGTCAGGCCGCTTCGAAAAGAGGAACACCGTTTTTTCCTGACGTGCATGAGCACGTGGTGAAGTCGTGGGTGGCCCCGCAATCGGCGCGCACTCTCACTTCCACCCTGGCCATGTTTGCCCCCGTGGACGAGGCGGGGGACCACGGCTACCTATGCATCCCCCCCATCGAGGAGACCGTCGCCGCGCACCTCTGCCCGTCGCCTCCCGCCCTGGGCTCGGACCGCAGCCTGCCGTCCCGAGCCTACAGATTTACGGCCCACCAGGCTAACAAGGCCTACGGTGCCGCGGGGGAGGCGGTTTCCGCGTTGCATACCATGGCCGTTCTCCAAGTGCTGCAGGCTAAGCAGCTCAAGTCTCTGGATGACGCCGCCTCTATTGACGCTGACGCCATCCGAGATCTCCGTTCGGCCACGGACCTCGCACTCCTGGCCACGAAGCGTTCGGCCCAGGCGATTGGACGTTCGATGGGGTTCCTGGTGGTCCTCCACAGACATCTGTGGCTCACCCTGTCGGACTTGCAGGAGGGCGATAGGAAGACGCTGCTGAACGCACCGATCTCCCCTGCAGGTCTGTTCGGAGACGCCGTGGAGAAAGTCACCGAGCATTACTCCGAGACGCAGAAGAAGGCGAAGGCTATGAGCCACGTGATTCCTCTGAGGGCGCCGCCGCAGCCGCAACCTCGCTCCCGTTTGTCTTCCGCCTCGGGCCGCCAACCTCAGGCCGTGGCTAGTAGACAGACAGCGCCCCGCCCGGGACCGGATGCCCGTAGAGGCCGTAGCGGCCAGTGGCAGGGAGCGGGTAGCAAGAGGACGCAGAGGAGCCCGCGCAGAAAGCCCACCGCGTCCCCTGCGAGGCCCAAGCAGTCGTCCTGACCGCTCGGGCAAGAGAAGAAGAGAGCGCCAGGTCGGCCCCGCGTCCAAGCGGCGCGCTCTAATGCACTTGGTCCCTCAGCGTTCCGCGAGCGACACGTGCAGTTGTTCTGTGAATGTTGTCAATGTTGTTTCTTGTTCAAAAATAAAGCAGATCACTACTTCACAAACAGAGCTTTTTCTCCTCTTGCACCACACACTGTGTTACCCGCCCTGCCTTTCGAGCAGCGCAGAGTCACGGTCAATAAATATTCCCAGCCCTCGCATAGCGGCGATGACCGCAGCGGCGATGACCGCAGGTTTAGATCAGCCCACGCTAGGTTGGACCTTAATGCAATGCCGTGACGCTTTAAGCTTGACGTCGACTAGTCGCGTTGATCATGTGACACTATATGATTGCGCTAATTTTGATACATGTTGCAGACGACAACAGATGTAGAGCCCAGAGGGTCATTGCAGCAAGAAGGCAGCATTGGTACATCAAGTGTGTGTAAATACTTTACTAACCTAACTATATTGTTGAAAACGAAAGTAAAACCATGACGCACGCTCATTGTTTTACTGGGAAATGATGGTTCAGTCTCTTTATTAAAATCAAGAAAACATTATATTTTTCTTATATTTATTTAAACATATTAATGATGTACCTCTAATTCACCCGCAATTTAATTGGAATATAATTTTGTATTACTTGGATCTGCGCATCACTAACGCGCAGATGTGAATTCATAGCTTTTTTTTTTCTTTTCATCATGATGTAAACAGCGGGCTATTTACACCTGGCCACTTCATGTGTTTCTGTGATCTAATAGCTATCCGATCGTGAAAAGACCAGGTGTAAATGCCCTCCGAAACGCATTCGAGACGGATTTGAATCCGATCGCTCAAACTACTTCAAGAGGAGGTCTGGGCCGCCCGCATTCCAGACGAAACTGGACAAACTAAATGCATCTGGTTGTTGAGACCACATATGTAAATTGGACTTCATTATATGACGAAGCTATGGCAACACGCATCACCGCAGATGAGCATCTATTCATCAAGCCAACGCGCAAATCAAAGTGAAAGTAAGTCGCAGACGCTTAACACACAATCATCTTTATTAAAAGTAAAGAAACAAAATGATCTTACCAGTGCTGTATCTCTTATTGCGGTCTTTGATTTTGAAATGAGCTGATAATCAATAAAATACAGCTCATTACTGTTGCTTTCGGTGACGTGAACTCCGTTAAATCTGCATATAGCGCGTTGTTTGAAGATCGGATTTCCGTTTTGCGAAAACATATTTATGTGACCAGGTGTAAATGGAATCGTTTTGATAAATCAGATCAGTAAAAACGCATGAAGTGACCAGGTGTAAACGACCCCATTATGAGCTGTCTGTCAGCATCTGTATAATTTTCCGTTAATTAATTGCAAATTGTGGCATGTTGCAAAGCAGTCCCATCTCTTGTGTTTTTTTGAATGAAGTCATCGACTAGTCGACGTCGAATCGACTTTGATGTCATAACAGTCGACTTCAAAAAATCTGAAGTCGTTCAACCCCTAGCCCACGCTCAGTCGCTTTCAGGCAGCGTGGGAAGCTATTCCGGGCATTTCGCCGTGGGTGTTGAATATAATTCGGCGCGGGTACACACTTCAGTTCAAACGCCCCGGGGATTGGTTTGCTTCAGTGGATTTAAAGGATGCTTACTTTCATATCCAGATAGTAAAGCGTTACAGGCGATTCCTGAGGTTTGCGTTCGAGAATTCGGTGTACCAATATACGGTGCTTCCGTTTGGACTAGCCCTAGCTCCCCGAACATTTCGAACATCGAAATGCGTGGACGTGGCACTTTCACCCCTCAGATCGAGCGGGATGCGCATCTTGAACTATCTGGACGACTGGCTGGTTCTCGCGCTGGTCAGCCATGTGGAAGCCCTCCTTCGACACTTGGAGACGCTCGGTTTGAGGGTGAACGTCCAGAAAAGTGTCCTCACACCGAGCCAGACTACTACATTCCTGGGAGTGTGCTTGGATTCAGTGAGAATGAGAGCGCGCCTCTCCCCTGAGCGAGCGGAGGCTCTGAGTTCTTCTCTCGGTTTCTTCAGACCTGGCAGGCTTGTCCCACTGAAAGAGTTTCAGAGGCTACTGGGACGGATGGCAGCGGCTTCTTCGGTGTGTCATCTGGGGCTGCTGCATATGAGACCGCTGCAACACTGGCTGAAAACATGCGTCCTCCCGAGCGAGTGGTATTCTGGCCACAAGCGCATTATGGTCACTCGCGGATGTGCCCGCGCCCTGGCCCCGTGGAGAAACCCAGATCTCTTCAGCTCAGGCGTCCCTATGGGCATAGTGACGCGGCGCGTGGAGGTCCTGACGGACGCTTCGTCCACCGAATGGGGAGCCGTCTGCTTGGGAAAGCCCGCCTCGGGTCGGTGGTCAGGGAAGCAGATGGAGTGGCACATAAATCGTCTGGAACTAGAAGCGGTCTCTCTAGCTCTCAAAGCCTTCCGGTCTCGGCTGGAGCAGCAGCATGTGTTGATTCGGACCGACAACACTTCCGTGGTCTCGTACATAAATCGCCAAGGCGGTGTACATTCCAAAGCCCTATTCAGGCAGGCCGAATCCCTTCTGCTGTGGGCGGACCGGTTTTTCCTCTCGCTGAGATCGGCTCACATCCCCGGCGTTCTGAATCGCGGGGCGGATATGCTCTCGAGAAGCGGGATTCCCCAAGCGGAGTGGAGGCTTCACCCCGGGACGGATCAGCTGATATGGAATCGTTTCGACAGAGCGGAGGTCGACCTCTTTGCGACGAGCGAGAACACACATTGTCAGATGTTCTTCTCGCTGTCTCGTTCCCCCCGGGAGGTGGACGCCCTGACTGCGCGATGGCCGAGAGTCCGTCTATATGCTTTTCCTCTGGTGAAAATTTTGCAGGAGAAGGCAGCGGTGACTCTGGTAGCCCTGAACTGGCCGAATCAGCCCTGGTTCGCGGATTTGGTAGAGTTACTGGCAGGACAGCCATGGGAGATTCCGGTCAGGACGGACCTTCTGTCTCAGACGAGCGGAACGATCTGGCATCCCAACCCCGGGCTGTGGAGCCTCCATGTGTGGCCGCTGCAGGGTCGCTGAGCGGGGGGGACGCGCTGCACTCGCGAGTTTTGAATACTATCGCGGAGGCGCGAGCCCCGTCCACCAGGCGCCTGTATGCTCTAAAGTGGGGTGTATTCTCAAAATGGTGTCAGGATGTCGGTATAGACCCAGCGAACAGCTCTGTGTCGGATATTCTACGCTTCCTTCAGTACAGGATGGATGAAGGGAGCCTACCATCCACTCTGAAGGTATATGTGGCCGCTGTTGCCGCGTTTCACCCCCCTATTGACGGACAGTCTATCGGTAGACATGCGTCGGTGGCACGGTTCCTCAAGGGAGCTAGGAGATTATGCCCTGCACGGCCGCCTTCGGTGCCGCCGTGGGATTTAACGTTGGTCTTAGAGGCTTTGTCACTACCGCCTTTCGAGCCCTTAGCTTCGATTGCCATTAAAGAGCTATCAATTAAAACGGCACTGCTTCTCGCTCTCGCTTCAGTGAAGCGGGTTGGGGATTTACAGGCTTTCTCTGTAAGTGAAGATTGTATTCGCTTTGGACCGGGAAACTGTAATGTAATTCTCAGACCGAGGCCGGGTTATGTTCCTAAGTCGCTCAGAGCGCAGATTGTTTCTCTCCCCGCCTTGTCCACTGAGCCATCAACCTCTCAGGATTCGGTTGCTCAGAGTGCTGTTTGCCCATTCAGAGCGCTCAGAGAATACATTTCTCGCTCGGCCGTTTTTCGACAATCGGACCAGCTGTTTGTGTGCTTTGGTGGGTGCAACAAGGGACGGGGGGGTCTCTAAACAGAGGTTTGCTCACTGGATTATGGACGCTATTGTTTTGGCTTATGATTGTCTGGGGCAAGAATGCCCCCTTAACGTCAAGGCCCATTTGACTAGAGCGATTGCCTCCTCGTGGGCTTGGACTAAGGGTATGTCTATTCAGGATTTATGTCTTGCGGCTGGCTGGTCTTCTCAGAACATGTTTGCCAGGTTTTACAAGTTGGATTTGCCCTCTGTAGCGTCTCGAGTGCTTTCGGTGAGTTGATTGCACACACAGCATTGAATAGAGCTGCTCTGCGCTTTGCTTATGAGTTGTTCTGTGTGCTGTATTGTGTTTGTACTGTTGTCACCGCTATGCGTTGGCCTTCTCTTACTGTGGTTATTGCCCTGTTTTTCGACAGTGCAAATTTCCCCCGGTTATACTGCTCGGGATATGCAAATTCTGGCAGTGTGTTGTGAGCCAACGCGTTCTCATCTCATGCTTTTGCCAAAGCGTACATATGTGCACATGGCACCCTTTAGCGTCAATATAACATGCACAGAGTATGGGTAGGTTTAGGTCTGGGGTAGGGTTAGGGTTAGACCACTAGGAGGCACCTTCTGCCCCATATATATCTGCGTCTCATATTTACGCTAAAGGGTGCCATGTGCGTAGGATATGTACGCTTTGGCAAAAGCGTCATATATGACGCCTTGGGATGAGGACGGGCTCTGTGAGCTTGTGATTGGTCCCTTTGGGCCTATCAGAGGTTAGAGGTTCGCTATTGGTCAATCTCGGCCTATCAGATGCTTGCATACTGGGGGGGCGGTCTTCGTATTGGGTCTGTTGTCAGTGGTTGTTTGGCTGCCACGGCGGGATTCTACACAGTTCCCATATACGATATCCGTAATGTCGAAGTTCCGTAGCCTTGATAGGGAACGTCTCCGGTTACTTTCGTAACCTCGGTTCCCTGAAAGGCAAGGAACGAGACATTACGCTCGCCGCCGTGTTCGCTATTGTTTTAGCGTTTTTGTTCGATTTCAGCAGAAGTGAAGGATGAGAGTGTAAGGCCGTCTAACTCGATCCAATGGCGGTATTCGAATTAGCGGTGAAGGTCTCTGCGTGTTACTGTCTTTTCTCGCGGCAAAGTATGTTTGGTTAAATTCAATACATTTTGTCATATGTATTTACTCGTTATTTCATCTGACTCCATAAATGAAAAGGCTTTAATGATATATGTGCATCATTAAATGTGAGCGAATGTTTTACTATTCTTTTAAACTCTTGAATGAAAATAATGTCAAAGTCAATTAGAATAATCAAATATCACAATTTAATATGTCAGGTAAATGTATCATTACAATTTCATAATCAATTCAAAGATAATAAATGCTAAACATCGAATGCTCTAGAACAAAGAGGAAAAAGTTTACCCGACAAAGACATACATGAATGCTGAGTCTCGGCGACCCTCAGCATTCACGGGCTGATCTGAGATACAGAAAGGGCCCCGAGCTCTCATTGCTTTTTATTATATACCCAGACCTCATTTCAAATCTAAGCATCATCCACAGTGGAAATTTACCTGCAAGTCACCATTTGCTAGCAGTGGAAAATTAGCATTCAGTCAAATGGTCTGAAGGTGTTAACTCAAAGACACACCCTCCAGTGTGGAAGATATTTCTAAACTACCTAAGAACTTTATTACCTTTTGGTTTACTTCTTTGGGAATGAGACATTTGTACCAGTCGCACCGAGACATTTCAAATAATACCAAACATGTATGATTATCATTCACATTAAACCATTTAGATTCTTGTGTGAGTTTGGGAGATCTCTGCCAGGATGAAGAATGGGGAGAGAAATGTAGATTAGGATGAGGGAGGTGAGACCTTCGTCTCAATAGTGCATGAGGGGGAGTTCAAATGTTAATTTCCTTTGTTTTCTCAGAGAGTGGTCCTCTCTTAAAGTCCTTCTAGTTTTTCCAGTCTTACAAGAGGAGTTCCCATATACGACATCCGTAATGTCTCGTTCCTTGCCTTTCAGGGAACCGAGGTTACGAAAGTAACCGGAGACGTTTTCTTGCAGAAATCAAAGAATGGAGCTGTGTATGAAAATGACCCCAAAAACGGTGATCACGGTATTTGATCACCGTTTTTGGGGTCATTTACATACACAGCCTCCATCAAATGGAACTAACGTTTGAGCTCAAAAGAACCTACATGTACAAAATAAAACACCTGATCATTGTGCTGCCTCCTGTTGCTTGCTGAACAATAACAAACTTGTTTAATAGATTAGCCTACTTAAAAATGTTATTAAAGCAGCTGTATGCTTGCCATTCTGTCATGTTCATGTTACTCCAGTGATAGTAAATCAGACCAGCAAGACAACACCACAACATGGCCTAATCCTGCGATAGGACCTGAATCTGTAAAGATAAAGACAGACAGTTATTGATGCTAGAGATTGCTGGCTAGGCCCTATATCAGAAATGTTTGCTGTGGGGCACAATAGGCTTGTTCAACATCATGCAGCTCTGTGCAGACCGATCGGTCGCTGACTTGAAGCAGTGCATGCCGGTTAGAAATTGTGTCTGACTTGAGACAGCGCCAATGCCACGTGACTGTGACGTTTGGCATCAAAGTAGCGCGAGAGCGATTCGAGAGAAGTTGGAGAGCCAGCGCAGTTTCTCCAGAGCGGCTGCAAGAGCTCTGATGACGACACAGCTGTTCCACCACATGACAACTATCATGTGTGTTTCGTGTTTATTCTCATACCTTTAGTTCAACTAATGCTCATGAATCTGTTTTTTATAGTAGTAAAATCTCTTTTCATGTAGTCAAGATGTTATATTGTGTGATGTTTATCAAAATAAAACTGATTAAAAAACATAGTTCCCACTTCATTGAGTATAGGCTTATGTTGAACTTTGTTCTTTTACAAACAGACGCTGTTTTAAGCGGTACATAAAGTATTGAATGTAAATGTCTCCAAACATCTGTGTATTGGACAAATATTGCATTTATTTCACTTCAGCTGTGGTAAAGTATGCTAACACCACGTGAGCGGTCACTACGGGAAGGAGAAAGTGTCAGACTTCAAGTCTCTGTTTTCAGCTCCTCCTTTTCTGCAAGCGGTAACTCTCGCCGATCGGTTACATCCAGCTGCAGCATATATCCAAGACACCTAATATCGACCCTGCAAATAAGTGGTAGGGAATTGTCACACCCAACAAATTACTATGATAATCGAGAAGCTGCTCACTGCTGAGAAAATGGGTGGAGCTTACATCATGAGGCTTAGAGTAAATTTAATTTGGGCCTAATGGGTGGAGCTAGAATATCTAACCACACCCTAACCAGAGAGGAGGAGCTGGTTGTCATCTGACTGCAGTGAGTACCACTTTTCAGTTGTATGATACTGGTTTAACTGATAAATAGCTCCATCTAGTGGGTTTCTGAGAAACATCAGCTTAAGCAGCATCACAGTACTGCGAGCTCAACAGGAAACATCAGACAGATGGCAGCACCTCAAAAATAGAAATTATGTTTGTGAACTATAAAGATGATGCAACAACTTAGGAGTGATCAAGCACCACAATTAACACCTAAATGCATAAGGAACGCATTCTTCTTGGCGTCTCAGGCCTTTGGTATCTTATGGAGCCCCTAAAGGGACATGATGGTGTAAAAAAAATGGGATGGAAGAAAAAAAATGTTTTCAAATTCTTTACATTCTCCCAAGAAACTTTACATTGCCTCGAACTTGGACTCAGTGTGAAAATTGTGTCATTGCATGTGAAGGTGATTGAGATGATCTCATCAGTTATATTATCTGTTATATAACTACAGTGTCTCATGGATGATCTTGATCAATTTAATAAACATCATACAATCAACATCCTGATTCATGTATACCCCTCTTCGCTATACATTTGCACTGGGAACCTACTAAAGTCATTAGACGATTTCTATAGCATAAAAATAGTAAATCAAAGGGTTAAAGGCCACTAAATTATTATTATTATTTTATTTTTTTTTTTGCACAGTGAGTGAAAACTTCACACAGTCCCTCACTTACAACAGATGAGAGTTATCGTTTTATCTCCTTGTGTGTCAGAAACAGTTTCTTGTCATTTTTTTTTTTTAAAGAGTCTTAAAAAGCTGTTTGCAGATCAGGAGGAAACTTTTCACCTACAAGCTAAACACACCTGCTCTGAATACACATTCTCACCTACAAGCTGTTTGTCCACCCGACAGATCAAACCTGAAAACCGACCACAGCTACTTTCAGTTTGACTTGGAAGATTGTTGGTACTGTGAGATGCTAGTTGGTTTAACTCTGTATTAACTCTTTTTACAGGATTCACATAGACTGAGTGTTTTGCCGAACAGTGTTATTAGATCACGCACTGAACAGTTAAAGAAAATGTTTCACACGCTTGTTTTGTTCTGTTTGTGCTGCTGGAGTCTAATTGGTAAGTTATAAAAACATTTTAATGGTTTAATTTCTTTCCCTCTCAGAGCAATAAAGCTGCTACTACTGTTCAGATTAGATTATTTTCATCTGCTGACTCCTGTACCAGATGAATAATTATGGTGAGATCTACTAGCTTTGAATTCAGGTTCCATCATTAATTTTTTAATACTTCTGCAGTTTTCATAAACAGACAAATATCATGGAAATTAAGTGAGCCTGTTTTATCTACTGATCTAACCGTCTTATTTATTTTAAAATAATTATTGAAAATATCCAGCAAAATTAAACTTGTAGCTTCATGCTGAAGTTATTATGTATTTGTTTCCAGTACATTATTTAATTTTAAGCAATGATTTTGCTCAACTGCAGATAATTTTAAAACAGAGACCAAATTATTGATTCATTTATAACAACATCTGTCTGTTTATATCTCACATTTCATTTTGTGTAGGGTCTCTACTGCTGTTGTGAATGTATTTCAGTTCATATGTAAATGACAAAAACTACATCTGATTTCAGGCTTTGTAAACCAACGAGAGTCTTAATCTGTTTAAAACATGTTCATGTTCTTCAGGTGTGTTTGGTGCTGAGATAAATGGAATACAGTCAGTGTCAGTGATGGAGGGAGATTCAGTTCTTTTACACACTGATGTTACTGAAATAAATGAAGACGATGACATAGTGTGGAAATTTAGAAATAAAAACTCTCTCATTGCTAAAATTAAAAAAAGGAACCAAATCTTCCCCACATATGTTGTTCCTGATGGGAGATTCAGAGACAGACTGAAGCTGGACAATCAAACTGGATCTCTGATCATCACAAACACCACAACTGAACATACTGGAGTTTATCAACTAGAGATAAATGGAGCAAAACTGACATCAAAAACATTCAATGTTTCTGTCTATGGTGAGCATTTCTTCTATCCTATTATTATTTTATAAACAATACCTTGACCTTTAAACGATTTTATTTATTTATTTATTTTATAGTTTAATAATAATAATAATTTGTAATTATATAGCACCTTTCCAACACCCAAGATCGCTTTACAAAGATAGGTTAAGGAACAGAACAAAATTAATATCAACATCAAAACACAATACACAAACCAAGAGATACAAACAAAGAGAGATTCAAACAAATAACATGAATAACAAGGTACAATTTACAGACTAAGAGCTGAAGAGGAATATTCGGAGAAAAAAACATGTTTTTTTTTTCTTTTTCTTCTGAATATTACTCTTAGCTCTCAGTCTGTAAATCTCCCTCCATCACTGACACTGACTGTATTTCAAGAGTGTAAGAAACTAACAGGAACATAAGGCTGAATAGGATCAAGGTTATGGAGAGCTTTATAAGTGAGGATTAGTATCTTGAAGTTTATACGCAAGGAAACCGGAAGCCAATGAAAGTGGCAATTGAAGTAATGTGTTTATTCTTTCTTGTGTGAGTGATCAAGCGGGCTGCAGAGTTTTGAACATATTGTAATTGTTTTATATTTTTAGTTGAAAGGCCATAAAGAAGTGAGTTACAGTAATCTAGTTGAGGTGTGACAAAGACATTTATTACGGTTTCAGCATCTTGCGGACTAAGAGAAGATCGAATATGAGAGATATTACATAGGTGGAAAAAAGCTATATTTACCACTTTACCAATGTGATCATTAAATGAAAGAGTGGAATCAATGAGATCAGTAAGATTTCAAACTGTGGTACAGGGGGAATTATCAAGTCACCATCCAAATCTGTCAGTTGACCGGATAATTTAGATACAACAGAATTAGTTGCAAGTTGTCATTGTAAGCAGATGAAACACTGAGGTGGGAGGTGTGCTAAAAATAAATCTGAATGTCTTTCAGCATAACAGTGGAAATAAAACCCATAGCGTTTGAGAATTTATCCAATTGGTAACATATAAATAGTGAAAAGAAGAGGGCCCAAGACAGAACCTTGAGGGACACCAGATCTGATGGATTTGTTGGACGGTTTGTGCTTCTGGTATATAAACATTTTTTACCTCGCTGTCGAATAGGAGTCAAAGGCTGTGTCAGTAATTCCAATCTCATGACTAACAGAGTCAAAAGCTGAGCTGATGTCTAACAAAAGGAGAGTGCTAAGAGAGCCATAATCAGAAGCTAGGAGGAGATCATTAAGAACCTTAACCAGGGCTGTTTCAGTTCTGTGTAAAAGACAAAAGACAGACTGGAAAGGCTCATAGCAGTCATGTGCAGTTAAATAAGCCTGTAAATGGGAGGCAACAACTTTTTCAAATATTTTAGAGAAAAAAGAGAGGTTCGAAATTGGCATAAACAGGCACCGAATAAACCCTCATTCAACACACTGAACTGAAAATATTATTATTAGATTGTTCAATATTATTCTTTATTGTCATATTTTCCAGCTCGTCTGCCTATTCCTGTCATCATCAGAGATTGCACTTCATCATCATCATCATCGTCATCATGTTCACTGGTGTGTTCATCAGTGTTGAATGTGAGTGATGTGACTCTCTCCTGGTACGCAGGAATGAGTGTATTGTCCAGCATCAGTGTGTGTGATCTCAGCATCAGTCTCTCTCTACCTCTGGAGGTGGAATATCAGGATAAAAACACCTACAGCTGTGTGCTGAACAATCCCATCAGCAACCAGACCACACATCTGGACATCAACACACTCTGTCACACATGTGCAGGTACCACAGCACTGATGATATTACTGTTTATGCACTCATTCACTTAACGACTGTATCTCTTAATCATCTCATCACACTCTCCTTCACTTCGTCCATCCCACAGTGTCTCTGATAGTGTTGATCTCTGCTGCTGCTGCTGGATCTCTGATGATTGTATCTACAGTCGTGATCTTCAACATCTGCAGGAGACGCAGAAAAACTGATCAAGAAGGCAAGAGTTATCTACTGCTTTTAAGTATTATAACAAATAACAATACGTTTTATGATTATAATTATTATATAAACAATACGTTTTATAACAAATACTAATACATACTTTATTTTAATTGTTTTTATATATATACCTATATATGTATATATATATATATATATATATATATATATATATATATATATATATATAAAACTAAATGTTTAGTTATTTTCTTTTGCAGTTTCTGTAGATTACATTATCTTTATATCTATTGTAATAACACTGAACACAGCTCTTTACAAAACACACTGGAAATACGAGCATAGAAATGCAAAACTATATTATTTCAAAAATAAACCAACTTTTATGTAAAGATGCTGCATTCTGCTGGTGTACAATTGAACATCGATATGATTGATGCTGTTTCACTTTGAGTTTTAATGATAATTGAATTTCCCCATACAAAGAATTCAGATGCTTTAAACATCATGTCTGCATTTGATTTATTGTTGTTGTTGCCAAAACAGTTCAGACTCCTGAAGAAGGGATAACATATGCTGTTCCCACATTCCACAAAAGGAAAGTGCATAAATTGGTAAGAGAATTTATTCCTAATTTATGTTTATTTATGTCTCTATAAATTTAGCAGTTGGTCAGATTTAGATGTGTGTGACTGTGTTTTTGTATAAGGATCCATCACACAAAACAGCAGCTTAACCGACATTTATAAAAGCCATAAGATCATCATTCAATGCCAGAAACACTCCAAAAAATGTGCTTTGAGTAAAAACGTAGTTCAAAAAAAGTGTTTGTTTTTTTAAATACATTTTTAAATCAACTGAGAAGCATTGAAAGAGAGCATGGTATTACAAACAAAGGTAATTTTTGCAGAAACTCACTATCTTAACCCCTTCACACGCAAGTTTAAAACATTATAACTCAGTGGTTCTCAAACATTTTACACCGACTACCACCTCAGAAAATATTTGCCTCTCCAAGTACCACCATAATGATCAATATTAAAATACAGTAGGTATAGTAGTAGGCCAAGTTCCGTCATCAGCATAGTTCAACATGTCAGTTCAACCATAGTTCTAACGAACATTCGCCAACAGCATCGCAAAGTTGTGTGGTTGAAATGACGGCTCCTGACCTGCGGTTAGAAGTATGTTTCTGGTTTGCATTGACATTGCAGAACTTAATAAATACTTATCTTGAGACAAATAAGCAAGATGACATTCAGAAAAATCTATTGGCCTATCTTATATTTAGAATACATAGTACAAATGTCATTTACGTATTTTAGTTTGTCAAGAGATTTAAAACGTTGTTTTTAAAGAGTGTGCATGTGCGAATGTGCTCTTTTACGTAAGAACAAACCTATATTGAATCTGGAAATAAAGCAAAATAACTGAGAAAAATTTGAAATAATCATCAGTTACCATGTCCGTAATTCATACCAAAACATCTACCATTACTTCGATCCCAAACAGATTCAATTAAAGTAGTTAATACTCCACCACCTGCGTGACATAACCAACGTAGTTGAATGACCAGTTTGCGACAATATGGTTTCGGAAAACAGTCGAGAGTAGCCAGTTGACTACTTCAACGATGCATCGTAGGCTACTATGGTTAAGCATCGAGTTACGTCGTTACGGGAAACGCATCCCTGATTCGCACTGTTCTTGCCAGATTGAAGCCACGATGACAGTTTTATTGAACATTTCATCATTAACCAGTAACATTAATTTATATTTAATTTAGTGATTCCTCTGCGTACCACACTTTGAGAATCAGTGTTCTAACTGAACCCCCAGAGTGAGTTTTTTCAAGGCAACCATTATTTTAGAATGTTCCCCTTATTGTTTCCATGACGACCCGCCATGTTTGTTTGCGCCTAGTTCAGAGAGTCCTATCTGTTGGATTTAAAGCACATGAATTCATCAGTTTCTCCCGAAATACGGAAGTAGAATGGAGTGACCTTTATAGTTACTTACACTATGAGTGTATCTGAATAAAACACGTCGGCAAATTATATTGGAATGGATTGTTATAGCTGCTTCCATAGACATCAGTGTGTATTTTACAAACTCCAAATGTATTGTTTTACTAGTGCTTATGTGTATTGAAATGTCTGAAACCTAAAATAAACATTATGTGGTTGAAAAACACTGCATAGTTGCGATATATGACAAGTGTTGAGTACTTCAATACATTTTGTGAATCATTGAGGTCAGAAAGTAAAATGCAACATCACAACAAAAATAATCTCGCCTATCTTTCTAAGAGATATCTCTTTCTGCCATAAGGGTCACACTTCTGATGTTTTGTTTTTTAGTATTATCATCTCTTGTGTGATGTATTATTTTACAGAACGTTAAAGAGGAAGATCATGTTGTGTATGCGCCTATTGTCATAATATGATGATCAAACTTCAATGATGAAGATGACAACATGTTTCATCAGGAAATCACAGCGGACATGCAGTAGGATCATTCTTGGTACTTAAAGATGGATTCATGAAATGGTCTTCTAAAAACTTCTTTGACTTTAACAAGTTATCTAACTCATATGGCACTGTGCAGCATTTTCATGTTTGACTCAGCATTTTGAAGTTTTAGAGAGAGCGTGTGTAAAATGTGTAAGAGCAAAATGTAGATGCAAATTAATCATCAAAAGGAATGGAGACCGCTGTGGTCTCATGTATTCACATCTGTACAGAAATGTGGTTTGATCCGTTGGACAAACAGGTTATGCATGAGCTTGTAACTGCTAGGTGTTTGTGTTAATGTCAGTGTGTGAGAGTGTGTCTGAGGTGTCAATAGCCTGTGGTTGAAGGTTTTTTTTTCCATTCCTGCTCACATGAAACTGTTTGACTTCTGCTTTAGACAAAACAGCTTTACTACAAAATACTAAATCCAACATAAAAAAATACTCAAACCAAAGAGACTGTGTGAATGTGAAATATGAAATGTGGAAAATGCTCCAATATTTCTTTGTATTTTAATTAATTTATTTATATTTTAACTTCATTTCTGATTATCCACTTCTAGCAAGACATTGAAGTAATAACGTCCTTCAGATGAGATTTTAAACCGACGTCCTGACTCTCTGTGGTCATTAAAAATCCCATGGCACTTCTCGTAAAAGAGTAGGGGTGTAACCCCTGGCCACATTCCCTCCAATGGCCCTTGCCAATAATGGCCTCCTAATAATCCCCATCCATTGAATTGTCTCTAGCACTCTCTCTCCTCTCTCCACCTATAGCTTGTGTGTGTGAGCGCACTGGCGCCGTTGTACTGTGGCTACCGTCGCATCATCCAAGTGGATGCTGCACACTGGTGGTGGTTGAGGATAGACCCCGACATGATTATAAAGCGCTTTGGGTGTACAGTAGTACATATGAAACGCACTATATAAATGCCTCATTCCTTCATTCCTTCATTCCTTCATTCAATAACTGATCACTCAAACTCCTTCCAACAGATACTAAGACCCAATGATAAACACTTTGATGACAAATCAATGACACCTTGCTACTCTGTAGAGGTGTTTGTTGAAGTGGAATGTCACACATCTCCAAAATGCTGCAACAAAAGCTGCACCCCGGCACCTGGGGTGGAAAAAATGGCAAGTGTGCAGTGCACAGTGTGGGAGGTCCTTAACGTGAACCAATGATCTTTTATCCTCATACTCACTGTAGACTAATGCATTCACTTTCAGTACAGATATTAAACCTCATCGTATGACAATGCATTCAAGACTTACTAGCATTCCAGTAGGCTACAGTAAAACACATGAGCAATGAAGATATTAAGAATGATTAATATATAATTATATCCTGTGATATAAAAAAAAAACATTCAAAGACAACTGTCAAAGACACTGCAGCTATATATATAATAACAAAGTAAAAGTAAAACAGCAATCTAAAAACATGACATTGTTTTTATTTTCCTCACAATTCGCTGGGCAACTCAGAGAAATTGCTCTGAAAGCACCCTCTGCTTTTCCCGAAACTACCGTTATCATAGTAGCTAATGCGCTATGAGTGTTTTTTTTTTTTTGTTTGTTTTTTACAAGGCCCCTTGTCATTTTCTTCAACATCATTGACTACGTTTACAAGCATCCAATATTAGGGTTATGGTCGGGTTATGGTCACTATTCGGGTTTCTGAAACATTAGGAATAACCCGTTTACATGCGTGAGCAGAGAGAGTTACTCCTGTACATGGAATTGCAATATCCCGATGTAAACGGCGACACGCGGTTAGCGTCTGGACGTACGGACAACCTTAACGCAATATGCTTCATTTCCGATTCCTCTTCCTGTATCCAAAGACAACAACAACAACAACAGCAGCAGCACGCGGACTATAATTCAACTATAATGAATAGTTCAGGGCAGATAGCGATCGCCTTTGTTTGCGTTTTGGTGCTGGTACTGACCTCGCTCCAAAAGTATGATGTGCCGGAAAATGTCTAATAAGGGGAGAATTGGCACTGTCTGGTTACTTCCGGTTTCTGGACTGGCTGCAGTAACACGTCTCTGCCCATGCGGGGGCGCTCGCAGGCGAGTGCAGAATGAATGGGAGTCTAGGGGGTTTCACCCCCAGAAACCCATTTTTCTCAGGATGTAATTTTTTGTCAAGTAATTTGAAAGTTGCATTTAAAAGGGGGGGGGGGGGGGGGGGGGCTCAAGATAATACACTCAGTTGAAAATTGCATTTTTAAGTTCACTTATCTGTTCTAAAAATCCGTTCAAAAATGTGAACTCACATAATAGCAGAATGCTAGCGTGTTCCGGCCAACAACGACCTAACCTGTAAGAAATCGAAAGGACATAAGTACTCATTCATTCGACTTTTGGTCTATAATCTATATTGAACTTGCGGAATCAACAATAAAATCTACGTTGATTCAACGACAAGCAGGAGAAAGGGATACATTTAGCCGTCTAGCTCCATAGACTCCTATTCATTCTGCACTCGCCCGCGATCACCTCCAGTGGAATTCTAATGGAACTGCAACCAAGATGATACAATGGGGCTAATAGGAAGTGCCAAGACTCTCCATAGACGGACTCTGGCTGTGCTGTGTCTCGCCATGTTTACTTCCGGTATACTGCACACGGGTTTTTGTATGCGCCGAGAAGTTCCTCTACTCAAAAGACCAAGATTCCTTGCGAATAGAACATGTAGAACACAAATCACTATTGGGATATGCCGATACGCGTTTACATGACCAAAAATTCGGGTTAGAAAAGGGGTACCCCAGGGATCATATCCGGGTTTTTAAAATCTGGGATATGAGCATATTCGGGTTTTTGCCGGTGTTTACATGGCCGTGCGCGACCGGGTTATTGCTAATATTCCGGTTTTGACGTAGTCATTGATGTGAGCGCCTACAATGCCTTTGTGTTATGGAGTGAAATAAACAAGGACTGGAACAGCGGAAAACTGAGTCGAAGGAGCATTTTCCTGGAGCAGCTGGGTTACGAGCTAGTGAAACCTCACATCGAGAGAAGACTGTGCCTTCCAAGAGCATCAACGGCTGCTGCGAGTGTTGTGAAGGACATCCAAATGGAGACGCACACTCCATTGGTTCAAACTACAAGCAGGAAACGTGGCAGGTGCCAGGTCTGTCCCAACAGAAATGACACCAAGACCAGCAACACTTGTGTGAAATGCAAAAAACTCATCTGCAAGGAGCACGCACACACTTACTGTACATCATGTGCAAAGTAGTGCAGACAAAAGACTGGAATGTACCTTATGGCGAGCTGTAGGGAAAAAAACAATATGCTGTTCAAATGCTGTTTGTATTCGGTTCATATTTTTGCATAAAGCACTTACAGTCTCGTAAAACAAGGGGTTGGGGGGTGTGGATGTAAACTTAAAAGGTTATTTAAGTAGTCAACAAAGACATAAATTACCTGAGACACAAACCTTTGTAAAAAAAAAAAAAAGAAATCATATTCTGGAGGTTTAAATTACTGGGATCAAATTGACCCCAGTGTAATCAGATTTGAGGGTAACAGGAGGGATATATATATATACACACTTCTAATCTTTATCCATGGATACATGTTGTATGCATGCATATGAATGTTGATGTTGTGTATTCCTCGCAATAGGTCACTTGAGGATTTAGACCTGTTGTTTAACTCTTGTTATATGCAGCAATGTGTTGTTAGTGTTTGATGATTGTCATACTTGTAACTGAAGGCAGTGTTGTTATTCTTTTATAGTAACCACACACCTATAAATTGAAAATATCTATGGAGATTGGCTGCTTCTTCCCTTATGAACATGAACCATGGTTTATGGTTTTATAGTAAAACTGTAGTAGGCTAACAATTTTTTTTTTTTTTTTGACAGATTGATTACCATTTGTATAACCACAGTTTTACTACAAATACATATGGTTAAACTATGGTTAGCGTAGCAATGGTTAATTTGTTTAACTAGGCTATTATAATAATTTTCATTAGGGTTCTGACGGAGCTACTTCCAAGCTTTTAGCTGCTTTATTTTCACTGCCGAAGCTTTGAATCTTTTACCAGAACAGTCAGGGGAAACCCTCATACTGAGTTCAGAACTGCATACTACTCGTACTACTTTTACTATCTTTCTATGACAGAAATAGTAAGAGTAGTATGTGATTATGAATTGGTTTATGAGCCGTCATTTCCCCATCCCTACCTTACCCTACACACTAGAGAATTCACTTTTATTACTGCCCTCTGCTGGATCAGAAAAGCATCCAACTCATTACAGTTCTCACACTACTTGATAATAAAACCAATTAATACTTTCTTTGTTGATTACCATATTACTGCAACATTAAGCTGTCACTGTGTTTCCTTGAATGTTTTTAATAACACATCTTTATGTGTCTTTATACCCAATGCTTCTGTATTGTAAACGTTTAAAGCCTGATTACTCATCGTGTCATAAAAAGGAAACAGTCCCTAATGAGTCATTGTTTTATATCTTATGTCTCCCTGCACATTCTCACAATGCAATTTCCTATAAGGGTTGTACTGAATGTAGCTATAGCTATTGAATTCAATGTTGTGTTAAAATCAAATTCTAGAATGTACAGAGACACACAATGATCCTTCAAGTAATTTTCCATTGCAAGAAAATAGATTTTATATAGGCTCAACTATACAGTTTTTTTTTTTTTTTTTACAGGTACAGCTTTCTGAATAAGTGACTCTGGGAACAGATCTCATAATCCACATCAAGCTGGATAAACCTGTGAAAGTCTTTTCCCATTGTTCTGTCACAATGGGTTGCAGAAAACTCACAACGATATAGTAGCAAACAAAAACAGTCTTTAATAATTAATTAAAACAATGAATACACAGGAGATCACTGAAATAGGTTTAGCGAAACAACCTTGTAAACAACACTGAACAAAGAACAGAGAAAAGAAATCTTAAATACACCAGGAGAAATCAATGAAACAGCGAACAGGTGTGGAAATCAAATTAGTAACCAAGGCAACTAACAATGACAGGGAACATGGGCAAACAGGAACACAAAGATTATGTTTAAAACTGGGGTCAAACATACTACTTTTTATTTGATAATTTCCTGTTCTTTAAGTGGACTTGCACACGGCCGTCTACCGGAATCTAGTTATTTTAGTCGATGGTTATTTTAGATTTTTCTTACAGGAATGCATGGCTTCACTTCAGAAGGCCTTTATTAACCCGCCAGAGCTGTATGGAGCACTTTTATCATGGATACATGTGCTTTGATGGACTTCCAAAAACAAAAACCCAGTCTCTCCCATTATAAAGCTTGGAAGAGCCAGGACATTTTTTTTAAATATAACTCTGATTAGGCACACCAATTTTCTATTGCATAATGGAATCAATTACTAAGAGAGCACATATCCAATGAAAAACAAACTACAATAGCCAAAAACTTACGGGACACATTCACAAAACAACAACCCTAGATTCTAATGTGTATGCATGTATACTCCTTACACAACATAATATGAATTACTTGATCCAGATCTCTATATACAGTATGAATATATATGCATGTATATCTGTAAATGAATTTAATGCTCACAACTTATTACTTATTATTATTAATTTATATATATTTTTTCTCTCTTTCCTCTTCTTATTCACCCCCTCCTCCTTAGTGAGAGGTTAAAGAACATCCCTTCAAAGGCTGTCTGTGCATATTCCTGGCGGAGGGATGGGGCTGGCCTGACTGGGGGTCCTTGTTCACTTGACCATCAGTAAGGTATGTTGCTGTTGTTGTTGTTTTTGGCGTATGCCTACCAACGCAACGTCACTGCCATAGAAACCAATGCAGATATTCCAGAAATCGAAAGAGCGCCACGGGACACACACAGATCAGATCCGAACAGTTCCAATACTCAGTGTGGACAGTCAATAACTTAGATCATATTCCAATCGGAAAATAATCAGATTTGGACTGATAGTGTGAACGTAGACTTACACTTGTGAGATTAGCAGATCTCACAAATCAGAATCTGTTGTAAGTTCAGTTTTTTTTTTTTTTAAGACAGACCGGTTCAGAGAAAATACCTCATCAGGAATATTCTGCCTGTTTAAACAACAATAACAACAAACTCAATTAAACACAAATCACTTTGGTTAATTTGAATAAAAATACATATTTGTTTGCTCAATAAATCTCATACTTCCATCTTGTCAAATCAGCTGTATAAAATACTTGCCATAATGTCCAGTTTGTTTAGATTTCCTGCGATGGTAGTAAATCACAGCAGCAGCTGCAGCCACGACAAGCAGAACAACAACAACTATTCCTGCTACAGCAGCTGGAGACAGACCTGAACCTGGAACAGCTAAAGACACACAGTCAGTATTACCAGCTTGACTATTATACTTTTGACTGATATTTATACTCGTCTAATTTGGTCATCAGTGTGATGGTAATTTATATTATAAATGATGCTGTTACGGCGTCCAGTCTCCCTGAGTCCATCATTTCTCAACCACGAGCGCCCTCTCCTGAGTTCTAGTGTATTGCATACTCTCTTATTAGTATGCATCATTTGCGCTGTGACTACCATCACCTGTTCTGTGTTAATCATTGCTCAGCCTTTATCTGCCTCATTAACTCAATGTTCAGTGCGAAGTATTGCCTCTCTACGTGTGCATGTCCGAGCCGTTTCTGAGTATCAAGATTACCTGCATTTCTGATCCTCGCTATACTAACCTTCTCTGATTGCCTGCAGCCATCCTCTCGACCCTCTGCCTGATCCGGACACCGATTCAAGCCGCCTGCCTAGACCTTTCTGCCTGTCCCTGGTTTATGTATGCTCGCCGCCAGCCCAGACCTTTATGCCTGTTCCAGTTTGCTGCACGCACGCCGCTTGCCTACGACTCCCAGCCTGGTTTCTCCCTACTGCCTGCGCAACCTCATCCGAGACTTCCTGAGTTTATTTCTGACTGTCTTTGAGTTATCTTCCAAGAATTCCTGAGATAATTTCTGACTGCCTTGGAGTTATTAAAGTTGTTGCAAATGGATCTGCCTCAGCCTTCTGATTCGTTACAGATGCCATCTGGTGATTTTTTTTTTTTGTTGTTGTTTGTTTTCAGGAAAACTGACAAATATTATGCATTTTTCTTATTAACATTACTTAAAATTGCAAAATTCATAATGTAAACAAAACTCAATGTAACGAGAAGATAATAGAAATTGTCTCAGTTACATTTTAATTGAGTCAAATCTCAATTTTTCTAACAACCACCAATGAACATGTACAGGGTTGGAAAATGCACTGAATGACTTCATGATACTCACCAGAGACATCAACAACGAAACTCTTTATACTGACTGAAACACTGAAGCTCCTTATGATGCTGATTCTGCTGATGATGATCTGTAGTTGATATTCTCCAGAGTCTGTGTTTCTGGTGTTTGTGATGGTCAGAGATCCAGTCTGATGATCCAGCTTCAGTCTGTCTCTGAATCTCTCATTACACTGAACATCTGTACAGGTTTTATTGGGATCTCTAGTGATTTCAGCGATGAGAGTGTCATTAAAATACCACGTCACCACATCAGTTGGGCTTTTTATTACACGCGTATCTAAAGTAAAAGATTCTCCCTCCTTCACTGACTTTCTCTTTATTTCATCTACTTCAACAGGAAAATCTGAAACAAACCAAACAAACCACCTTTTTAGGGGGAAACGCTACATTAGGGATGGGCGATATATCGCACGATATTGTTATGCGCATCTCGTCAGTAAAGCCGGTTCCTTGATTAGTAGTAAATAGCCTTCACCTGCTTTCAGATGGTGCGGCATTTACTCTACAGCACAAACTCCAGTGTTAAATTAACACTCAAGAGTGTTAAAGTCAATGAGATAACTAAGTGATTAATTTAGTGATGTTTGAGCATTATTGAAGACACCTGATGTTAACAAGCAGAATCATTGAAGGCGAAAATCACAAATTGTAAGCAACCGTTATGGCGATAAGTGTTTGCTTTAGTTTGGCTCTTAACCTTTATACATTCACTTTAAATTTGTTTGTCTACTGTTATTTAATTATAACAGTCAAATGAACAAAGAAAAGTGTGTTCTGTTAGTGTTGGTTATGTTCTGGCATAATCATGCTGTGATCTGAAAATGAGTCTTATTGAGATAGTTTGGTTTAACTTACTGGCAACAACTTTGTGATTTTAGAGCATATATGAGTATAGGTATGTTTTTATGATGCTAAATATTTAATAAACATTGTTCTGATAAAAACACTTTCAAATAAATTTATTTAGAAACACAGACATCAATAATCAGCCTATGAATCTCAACAGTGGTGACAATAATAAATCTTGCAGTGGCTGCCACCAATCACAACTCATTAATGGCTCCCATCATGCATTGCGATATGAATAAATTATGATCTGAATTTTCTATGTAATTTACTTTTCCTAATTGAATATTCTGCTCGTCACCATTGTTGAGATGCATAGACTGAATCTTGAAGTCTGTGTGTGCCTAAAAGAAAGATTTTTTAAGAAAACAACTTTTAAGAAATCCTTTATATTATAGCTAAAATTCTGGATATTCATGCAGGATCACAGTTATGCTATAACAAACAACATAAATCAAAAACATAAAGTTCAAATGATGATTGTCATAATATAACCAACACCATCAGATCACTTTTTTTTCCTTGTTCATCTGGCAGTTATAACTCAGATAAAACAGACAAACAAAATCTAAAGTTAATAATATAAGGGTCAAGAGCCCAACTAAAGTAAACAATGATCGCCATAACGGTGGCTTACAATTTGAGATTTTCCCCTTCAATGATTCTTCAGGTGTGTTCAATAATGCTCAATCATCACTAAATTAATCACTTAATTATCTCATTAACTTTAACACTCTTGAGTGTGGACTCATATACACTCCCATGAGTGTTAATTTAACACTGGAGTTTTTGCTGTGTACAAAGAGCCGTAGTTAACTGATAAGCTGAGCCATATCGCATTAATTATCGCTGGCGATACGTCCGCGATATTGATGCGATATGGCTCAGCTTGTCAGTGAACTACGGCTCTTTGTAGTAAATGCCGCTCCATCTGAAAGCAGGTGAAGGCTATTTACTACTAATCAAGGAACCGGCTTTACTGACGAGATTCGCATAACAATATCGTGCGATATATCGCCCATCCCTATGCTACATATGAGAGAACTATGGAACACTCTTTACTTTACTTTTAGTCTAAAGAGCAACATTTAGCCACATTTTGAGCTAAGCATACTTTTTATCAAATTCATTGCACTTTGGATTCCTGGTGATGAACTAAAAATACCAAGTAGTGTAATATTCCAAATTCCACAGGAAATGTGTTTGTGAAGAAATTATCTGTATGTGAATTTATTGCAGATATAGAGATAAAATACCTCTAAATGTCAGAGAAAAAATACCACTTAACTGTACACAACTTGCTCTTAAACATATGACTCACCATATACAGCAAGAATGAAGCTCTTTGTACTGATGTTGCTGCTGGTGATGATCCGTAGTTGATATTCTCCAGAGTCTGTGTTTCTGGTGTTTGTGATGGTCAGAGATCCAGTCTGATGATCCAGCTTCAGTCTGTCTCTGAATCTCTCAGTACCTTCATTACACTGAACATCTGTACAGATAACACTGAGATCTCCAATGATTTGAGCGATGCGAATGCCATTAAAATACCATCTAATCTTTTCTTGTTGGTTTGTTTCAACACCAGTGTGAAGAATGACTGAATCTCCCTCCATCACAAAAGCTGACTCTTCATCTGTATCAGCGATGAAGAAACCTGGAAAATAAATGAACAGATAAATATTAGCCAAACTAAATTAAACAACAAGAAACTATTGTGAAAATGCAGAGTGCTTCATCTTGAAAGTTGTGTAGTTGTGTTTACGGATGATTGTTTCTGAGCAGATTATGCCCATCTCAAACAAGCATATTGTTTCAATAGATAAACAGACCTGAATCTTTAACTGCTAAAAAAATCATCAGTACTGATAATAATAATAATCGATTTTACCAATATCTTTGATTTAGAACACAATTGAATTTTTTTATGAACCAATACTAACTACTGAGACTAAAAACAAATCAGCTTTAAATCATACTGAACTAATTTAAAGCAAGAAGCCTGATAGGCCGTGGTTTAAAACAAGCACACGGCAACACACATTTAATAAATTAATGATGAATTTATAGCAATAACAAATAACAATTTCTTTGCCAAGAAACGTAGTTCTTCAGGAATAGCTGCCAAAAAACAAATATACAGGAACATTTTTGAATTATATACTGAATGTGAATTAGAGTGCAGGTAAAGAGAAAAACACCTCTGAATGCTCTGAAAAAACGTCACTAACAATAAAACTTAATTTTAAACATAATGACTCACTATGAACAGTAACAATGAAGATCTTTGTACTGATTCTGCTACTGTTGAGCTTTAGTTTATAAACTCCAGAGTCTGTAGGTCTGGTGTCTTTGATGGTCAGAGATCCAGTCTGATGATCCAGCTTCAGTCTGTTTCTGAATCTCTCTTTACACTGAACATCTGTACAGATCTTACTCTGATCTCCAGTGATTTCAGTGATGACAATGTCATTCACTAATGTGAAATACCACCTAATATCTTCTTGTTGGTTTGTTTCAACGTCAGTGTTTAGAGTGATTGATTCTCCCTCCATCACAGACAATCTCTCTGTACCAACACCAGATGCACCTGGAAGAGAAATGAACAGTTATTCTAAGCCAAACAAAACATTCAACAGATGACTTGAATAGCTGTATTTGGAATGCGTGTATATGTATATATATATATAGCCCCCCCCTTCTGAATGCAACTTTCAAATTACTTGACAAAAAATTACATCCTGAGAAAAGTGGATTTCTGGGGGTGAAACCCCATAGACTACCAGTCATTCTGCACTCGCCTGCAAGTGCCCCCGCATGGATAGAGACGTGTTACTGCAGCCAGTCCAGAAACCGGAAGTAAGCAGACAGTGCCAATTCTCCCCTTATTAGACATTCTCTGTAAAGACCAAGCGGCAACATTCTAATCTAAAAAATGAAGCCTACCCGGAAGTGCGAAAAACTGCAATACATCGAAAATCCGCTAGGGGCAGGTCCCAAAAGGGAGCAAATGTCCATAGACCCCCATGTTAAAATGTCCGTTTTCACAACATAAATTCATGTTTTTACAGGTCGGTCCAATGGACTTTTATTTTTCGATAGGTTCCGAGTGCCTGACAACTGTGAGGGGGGTGAATTTTTTTCTAACTCGTTAGTTTAGATCGTATTTAGATATAAAATGTTTGACAAATAAGGGTATGTTAACTTTGATTGACAGCGTGATTGACAGCTGATAACGGGCTGCGCCGAGTGGAATTCCTGAAATTTGAAGTCTCGGCCATGATCTGACACAACACATCATACCACCTCTGTATCCTTTCTGAAAAGATTTTCCAAGATGGCGCCGCCCATACCCCCCATAACCGGCCTCAAAACCGTTCTTCAGAAAGTCTATGGGTGACGTCACAGACGCTTTGTCCATATGTTTTACAGTCTATGGTAAAGACCTAGTCATTTTAAGCCAAAATGAGGGTCAACCTTGAACAAATTGCAACAGAAGCAAACTCAACTGATTTTGTATCCTCAAAATATGTCCTGAGTAAGGGGGAAAAAAGCCCCGCAGAATCCCATTAGGGGAAAGTTTTGAAAAAGACACAAATATAGCCTATTCAGATGCCTATATTCTTTTTCTCACGTGAATAGGGTAAAATTTTTAACCTTTAGATATCACAATGAAAATTACTGAGTTGATTACTTACATCAAGCAAAACAAAAAAATGTATTACACGTTTTTTAAAAATTGTTTGTTAACATAGACAAACGGTGCATAATCTAATTACATAAGTGTTAATTTGCATAAATACACAAACAGACCTAAACATTGGGTATAGCCAGGTGAAAATGTATTGTTGAATCTTGTTGACATATAACAGTAAAATACTTCATTTTAAGGTCTGAATGGAACCCAGGCTACCGATGAACATTAATACATAGAGGCAGGAAAAAGTACTTTAGAAACCAGCCTTAATTACTTATTATTGCAGAGATGGGGTTTGGGCATTGAGTGCATTGTGTACATAATTTGATTTTTTGATCCAGCCACTTTTTATTTTACCTACCTTTTGTCTTCTGCATTCTCCTTACCCTTGTCTCCTGTTCTTCCCTCAGGCTCATCCCCCCAGAAACAGTCCCACGGACCCAGCCCCAAACCCCATCTCTGCAATAATAATTAATAAAGGCTGGTTTCTAAAGTACTTCTTCCTGCCTCTATGTATTAATGTTCATCGGTAGCCTAAGTGGGTTAAGTCGTACCTAAT
The DNA here is from genome assembly GCA_026230005.1 of Gila orcuttii. NCBI lineage: Eukaryota > Metazoa > Chordata > Actinopteri > Cypriniformes > Leuciscidae > Gila > Gila orcuttii. The sequence continues at coordinate 15,952,484 of JAPDVR010000020.1, forward strand.
TTGAATATTGGGTTGTAAACAAATATTGTCCTAAACGCCGTGGAATGGCTGATGATCCGATAGGCTAAGCTTGATCAGTTTACGGTGATCGTATGTTAATTCCACGCGTAGCCACACCAGCAAAACCCGTAAATACACTTAAATGTCGAATATAAAGCGATTAGAGCACATTCAAAACAAAACTAGCTGCTACCGACTTTCGCTTTCTATCCTGGAGCCAGAAGAGAAACATACAAGTCCAAATGTCTTACCGCGGTCACGTAAACACCAAAAAAGCAAAAAGGGCAAAATAAAAAAAAGCATTTTCACTGCTTTTCCTTAAAAAATAAAATGTAGGTTTTAATCCATGAAAGTAGCCTATTCCGTTCTTCTGGATTAACGCCACCAGAGAATGTCTAATATGGGGAGAACAGTCACTCGCAGTAAACTTCCGGCTTCTGAACTGGTTGCAGTTTCACTCTGATTCCATACAGGACGAGTGCAGAATGAATGGAGGTCAATGGAGATATACCCCTAAAAATCCACTTTTCTCAGGATATAATTTGTCTAGTAATTTGAATGTTGTATTCGAAAGGAGATTTAAAGGAATTACTCGTTGCTGGGTGTTAGATTTTTTAGAGTCAATCATTTGCATTACAAAGTCTTTTAAAATTTTCATCAACAACACAGCTGACACTATTTTTTTTAAGTTAGCCTATCTAGTGTGCACTCATATTCACTGTAGTTGCTGACTGCCTAAGCCCAACCACAAAAACAAAACGGAAACTAAAAATGTAACTAGCAAAATAACATATTAAACACTCAAAAGTATTTTCCTTCAATGAAAAGCACATAGAGGATATGCAATTGTGGGGAAATATAAATTATATTGACAGATTAATCGTATGAAAAAAAACTAGACCCCCAAAATGTTCACATTTTCTTTCTTTCTATATGTTCTGCCCTTTATCTCAAACGCTTTGCTTGATGCTGCAGTCAGATAACGCCTCCCAAAGACAACAGACGCAGGAACTGTTTTCAACTGCTGTCCAAGGAATAATGTAAAACTGTAATAAAAAAACAAAATACAGAGTTCTAAGTGTACAGAGTCAATAACATGTTTACATAAGCACAGCAAATGCTCTTTACATCACATATCGTTAGCATCAATTATATCAGAAACAGATTATGAAACACAGAAAATAAATAAATATCTGGCATATCAGATATAACAACTTAAATAAAATTTTAATGTAGCAATATATCTACATACCGAAAGTGTCTTCAAATCAACTTAACTCAAGGAGTAGTAGTAGCCATGACCAGATTGCTCTTCCCTCATGCTGCTGATACTATAGGCTCATATTTATGATGTCATCATATAAGGACTTAATATTAAATACTCAATACTTAACTTTGAACAGAAGAGGTAGCATCCAGACCTGGAGCCGGCAGATATACGCTATACGCCCCTGGCAGTTTTACGCCCCTGACAGTTTTACGCCCCTGTTGTTCCTGATGCGTCCAGTAGGGGGAGGCTTGTACAGCGACACGAATTGAGTTATGTTAGTAAATAATCTTCTTCTTTTTTTTAAATTAATACATTTATTTATTTTGTATTGCAAATGAAAGACATTAACAGTGAGAGAGAAAAAAAATAAAAAATAACAAGGGGGACATCAAAAGAGATTGAGGCCACAATCTATACAATTTTACATTTTGTCAATATAAAAAATTAAAGGTTCTTTACAACAGACTCAATGATATTATTTATTTTAGAAACCTTTGAGTTTAAAGGTTTTGACATTTTCTTAAAAGAAGAAAAAAGGGACTTTATATCAGAGGTTAATATTCTTAAATCAGGATCATTGAATGGTTCTGTCTTTATGAAGATGAATCTTGACCAGAAGATACAGTAATAATACCTTATAATCAAGATTTTTATCGTTAGAATGAAAATCTGAAAAAAAAAATAATAGTTTCTGTCATTTAAAATAATCTGCTAAAGTTATTGTTGTTTAGCAATGATGCAACATTTATTATTTATAAACGATTAGCTTGGTAGATATCAATTCGTTTCTATATCAATGGATGGGTCTATAATTTATTTCGAGAGACAAAAAGTTCTTGACGGTCAAGTTTATGTTCTATCTGGCTTAAACTTAGCTAACAACGTGTAGATTCAGCTGCCCCTAGTCTTCTCTACTCAATTTAAAATTCATTTTCTTTTTAATTTTCTTGTGTTGCCTGTCTTTAGCTTGCGTGAGATGGGCTCTTCTGGTAAGACCCTGTTTACTCCTTACATTAAAACATACTCCACATGGTTTCTGGGGCAACATTACAGTAGATATTGGAAATATATGAAAAATCTCTCTCTAAATTTATAAACACCCATCTTTTTTTTACGACTTACAAAATAAACCACTTACAGAGACATACATGGACATGGTTTTAATGTCATTTTCAATTTTCTCTGCACAGTCCATCATTGGTGGCCAAAAGAAACCAAAGTGGCTTGACACTTTTTTCATTGTTCCACCAACAAGTGCTTGTGTTGTTGTACTTTGAAGATCAGGAGCAAATTGATGCAATCCACACACACCTGACATCAATTCTGCACACACACACACACACACACACACACACACACATACACACACACACACACACACACACACATACACACACACACACACACACACACAATAAAATCACCATGGATGTCCTTTTAAAAAATAGTTAAAGAAGAGGGCAAACCATAGGGGAGTCATCATAATTCATAAATGGTGTTAATAAAAAAACATGTGAACAACAATATTGTCTTTCTTTTAAATGGCCCTTGGAATTTTAGAAAATGGATAAATTGTGTTTGTCTTCATAAAATGCTGTGTAGGACTCGACTGTTTTGTAGCTGTATGACGACCAATAGTAGGCCTACTACAGCTAATCAAGGATCCATATAATTACACGATACTGTATGTCTAATGTGCTTAATTTGGTTAATATCTAAATGTAACTATAAATTAATTCACAACAACATATTTCACTCAGTCTGCCATATAAAAACCTACGGTGAATAGGCCTATAACTGCAGTAGGTCAAATACTTGTCATAACATAGTTGATCCAACTGGGTATTTTTAATTTTTCGATTCACAAAAACACATAGTCTTCTGTAGGCTGAGCGAAGAGAGTAAAGCCCAACTGAATAGCTACAGACATTTTAATCCGTGCAGATCTACACTGTAACGTTTATATTTAAATGAACAAAAAACAAACAAAAAAAGGTCTATGGACGGGTTATTAATGTGTAAGAGTCGATTTAATTATGTTATTTCGCAGTATCCCCCTACTGGACGCATCAGGAACAACAGGGGCGTAAAACTGTCAGGGGCGTAAAAATGCCAGGGGCGTATATCTGCCGGCTCCAGGTCTGCAGCCTCCCCATATAGTCCCTTTATGGAAACTACAATCCTGTGGTAGACTTGGAATTATTGCAAATTAAAACAAACAATAAACTTGCTGATTTGGAGTTATGAGAAATGCAAGTACCATAATTATAAGCATATTTTTACAGATGGCTCAAAAGACCCAATATCAGGAAACACACGCTCTGCAGTAATAATTCCCAGCCAGGGATATGAGATATGCAAGCAGACTTTGAGTGTACTGTGTTGAATGCCATTCTGATAGCTCTAAAATGGGTGAAACAAAGTAAACTGGACAAAGATCTTATTTGTAGTGATTCAGTCTCTGCGTTGTGTAGTCTTAAGTTAGGTATGACAAGAAATCATGATGAATTACTTTACGAAATAATGAGTATCCATTCAAGAACTAAGCAGAATGGTACAGGGGTTGTATTAATTTGGATCCCTGCACATAAAGGAATAATGGGGAATGAAAGAGTTGACAAATTAGCCAAACAAGCTTTGAAAAAATAAATGATAGACACGGACATCAGACTATCAAGACCAGAAGGCAAGAGTATTGTTTGGGAAAAAAGTTATCAAAGAATGACAGAAACAATGGCGCCAAGGATCAAAAGTAAGACATCTGTATTTGATTAAAAAATAAAGTTTGTGTTGAGAAAAACAAAAGGGAAAACAGAAGAGGAAACAATCATGAGTAGATTAAGAATAGGACACAGTAAATTAAATAACACACTCCACATTATGGAGAGACATCCAACTGGACTTGAGCAGTGTCAAACCCCAGACATAGTATATTATGTGATTGTTAATTGCAGAAAATATGAAACAGAGAGAGAGGACAATATGGAAAGTATATGACTAACTAGATGTGGACTAAAGGACATAATGCAACGGAAGAAAAGGAAAGGAATATCTGTTAATACAAGAGTAATTGTAACCCTCCCCAGCCGGGTACACTTGTATAAAACTATTAAAGGAGCCCTGGTATCCCAGCAGTAGTAAAGGGTAATGTCTGGTCCTTCCCCTGAAGAATGGATAGTTAGCTACAAGAATACTACAAGAATAATGTGTTATATAGCGCAGTGCCTCCAATTAATAAACATTCTCATGTGTTTGAGAATGTGGTGGCAAACAATTTTCTATTCCTGAATAAGAGACAAACATGTACCAATTGTCTTTAAAGATTATTTATTCCCTTGCAAGGAAAGGTCAACAGTCATAAGGTCATACAAAGTGCTTGCAGAGTGTGACAATGAGAGGAGTGCATCCTTCCTTCTTAGTAACAGTTCTATGAATATAAAAAAAATCAAACCTATAGAACATATTGAATTTCCTCACCAAGAATAATGAAAAAACAGGTTGACAATAAGAAAGTAACAAAAACAAAAACAAAATAAAAATGAAACCAATGGTAGTAATATGAAACTACAGAATAAGTGACTACAGTGGCTCAACCTTAAGTTTATCAAGCGACGAGAATACAAGCATCGAGAATAGCCTGCTGCCAAAACAATTCGATGTTGCGAGTGCATTTCAAAAACAAAAGTGGAGGACACAGAGTGAGCTGCTGGGGGGAAAGTGCAGAAAGTAATGCAGAGAGCTAGTCTGGTCTCTGTAAATGTGTGTGCTAACAGATTCCGTGTGCTGATTGATTAATGAGTTAATGCGACAGAATTTTACTGTCAGGAGTGGACAAGCTACATAGATTAATTCACAATTTTTTTTCTACATACCCATAAAATTGCACATTGTTCGAAGGACAATATTCTGCAGGATATTCAATAAAATTTAAATAAATATGTAAATAAAATGTGCCTATTTTTTCCAAATTAAAGAAAAATAACATATATACATTATATTTTATATCGCTATTCAGATAAAATTGGTCCATGTTGCCCAGCCCCCAGCCCCTTAGTGTGGTTAGGGGACGAGTCTTCTACAGAGTACCAGGCTCCTGTAAGAAAACACAGATTCACAGAAGGTAAAAGAAATGAACATTGATGTTTCACAAACACACAAATTATGTTCTGTTTTGTTTTGACTATTCAGAAAGACAAAAAATAAAACTGCAAACTGATTTTTTTTTATTTTTGCAATGAATGTTTAATTTTGCTGTTAAAAATGCTTGAAATATCATATGGTAAGTATAAGTAAGAGTGTATTGTTATTGAGTTCCTTAATAGCTCTTTGAATAAAGTTGCACATTTGTTTTCATATTGATCATTTAATTAGGAGATCATTTTAGTTATTGATTTTGATACTGCCTTACCTGTGAACATCTGTTTGCATGATATTTTTTTAAATATTATTTTATACAATGTACATTTGCATTATATCCAGAGCTTAGATGTGTTGTAACACCATATGCTAAAACAATTCTATAATTAATAGAAGTCATTATAATTGCTTCAAATAATGTATAGATGTATTCATCCCACTGCTCTTTTACATATTCACTTTGCACAACAAATATATTTGTTAAATCAGATGTATGTAATACTTACACCCGGACGATTGTGACGATAGCAAATCACGCCAGCCGTTACAGATGCAGGTACCAGCAGAACACCAACAACTATTCCTGCTACAGCTCCTGAAGACAGACCTGAACCTGGCATTGGTAAAGAGAAACAGAAATAGAAACTTAGATTTAAAAATACTGCATTTTATATTTGTAACTACATTTTAAAATTCCGCAAGGGAAAGTGCAATTATATTCACCAATAACAGACACACTGAAGCTCTTGACACTGGTGATGCTGATGCTGCGGCGGCGACGACGGATTCTGCTGCTGGTGATCTTCAGTTGATAAACTCCAGCATCCGTGTTTCTGGTGTTTGTGATGATCAGAGATCCAGTCTGATGATCCAGCTTCAGTCTGTCTCTGAATCTCTCTTTACACTGAACACCTCTACATATATTACTCTGATCTCCAGTGATTTCAGCGATGAGAGAATCATTAAAATACCACGTCATCACATCATTTGGGTGTTTTATTACACCAGGATCTAACAGATTCTCCCTCCTTCACTGACTTTCTCTTCATTTGATCTTGTTCAGCCGAAGACAGATCTGAAACACAAACCAACAGATGCTGGAAGATCTATTTGCTGAGAAAACTACAACAATATAACTGAAATATTGATTATAATTTAAAAAAAATACATGAAATTTGAGAAAACATATGATGTAATTTTTCAGTCTAAATTTCTAAAAAGCTCAATTTTACCAATAAATATTGAGCTAATAAAAAGCATACTTCCTGGTGAACTAAAACCCAATAATTATGAAATAATAGATGCATTTAAATAGATCATAAGAAAATCTTCTTCACCAGAATAAAACTAATGGGTCACCAACTGAAAAATATAAGTTTTAAATCATTCTGTTCTGTTTAATAATGCAGGTAAATAGAAAAAGCAACTATGAATGTCACTGTTATAATAAACACAATGATGTGATTTGAACATGTATAACGTCTCGGTTACGTATGTAACCCTCGTTCCCTGAGTAGGGAACGGAGACGTTACGTCGGATGACGACGAATGGGGTTTCGCTTAGAAAGCCTATCAACTTCGAGTATTACAAAACGAGCAAATGGCAAAGAAATGCCATGGGTCTGCGGAATTTGCATGACGTAACTCCGCCCCAGCTCGTGGGTATAAAAGGAGGAAGTCCGCAACAGCAGTTTATGTTTCTTCGCTGAGGAGCCAAGACTGAGCTCAGGCGATCCCCGTGGTACAGCGGAAAGTGGCAGGCAGACGTAACGTCTCCGTTCCCTACTCAGGGAACGAGGGTTACATACGTAACCGAGACGTTCCCTTTCGTTGTCACTCCGAGTTACGTCGGATGACGACGAATGGGGTTACCAGTCTAATCACGCCACCTTCTCAGCTGTCTTCCAGTGCCCTGCGTAAATCGAGATCCCTGTCATAGACTGGACGAAGGACTCCATTTAACACAGGAATACCAAGGTACACTGGGAAGCATATCCCAAGCTAGGGGAAGTATGCAATTAATGCCAACCCAGAGGGGGGGGACTTAGAGAATACACATATGACCCGAAGGAAACATATGGAGAACACTGGGGTGTCCAGCCGCAGGTGGAATTTCAACCCCAGGGGTGGCAAGGTGGCTTGCCAAGGGAAAGACACATGCTCAGAGAGGCTTACAGTGGAAATACACATGTGGGGGTCGCTCAGGGGAGGGACCATGCACACGGGAGGCACCTAGCCGACGCGCAGGCAATAGACACTGGCGCCGACGTCAGGAGTGCTGGAGGAACTCAGGGCTTTCGGGGAAGCTCACCTGAGGAGAATATCGCACGTATCCAGTCCGTGGAGTGGAATGGCGAGCAAGCGAAGACACCTGAGCGGGTCCGGTACTAGCTAGTTGAAGCGAGTACATGAGAGGACACTGGCTCCACTCGGAGATTATAGAATCTGGCGAATGTGTTAGGTGTCGCCCAGCCTGCAGCTCTGCAGATGTCTGTTAGCGAGGCGCCATGCGCTAGAGCCCAAGAGGATGCCACACTCCGGGTGGAGTGGGCCGTCACACCAAGGGGGCACGGTCGACCTTGCTGCTGGTAAGCCAAGGCAATGGCGTCCACTATCCAGTGAGACAACCTTTGCTTGGAGAGAGCCTTTCCCTTCAGCTTCCCACCATAACAGACAAAGAGCTGGTCTGAGGTCCTGAAACACCGCGTCCTGTCTACATAGGCGCGAAGAGCGCGTACTGGACAGAGCAGTGCCAAGGCTGGGTCTGCCTCCTCCGGGGGCAGTGCTTGCAGGTTCACCACCTGGTCCCGAAAGGGAGTGGTAGGAACCTTGGGCACATATCCGGGCCGGGGTCTCAGGATCACGTGAGAGAAAGCCGGTCCGAATTCCAGGCACGCTTCGTCGACGGAGAATGCGTGCAGGTCCCCTACCCTCTTGATGGAGGCCAGTGCAACCAGGAGCGCTGTCTTCATTGACAGGAACTTAAGCTCAACTGATTGCAGGGGCTCAAAGGGAGCACTCTTCAGGGCAGTTGGAACCACTGAGAGGTCCCAAGAGGGAACGAGAGGAGGACGAGGAGGATTTAGTCTCCTCGCTCCTCTCAGGAACCTAATGACCAGGTCATGCTTCCCTACCGACTTACCTTCGACTAGGTCATGGTGTGCGGCAATGGCGGCAACATAGACCTTAAGGGTGGAGGGAGACAGCCTTCGCTCCAACCCTTGCTGAAGGAGGAAAGCACAACGCTGATCGAGCATCTCTGGGGGTCTTCTCGGTGAGAAGAGCACCAGTCGACGAAGAGGTTCCACTTCAACGCGTAGACGTGTCTCGTGGACGACGCTCTAGCGGAAGTGATGGTAGCCGCCACCGCTGGTGGAAGGGTACTCAAACCTACCTCGAGCCATCCAGGAGCCACACGTGGAGGCTCCAGAGATCGGGGCGAGAGTGCCACAGGGTGCCCCGTCCCTGAGAAAGAAGGTCCTTCCTCAGAGGAATGGGCCAGGGAGGTGCTGTCGCGAGGAGTGCAAGTTCGGGGAACCAGGTCCGGCCGGGCCAATACGGCGCGACCAAAATGACCTGCTCCTCGTCCTCCCTGACCTTGCGCAAGGTCTGCGCAAGAAGGCTCACTGGGGGAAACGCATATTTGCGGCCCGGCGGCCAGCTGTGCGCCAGTGCATCCGTGCCGAGCGTGCCCTCGGTCAGGGAAAAATACAGGGCGCAATGGGTCGAGTCGTGAGAGGCAAACAGATCTATCTGTGCGTCCCCGAACTGGTCCCAAACCAGCTGACCGACTGGGGATGGAGTCGCCATTCTCCAGGGAGGGGCTGAAGCCGTGAGCTCGTCGGCTGCACAGTTCAGGGCTCCGGGAATGAAAATGGCTTGAAGCGACCTCAGATGCTTCTGACTCCATAGAAGGAGGTGGCGGGCGAGTTGTGACATACGGCGGGAGCGTAGACCACCTTGATGGTTGATGTACGCTACAGTAGCGGTATTGTCTGAGCGGACTAGTACGTGTTGACCCCTGAGCAACGCCCGGAAGCGGTGCAGGGCAAGGCATACTGCCAACAACTCGAGGCAATTGACATGCCATAGCCGCTGGGGTCCTGTCCAGGAGCCCGCAGCAGCATGTCCATTGCACATGGCGCCCCAGCCCGTGGTGGAGGCATCCGTGGAGACCACAACGTGCCGGGAAGCTCGTTCCAGGGGGACACCCGCCCTGAGAAACTGAGGTTCGACCACGGGGTGAGGAACTGACGGCAGGTCGGAGTAACTGGTACCCGGAGCGTGCCTTGATGCCATGCCCACCTCGGGACTCGGTCGCGAAGCCAAAGCTGAAGCGGTCTCATATGAAGCAACCCGAGCGGCGTGACCGCGGCTGCAGATGCCATATGCCCCAGGAGCCTCTGAAAATGTTTCAGTGGAACCGCATTCTTGCTCCTGAGATGTCTCAGGCAAGTCAGCAGTGACTGCGCGCGCGCTCGCTCGTAAGCTGCGCGGACATGGCGACCGAGTCGATGTCCATACCGAGAAAAGAGATCCTCTGCACGGGGCAAAGTTTGCTCTTCCCCAGTTGACCCGAAGGCCCAGACGAGCTAGGTGCCGGAGCACTAGGTCCCTGTGTTCGCAAACCTGAACTCGAGAGTGAGCTAGGATCAGCCAGTCGTCGATATAACTCAGGATGCGAACCCCGTGTTCCCGAAGGGGAACAAGAGCAGCCTCGACGACCTTCGTGAAGGTGCGAGGAGACAGGGCTAGCCCGAAAGGGAGAACCGCGTACTGGTATGCCTGCCCCTCGAAAGCAAACCATAGGAACGGTCTGTGTCGAGGAAGAATGGAGACATGAAAGTAGGCGTCCTTCAGGTCGATCGCTGCAAACCAATCCTGGGGCCGCACGCATTTGAGAACGCGTTTGGCGGAGAGCATCTTGAACGGCAGCCTGTGAAGGGAGCGGTTCAGCACGCGCAAGTCCAGGATTGGCCGTAACCCACCGGTTTTCTTGGGGACAATGAAGTAGGGGCTGTAGAAGCCGGACCTCATCTCGGCTGGAGGGACAGTCTCGATCGCACCCTTCGCCAGCAGGGTGAGAATCTCAGCTCTCATGATGGGGGCATTGCCACCGACCACAATGGAGCGGACTCTCCGGAAGCGGGGAGGAGACCGTGCGAACTGAATCGCATAGCCGAGCCTGATGGCGCGCGTGACCCAGCGGGACAGACGGGGAGCTCTAGCCAGGCTCCCAGGAACTGAACCAGCGGGGTCACGCGGGCCACAGGCGTCCCCCCCGGGGGGGCAGCGAAGCGGAGTAACTGGCTCAGACGTGGACGGCATAGCGGCCCGGTGTGGGGGCACGGTTAGCACCCGCGCCCTGGCAGAGGGGGCCAGGGGAGGACCATGCTGGTCGTCCCGCGGGGGCCTGCTCTGCCAGGGGTCTGGCGACAGAGGGGGACAGGGGCGAAGCGGTCCGTGGACGGCAGGCCGTGTCAAGCACCTCTGGGACAGAGGGGGACCAGGAGAGCACGGCTTGTGGGCGGCGCTCTGTGTCGTCCGAGAACTCAGTCTTCCCAGAGAGGGGAGAGTCAGTTCTTAGGAGAATAAGGATTTTTCCCCGACCCTCCACCGGGGAAAGGAGTGGTCCTGCTACCAACTCCTGGAAGAACTGAGTCCCATCTCTGTGGAGCCCGTCTCAGGAGCGCCGCTTAACCCGGCACGTGGCGGGGGGCGGGGCTGGAGAGGGCTGTGGCGTCCGCCCGCGGCTTCCAGAGCCGGCCCGTCTCTTTAAACGGGCGGGGTAGATCGAGATCTCATCATGCACGTCCGGGAGGGAAGGTATTGGGGTTTGCCGTGGACGAGGGTCGGCGGCCTTACCCAAAAACCAATCGTCCCAGGAAAGCATGGCCGTCATCTCTGGATCAGGCTCAGGCACAGCCGTATGCACACCAGAGGGTGGCAGCTGTGACGAGTCGTCACTTCGCAGAGAATCAAACCCACCTTGTGAAGCTGCTACAAACATAGTATCATCCTCTGTAGCTTTAAATGAAACACACGGGCCACCAGAGGGTAGACTCGTGGGAATCACCTATTCACTAGCGGGCACCGCCATTGAGGGGAGGCTGGGGTCACGGACACGGAGTCGGCGCCTTGTTCCAGACCAACACCCTCAGGTCACCCTGGCCACCAGCCGAAGATGGGGGGTGGATGAGGGGACTCTCACTCTTGCGAGTTCACCGAGTCTCGACCTATATGACGCGATGATCATGTTCCCACAGAGAGAACATGAGTCATCCACGAGCGCTGCTCTAGTATGATCAAGCCCAAACATACTAGACAACGCTCGTGCCCATCAGAGTCCGATACCAAGCTGCCGCAACCATTCGTTTTTTTTTTTTTTTAAATGCACAGGCGAGCCGTCTTTAAAAAGACGTGCCGCGTGCGCTCTTTTAGAGAGAGAACTCACGTGTTGAAGCGCCCGGGGAAGCACGCACTCTCTGATGAACCACTGCAGAGATAAGCAGGAAGCACGCACTCGCCGGAGATCGCCGTCACACCAACACTCGAGGCACTCGTTCGTGAAGCTGATAATTCAGAGTTGGCTTGTGGAGAGAAGAATACACTTGGCTCCGAAGCGAAAACATAAACTGCTGTTGCGGACTTCCTCCTTTTATACCCACGAGGTGGGGCGGAGTTACGTCATGCAAATTCCGCAGACCCATGGCATTTCTTTGCCATTTGCTCGTTTTGTAATACTCGAAGTTGATAGGCTTTCTAAGCGAAACCCCATTCGTCGTCATCCGACGTAACTCGGAGTGACAACGAAAGGGAACTGTCTTTTGTTTACTTAAAAAAATTATTAAAAAAGACATTGAGGGTATGGTGAGGCACTTATAATGAAAGTCGGTGGGATCCATTTTCATGAAATTAATTATTCTTTTGAAACGTTATTTGAGCTGTTAAGCTGTTTAAATCATATATTTTTTACAGCCATTTTATGGTTTTGGTGTTTGTCAAATCTACAAACTTAGGCGTGTCTGTGTGTCTGTGTCTGTGTGTGTCTAAAGTTTACAGATCGGCTCTGTTCACTGCCATTGTGAGTCTCATGCATAACCCACATCTTTGTTTTTTTTTGTTTTTTTATAAAATTTTATAAATGTATGCATTTTTGTGGTAATCAGAATTTTGCTTATCAGTTTATAGACCAGTCTGTACATGACTTGAGAACAGTTAGTTACTTAGGCTTGTATATCAGCATGGACTCACTAACTTGAATTGAAACTTAATGAGAAAATGACGACCTGAAAATGAACGTTTTCGTCTTCATTGGTATCGGGGTTGGATTCTTAGGTAACCAGGTTACTGTGATTAATGCACTAGGCAGATATTTTGCTCTGTCTTGTTTGGGTTTAGGAAATTGAATAAAATTAAATAAATTCCATTGCCCATCCTCTCAGGATACTTGGGATCAGTGTTACAAGTACCCCAGGCACATTGTTTCACCATTTTTTAGCATAAACACCATACAACCGATGAGAGCTTCGGATCTTCCAATGTTTCTCAATGGCGCTGAAATTTAAAGATGTCCGAGATCCGCTCCCCGTGCAACTGATACTCAACTGTCATTGGCTAATCTGCGTAAGAAGGGAGGGGCTTACCGATTGGTCAATTGCTTTACATTGAGCAATACTGAACTCTGGATATTCCTTCATTATTTACAGACTGAAATGTGTAATTATTTTATAATCTGAGATGTCATGAAATATATTTCTGTTAATTTTCTCATATTTTCCAGCTCATCTCCCCACTCCTTACATTACCAGAGATTATTCACAAAATCTGTCATCATCAAGCCAGAATTGTTCACTGGTGTGTTCATCAGTGTTGAATGTGTGTGATGCGACTCTCTCCTGGTACGCAGGAATCAGTGTATTGTCCAGCATCAGTGTGTGTGATCTCAGCATCAGTCTCTCTCTACCTCTGGAGGTGGAATATCAGGATAAAAACACCTACAGCTGTGTGCTGAACAATCCCATCAGCAACCAGACCACACATCTGGACATCAACACACTCTGTCACACACATTCAGGTACAATATGGTGACATTAGTCATTATTTACTGAGCTGATCTCTGTTTTTGACTTTTTGAAATAAACTGAGATCTCAGTCTTGTTCGAGGTCAGACTGACAGACTCATTTTTTCCATCACAGATGAAAGTCTATTGTATTGTTTATGTATATAGTGTTGATCTCTGCTGCTGCTGCTGGATCTCTGATGATTGTTGTTATAGTCGTGATCTTCTGCATCTGCAAGAAATGTAGAAAAACAGGTCAGAAATTCAGTTATTACCTACAAATATTAATTAATACATTTGAATCAGATACACAGATTTTTATACAAGATTCCAAGCTCTGTTGTTTCAACATGTCTGTATTATTGTTAATGCAGTCGAGACTCGGCAGGACGGCAGAACTGATTCAGTATTGTGTAAACCAACAACACGAAAAAAGGTAAGAAATTGTTTCAGTCAGTTAGTGTGACTGAAGTTGCGTGTGCAGAATCAGACGGTCAGTGAACAGATGTGGGCGGTCAGCCTTGATCATTACCTTCAGTTTGGAAGAGATGCTAAAAAATGATACTTTTTAAACATGTTTTTATGCTCTTTATTGTAGTGCATGTACTGTTTGCAGTTCTAACATACAGTAGGCCATATTTTCATTCTGCATTTTTTCATTCAACCTAAAAAAGGTCATTAGTATACAGTAAATCAAAATGTATTAGCACAGAAAAGTATCGACAGCCATAGGCACGGATCCTCAACAAACTCGTCTCCATACACGCGTGATGACTCCGATCTTCAACCAGATGAACTGCATAATATAATATTCCGATGTAATCTGATCTCTGACCTGTAATGCTGCCTGAATCATAATCATACACTGTTTGTTCGGTGGCCAGAGGAGAACTGAGTGAGCCTGGGTTCTCCAAGGTTTTTTTCTCCATTCTGTCACTGATGGAGTTTTGGTTCCTCGTCACTGTTGCCTTTTCGCCTTTCTCGCCCTTGGCTTTTGGCTTGCTCAGTTGGGGACATTTAATTTTATATTTAACAATATTATTACAACATTATTTACCTGCTATCTCTGTAAAGCTGCTTTGAAACAATCTGTATTGTAAAAAGCGCTATATAAATAAAGGTGACTTGACTTGACTATTGCATTTTGTAAGTAACAGTAATATATTATTATTGCTTATTATTATACTTTAAAGAGATAGCGATTGGCTCTTTAATTCAGAAGGCAGGAATTATTCCACCATATTGCGTGCTGCACGTCGCCCACTTTTACTTGAGTGAATTGAAAAGTCTGTTTGTTTCAATATTTGTGAGGCTTCTTTAGTTGACAAACAACGGCCTATTTTATTTTTGATATGCTGCTGACTGCCTAGTTTATTTTTTTATTATTTAAACATACATGCATTAATTAATTGTTATGAATTGTATTAATTATACATGTACAAACCATTACACCATAGTTATCCTGTGATGTGGTCTGTGGCCTACAATGTAAATCATCTTTTTGTAAAAACATATGTGACCAGTTTTAACAATAATAAGTGGTTTGTTATTCTAAAACAACCCATACTAGGTCAGCTTTATAGCATTAGATGTTCATTGAAAAGTTAATTTTCCCTGTGCTGAAGTTTGGCCCGACCGTTCTCAAGTGACATTTTGGTTGCTTTATAGACGTGGTGAAACAAGTGTATCGTTGGTGAGTAAACGGCCATCATTCTCAAAGCAGAAACTGTCGTGACAAACTTTCAGATTTTAAAGGGGTCATCGGATGCCCATTTGCCACAAGTTGGTATGATTTTTTAGGGTCTTCATGTAAAGTTTGTAACATACTTTGGTTAAAATTCCTCAATGGTTGTGTAAAACAACACCCTTTGTACCTCCTCAAAACCCGTATCGGTGCATGTCTCTTTAAATGATAATGAGCAACTGAAATATACTAATACGGGAAATATGCTAATACGGGACAGTCCGTCAGTGGTCGTGGGCGGAGAATGAACAATATCCAGAAAATCCAAACGGCTTGATTATTGAGAGTGTTTAGGCTTTTTGAGGATTAAAGTAAAAGGAGTGAATGGACTTTTTTCATTATATGGTGGATGTGTCCACACACTGCAAAGACACATTTATATGCAAACACCATATAAAAGTGAATTTTGCATCCAATGACCCATTTAAATAATACATTGGCCTATTACTGCAGCTGCTGAATGGTGATGAAAGTAATGAAATATTTTACTTATTTTTCTCTGCTTTAACTACTAAGCTTCAGTCTTAATTCAAACCCTCATAATTGTGCATCTGTTTGGGGCAGGGGGCGTGTCCATTCATGATGAGGGAGGAGAGAGAATTAGCAATAGGGGTGTTGTTTGTTTGGACCTGGTGCTGCTGGTGACTAACAACAAACTCTTGCTTATATATTGGCTACTCTTGTGTACTGTATGATAATTTTTTGTTCTTCCTTGTCGTTTGTTCACCATCTAAGCTATATTTTTCACGAAGGATAACTTTGCTTCACTCCATCAGCTATGATAAACAGTAGGGTTGTATTGGTACACAGAAGTCACGGTTTGGTACGAATCTCAGTTTTGCCGTTACGATTCGATACGAGATCGGTACATTTACATGAGTGTTGGGTTGGTGCAGATCGTCACTTTTACTTCTGCCCTTTTTCCTGTTGTGGCAGTGAGCAAACAGCTTTGCATTATGGCGCCGGCCCTTTTTTGGATTAGAGTGTGGATCACCTGTGACTGATTGTATTCGCCGTCTGACTGCATACACTGAACAATGTCCATACTGCCAATGTTTGGGACTAATACATGTACCGTTACACCCCTAATAAGGACACATTTGCTCTTTAGAATTGTCTGTTTGTTCATTTTTAGGGGCGGAGCAATGAAGGGAGGGTGTTTGTTTGGGTTGATTTCAAATATCAAAAGTGTTTCTCTAAAATCTCTTTCTGCACTTTTAATAGTTAGATCACAATCCTAAAAAAAATAATTTTACAGAATACTAGAATCTTGTTTTGAAGGCTGGTCTGCAATTAATATTCACTCTGATTATATATATTAAAAAAAAATATTAAACAGTCACATCCAGATCCACAGGTTCCTGACTGAATTTGTGTTTCCTTTCAGAAATCCAAGATGGATGCTGTGTATGAAAATGTCCCCAAAAAACGATGATTACTGTATCTACTGGAATTGATGTTCATACAGGACAATACCTTACAGCTTTTGGTGTTGCTCACATTTATTCTCTGCAAGGATGTTTTCCTATCTCTGTTTTGTTTTTGCTCTTCGTATTGCAACTTTTTATTTATTTTTATTTTTTTGCAAATGCGAAATAGTTTAATTTAGTGGTTCTCTGTAGTAGAAATTTTAATAGTCATTGATCCCAAACAGATATCATAAGAGAGAGAACCTATTCAATGTATAAAAATATATGTGTGTACGTGCTTGTGCGTGACGTTTCAGGAACATATGGGACAGGACCTCTGACCTTAGGGACAGTCAGTTTTTGCCAGCTTATTTCAGTACCAGTTTGTGTCTTTAAGTAGAAACCGAACAGCAGTAAGGACCTTATCTGGGTGGGTGAAAGGTACAGCGGGTGAGGAGGAACCTTGAAAAGAGTATAAAGGCTGTCTCATATCTTCCTGTTGTGTGTCAATCTCTTGCACAGCGTAACTTCTGTGTACTAGACTGAACCTATTCTTGCAAGAATAAATACTTCTCTTTTTATTAACTTGACTCTGAGTGTCTCTTACGCAGTGATGATGTTTAACAGAATTTTTGCCACAACATCTCCATTAGCAGAGCATCCAGAATCTCAACTAAAATGTTTTATTTTTAGTTTATCACATGCAAATGTATCTATATTTCATTATAAAATATTGATCTCATTTACTGCTTGTTTTTTTTTCTTGTTATTATGCTCTGCTGAACATTTTGTCAAATGTATCAAATGTTAGGAGTGTCAAATGAACACATCATCGCTCTCTAGTGTCCAAAGCAGAAATCACATCTCTATAAACAGCGCTTCCTTTTGCTGATAAAGTGCTACGAATAAATACTGCTGTATTTGCAAAAGAACTGCTAAAGAACCAATAAATAAATAAAAAAAGACACAGGACCAAAACACAACACTGATCTTTCACATCTAGAAAATCAACGGAATAATGTAAAATAATACAACAATATCAGATTCTAGCATTGATAAATACATAAAAAATGTCTCTAATATCTGCTGCAAGCTCACAAATGATTTCATAACCAACAAATTTACAGATGCGAGCAAATTTAAGACTTCAGTTTCGCTAGCCGGTACCCTATGAAAAGAAAATATATTTCCCTGTATTTGAATGACCAGTATATTAAATGGTTTAAATTTGAAAACATACAGAATAATATATTGTGTTAATATATTACAATATATTGAATAATACATAATGAATTGCCACTTTTCATATTGAAAAATATATTTACTATTATATCATAATGTATGTAATTTTATATTCAGTAATATATAGATGTATGTCAGGGTTGCTGCAGGTAGCTGAAGACGAGGACACGGAACTGAAGTATAGTTGATTTATTTACAAGCTGAGCAGACAGAAACAAAGCAAACTCCAGGACTTCAAACACATACAACCTTACATCGACGACGACCAACAAACACTGAGGGAAAACACAGGGCTTAAATGAACAGGGACTAACAGGATAATTACCTGAACACAGGTGACGGGAATTACTAATCAGACAGAGCGGGAAAACTAACAGGACTGAACCAAAATCACAAAGACAGGGGAAACCAAGATCACAAAACAGAACTCAAATACATTGAAACATGACAGTACCTCCCCCCTCCCCGAAGGCGCGTCCTCGCGCCGTATAACATCCAAAGGGGTGGGAGGGTGGGCGCCCTGGAGGCTGATGAGGGCATGGTGGTGCAGGGACAGGAAGCCTCCATGGCGGAGCTGGTAGCTCGGGGAACCGGGGTGGAGCAGGCTGCGGGCGTGGCCAGGGCGGAGCAGGCTGCGGGCGTGGCCAGGGCGGAGCAGGCGGACCCTCGGGCGTCCAGGGCGGAGCTGTGGGACCCTCGGGCGTCCAGGGCGGAGCTGTGGGACCCTCGGGCGTCCAGGGCGGAGCTGTGGGACCCTCGGGCGTCCAGGGCGGAGCTGTGGGACCCTCGGGCGTCCAGGGCGGAGCTGTGGGACCCTCGGGCGTCCAGGGCGGAGCTGTGGGACCCTCGGGCGTCCAGGGCGGAGCTGTGGGACCCTCGGGCGTCCAGGGCGGAGCTGTGGGACCCTCGGGCGTCCAGGGCGGAGCTGTGGGACCCTCGGGCGGCCACGGCGGTGAGGACCCTTCGGGCGGCCATGGCGGTGAGGACCCCTCGGGCGGCCATGGCGGTGAGGACCCCTCGGGCGGCCATGGCGGTGAAGACCCCTCGGGTGGGCGCCCCCCCAAAATTTTAATGGGGAAATTGACAGGAAAGGGGGGATCCTGCAGCAAAGAGGGTCTTGGGCTGGGCAGGACCAGCGGAGGATCAGTGGGCTCTGGTGCAGGATCAGTGGGCTCTGGTGCAGGATCAGCGGGCTCTGGCGCAGGATCAGCGGGCTCTGGCGCAGGATCAGCGGGCTCTGGCGCAGGATCAGCGGGCTCTGGCGCAGGATCAGCGGGCTCTGGCGCAGGATCAGCGGGCTCTGGCGCAGGATCAGCGGGCTCTGGCGCAGGATCAGCGGGCTCTGGCGCAGGATCAGCGGGCTCTGGCGCAGGATCAGCGGGCTCTGGCGCAGGATCAGCGGGCTCTGGCGCAGGATCAGCGGGCTCTGGCGCAGGATCAGCGGGCTCTGGCGCAGGATCAGCGGGCTCTGGCGCAGGATCAGCGGGCTCTGGCGCAGGATCAGCGGGCTCTGGCGCAGGATCAGCGGGCTCTGGCGCAGGATCAGCGGGCTCTGGCGCAGGATCAGCGGGCTCTGGCGCAGGATCAGCGGGCTCTGGCGCAGGATCAGCGGGCTCTGGCGCAGGATCAGCGGGCTCTGGCGCAGGATCAGCGGGCTCTGGCGCAGGATCAGACGGGACCAGAACATCATGGGACTCGGAACTGGACGGGACCAGCACATCATGGGACTCGGAACTGGACGGGACCAGCACATCATGGGACTCGGAACTGGACGGGACCAGCACATCATGGGACTCGGAACTGGACGGGACCAGCACATCATGGGACTCGGAACTAGACGGGGCCAGCACATCATGGGACTCGGAACTGGACGGGGCCAGCACATCATGGGACTCGGAACTGGACGGGGCCAGCACATCATGGGACTCGGAACTGGACGGGGCCAGCACATCATGGGACTCGGAACTGGACGGGGCCAGCACATCATGGGACTCGGAACTGGACCAGGCCAGCACATCATGGGACTCGGAACTGGACCGGGCCAGCACATCATGGGACTCGGAACTGGACCGGGCCAGCACATCATGGGACTCGGAACTGGACTCATGGGCCAGAGCTGATGTGCGTGCCGCCCACACACACAGAACAGCCACAATCAGTACCGTGTCCTCATGAGCAGATCCAAGTGCAGCGTATTCAGTCTCTGGTGGGCAGGCGATTGGCTCCGGTTCTGGCAAACAGCAGACGGGCTCTGGCTCTTGCGCAAAGACTGGCTCTGGCTCTTGCTCGAAGACTGGCTCTTGCTCGAAGACTGGCTCTGGCTCTTGCTCGAAGACTGGCTCTGGCTCTTGCTCGAAGACTGGCTCTGGCTCTTCAGGGCTGATGAGAGGAGGATTGGGCTGGACGCAGAGATGTTGATGTTGAAAAAGTCTAGACCCATATCCTCCCCTGTGACCTCCACGGATCCCCCGGAAAATCGCTTTGCGGGGTTCCCACAAAGGCTCGTTTGTCGAACTCCATGTTCGACTGGAGGCTTTCACTGGAGGTTTTTCTTTTCGTTTAAAGGTTGGTCGTTCTGTCAGGGTTGCTGCAGGTAGCTGAAGACGAGGACACGGAACTGAAGTATAGTTGATTTATTTACAAGCTGAGCAGACAGAAACAAAGCAAACTCCAGGACTTCAAACACATACAACCTTAC
Organism: Gila orcuttii; assembly: GCA_026230005.1. Taxonomy (NCBI): domain Eukaryota; kingdom Metazoa; phylum Chordata; class Actinopteri; order Cypriniformes; family Leuciscidae; genus Gila; species Gila orcuttii. The sequence goes on from JAPDVR010000020.1 coordinate 15,973,047, forward strand.
ATCGACGACGACCAACAAACACTGAGGGAAAACACAGGGCTTAAATGAACAGGGACTAACAGGATAATTAACTGAACACAGGTGACGGGAATTACTAATCAGACAGAGCGGGAAAACTAACAGGACTGAACCAAAATCACAAAGACAGGGGAAACCAAGATCACAAAACAGAACTCAAATACATTGAAACATGACAATGTACATGTGATCAGATATGATACTGCATGTGTAATATATTGCAGATATATTTACTCATGCAGCATAAACACACATGTATTATACACATGTTCATATTTTCAATCTAGTTAACAAAAGCTCAAGCACACCTGCATCATATTCCAAGGTATTTTAAAGGTCAATCGTCAACCAAACCATAGGCTCTACTTTTCAGGACAATGGTAACCCCAAAAACTCACACATACCAGAAACCCTTTTAAATTCCAAAATAATAGAACATTAAGCAAAGCATGCTGGGAACTAGAAATCTGTTGTAACTCATTCCTGTGTGTGTGATATATGTGTGAACATACATTCACATTTATATGGTAACATGTATGTGCAATATGTACACAAAATGAGAAAACTTTGTGAATATTGCATGTAATGCTATTTTTGTATTACCAACGGGTATGTTTAAGGTTAGGGGTTGGTTAGGACAATGTAGCAATTACATTTTTAAAATTAAACAACTAAATAATTACTGAAAAGTAATAATAAAAATACAGAATTGAATAGTAAGTGATATAAAATAGTATAAATTGCTAACACACACACACACAAAATAATGTCCTAGAAACGCTGTCCTTAAACGGCAGGAATACCCTACTCAACCAGGTTAGTAATGCAGTGTGAATTAATATGATTCAGAAAGCTCAGGAATCAGAGCATAAGACTGACATATAAAATGTAAGAATGTCTTTGATTTACAATGGTTTATTATTGGGTCATTATCTGCTGTTGAGTACTTATTATAGGGCCCTCTATTGGTCAAAGGTAGAGTTGTTATTCTTCCAAAAGTGAAGACTTATTTTGACCCAAGATGACGCTCTACATTTACATTTAGTCATTTAGCAGACGCTTTTACGCTTTTAAGTGACTTACAAATGAGGACTAAAGCAAGCGAGTCATCGCGAAGAGGCAAGAACAACGCAAGAAGTGCTCAAAATACAAAGTTCAGGCATTGCTCAGAGTAGCAAAAACCAGACATGGGAGGATTTAAAGGCGAAGGAAAGTTTTTTTTGTGTGTGTGTGTGTGTGTGTGTTAAAAAAAAACACCACGTTTTTTAGTGTTTGTGTTAAGTACTCACGGAAGAGATGAGTTTTCAGTTGTCTTTTGAATGCTGTCAGGGATTCTCCATGGATGAGGGTGGGGATCATTCCACCAGCATGGAACCGTGAATGAGAATGTTCTGGAGAGTGATTTAGTGCCGTCGCACTCATTCCGTCGCTCATTGACCGATCATAAACTTCTGGTAGGGGTGTAGACTTGAGTGAAAGTAGGACGGAGCTGAGTCTGTGATCGATCTGTAAGCAAGCGTCAAAGCCTTGAATTTGATGTGAGCAGCGAGTGGTAGCCAGTGCAGAGAGATTAACAGAGGATGATCAGATGATCACACGAGTGACGTGGGCCCTTTTGGGCTCGTTGAAGACAAGATGGGCTGCAGCATTCTGGATCATTTGTAGAGTTTTAGTTACACATGATGGAAGTCCAGCCAGAAGAGCATTGCAGTAATCAAGTCTAGAAAATTACCAGGGCCTGGACGAGAAGTTGTGTTGCATGCTCCGTTTGGAAAGATCCGATCTACCTGATGTTATGCATTGCAAACCTGCATGATCGAGCTGTCTTCGTAATGTGGTCTGTGAAGGACAGCCGGTCATCAAATATTACTCCAAGATTTCTAGCCAACATTGATGGGGTGATTGAGGATGAATCTAGCTGGATAGTGAAGTCGTGCTGTAGAGACGGATTGGCAGGGAGGACGAGAAGCTCCGTCGTTGCCAGGTTGAGCTGCAGGTGATGTTCCTTCATCCATGCCAAAATGTCCGCCAGACAGCTTGAGATACATGCAGCTACTGTGGGATCATCTGGTTGAAATGAGAGGTGGAGCTGGGTGTCATTAGTATAGCAATGGTAAGAGAAACCATGTGCCTGTATGATGGGTCCCAGTGATGTTGTGTAAATGGAGAATAGGAGCGGTCCAAGGACTGAACCCTGAGGAACCCCTGTGGTCAGTTGATGTGCTTTGGATACCTCGCCTCTCCATGCGACCCTGAAGGACCGACCTGTGAGATAGGACTCAAACCAGTGGAGGGAAGTTCCTTTGATGCCCAGTGATGAGAGGGTGGTCAGAAGGATCTGATGATTCACAGTGTCGAAGGCAGCAGAAAGATCCAGCAGAACGAGAACTGAAGATTTGGAAGCAGCTTTTGCAATCCGTAGGGCTTCTGTGACCGACAGTAGTGCAGTCTCGGTTGAATGCCCTTTCTTGAAGCCAGATTGATTTACATCTAGCTGGTTGTTCAGAGACAGGAAAGATGGTTGGTTGAAAAGCAACTCATTCAAGTGTTTTCGCAATGAATGGTAGGAGAGAGACAGGTCTGTAATTCTCCATAAGTGATGTGTTTAATGTTGTTTTTTTAAGCCGTGGAGTTACCCGAGCCTGCTTGAATGCTGTAGGGAAAATGCCAGAATGGAGGGATGAGTTGATGATGTGTGTGAGTGCTGGTAGAAGTGTGGGAGAGATGGCTTGTAGAAGGTGTGAGGGGATGGGGTCTAGAGTGCAGGTGGTAGGATGACTGCAGAGAAGAAGAGATATGCAGCAGTATTAACACTTTGTTTAATGAAATGGCGAGGGATCCAGGTTTGTGTTAAATGAGTTTTATTTTTACATTTGTCCTGGACAATATCAAATATATGATGTGAAAATAAATTTCCTTCTATAAAGACCTATACTACACTGTAATATTAAAACATTTAATAAGAAATAAAAAATAGTGGAAATGACATTTTTACATCATACTAAACACCATTAAATAAATGACCACCAAAAAATGTGCTAAATTACTATTACTATTAATCAGAAATGTGCAGAATTAATTTACACCATGGGGAACCTGTTTGATTGCAATATATTTCTCACATCAAAACATTAATTAAACATATTTGTATTTAAAATGATGGCTGAATCAGCTTCTTATTTGTAAATGGTTTGATGCTCTCTGCTGGACATGAGCAGTCGATGAGACTTGAACAGAGCCGAATAAAGCCTGAAATCTGAACCCCGCAAGCAGTGAGTCACAACTGTGCCTGTTTGATCATTTAACCGTTTAAAAGATCATGTGATTTACATGACGTGGATGTTTGATGTCATTTCCTCTAACTGCTCTGTAGAGTAGCTGCTGTTCTTGTGCATTGTGAAACAATACAAGGTTCATTCCACTCATAACACTCAATTTATTTCTCTACAGACAAAGTAAAGATTGGTCACAATTATTCTCTGCAATTTATTCTTATTTTTCTTTCTGTGTTTACTGTTGCTCTTCATATCACACCTTTTGATTACGCTTATAAGTTCTGTGTCCAGAAACTCAGCTAAAATACTCTATTTTTTAGCTTAACGTGACCTGGAAATGTGGCCGTTCACCTACAAACTACATGCTTTTGCTGGATGTTTTCTCACACACAAGATGTTGGTCCACCAAACAGATCAAACCACGTTTCTGAAGAGACCCGACCACAGCAGTTTCAGTCTGACTCACAAGCTGAACTACAGTGTGTAATGTGTGATGCAGAAACTTTTAACTTTGTACTTTGGGTTTTCCATACACCTTTTTTTTTTTTTTTTTTCAATCACTAAAGTAAAATTTTTATTGAACACAATAATTTTTTATTTTGACATATTTCAGACAACTAGCTTTCAAAAAAGTGAATGTTAAATGTTTATATAAATATAGATTACTTACAATTCGTAGTCGGCTACCGACTCCAAATTACAACAATTATAGTTAGTAACATAATCCTTTACACTACACATTTAAGGTCATTTAGTCTGACTTGATTACTTTTAATTACTTTTGACCAAACTCATTTATCCAATTTTTTTTAACAAGATAATCTTGTGCCATATTGATTAGCTTAATGTGTTTGTCATGTGATTAGATACGCAGTGTTGCAATGTTGAGAAGACACTTGTTTAAAGTGAAATTATTTCCGTGAATCCAGTGAACAAATCCTTTGGGTCTCAGTTTTCAGTGATAGTCACGTGACTATTGGCTGGTGTGTGTGTACAATTCCACAAACCTGGAACACCTTCTGAACGAATATAAGCAGTATAGGCTTTTATAGAATGGACAATTTAAGAGATAAAAAAGTATTAGAGGGATTCAATGAGTAATCAATAATTTACTGCCATTTTGAGAATGACATGTAATTATGTAATCACATTTTTTTTTAATAAATCTGATTAAGTAACCATTCATAACACGTACAGAGAATGTGAACTAAGAGTGTCAAACTCTGTCGGGGGAGGACTCACACACACACACACACACACACACACACACACACACACACACACACACACACACACACACACACACACACACACACACACACACACACACACACACACACTCACACAACACACACACACAACAGGGTGGGAGTTTTCAGCAGACTGAACCATTAAAGAAAATGCTTCACAAGTTTGTTTTGTTCTGTTTGTGCTGCTGGAGTCTGATTGGTAAGTTTTAAAATAATTTTTACAGTGTAATTTTTTTTCCCATTTCAGGGCAACAAAGTATGCTGCAGCTCATATTATATTATTTTCTGTTGTCATATAGATGAATCAATATAATTAGGTTTACTGACTTTGAATACCGTTCTCTGTTTTCATTGGAATTTTAAATTGAAATGTTCATGCCTTCTTTTGTGTCTGGAAATTTATCTTGCTCAAAAATCCAAAACCTTTATTGAACTCTGTTCAATTCACGTTTATTTATATTGCATTTTCACCATACATATAGTTTTAAAGCAGCTTTACAGAAAAATGCGTGATCAAAATGATCACACTATAGAAAATTTGGCAGTGGTGCATGTTGGGCATCCCGAGGTAGAGACAGAAAAGCAAACAATTAGCGTTGCTGCTGTTCATATCATTAAGAAAGGATAATCATGTGCATTTGATCTGATATAACTGTATAGGGTTATGAGATGCATTATGAATGCTTGGCTAAAGAAATGTGTCTTTAATATAGATATTAAACTATGAGCACCGAACATTATCAGGAAGACTATTCCAGAGTTTAGGAGCCACATGTGAAAATGCTCTTTCTCCTTTCTAGTAACTACCAAAAGACCAGAGTTTTGTGACCTTAGAGAGCGTGATGGATTGTAATAGCTAAATCGTTTAGGGCTTTATAGGTCAGTAGCAAAACTTTGTAATTGATACAAAACTCAATAATTAGTGTTATATGATCATATGTTCTTCACCTGGTAAGAAATCTAGCAGCTGCATTTTGGATTAATTGTATCTTTTTTATTGAAAATGCAGGACAACCAGCTATTAACGCATTACAGTGATCTAGTCTAGAGGTCATGAATACATAAACTGACTTTTCTGCATCAGAAACAGATAGCATGTTCCGGGGCTTAGAAATTTTTTTGAGGTCGAAGAAGGCTGTGTTTGTAACATATGATGATTTTCAAAAGACAAGTTGCTGTCTAATATAACACCCAGATCTTTAACTGTAGAGGACGAAGTTACAGTACATCCTTTCTAATGCAAATAGTATTCTAGTAGGTTCTGTGTACATGTTTTTGGTCTAATAAGTAATACCTTAGTCTTATCTGAATTTAATTAAGAAAATTACAGGTCATCCAATATTTTATATCTTTAAACACACTCTGTCAGAAGTCTCATTTGGTCGTGATGAAATATATAACTGAGAATCATCTGTTTAAGAGTGGAAACTATTCAATGTTTTCTATATTACCAAGAGGCAGCGTGTATTTTGAAAATAGCAGAGGGCCTAACACAGATCCTTGTGGCACTCCATAATTCACAGATTAACACTTGGATTATTCTCCATTTACATAAACAAAATGGTAACGGTCTGGTAGATAAACCACTGTAATGCCTGTACCTGAATACCAGTGTAATTTTGTAATAGGTCTAAGAGTATTTTATGATCTATAGTCTCGCCCCTGGCTGCTTTTAAAGCCTCTTTATAACGGGAAGTGCTGTCTTTCCACGCGATTCTCAAGACCTCTAGATGAGTTTGTTTCCATTTGCGCTCTAGATTACGAGTTTTTCTCTTGATAGTGTGAGTAATACTGTTGTACCATGGTGCAGTACTTTTCTCTCTGACCTTTTTTAATCTGATGGGTGCAACAGTTTCTAATGTACTAGCCAAAATGGTGCAAATGCTTGTCATTTCCTCTTGTTCATTTGTGTGTTTGGTACTGAGAAGCTGAGACAGATCAGGCAGGTTATTAGTGAATCTGTCTGTAGTGTTTGGGAGAATTGTTCTTGTTGATAACACTGAATTGAATATGGCAGATTTAAGATATGCACATTACAAGGTATTGAACAGTGACATCATCACTTTGTGGTTAAATATCTATATCGGTAGGATTGGTTCCTTGCAATATACAGTAATTAAATCTAATGATTAAAATAATGGGTGGGTCCAGTGACGTTTTGTTTTACCACATATGAGTTTAGTAAGTCTGTAAACGCAAAGCTAACACATTATTTATATCATCTATGACATGAATGTCAAAATCTCCGACAATCAGCTTTATCAATGTTTAACCACTTTCAAATCCCAGGCATCTTTTGATAAATTTAAAATATAATAAAGATCAATTTTTTGGTATCTATTTTTTCATAAATCTCACCTTTCACTTTGCTTTTGTGTGTTTGCAGCTGTTCTGGATGTTCTTAAGTTCATATTTAAACAATTAAATCTACATCTGATTTCAGGCTTTGTAAACCATCAGGAGCTTTAATCTGTTCCTGTTCATGTTCTCCAGGTGTGTTTTGGGCCGAAACAAATGAAATACAGTCAGTGTCAGTGATGGAGGGAGATTCTGTCCTTCTACACAATAATGTTACCGAATTACAACCAAGCGACTACATAGAGTTGAAATTTGGAGCTAACAACTCTTCGATAGCTACAATCCTAAGAAAGGAACTATTCTCCACATTTGATGTTCCTGATGGGAGATTCAGAGACAGACTGAAGCTGGACGATCAAACTGGATCTCTGATCATGACAAACATCACAATTGAACATACTGGAGTTTATCAACTACAGATAAGTGGAGAGAAACTGACATCAAAATCATTCAATATTTCTGTCTATGGTGAGGAGAAATCATTATTGTTATGTGTCAACTATTGACATGTTTAATCATTTTTTTATTTTGAGATCGAAAACACACGATCATCACACTAAACCCTCAACACACTGAACCAATAAGTTAACCAACATATTTTTGTTTATTCTCTCATGTTTTTCAGCTCGTCTGCCTGTTCCTGTCATCAGTCGAAACTGTTCATCATCATCAGCATCAAATTGTTCACTGGTGTGTTCATCAGTGTTGAGTGTGAGTGATGCGACTCTCTCCTGGTACGCAGGAATCAGTGTATTGTCCAGCATCAGTGTGTGTGATCTCAGCATCAGTCTCTCTCTACCTCTGGAGGTGGAATATCAGGATAAAAACACCTACAGCTGTGTGCTGAACAATCCCATCAGCAACCAGACCACACATCTGGACATCAACACACTCTGTCACACATGTGCAGGTACCACAGCACTGATGATATATGTGTGTATTTACTGACCTGATCTCTGTCTTCTGTTGTAGATCAGACTGATGCATTCACTTCTTTCTTTATCCTTACAGAACCAGACACACACACTCCTTCACAACAAGACTCTCCTCTAATAGTGTTGATCTCTGCTGGATCTCTGTTAATTGTTGCTTTAGTCGTTGGGATCTTCTGCATCTGCAGGAAATGTAAAAACTTATCAAGTATGGCATTAATTAATTTGAATTATTTGCATTTAATTTAGTAATTGCATTGCAAAATGCTTACATTTGAGCCTTATTAATGGAATATGCTGTGAAAAAACAGATCGATTTGAGATTGAGTTTTGCTGTTTTATTATTCTTTAAACAGTTCAGACTCGTGATGAAGAAATAACGTATGCAGAGACAACGTTCTACAAAGGAAATCGACACAAACTGGTAAGATATAAAGCAAGGTTACTAGAAAAGTGCTGCGCGGGGGGAAAAATCTGTGATGATTCAAGTAGTCCTGACACAAAATTATTGTTACCTTCAGTTGACTATTTAAGTGTATTATGTGAACATACTGTTTGTTTTGAGCAGTGAAGTGTTTATTTTAGCAGAAACTCACTAAATTAAATCATCTAACAGGAAACTAATGCCTTCAAGAAATGAAAGTCACAATGACGCACATATTTCTGCTCGTTTGCACGACAGTCCATGAGAAAAGTTGTGTGAGCACATGAGTGCTTTTGAAATCATTCAATGACCATCAAACCTGCTTTATAACACCAGCATTTACACTGTCCATCTTTTTTTCCATCACAGATTAAATGTTGTTTTAGCAAAATCATTCATCAGATCATATTTTTTGTGTCCAATTTGGGATTACTATAATTTAAGCTATTACATATTTAGTAGTCTTACATTATATTAATATTTTGCATAGTGTTAGGCCTATACAGTTCATGGTACACTCTCAGAAAACAAATATGCAACAAAATGACCCGTCTGGGGTACAACATCCTGTCACTGGGACAGTACCCTTAAAGGGATCTGTACCTTATTTACCCCTAAAGGGTTCATAGCAGTGCCATAAGAGCACACACAATCACAATCTGCTTAAAGTTAGCTTAGCAGTGAGAAGAAGATAAATATTTTATCAAATAACATTGCATTGTAACATAACATTGTTAATATTTCATTAATATCTTCAGAATGCCACATTTTTAACATGTAAAATATTATATCTTGTGTGATATTTTTTATAGAAAGTTGAAGAGGAGGGTCATGTGGTTTATGCTCCTGTCGCCGTGAGATGATCAAACTTCAGTCTTTTTCTAAGTCCCAAATCCAGCTGTTTGATCCCTTCATTTAAAAACTCTAGAAACAACCTCAGATTCAAACTTGAAATCTTGGATTGGTAAGATTCACCACAGCAACAATTGCAAAACAAATAAAATAATAATAAATAAATTACATGAATGTGTTGTAAAAAAAAACGTCAGACTTTCATTTTGAGTTTTATTAATCTCCTATAAACCTCAAATTAATTAACCATGCAATACATTGTTTAATAAATTATCGAAATCATTAGACACATTGAAGTATTTTCATATTTTCAAGTTTGATTCTTGTGATAGTTGAGCCTAAAATCATTTACTCACATGCATGTCATTCCAGACCTATAAGACTATTGTTCATCTTCTGATCATTAATTAAGATATTTTCAATATTCTTATGCTTTTATTTTCAAGCTAAAAAAAAAAAAAGCAGAACAAACCTCACTGGTTCTTGGGGCATCAAGCATGCAGATTTGCTTCTGTTTACCATATTTGATGAGCTCTATGTATGTGCATTGATCAATGTTTGTATTTGCATAAAAGGTTAAAAAAATATATGTTTGTCATATAAAAGAGGTAGCGTCTCTTTACATTTAAACCGATTGATTCAAAAGTATCACTTTTATAATGTCTTTATGGACCTTCTGAAGCTTGGAAATGTTCATTAAATCAAAGGAAATAATGAGATAGTATTAAAACATTTTAATTTGTGTTTCAAAGACAAACAAACGTCACATTTTGGGGGTCTGAAAACTAGAGACCAAGTATATCTGCATGGAGTGTAAAATATTCATCAGAACAAGTCAAAGTGAACCATGCTTTACTGTGAAATGTGGTTTGACCTAGACAAACGACTTCTGCATGAGAATGTGTGCGTGCTGAATGTTTGTGAGTGTGTTTAAAGGTGTCAGTTTTGTGTCTGTGTCAATAACATGTGGCTGAAGGTGTTTTTCCATTTCTGCTCATATGATGTTAGCAGTTTTACTTCAGCTTTACTATGAAATAGCTTATTAATTCTGACAGATAAAGATTTTCCCATTCAAACAGTGACAGTAATGTGAAATCTTGCAGTTTAAATTCAAAATATAAAATAAATACCGCAATGGTGTCGTTGATATGTGGGTGTTTATGACGTCACACAAAATGATGTTTTATTTAAAAAGTTTGGGAGGAGCACGTTCAGTTAATTAACATGAGTGGAAAGCACTCAGCAATCAATGATAAGAGGTAAAGATTCAGCAATCTCACCTCAATCCATTGACAGTTGTTGTGGCAAAAATCCTGTTAAACATCATCACTGCGTATAGAGACACTCAGAGTCAAATTAATAAAAATTTGGGGCAGTCATGGCCTAATGGTAACAGAGTTGGACTGATGACCCAAAGGTTGCTGGTTCGATTCCAGTACCGGCAGGAATATGACTGAGGTGTCCTTGAGGAAGACACCAAACCCTCAATCGCTCCCCGGGCGCCACTCAAGGCTGCCCGCTGCTCCGGGTGTGTGTATCCACGTTTGCAGTGTGTGTGTGTGTGTGTTCACTACTTTGCTCCTAATGTGTGTGCACTTACTTGGATGGGTTAAATGCAGAGGTCAAATTCCAAGTATGGGTTACCATACTTGGCCATCACGTGTCACTTTCACTTTCAAAAAGAAAAGTATTTATTCAAGAATAGGTTCAGTCTAGTACACAGAAGTTACACTGTGCAAGAGAGTGACACACAACAGGAAGATATGAGACAGCCTTTATACGCTTTTCAAGGTTCCTCCTCACCCGCTGTACCTTTCACCCACTCAGATAAGGTCCTCACTGCTGTTCAGTTTCTACTTAAAGACACAAACTGGTACTGAAATAAACTGGCCAAAACTGACCATCCATAAGGTCAGAGGTCCTGTCCCATATGTTCCTGAAAAGTCACGCACAAGCACGTACACACATATATTTTATACATTGAATAGGTTCTCTCTCTTATGATACCTGTTTGGGATCAATGACTATTAAAATTTCTACTACACAGTTTAGCAGCATCCCTCCACCACCCCTTTCTCCACACTTCTAGCCCTAACCACTTACATACGGGGGGAGTACTCTGGGTTTTGGGCCAAACTCCGAGCTCGGAGCCCTCCCCCCAGACAGCACGCCAAATACAGCAAGAATAAAAAAGGAAGCTGAAATGCAGTACATCTTGAATGAAGAACACATGGAGAAAACAACATTCGCATGGGTCAGGGCAGAGATGCCAAACATATACAGCTCGCAGGCCAAATAACTGAATATAGTGCAAATAGAATTACATCTAATTACACTATTTGAAAATACAACATTGTCATTTCAAAATGGTTTATTATTATTTTTATTAGCAAAAACAGTATTCAGATAACAAAATCACATCAGGGGACGCCCAAAAAAACCCAAACAAACAAAAAAACATTTGGAAGTGTTGAATCTGATCAGCAGCACACAAAATATATCAATATTGAAGTGTTACAGTTTCACTGTGATTCATTTGCACACATTTCAACAAAGATATAAAACAACTGTACAAAGAATATAAAAAATTACTATAAAAGTGTTTGTTCTGTCATGTATACACAAATTTGTGTGGAAACACTTTTCAGATAAAATGTTCATCCAATCAAATCATCCAATCAAAACATCCGCATTGCCACCCAATCAGAATTTAGACACCGATAGTGGAAGGATTGTTTTAATCAAAGCCCAAATCATAAAAAAAACACAGATAACTGATTTTAAGGTGTCAGTTGGCCACCACTAAAATGGGTCATGCCATAAAGCAGTGGAATTATGCTAGAAACCCTCGCTTATTTAAAAACTTGCATTTATTGCATGGACGGAGCAAGATAATTATGTTTATAACATGCATATGCTTAGTTCAGTTGAAACCTTGCTGGCTTGCAGTTAAACTGAATGTATGAGGCAAAAACTGTATACATAACACCACTGATAAAAAGATTAACAGTGCATTCTTACTTCAGTTACGGGCCGTTCACACACACACGTCAGAACAGGTCTTTAACTTGAACTTTGTAGAAAACCGCGTCATTCACAAGACCCTGCCAAAGTATGAACACGGGACTGTCAAACTCGTCAGTCTAACACATTTACATAGAAAAACTGAAAAAAGTAGCATAGTGAAATGGGAAGACGTTTGTGAGGCCTACTACAGTTTTCCCTTTCAAAATTGTCACTTCACAGTAGAAACGTGAAAAAGGCAGCTTAGTGAAAATAAGATAAAAACTCATCATGTAGAGTGGTTATATAAAATGTTCGGTATAAAAGTTTTTCAATAGTTAAGATCACACACATCACACGTCATCAGCACATTACATGCTATGTAGAATTAGACAGGCGTCAGCACCGCAACCAACACAGTAGCTGCCTTTTACAGTTCCTCCTGAACCAAAACATCCAGCTTATGCTGTGTTAACACCATAACTACTGTCGTTTGGAAGAGACGGAAACCTGTGACGTAATAATCGGAGCGGTCCGTGTGTTTGGTAGGAGTGTTTTTTAAAGGTTACAGTTTTCATACTTAGCAACATAATAGTTTGTTCTATTAACAGCAACAATACCAGTAACACTTACAGTATCAGTAGTACAGACTCAATGCAATGCCTGAACACCTTGTTTGATTCACAGCGGTCTTGAAAAAGCACACATTTGTGCACAAGCTCATTTCTGTGAAGAGCAGGTGTTGCAGCTGTGTCCATCTTGGCAAGATATTCATGTAAACAGTCAATTCTAACTAATGTACCCAAATGGGACAAAAGTAGTATTTCAGTGCATTAATAGGTCTTATTAGTGCCTGAAGTGGACTGGTATACGCACCAGTATGCAGTATCAGTACTGTATGCCTTATTGTGGATTGCGCTCATTTAATGTTCTTTTGTTCTGTTCTTTTGTTGTGAAGCACTTTAGCAGCTTCAACAAATCTCTACAAACGGTTGACCAATCCGACAATGCAGCGAATACAATTAGTTTTATCTGTCATACAGATGACTCTGATCGTTTAACTAAACCAGGTTTGAGACATTTTTCATACATTTAGCATTATTAATCAGCATAAATTTCATAAACAGTGTTAGAATTTGGAAAACTATTTAGAGATGGCAAGGGAAGACAAAAATATTTTAAATTACTAGTTAACTTTGTTTTGCCCTCATGATGATAATTTTGATTATCAGATTATGTACATGGTGTATTTTTAGTAGTTAAGTATTTTAAATTTAGCTAAAAATAATATTCTTCAGAAAACCTGCACCCCCTGTTTTTTTTTCTCAGTCCCAAGGCCTACAATGGTGTCTAAATGTAAAATAAAAAAATAGCCTGTTAAATAAAATCTGATCTAACCATTTTATATTCATATCCAGCTGGGAGAAATATTTATTTTTGGGTATATTTTTGGTAAAAATTCTCATTGTTTTGGCTCTCTGGGCCCAAGATTCTCATCTTTGGTGACTATTTTGAGTGTTTAGGTTTTTCTTTTCTTTTTTTTTTTTTACGGCTGCCTCAATGGAAATGTATAACAGTTCCCACATAAATGTATTGTCCGGACCTCCGCTGGGAAGGAAATAGAGAGACCGGACCTTTTGGAACTTTAATTGAACACCCCTGACTGAAAAAATGTCACTCACTGTTCTATTGCTTGTACATAGTTTCTTTGTTCCTCATGTTATAACTGGTATGCGGTTAAATGGTCTTTTTTTGAAGAAATGCTTACATAACTTAATATTTTAATCTGTCACTAAAAATGACTAATAACAAATATCAAAATTAGTTTTTGCGGTGTTGAAATTCATGTTGAGGTGAAACTTCACTGGTATTGGTACCAACTACTGAAATCGTGATATTGACTATTTCTGTGAGCAACTTACAATGAAGAGAGGAAAGGATACAACAAAACAAAAATCTCTCTCGTTTCCCATCTTCTCTTCACTTTCCTTTTCAGTTAAAGTATCAGAATAATTCATGTTACATTGATGCATCACTGGCAGCTTCAGGATTAATCTCAACCTGATTCAGAGACAAGTCATTGGTAGTGTTCACCACTATAGCGTCAGTCTGAGTAGAGGACGTGTGACTGGCATTATCCATCAGAATCCCAGTCTGATTCAGGGACAAATCTATAACACCATTCGCCTGTAAGAAAACAGATTCACAGAAGATGAAAGAAATGAACAGGATGAATAATTCAGTTACACACAAAAAATATATACCAGAGACTATGAACTGTAATTGTGCATTCCTTTTGATTTTTGCACAATGTATGGTGGTTTTCTTTTCCTAAATTTTAAACACATTGTCCTGAAGATTCAAGTTATTATCGGTTTAATGTAATAATTTCTGAATCTAACCAAGTAAACTGGATCTGAATTTTGTAGTCAGACAAATTCAGTGTATATCTTACCTGAACACTGTGCTGCATCCTGGTGTCTGTTTGAACAATAAAAAAACTCAATTAAACACACATCACTATATTTATTTTGAATAATCTTTTAAAAAAAATTCTTTACACACAATTTCCATCTTGATATATCTCAACTGCATATAATTTAGTGATGCCAGTTCGCAAACAAATCATTGTTCTGAACCAGTTCTGGATGAGCCAGTTCACCAAATTGAACTGAATTGTCTGAAACGGTTGTGGCTCAAGTCAGCACTGATGCACGTTATTTAATTGAATTGTTTTGGATGTGCCTGACAGTCACTCAGACTCAAGATGAATGACAGTGACATCGATACTGTTTCAGGACCCCCTGAAGAGCTTCTCCGGCACCAGAACCATCGTTGATATTGCCATGATTAAAAAGCTTTTTGATATTTGTTCTTTACTTAAAGCTACAGTCTGTATTTTTCCGCCGCTGTGGGTCGCTAAACTTTTCAAAACAATAACATTGATGACGCAGTATGTAAATGAGGATGAAATCATGGAACTTGTCGTCATCCCGAAGGATCTAATAATGTTTATGGATGAGTGAATACATTGATGTGGTATGAAGCAGGGCGTGATTGCTAATAAGAGACAGATATCAGCGCCACACGCGAGTCCCGCGGATATAAAGGAATGAGGACATTTAATTCTACCGAACTACCGCAAGTGCTGAATTACTCACACAGGTCAGTTTATTTGATGATTTAAACTTGAGGTAACGCAGCGCTGTTTCACTTGGTCTACACCAGTGGTTCTCAAACTTTTTAGGTCACACCCTCTTTAAACCTTTAAAAACATCTGGCTTGACAGTAGCCTTGAATTCTGACACCATGAGCTTCCTGCTTTCTAACCTTATATCTACTTTTATTTTTTTATTGCATTTGTTCTACTTATTGTGATGATGTACACTGATAAAGAAATTATTTATCAGTAGTCCCAAATTCACACATTCTGTTTACAGTGTCTACCATTGTAACGTGTCTACGAACTGTCTGAAAGAAACGGCTCACAGATAAGTATCAGACTTCCCATCACTAAAGTAATACTCACCTTTTTTTATACACACGCAATAAATCACAGCAGTTACAGATGCAGCAGCCACCAGCAGAACAGCAACACATATTCCTGCTACAGCACCTGAAGACAGACCTGAATCTGGAACAACTACAGACAGACAGACATTATTATTCAACAGAGAGTGACTCAATCAATTTTACCAAGGTTTTTTTCTCATATTTACACTTTCCTGCTTTAGTCATCAGATGTATGATATTGATTAAATTGATAATTGGCGCCATCTGGTTGGATTTTGAAGAACAGCAGCTAAAACAGCATCACAGCACAGAAAACCGACTTACTAATATGTTCATGTTAATGACATTCTTGTGAACAGCATGTGTTGGTTGTGTCACTTGATGTGAAGGTGATCTCAATTACGAAGACAAAGCTCACTTTTTCAAACATTCCACAGAGAAAACATTTATTTGGTTGATTTAAAATTTTACGTTTGCTCAAGGGAACTACTAAGTGTACTCACCAGTGACAGAAACACTGAAACTCCTTTTGAGGCTGAAACTGCTGCTACTGATCTGTAGTTTATATTCTCCAGAATCTGTGTTTCTGGTGTTTGTGATGATCAGAGATCCAGTCTGATGATCCAGCTTTGGTCTTTCTCTGAATCTCCCATCACTCTGAACATCTGTACAGATCTTACTGGGTTCTCCACTGATTTCAGCTATACGAGTGTCATTAAAATACCACGTCATCACATCATTTGGGTGTTTTATTACACCAGGATCTAAAGTAACAGATTCTCCCTCATTCACTGTCTTTATCTTCATTTGATGTTGTTCAGAAGCAGGAACACCTGAAACACAAACCAACAGATGATTAAAGGATATGTATGCCAAAAAAAAAAAAAAAATATGTGAAAGAACTAAAGATAAAAGCAACATTTTATCTCTATTTTTCATCCTTTTTCGGCATCGCTTTGCTTCAGAAGGCCCTTATTAACCCCCCTGAGCTGTGTGGAGCACTTTTATGATGGATAGATGCACTTTTATAGACATTAAAACAGAAACAGCAATTCACTGCCATTATAAAGCTTGGAAGAGCTGGGACATTGTTTTAAAGGGATAGTTCACCCAAAAATGAAAATTCTGTCAGTATTTAGTCACCCTCATGTTGTTCCAACCCCGTAAGACCTTCGTTCATCTTCGGAACACGAATTAAGATATTTTTGATGAAATCTGAGAGCTGGATCACTCCTCCATAGGCTTCTTGAGGGATTGAACTTGCAGGCCCCGAAAAGTTATTACAGACATCGTTAAAATAGTCCAAGTGACTACAGTGGCTCAATCTTAAGTTTATCAAACGACGAGAATACTTTTTGTAACTACTTTATTTCAACTATTCATTTCCTTCTCTGTGGGCCTCTAGTCAGTTAACGTAGTATGATTGCGTAGAGCTACGTCACACGTAGGCTCACTATTGGCCGACGCTGGTCATGTGGGTGATGCGTGTGACGTACAACAACAGAAGCTCTACGCTGTTAAACTAGTGAACTGACTCGAGGCTCACAGAGAGGGAAATGAATAGTTGAAATAAAGTCGTTATTTTTGTTTTTTTTGCGCACAAAAAGTATTCTCGTCGTTTGATAAACTTAAGATTGAGCCACTGTAGTCACTTGGACTATTTTAACGATGTCTGTAATAACTTTTCGGGGCCGGCAAGTTCAATCCCTCAAGAAGCCTATGGAGGAGTATGGAGGAGTGATCCAGCTCTCAGATTTCATCAAAAATATCTTAATTCGTGTTCCGAAGATGAACGAAGGTCTTCCGGGGTTGAACAACATGAGGGTGAGTAAATACTGACAGAATTTTCATTTTTGGGTGAACTATCCCTTTAATATAACTCCGATTGTATTCGTCTGAAAGAAGAATGTCATGATGTACACCTACAGTTGGTACTCAACCAGAATAATACTTTTGCGGTGGTAAAATTTGGGGTGTATTTGCTGCCTTTTACCGCTAAGAGGCGCTACAATCACAGACTTTGAGAAGTGTCCGTTTACTCGTTTATTCTCTCTATTGCGTAATCTACAGCCGCTCCGCGGCTCATTCAAAGCGATTGAAAGCTGGTAGCAGATGAATTCAAGTGAAACGTAGTTAAGATAATTCATAATCACAATACTGAAATTAATTAAATTAAATTGAATAAATAATGAAAACATTTCAACATAAAACATTGTAATAGGCTACATCAATGAGGCTTTGAAAGAGCATAAGAAAGTGTTCAGATGGTAGCTCAGTGGTAAACACAAGGAACTTCAAGCGACCGAGATCGAATCTCAGTATAGCATAGGCCTACATGCTGTTAACCGATGTTGGTCGTGTTTATATTTTACCGGTCTTGATGCTTAAATAAGTAGGCCTAAATGTTTATTAGCCAGTTTATTACCGGTTCATTTATTTAAAGTCAAGAGTTTTGTTTAATTATCAATGGCACATTAAAACATAAATTTGCTACATTCCTGTAGAGCCGCTACACAGACGACAAAACTGATGAAGGAAGATTGTCAGCCGATTGCTTCAGAAAATGAAGAAGCTTGTCTTTAGTCTGCTAAATTATTGTGTAATTGAAAAGAAAACTAAAATTACTTAAGTTTGAAACCAAGTTCGAACATTTCAAGGTTTAAATAAAGTGTCGGGACAGTTTTTTTTTTTAAAGGGTTGCATCGAGTTTAGAGGTTATTTCCTTTGCGATGCAAAATAAGAAACACAATCTTATTTTTGCGACATTTTAAATTTGTATTGCCAAAGAAATGGCAGCTAAATTAAACAATTAAAACAGTAGGCCTACAAACCGAAAATAGAGTCCAAAGCAACATAAATTAAAAACATGAGTTTTTCTTTGCCTCTCTCGCGCTGGATCTCTTTTTAGCAAGTTTATTTAGTCTCCCTCGCTGCGCGCGCCGGGTCTCTCTCGAAATTAAACATTTCAGGGTAAAAACACATCATACAGCTGATAATACTGTAGCCATATGTCGCTGCGTGTCATCCATACACTTGAAAAAAAAAACTAAACAAATTATTTAGCCTTTGTTGCTTCAATGACACAGTATGCCTTGTTGAATTCACATTAGGCCTACAATAAAACGAGGTTGATCTTGAATTTGTAGCGTTTATACGCCCGTATAAATACAACTAATTATTATTCATAACGGATTATGATCAATAATTAATAGGTTTAATTCTTTTCAGAATTTACTGTAGCAGAATCAATAGTAGGCTAAGATCATTTTTTCAGTTCATCCAATGAACGGAAAGCATAAACAATTATTAATTCTAGGAAATATAATATCCTCCTGGCCAAGAAAGACTAATTCCCAGCTAACAGCTAAATTAAGAAATAATTCAAGGGTAAAAGCATAGGTAGCTTAGATCGCAGTTCAAGACAATAAATTCGTAAGCACATAACACAAGCAATGCTTCTCTTTTCAAATACAAACAATACTTTATTGATTATAAGACTAACACATAAAACTAATATCTAACACACACACACACACACACACACATTCATACGAGTTGCAGAAAGAAAGAGAGTGAGGAATTAATGAGTTTTAGGAGTCAGATGGTGAGATCCCAAGTTTCTATATGCACTTAAAAGACATGACCTGAACGAACCATCAATCATCGATTTAACCCTTCTATCGTTTCTTAGGCAGGTTATTCAATTTTATATTAATGCACCAGTTCAGTTAAGAGTCTGAAGGCTACTTGCTTGTCTTCGGTTTGCTTTGGGGATTCCCTTTTGTCGGTGTAAAGGGGTTTCCCGGGTCCGTTGCTTGGCTGGCGGTCTCCTCGTGCCAGCTAGATCTTGGCCAGCCAATCACGTGGTGTGTTGGCGGATGGATGAAAGTCTTTGAAGTTGGAAGCGCGTTGCAGTCGAAACGTTTAAACGAAACTTTGCAGCAAAACGTAACTTAGAACCGAGACATTTAACGGAAAAGAAAACAAAGGAAAAGAAAGGAAAGGGAGACGAGTTAGATGGCTTGGATGAAGCTGTTTTAAAGCCTGATCTTGATTTGGGTCATTTGTCTCTATGCGTCTACATGGTTACTATAACCATCGTCTGCTCCAGCCGACTTGTTCTGCAGAGACTTTTTCCGAGAGAGAGCACGAGAGAGAGAGAGAAGAGAGCGAGAAGAGGAGCGCGCTTCTGTGTTCGGGTCTAAGATTTTAAGGCGAGACACTACAGGTGAATAGGATATTTTTTTTAACTATCAGATAATACCATGAAACTTTGCCAGTTGATTACCTACATTAAGATGAGAAAAAAATGTATTACAAATTTTCTGTAATTTAATGTTTAAATATGCAAATGAGGCATTGTCTAATTAAATATGCGCTATTTTGCATATATTTTAAAAAACGAAATCTGAGTATTGGACAAAGCCAGGTTCAAAATTATTTTTTCATTGTGTTCACATATTAGATGGAGAAAAAATTACAGAGGGATTTATGGATATCTACTTTTGTTATCCTGTAAATCAGAATATACTGCCAATAGCCTTAAAAAAATGATTTTCGCCATGTTTTTGGGAATAAAATGTTATATAAATCAGGCTAGGAATAATATATTTACAAATCCCTCTGTAAATGTCTTCATAATATAACTAGGTACAAGACTGGAAAGTTTGGAGTATATAGGTGCTACTGAACTGGAGATTTCGGACTTGGAGTATGAGAGAAAAGACATTTTGAGAAAACGTGCTTTAAAGATTTAGCATCAGCCAATGAGATTGCGCATTTAGAGTAAAATCCCCCCTTTTACTTTCGCGATTGGTTGCTGATAAAAAGGAAATGACCATATTTGGATCCGGCAGTCTTGTTCAGGAGAGAGAGAGAGCTTTCTAACGGTGTGTGTGATGACAGGGTGCAGATCGCGATCGCGGAGCAGAGGGATGATTTATAACGACAACTTTTGATGAATTTATGAGAAATCTACAGACGCAAACAGACAAAGTGTAGTAAAATAAAGACCTAAATGTGTATTTCAGACTGTTTTTCACCACAAGTCTGAAAGAAGACATTATATTGAAGACAAATATCCCAAAATCTCAAAATTGACCAGTGAAAAAAAAAACAATGTTTTTGCCTGCCGTGTCTCGCCTTAAACTCAAAGTTTGTCCAACCTCCAGGATGAGTTCTGGCCAATTAGACACTGGCTTAATTTAGGAGGTGGCTCTATTTTCTTCTTATCGTAAATCATGCATTATCTGTGATCTCCTTGCTCTCCAGCACTAGCAGAGAGAACAATAGGCCACAGTTTAGCCATTATTACCATTATAAGAATACTTAACATTTTACCCAGATTTCAATCAAGCCGAGAACAACATATGATCCTGCCGACAGGAAGCACGACACACTTTCATTCACACACCTAATACTTATAACAATTATGAATTGTATGGCATCTAAGCATATTAGACACACACATATATTGTAGAAACAACATAGAATTATGTTGTTGCATGATGTTTGATTATAAGTCCATCGAGAATTGTTCTGGGATGAGTTTTATGGATTTTGATATGTAAAGTGTGTTAGTGTGTAGAGTTTATGGGGTTTAAGCCATTCCAGTCTGAGGTCAGGGATAGTTCCTGCTGAAGTCTGTTTTTGTTCATCTCTCATGGGACCTTGGTCCTTAAGAAAGACGTAGTCTGTTAGTCGCAGGGGTCAGGTGACCTCTTGTTAGGGCCTCTTGTTTCACCATTTCTGAACAGATCTGTCTTGCCAAATTATAAAACGTTGACAAGGTTCTTCCTTTAGTTAAACAATAAAAAGTCTTTTTGGCTACAGACTCTCTGGAGCCTAGGGGTGATTTATGGTTCTGGGTTTGGTGATTTGAATCTGGAATGTGAAGCCTCTTTTGTGTGATTATGTATGAACAATAACCTAAAAGCTTCAATTGTGTTTGGTTCATTCTCGTAGTCGCTACAAATTAAAGAGCTCTGTATCTGCTAATCACTCCCATTCGTTTATTGGCGTCAACAGTTCATGTTTAGATAATGCCAGAATGTTGACAATCATACACACTGCTCAAACATTCTAAAACTCTACAAAACCAGTTGAAACAACTGGATTGAACACTTCAATTTAAATTTTGTGTGAAATTTTTTTAAATATAGGCTACAATAAATAAACTACAATATTTATAATTTAATAAGATATGGGGCCTACATTTGGACACATCGAGAGATTTATCCTTAAAATAATTCTGCCTTTGCCTGCTCATCAGGCTGGCTATCCGACACTCTCCATATGAAAGAGGAACATTAACACCTATTGTCCTGCACACACGATAAAGCACTGAACTGTCCCTCCAAACCCCCCACAAGCTCTGAGTTTGAGATTGACTTAAAACAAAGAGAAGTCGCAATTCACACTTAAATCGATATTCTAGACATTATTAGGCTGTTAAAGTGTTGATAATGAAGGAATTAAATGATTTAAGCTACATGTAGTGATATTTCTGTCATAAAAGTTTATTACTAAATATTTCATTATTTCAATAATTTAAGAAATAAAACTGGTTTGGGCCAGCTTTTTCCAAGCAAAACTAAATATAATCTTCAAACGCATGTTCATTTGTTGTCATGAGCAAAACGTTCAACTCAATATTAAATTCTACAGGGATCTTTGGATCCTTATAATCAGGGGTGCAATTTGTGAATTAAGTTTTTATTATAATCATTATTCAAATAAATCTCGAACCACGGTGCTTCATGGTAGCCTACTGCTGCTAAACTAAATAACATTTATAGAAAAATTATGAACTTCCCACTAAACATTGGACGTCGGATAGACGTGCAGATCATGTCTATATTGGGCCTGTCGGTCCATGACCAATTCTGGACCTCTATTCGACGTCCAAACTAGGTCCACTATTTGGACGTCCAACCATGACCCAACTTGGACGTCATGTTGACGTTCCATATTTGACCTTTGAACTGGGTAATTTTTTGGACGTCTATTACAGGTGCAGGAAATTTACATGATTAATATGCAATATTTTTTATTTACAAATATCAACATTGTTGTTATCAACATGATTAATACATATAAATACAGATTTATAATTATTTAAGATAATTTTCCAAAAACTCCATTTGATTTTCTCAGCAGCAGGTGATAACTGGAGACACATATTAAGTTGTAATGCTGTAGCTCAAACAGAAGGGCGTTGGCGCTTGCAATGCCAAGATCATGGGTTCGAATCCCAGGGAAAGCAAGAACTGATAGGAATGTAAATGTGTAATGTAAGTCACTGTGGATAAAAGCGTCTGCCAAATACATAAATGTAAATACATGGTACAGAAAACATATCCTCCACCCTTTTGAAACATGGGACTACAGTTATAGAAGTTGTATAGAAATTTGTTCTAAATTTTATGTTGAAAAGACGTCCACAAACGACCACATTTGGTCCCACGGACGTCAACATTAGACGTGCAATAGACGTCGAATAAAGACGTCGCCTGGCATTACAAAACAACCCCTTCAGTAGACCGAAATTGGACGTCCAAAAATGACATGGAAAAGACGTCACTCCGACGTCACATTGCTCAGTGGGTTAAATGAAACAATATCGCAGCATTGACAAATAAATTTGATCTGTTTTTACATTTTAATTCAGGGCGATTTAGCCTACATTTAATTAAAGCGAGGTTTTCACCCTTACCTTGTCATTTTCTCATTGGGAAGCGATATAGCTAAACATGTTTGAGTAGATCCTCTGTACCTCTCGTTTTCATATGGATTTCATAATCAGATAACATTTATTAGCCTAAATATTTAGACATTTAAAGGCTTTAGACATAGCTGATTTCTTATCGTGACTAAGCTGAGGCAAGTGGCTTTCGGTTCATTTTGTGACGCGCAGTTCCCGGAGACAGAGACGACAGATAAACTTTTGTCGTTAGCCTAATATGAATAAAAGTTTACAATTTTGAACGATGTAGGCTACTCTACTCTTATCTGTATGACCAAAAAATCACGGAGTAGCCTATTAAGTTATTTTAGCTGTTATGAGAAAAATAAATCCAAAAGAACGCGCCGCCGCATTTGTCGAACACTAACTCAATATGCCAGAATAAAACCCGACTTAAGAAAAATGCATAGGGCCACTCGGCGTGGTGTGCCAAAACACTTGATTAAACTTCAATATTTCGTTCAAAATAATCTCAAAACGCTTTGTGACATTTTGAAAAGCCGTGCATGCATTAAAGCCGCTGGAACTAATGAAAGGCTGGTTTTGATTTTATTGTTTGTCGCTCTGATGGTCTTAAAAAAAAAAATCACACTTGTGGTCTTCGGGGTCTATTGGACCCCAGACAATAAAATTTAATTTTGTAACAGAACAATATTTTTTTTTCTCACAAATATAATTTTTCTCTGTTTATTAATGTTTTTACTCAACATTTGTGCAGTTTTTGGAGGATTTATGATTTATTTTTAATTTCTATAAATAAATAAATAAATATTTATTTAAATAGGATTTTTACAAAAAAACAGCATTTTACGTTAAATTAAATTTATTAAAAACCCAGATTTCTAAATTTAATTCCTGGGGATACCATGGATAATTTTACAAGGTTTAAATGTAAGATTTTTGCCCATTTTTTTTAAAAAATACAGGTTAAAATTTGTAATAAATCACTTTAACCACTAGATGGCTATAGAGCTCCATAAGGCCTATATGCTATTTGAATTACTGAAATATTCTAAAGTTTCTAAAGTTGGATTCAGTTGGATTCATATATAAAAATTTTAAAACACAATTATAACAAAAATAAAATACTTTGTCAAAGTTTAGCATTTTTTTTGTACTGAAAAAAAACAACAGTTTTTCAATCAAACCTGAACAACATGTTACAAAAATAAATGTTGGAGTCTTAAGATTTTATCATTTATTTCAACTGAACTACAATAACAAATTAGCAAATAAAGCAGTAAAAAAAAAAAAAAATGTAAAAAAAAAAAGATTTGCGTTATGTTCTGCCTTGTTTCTGATTTTGATGATGAATTTTGGCTATTTTGAGTCCAACGATAAATAAATATGTATTTATTTATTTATTTATTTATAGATATTTAAAAGATATAATAAATCCTCCAAAAACTGCACAAATGTTGAGTAAAAACATTAATAAATAAAGTAAATTTATATTTGTAAAAAAAAAAAAAATATTGTTCTGTTACAAAATTAAATTGCATTTTTTGGGGTCCAATGGACCCCGAAGACCACGAGTGTGACTATTTTTGTCACGCCTACATAAAAACAGATAACGTTCCATTTTAAAAAAAATTTTGTAGATCTAGGAAGTGTTGGGAGCCGTAGGAAGTTTCATACCATTTGGAAAAATAGAACATTTTTATTAATTCAAGCAAAAGTCATTTGGGGTCCAGTGGACCCCACCGTCCATCAGAGGGTTAAATGTCCCTGTTGCATAGGCTATCTTTATTTTATATATTTTATATGATCTATTGGTGAAGTAGCCTATAGCATTGATTACTGTGGAGGGAGGGGTGTGGGGATTAAAATAATTCAGCAGAAGCAGGGATGTTTAGACCAGAAGGAAATCCCCGTCCCACACTTTAAAACCATGTTTTTAAAAACTATAACAATTCAAAAAAATAAAAAATAATAATAATAATAATAATTAAAAATAAAGGCCTATATATATATATATATATATATATATATATATATTTTTTTTTTTTTTTTTTTTTTTTTTTTATTACAGAACTGTTTTTGAAATTACTATTGATATTATTATACAGATGTAAAGTCGTTCTGTTGGATACTATGTAAAATGGAAATGCATGGTAATTTTATAAATACAGTATAAGCAAAAAACTATATGGTGTAACAGAGTTTTAGAACTAGACAAATCTCTCTGCATTAATAGCCTAAATATAAAATTTAGCTACAGTAGTCCATGTTTGTTCGTGATTTGAACCCGTGTCATCTTAATGATCGAACTTTAAGTTATACCACTCTGCCATGACGTCACTCACTGAGAAATGCCCAAACATGTGTTTCTCCAGTGTGTGTTCGCTCAAATGAGCGAGAAAACGTTTAGTTGTTAGCCTATTGTGAGTGTAGGCCTACTTTACATGAATAAAAGTAGACCTTTTACAGTTTTAAAAGATTATATCTTATCTGTATGACCAAAAATTACGAAGTAGACTATAGTCGAAGTTATTTTAGCTGTTATGAGAAAAATAAATTCAAGTGAATGCACCCGCCGCGTTTGTCGAACTCTTCAATGCCAGAATAAAACCCGATTTTAGAATAGGCACTCGGCGTGGTGTGTCAAAATACTTAATTATAAACTTCAATATTTCGTTCAAAACCACCTCAAAACGCTTTGTGACATTTTAAAAAGCCGTGAATCAAGGCCACTGGAACCAGGATCGTAACTGAAACGCGCTGCATGTTATCTCTCAATACAGGAGCAGAAGCGCTGGTTCAGATTTTATTGTTTGTTGTTTAAACGTGCGTGTTGTATATTTAAAAATATATATATTTGATATGGTCTATTTAGGCTATAGCATTGATTACTGTGGAGGGGGGAAATCCCCCACCGGTGTTGTACCAAATTTCGACTCCCTGCCAAATTATTACTCCCCTCGTTGAAATCAGTATCTGATTGCCTAATCCTAACCCCACCCATAATCATAACCCCTCCCCCACAACTAATCCTAAACCTACCATACTAGGGGGGTAATAATTTGGCGGGGGGTCAGAATTCGGCACCACACCTGTTAATCGCACTTTGCTTAGCTTATAGGTTACAATGTTGTTAAAAATTCTTTCTGCATATATGGAAGTTTGATTTTCTATTTTTTTTTAACAGAACTGCTTTTGAAGACGTAAATTCAGTCAATCTGTTGGATGAGATTTGTTCCTTAGTGTAAAACGGAAATGCCTGGTAATTTTATTAATACCATGTTTATTCGGGATTTGAAACAGTGTCATCGAAATGGTTGAAACCTAAGTTCTACCACTCGACCACAACTTTTCTCACTGAGAAATGCCCAGAAGTTCGGTTGTTTAGCAGTTGTTTAGAAGCGCTCTTCAATCTTCTCATTCCTCAATAGTTTAGTGTCATTGATTGCACCTAATTTATTTTTCACTGACTGCGAGATAGGCCTATTTTAACATTTGATTCATAAAATGTTCTGCTCTAAAAGTTTGCTATATTCTATTTAAAATGTAGGCTACTTTTACATAATTACGTTTTGCTTTCTCTAAATGTCCCTTTGCGCCACCTGGTGGTCATTTCACGAACGCCTTTGAAATGCGACTGGTTTATTTTTGCCGCGGTGGATTTGCCGTGGCAGTTGTCGCGGTGGTAATAGGCATTTTGGTTGAGTACCTACTGTAGGATGACTTCAGGGCGAGTAAATCATGGGCTAATTTACATTTTTTTGGGTGAACTATCCCTTTAAATATATATAATCGCTTTTAAATCTAGTGCCACAAGTTCCGAACAGGTTAGTTTACCCAAAAATCAAACTCACTCTCATGTTGTTCCAACCCTGTAAGACTTTCATTCATCTTTGGAACACAAATTAAGATATTTTTTATTAAATCTGAGAGCTGGATCACTCCTTCATTGGCTGCAAGGTAATCGATAACTGCCATTCCAGAAAGTTAGTAAAGACATTGTTATAATAGTCCAAGTGACTACAGTGGCTCAACTTTAAGTTTATCAAGCGATGAGAATACTTTTTGTGCGCAAAAAACAAACAAAAATAACGACTTTATTCAACTATTCATTTTCTTCTGTGTGGGCCTCTGACGTTAGTTCACGTAGTGTAACAGCGCAGCGCTTCTGGGTTGTACGTCAGAACGTAGGCTCACCATTGGCCAGCATCACACACATGACCAGCGTCGGACAATAGTGACCCTCCCTACGTGTGATGTACAAACCAGTAACGCTGCGCTATTACACTACGTGAACTCACTCAGAGGCGCGCACACAGAAGAAAATTAATGTTGATTTCTTTACTAACTGTAAGACTGAAAAATCTGGAAGGACTTAAAGAGAGGGCCACTCTCTGAGAAAACAAAGGAAATTACCATTGAAACTCACTTTTGTGCTAATCGACATCTCTTTCCCTCTACCCCCACTCGTGGTGAGATCTCCCAAACTCACACAAGAATCTAAATGGTTTAATGTGAATGATTATCATTGAGTTTTATACATGTTTGGTATTATTTGAAATATCTCAGTGCGACTGGTACATATGTCTCATTCCAAAAGAAAGTGAACCAAAAGGTAATAAAGTTCTTAAGAAGTTTAGAAATATCTTCCACACTGGAGGGTGTGTCTTTGAGTTAACACCTTCTGACCATTTGACTGAATGCAAATTTTCCACTGCTAGCAAATGGTGACTTACAGGTAAATTTCCACTGTGGATGATGCTTAGATTTGAAATGAGGTCTGGGTATATAATGAAATGCAGCGAGAGCTCGGGGCCTTTTCTGTATCCAGATCAGCCCGTGAGGTCGCGAGCCGATCCTCTCTGCCTCATGCATTTCTTGTCGGGTAAACATTTTCCTCTTTGTTCTAGACTAGAGCATTTGATGTTCTGCATTGATTATCTTTGAATTGATTATGAAATTGTAATGATACATTTACCTGACATAATAAATTGTTATATTGATTATTCTAATTGACTTTGACATTTTCATTCAAGAGTTTAAAAAGAATAGTAAAACATTCGCTCACATTTAATGATGCACAGATATCATTAAAACCCTTTTCATTTATGGAGTCAGATGAAATAACGAGTTAATACATATGAGAAATGTATTGCATTTAACCAAAAATCCCTTTGCCATGAGAAAAGACAGTAAAAAACGCGTGAGACCTTCACCTGTATTATTGTAAACCCGCATTGGACCAACAGACAGGCTTATAAAGTAACTTTTATGGGATGGCAGATATCGATTACTTAGCAGCCTATGAAGGAGTGATCCAGCTTTTAATAAAAAATATCTTAATTTGTGTTACAAAGATGAATGAAAGTCTTACGGGGTTGGAACAACATGAGGGTGAGTAATTACTGACAGAATTTTCAGTTTTGGGTGAACTATCCCTTGAAAAGTGACGCAAGTGTCTCGATCGCCCCCAGCTGGCTGGAAGCGGTATAGGTTACAAACCTGAGGTCTCTCCATGTGATAGGAGTAAGGATGCGAGTCAAATTACTTTTTTCTGTCATTAAAGGTAGTTTTTAATTACACTGATGTAAGTTCAAGCTGTCTTTTTTTTAAACAAATTTGGTTTTAGTTATTTGATGCTATAAAAACAGGAGTGTGACATTATGACTGTCAGCTGAGATTAAGTAGTCACTGACGGACTATTTACGGGGTCTTTAGGAGGAGATTGGAGCTTTAACTTTAAAGTCTACATTACCATAACTGTTTATCTCACACCGACATGAGTTGTTCTGCTAATTACTTCTAGCCGTTTCTGCAGGAGTGAGGAGTGCCTTGATATCATGGCTCCACGTCACACTCAACAGATGCCAGCGCCATATTTGGACTTTGGCGGCTTCACTTCTCTACAGTGGAAGAGAGTGAAGTTGGATCATCCATCTTTTTTTTATAGTCCATTTAAACAGGTTCATTCATTAAATGACTCACCGTGACCAGTAACACTGAAGGTCTTTTCAAAGCTATTTTTGCTGCTGCTGAAGATCTTCAGTTTATATTCTCCAGAGTCTGTGTTTCTGGTGTTCATGATGGTCAGAGATCCAGTCTGATGATCCAGCTTCAGTCTGTCTCTGAATCTCTCTGTATCTTCATTACACTGAACATCTGTACAGATCTTACTGAGATCTCCGGTGATTTGAGCTATACGAGTGTTATAAAAATACCATTTAATGTCTTCTTGTTGGTTTGCTTTAACACCAGTGTTTAGAGTGACTGAATCTCCCTCCATCACTGACACTGACTCTCTATCAGCACCAGGCGCACCTGAAGAAGAAATTAACAGTTCATTACAAATTATAAACCAAACAAAATTAAACAAAACGAAAGGGCTGTGAATTTTTTTTTCTCCATTGTGAGAAGAGAAATATGTCTGGATTCATAATGTAACATGCAAACAAACATCAGAAGATCATCATTGATTTACACATTCACTCATCAGACAAACATGAGTCTCGTGGATCTTAATGAACATTATACAAAAACTCACATTCTGATATTAATATATTAACTGCTTTCTCTAAACATATATTTGTGGATTCATAAACCAATTTTCAAATTCATCAAGAATATTTCACATTATGAATATTGTAGATTAATATTATCCATAAAACATTTGGTGCTATTAAAGTATTGCTTTTTTTAAATATTAAAACCGCGTTTTATTGTAACACTACATAATTACATTATTCATTTAGCAGAAGTTTTTTATTCAAAGTGACTCAAATTCCATTCAATGTACATTGTTCGATTTCTATACTGATTTAAAAGATTTCAAGTTTCAACAAGAGAGCAATCTTTTACTAATATAACAATTATGAAGGTAATATGATGCCATTAAGAATCGCATGCGCAGGGTAAGATTTGTGAAAGTGTACATAAAATTTGCAAGTGTAAATTAAATTTGCATGCGCACAATAAGATTTGCAAAGGTGTAAATCACCTTTCAAGTGTAAGAAAAAAAAAGTTACACTTTTTTTTTTTTACAAGCAGGCGCAGGTCAATTTGAACTACCTGTACAACTTCTATCTCATGGTAAGAAAACTCTATACTTTAAAGATAAACTGAACTTTGATATGTATATAAAATATTAATCTTACATGCTGTCACGGATGGAACAGGACTCAGACAGGTGGTAAGCGTAATCAGTTTATTTACATGGTAGCAGAAGCAGTCGGAGATATGGTGAGTGTTCAAACAGAAGATAGACAGTTGATAACTTAGCTGATGCAGATGGGAGATCACATGGACAGATGTAAACGGAAGGCTGAAGACAGAAGATCTTATCCAATAGCAGGGAATCGAAGGGAGTCCAACGGGAATCAGGTAAGTAGCAGGTAAGTTGCAGGTAAGTTGCAGGTAAGTTGCAGGTAAGTTGCAGGTAAGTTGCAGGCAAGTTGCAGGCAAGTTGCAGGCAAGTTGCAGGCAAGTTGCAGGTAAGTTGCAGGCGAGTATCATAGGTGAGTATCATATCATAGGCGAGTATCATAGGTGAGTCTGTGTGTCATGTAGCGACGAGACCAGACAATAAATGAGTGAAGGGGAGCTGAATATAAAGGGAGGTGGAATGATGAGGTGCAGGGGATGGTGATCAGAACTCCGGTGATAATGAACGAGTGGGAGGAGTGAGTGCATGAGTGGGAGGAGTGGATGGAGCTGGTGGAATCCTGGCACATGCATTGGTGTCTCGACGTGACTTAATGTTATTATTATTTTCTGACTCCCTGACATATTAATCGGGAGTAGGTTAACTTTCGCGATAAACACTATCGATTGCTAATATGTGCTAGCATTCTCCCAAGTGGTACTTAGTGTTTAATCATAGTTTTTACTTATTTAATTAAAATATTTGTTTAACCTGCACAGATGCATCAGACAATACTTTTGCGAGGACAGGATCCCCTGCTGTCTATCGAGAGATGCACAGTGTTCTGCATAAAATATGACTGTGCATACTGTAAAACGGTGTATAACCATTTACACAAGCTCCGAAATCATGAGGCTAATCACATGCGAAATGCAGTGCAACAAGAAGGTATGTGAATTATTTTAATTACAGGTGCTGGTCATATAATTAGAATATCATCAAAAAGTTGATTTATTTCAGTAATTCCATTCAAAAAGTGAAATTTGGATATTATATTCATTCATTACACACAGACTGATATATTTCATTTAATTGTGATGAATAAAACTGACAACTAATGAAAATCCCAAATTCAGTATCTCCGAAAATTAGAATATTACTTAAGACCAATACAAAAAAAGGATTTTTAGAAATGTTGGCCAACTGAAAAGTATGAACATGAAAAGTATGAGCATGTACAGCACTCAATACTTAGTTGGGGCTCCTTTTGCCTGAATTACTGCAGCAATGCGGCGTGGCATGGAGTCGATCAGTCTGTGGCACTGACAAAGCTGACAAAAGGTCATTGCTAAAGAGGCTGGCTGTTCACAGAGCTCTGTGTCCAAGCACATTAATAGAGAGGTGAAGGGAAGGAAATTATGTGGTAGAAAAAAAAGTGTACAAGCAATAGGGATAACCGCACCCTGGAGAGGATTGTGAAACAAAACCCATTCAAAAATGTGGGGGAGATTCACAAAGAGTGGACTGCAGCTGGAGTCAGTGTTTCAAGAACCACCACGCACAGACGTATGCAAGACATGGGTTTCAGCTGTCGCATTCCTTGTGTCAAGGCCACTCTTGAACAAGACACAGCGTCAGAAGCGTCTCGTCTGGGCTAAAGACAAAAAGGACTGGACTGCTGCTGAGTGGTCCAAAGTTATGTTCTCTGATGAAAGTAAATTTTGCATTTCCTTTGGAAATCAAGGTCCCAGAGTCGGGAGGAAGAGAGGAGAGGCACAGAATCCACGTTGCTTGAAGTCGAGTGTAAAGTTTCCACAGTCAGTGATGGTTTGGGGTGCCATGTCATCTGCTGGTGTTGGTCCACTGTGTTTTCTGAGGTCCAAGGTCAACGCAGCCGTCTACCAGGAAGTTTTAGAGCACTTCATGCTTCCTGCTGCTGACCAACTTTATGGAGAAGCAGATTTCATTTTCCAACAGGACTTGGCACCTGCCCACAGTGCCAAAGCTACCAGTACCTGGTTTAAGGACCATGGTATCCCTGTTCTTAATTGGCCAGCAAACTCGCCTGACCTTAACCCTATAGAAAATCTATGGGGTATTGTGAAGAGGAAGATGCGATACGCCAGACCCAACAATGCAGAAGAGCTGAAGGCCACTATCAGAGCAACCTGGGCTCTCATAACCCCTGAGCAGTGCCACAGACTCCATGCTACGCCGCATTGCTGCAGTAATTCAGGCAAAAGGAGCCCCAACTAAGTACTGAGTGCTGTACATGCTCATACTTTTCATGTTCTTGCTTTTCAGTTGGCCAACATTTCTAAAAATCCTTTTTTTGTATTGGTCTCAGGGGCGGACCTGCCATCTGGAGCACCGGTACTTTTCCCGGTGGGCCGCTGGCCAATGTGGGCCGGCCCACCCGGTATACAAATATATATATATATATATATATATATATATATATATATATATTTTTTTTTTTTTTTTTTAAATGACGGAAATCATAATATTACATCTCTTTTCTACGCAAATGGATGAGTGAGTCGGGCCGCGGCTGACAAGGAGTGTGTTTTGTTTGCATGTGAGTGTTTTGCCCTCCCTCCCTGTTCAGTTTGGTCTACTCCATGGCGTATCTTGAAACACGCCCCCTTTCACGTCGTCTAATTTACAGAGAGAGAGACAGATTGATCCGGTACATTTCTCTGAGCAAATAATTGTCTATGGATGAAAGGGGGAAGAAAAGAAAAGGTGGAGCTGAAAAGTTACGCGTTAAAAAAAAAGCATTAGAGGTATTATTATTCATTCAGATTCAGGAAGATAGACTGAGTCAGAGTCAGGAAGCCATCCCCAGCTTTGATTTCTTCACTGTACCGACATCAGAAAATCTAGACATATTTTTCAAGTTCCACCCTCAACAAAATTCATGCAAAGCTTTGGTTCAAAAGGTTTTCTGCTGTAAAGATTCCCTTTGTTTTACAAATATTACCTAATATATGTTGTGTTAATTAAAATAAACGTTTAAATAGCATTTCTGTTAATTTCTCGTTTCTTGTATTGTGTTATATTTTTATGCTATAAGTGGTGTTAAAAATTATTCTGCACATTAATGAGCCAGTGTGTTATGATGTGGGGGGCTGCTGTGGGCCAGAAAGTCCAGGGCCACTTTTTGGTCCTAGTCCGCCCCTGATTGGTCTTAAGTAATATTCTAATTTTCGGAGATACTGAATTTGGGATTTTCATTAGTTGTCAGTTTTAATCATCACAATTAAATGAAATAAATTTTTGAAATATATCATTCTGTGTGTAATGAATGAATATAATATCCAAATTTTACATTTTGAATGGAATTACTGAAATAAATCAACTTTTTAATGATATTCTAATTATATGACCAGCACCTGTATACTGTGTGTGAAAAACATGTTTGTTGAACATTTATGTTTTTGCATGACATGGTAATTTCTTCCTAGCATTATGTAAAAAATGTAGTGAAAAATTTATGAAAACTGAAATGTGTTGTGCATTATGAAATCTATGGTGGATCTGTTTGAGCTCATTCTTTTGTGTTTTAGCCAATTATGGTTTTCAGTATTATATCATTATAATTCAGTCATATTAAAACCAAACCACTGGCTCTAACATTTGAATTGCAATATGATAAACTATGTCTTTATTTACATGTGACTGCCTGTGAATAAAGAATATTTTTTACTGTACTTTAGAAAACTGGCTAATCACATTTCTCCCGTCCATTGGAACATGTCTGTACTGACAGATTTGGAGGTGCAGCTTTTTGATTTCTTTGCCAGAAACGTTAATATCTGTAGTGGTCTAGTGGAGTATTAAGAAATAATGCAGTACACAGTTGTCACAAATAACCCACTGAGGGTGAATTGAGTAAACCAAGTGCACGTATTTAACAAAACTATAAACAAACAAAGACTTTACTTAAACAAAAAACAATCACCAGATGTGACAGCTATGTACTGTATTTATTGTAGCCTATATAATTGTATATTGTCTATAATTAACAGGGTGCCCCACTTCAGCTAGGAGGAATTGATTGTGGGATATTCATGCTGATGGTTAGTGGTCTTATATTTGCTGTACAGCTGTGTCTGTGTGCTAAACACCGCATTTGTTAATATAGTTTTTTTTTTTAAATACACTATGTTATGCTCTCAAAGCCATTTGATTTTGCAGTGGTGAGTTTGCATCAATTTATGGTTATTTTTAAAGCAAAAAGATTTTCAATTGCTATCTTTTACCAGTCTGACGTACCTATAATCAGGAAGAGGTGGTGCTATCCGTTAATTCAGACATTTCCTCTGACAAGGTATGATATTGATAACTATACTGTTGATTAAAACCTCTATACTGTGCATTTCCAGAAAGAAATAAAGCAGTGCATGCCTAAAAAGATTCTCATGTTTGTCACTTCCCAAAACTTCACCCAGGAACAAATACCACCAAATCCAGATTACATGGAGATCACCCCAACACCAGATATCTATGTATGTAGAGGGAATGTTTATGTATTGAGTGATTTGTTTATTTATGTTTTTACCTTTCTTGCTTCATAAAAGTGTTTATGAGCAGCACTTCATTAATTACATTATTATAGTAATTATTATATTGCACACACATTCAGCTGGCCTGTGAGTGGGTGGAGGAGAACCAACACCACTTGGGAAGATTGATCTGCCAAAGATCTTAAAGGGATAGTTCACCCAAAAATGAAAATTCTGTCAGTATTTACTCACCCTCTTGTTGTTCCAACCCCGTAAGACCTTCGTTCATCTTCAGAACACAAATTAAGATATTTTTGATTAAATCTGAGAGCTGGATCACACCTCCATGGCTTCTAAGGGATTGAAACTTGTTCCCTGAAAAGTTAAAGTTTGCGCACAAAAAGTATTCTCATCGCTTGATAAACTTAAGATTGAGCCACTGTAGTCACTTGGACTATTTTAATGATGTCTTTAATAACTTTTCAATCCCATAAGCATATGGAGGTGTGATCCAGCTCTCAGATTTCATCAAAAATATCTTAATTCGTGTTCCGAAGATGAACGAAGGTCTTACTGGGTTGGAACAACATGAGGGTGAGTAAATACTGACAGAATTTTCATTTTTGGGTGAACTATCCCTTTAAGGATGAAGAAGGATGATGCCTTGTTGTTGGCTATCACAATGCGGGACTTGTTTGTAAACTCCATGCGTTATGAAGGTGAAGGGTGTGAAGAAGAATTTTGGGCTCCCTTCCTTTTCAGTTTTCAAAGAGTAGAGGACATGGAAGTTTTCATGCAGGCAGTACGAGACAGAAGAAATATCTGTGTGTCTTGTTTACACAACCCTCACTTGTGAATCTATCAGTGGGGTACTATAATTTTGTAAAATACCTTTACAATTTTATGTGAAGTGTGTTCTTGAAATATATTCATAATATTTATTATTTTATCTTATTGTACCATTAAAGTGTTGTGTGGAAAAAAAAGTGTTGTGTTCTTGGAATATATTTGTGTTATTTATATTCTTATTATAAAATTTTATCTAGATTTAAGATTAATTTTATGTTAGATTAACATTTGGCAAATTTAGGCTAATATAAACAAATAAATCCAACTCAAGACTTGTGGGAGAGTGTGGCTATTAAATTACATTTATCTTCTCCCAAATGTGGTTGGAGTGGATGCCTCACTAATCTCAGAGCACGTGTGTTATCTTGTTTTTCCTCTAGTGCGGGAAGTCACATGGCTGGTTTTAGACTACTGAACTGCTTGTTTCCATTTCATTAAAATAGCTTAATGCACATTGTCTATCGCATGAAGGTTGAGTCTATCCAATATTACAGTCAATATTCCATTTAAATTTACAATATAACAAATAAACTAACTAGCCTGCATTCAAAAAGATCAGATTAGGTAACCTAGTCTTATTTATTATTATTTATTTCAGAAATTAATCAGAAGATTTAGATTAATTCACAAATAACCCACACGTTAATGCGGTGGACAAAAAAATAACACTTTTATCCAAAGTGGCTTTAAAAGTGAGGAAAACAAAACTATTCAACCTAATAAAGAGAAAATAATACATACATACAAAGTTTCAACAGTTTTTAGAAGCACACACATAGTGTGAGCAATGTTCTTATTAAGCGTTTACGTAATGCCGTTTTGTCACAGAAACGACACTGACCATGCTGAAAATAATTAATCATAATCATGACAAATATTACAGAAAATTAAGTAAATATTATGTATGCCAGCATCTTGCGCATCAAGACAAACATGTCCTTCCATCACGGTTGAACTCGCACTAACACATTCACTCGCTCTAGCTCCTCCCATTTGGCTCTGCATCGCGCTCCATCTCAAATCAATAGGATCTGTATATGAATGACTTCCATTTTTCCGCGCTTACACTTTTGGCACGGTTTTTGCGCACAAATTGTAATAAAAAAAAAAACTGTTCATCGGGTTATTTCGTGAACTGGTTTTGCCCCATGCACACAACAAGTCATTTAGATATTAGCAACAGTTTATTTATTTTTTACACAAAGGTTGGTTTTAAGAAATTAATCTGTTTTGCAGTTCCTGACTCTGTTGTTTTCAAAAAGTGTAAGCGCGGAAAAATGGAAGTCATATACATATCCTAGGGATGGGCGATATATCGCACGATATTGTTATGCGCATCTCGTCAGTAAAGCCGGTTCCTTGATTTGTAGTAAATCGCCTTCACCTGCTTTCAGATGGAGCGTCATTTACTTTACAGCACAAACTCCAGTGTTAAATTAACACTCAAGAGTGTTAAAGTCAATGAGATAATTAAGTGATTAATTTAGTGATGTTTGAGCATTATTGAAGACACCTGATGTTAACAAGCAGAATCATTGAAGGCGAAAATCACAAATTGTAAGCAACCGTTATGGCGATAAGTGTTTGCTTTAGTTGGGCTCTTAACCTTTATAAATTCACTTTAAATTTGTTTGTCTACTGTTATTAAATTATAACAATCAAATGAACAAAGAAAAGTGTGATCTGTTAGTGTTGGTTATGTTCTGGCATAATCATGCTGTGATCTGAAAATGAGTGTTATTGAGATAGTTTGGTTTAACTTACTGGCATCAACTTTGTGATTTTAGAGCTCATGTGAGTATTGGTATGTTATTTATAATGCAAAATATTTAAAAAACACTATTCTGATCCAAACACTTTCAAATAAATTTATTTAGAAACACAGACATCAATAATCAGCCTGTGAATCTCAACAATGGTGACAATAATAAAGCATGTTGCAGTGGCTGCCACCAATCACAACTCATTAATGGCTCCCATCATGCATTGCGATATGAATAAATTATGATCTGAATTTTCTATGTAATTTACTTTTCCTAATTGAATATTCTGCTCGTCACCATTGTTGAGATGCATAGACTGGATCTTGAGGTGTGTTTGTGCCTCAAAGAAAGATTTTTTTTTTTTTTTAGAAAACAACTTTTAAGAAATCCTTTATATTTTAGCTAAAATTCTGGATATTCATGCAGAATCACAGTTATGCTATAACAAACAACATAAATCAAAAACATAAAGTTCAAATGATGATTGTCATAATATAACCAACACCATCAGATCACTTTTTTTTTCCTTGTTCATCTGGCAGTTAGGCTATAACTCAGATAAAGCAGACAAACAAAATCTAAAGTTAATAATATAAGGGTCAAGAGCCCAACTAAAGTAAACAATGATCGCCATAACGGTGGCTTACAATTTGAGATTTTCTCCTTCAGTGATTCTTCAGGTGTGTTCAATAATGCTCAATCATTACTAAATTAATCACTTAATTATCTCATTAACTTTAACACTCTTGAGTGTGGACTCATATACCCTCCCATGATTGTTAATTTAACACTGGAGTTTTTGCTGTGTACAAAGAGCCGTAGTTAACTGATAAGCTGAGCCATATCGCATTAATTATCGCTGGCGATACGTCCGCGATATTGATGCGATATGGCTCAGCTTGTCAGTGAACTACGGCTCTTTGTAGTAAATGCCGCTCCATCTGAAAGCAGGTGAAGGCGATTTACTACTAATCAAGGAACCGGCTTTACTGACGAGATGCGCATAACAATATCGTGCGATATATCGCCCATCCCTAACATATCCTATTTATTTTGTGTTAGCGTGAAGCTGCAGCTTCACAATACATGAATTACACTTACGAATAACAGTAATATGCTGCAAATATTTTTTCTTACACTAGAAAGGCGATTTACACACCTTTACAAATCTTCTCTTGCGCATGCAAATTTAATTTACGCTTGCAATCTTATGTAGCCTACACTTTCACAAATCTTACCATGCGCATGCGATGCTCTCGGAGTAGTGAGCAGCACGTGGGATAAATTGCGTTGCTGTGCATAAAATCTTCTGCCAAATAACTGTATAACTTTCGTCATTATTTTTATGGTTGACTAGAACAGAGATTGTAACATAAAATGTCTTACCATGTGCTAGTAAAAACAACACTGAGCAAAAGCAATATTTTGTGCTCATGTTTTCCATGCACAGTTGTTTCCGCCACTTAGTCTGACAATGAATGAATGGATGGCGGCATTCACTAATTCTTCTGCTTTTGCTTTTGCTTTTGCTTCTTCTTTGGCGGTTGGCAAACCAGCTTGAGGTTCATTTCCGCCACCTATTGGGATGGAGTGTGAAGCCTCGATGAACGAAATGAATGAGAAGGATAAAAAATAAAAATAAAACTATATCCTTCTGATCAAATCTGTATCTCTTAAACATTTTAGAAGAATATCATATGCCCTTAAATGTTTCTGTGCATTCTGAAATATATTGTGAACTCTAATGACATTGATTTCCAAATCTCTTTGGAGTTTTTCAACAAGCTGATTCTTTCTCTTTTATAGCCATGCCTCACAGTGTAAAATCACATGTTCTGTTTCTGTTATTCCACAGTAATTGCAGCAGTCTGTCCACACTTTCATGATATGCATTGAATAATGAAGGTTAGTGTGTCCTATACAGGTTAACAGTATCTTCTCTTCCAAACACTCTTCTTTCAATCCCCACTTTAGGTTGAATAGGTGTCTCCCTTTCGACTCTTTATTCTTGCTATTTTTAACTCAAACAAATTAAAATCTTCATCCATATTGCTATCTACTCCTTGTTTAGTTTTTTTCATACGGAGATTCTTAATTATTTCTTTGTCACGACAGAAAGCGAGGAAGCAATATTGCGAGTGAATTCTCTCTTTATTAGTCAACAGTGAGTGAAGAATAATCAGCAACACGAGGGCGATGAGTGGTGCAGGGACCTCGACGGACAACACAGAGGAATGGTGGTGATGTGGTGAATTCCGATGGTGAGAGTGAAGTAATCCAGACACAGAACGACAAAATGCAACACCGAACGGGAACACCGACTCACGAACACCAGACAGCAGTGGCGCAAAAATTGGGTAGGCTATATATGCGCTATCTGCGGTCATCGCTATCAAAGCGATGCATGGTTAAAAAAAAAAATTCTAATTTTTATGAGGTTTTATAAATTTATATAAAAGCGCGAGCGCTGAGTGAGCAGCACAGTAGTGAGTTGGCGTTGAAACTCGAAAAAGATGGATAAAGCAAAAAAGCGGTCGGGAGCTAGAAAAAGAAAACGGTTAAAGGAGATGGCATGTCAAGGGATGCGACAGCAGCTAAATAAGTGGATGGTGAAAGGCAACAGGTAGGATTTAAAATGTGACGTCTGTGCTTGGAGGAGGCTTGCAAATATTCATGTTAACAGACTAACGTTTGCTAACACTGGGAATAGCAGCCAGAGATAGCTAGCTTAGAATATGCAAAACCAAGGTTGCCGAGCTAAAAACTGAAAAATATAAGGTAGCATGCACAATAAATGACAAGAATCTGGAAAACAACTAATGCAGTATCTCTGGTTTACCATGGAATCATGCATAGATTTGCTACCAAGCTTGGAGGCTTGCAAATATTAATGTTAACTGACTGGCAAGTGTTTGCTAACTTAATGCAAAATAATATTGCTGATATCTACATTTAGATTTTGGTTAAACCCTATGGTACCAATCCCATGCATGACATATCTCAATTTTATTAAAGTAAAATAACAACTGGTAAATATAAGGTAGTATGCACAATAAATGACTAGAAGCTGGAAAACATTACTTATGCCATAAGGCTGGTTTATCATGGAAACAAATAGATTTTGTTTTACCATTAGCTGTTCATGTTATCAGTGCTGTTAGACATGCAGGCTATAGTTACATCTGCTGGGTGACATGGGAGCTGTATAGGGTCACATCTCTCTCTCTCTTTAAAGATCTGTGCTATATATATATATATATATATATATATATATATATGTGTGTGTGTGTGTGTGTGTGTGTGTGTGTGTGTGTGTGTGTGTGTGTGTGTGTGTGTGTGTATGTATGTGTATGTGTATGTTTGTAACTGTTTATTCTGTAACTTTTTATTATTTGTTAACATTGTTAACAGGAGGCCTACTATGTTTGTAACTGTTTATTGTGTAACTTTTTATTATTTGTTAACATTGTTAATATATATATATATATATATATATATATATATATGTGTGTGTGTGTGTGTGTGTGTGTATATATATATATTGGGGGGCGCCAAAATTGTTGCTGCATACCCCTCTAACACTGGGTAGTTGCGCCCCTGCCAGACAGCAGTACGGAACGGGAACGCCAACAGGAACAGGACACAGGAGACAGCACGCGGAGACATAAACAACGATCTGACAATGGAGAGGAGAAACCTGTGAGTATTTGAAGGTGAGTTAATGAGTAGTTGATGAGCCGCAGCTGGCGTGCTAACGAGAGTCAGCTGTCACTGATGAGAGGAACGGAACTGGTCACGCCCACACACACACATACACACAAAACAACGACACAAGATGAGAAGGAAGCAATGAATTCATGAACCGTGACACTTGTCTTCTTTTTAAAAACGTATTATCCAAGTTTTCAATGCTATGGATTTTAGCAAAGGTTGTATCTAAGACTTCTGCATTTTCCTTATTTCTAATGGCCATTTTCCCTTTCTCTTCTCTCCTGGGATCTACTTATAGTTATTAATACCATTAATTTTCCTAATGATTCTCCCATATCACATGCTCCAATACAGCCTAATAGGTAGCTATCTGCTTGCGACCAAATCTGGGTTCCACTTTATTTCGACATTC
This sequence comes from Gila orcuttii, assembly GCA_026230005.1. Classification (NCBI taxonomy): domain Eukaryota; kingdom Metazoa; phylum Chordata; class Actinopteri; order Cypriniformes; family Leuciscidae; genus Gila; species Gila orcuttii. Next base: position 16,014,758 of record JAPDVR010000020.1, read on the forward strand.
TACTAACTATAAGTAACTTTGCAACTAAATGTCAACTAACTCAGAGTATTAGTGAGTGTTTGCTTAATATCTGCTAACTCTTTATTTTGATGCTCCCCCAACAGATATTCTACTAAGTAAATTGCCAACTAAGTCAACTTATTTTCCTAACCCGAACCCTAACACCTAGTCTACTAACAGTCTACTACAGTCCACTAATACTCTAATGAGAGTTAGTTGACATGTAGTTGCAAAGTTACTTATGGTTAGTAGAATGTCTGAAGTAAATTACCGAAATAAAGTGGAACCCAAATCTGTAAAGGAATTTCAAGATTGAATACAGTTCACTACATCATTAAACTTACAAGCTTGTGCTCGCATTATCACACATGCAGGAAAAGCATCCTTACATTTGTGAGGTATATCACTAACTTCCTCTGGGTTTTCTAACACAATAGGCTGAGAAAACACTTGACCACCAGCCAGGTCATTCCCTAAGATGAACTAAACTCCATCCACCAGGAGTTGTGTTCACACAGCCACGTTCACGTACCCGGTTACCAAGTCTGACTCCACAAAAAGTCTGTGTAGAGGAACTTTTATACAATCGATACCCACAGCCAGCTTTAGCACATTGTTTACAATGAGTGATTGAGGTGCTACTGTGTCTCATAATATCCAAATGTGTGTATCATCGTCCTCCTCACTACTGGATGCTACACATCCACGTAATATGGTTTATAACCAGACGAGGGAGAAATGGGTGAAACAGAATTCACAAAACCTACAGTTTTAGGCTTGCTTGAAATACTTTTCTTTTTCCAGGCTTCGCAATCTGCGATCAGATGACCTGCCTCATACAGTAGAAACATACTCGCCGCTCACTAGAGCGACTTTTTGCGGATCTGCCCCCTCAATACGCACCACTTCGGCTAAATCTGGTATTAGCATCTCGTTCTCCATCTGCATTTCAGAACCATGGACAGCTACTTTTTAATCAAACCTCCCCACTGAAGAAAAACACTTCAGTGGGTCAATACGAACTCATCAGCAAGAACCACCAAGATTTGATGAGCACAACCTTTGAAATTCTTCAAACAAATTAATTCTCTCAAGTTCTCAAGTGTTAACTTTACTTGCCATAACCATTTATCAAAAAGTTTTTTTTTTCTTCCCCTTGCAAACTCCACAAATGTTTTTCAGTTTTCTTCAGGGTTCTTAATCTTTGTTCATAAGCTTCTGCCACTAACTTATAGGCACACAGAACAGTTGCCTTGATCACGTCGTAGTCCAGACTTTTCTCTATCGGTAATGCGGCACTCTTGGGCTTCCCTGATCAGCTTGCAATAGCAGAGCCCACATCTCTTTAGGCCATTGCAATGTAGCAGCAACACTCTCAAAAGCCTACCTCTTGAATCTACCTGGAGGTACCAAATTAATATGCTTACATCTAATGGGGGAGAACTATTTACATCTGGAATAAGAGATGAACCGAGAGAAAGGCAGCTGAGCGAACGAGGATAAAGCAGGAGAACCCTCCGGTTTGAGGCCGCCCGCAAAACCCACAAAGTCACGCATCCTTTTCCATTCAGTGACTATCTGTCTACAACTCTGCATGCGAACAGGGTGTGCAAGAGGTTTGGAAATACATGCAATGATTAGATGATAATTTTTTTGGTCCTGTGACTTCCAAATAAGATATATGTAGATGTTTTAATATTTAGACCACTTCTATTATTGATTTATATCAGAAGAATGTGAGGAGTTTTTCAACCAGTATAACAAAAAGTGTTTATAAAACAAATTGACTATAACCTATCTTTAACTAGATCTCTCCTGAGTTATTGCATCGTCTTTATAGCAATTATTAAAAATTATCAGCAAGATTCCTGATTGAGTGTGTGTTTTCTTGCAGAAATCAAAGAACGGAGGCTGTGTATGAAAATGACATTGTCATCTTCATACACAGCCTCCATCAACCAGAACTGATGTTTGAGCTCAAAAGAACCTACAGGTACAAAATAAAACACCTGATCATTGCGCTGCCTCCTGTTGCTTGCTGAACAATAACAAACTTGTTTAATTATAGATTAGCCTACTTAAAAATGTTATTAAAGCAGCTGCTGTAGCCTATATGTTTGCCATTCTGTCATGTTCGTGTTACTGCGGTGATAGTAAATCAGACCAGCAAGACAACACCACCACATGGCCTATTCCTGCTATAGGACCTGAATCTGTAAAGATAAAGACAGAGTTATTGATGCTAGAGATTGCTGGTTAGGCCCAGAAATGTTTGCTGTGGGGGACAATAGGCTTGTTCGACATCATGCAGGTCTGCGCAGACCGATCGGTGGTTGACTTGAAGCAGTGCATGCCGGTTAGAAATTGTGTCCGACTTGAGACAGCGCCAACGCCACGTGACTGTGACGTTTGGCATCAAAGTAGCGCGAGAGCGATTCGAGAGTTGCCGGAGAACTCAGTCAGTGCAGTTTCTCCAGAGCGGCTGCAAGAGCTCTGATGACGACACAGCTGTTCCACGATTGGCCGGATTCACCACATCTATCATGTGTGTTTCGTGTTTATTCTCACACCTTTAGTTCAACTAATGCTCATAAATCTGTTTTTTATAACAGTAAAATCTCTTTTCATGTAGTCAAGATGTTATAATGTGTCATGTTTATCAAAATAAAACTGATTAAAAAAACATAGATCCCACTTCATTGAGTATAGGCTTATGTTGAACTTTATTGTAGAAACAGATGCTGTTTTAACCCTCTACCGCACGCATTATGATAGACCTATAGAAAAAAAATATTTGACTCTTTTTATTTTCTTAGAATGGCTTAACTTGAAGTGCTGTAAAAAAAAAAAATATTTTTTTATTTATTTTAAGGTCCTTTATGATATGTTGCCATACGGCAACAACGTACAACAGTGGAATTTTTTTAGAAAAGAAAAAAAAGCCATTTAAATTAGATTTTTTTTTCCGTAATAGCCTACAAATGCATTGGCAGTATGACAAGCCGTTTTAACTTTTATTCATTTCCAGGATACTAATTCTTAATATCAACAATTACATTTTTACTAGGTAAAATGATAGTTATTGATATAAGAAATTAGATTTCTACTATAACAATGGCAATTTTTGATATCAATAATTTAATTTTCACTAGTGACAATGTTAATTTCTGATATCATGAATGTGATTGTTACTAGTAAGAATTTTAGACATTTTAAAATCTAAAATAATATTGATATCAGATTTTCAGATATCAAAAATGATTTTTTTTACTGGTAGCAATTCAATTGTTGATATCAAGAATAGACATTTCAACTAGTGACATTTGAATGATTGATATCAGGAATTCACATATTTAGTAACAAAGAAATGATTGATATCAAAATTATATTTCTACTAGTAAGAAATCAATAATTGATATCAACAATTGATTTTGAATGGCAGCCTATGGTGACATTTTAGTGAAAATACAATTATAGATATCAAGAATTCATATCCTGGAAATGAATAAAAGTTCAAACAGCTTTCCATATTGGCAGTCCTTAACCTATGACTAATCAACATTATATCACTAGCATTAATGTTGTTATTGCTACAGTTTAACAGATTGCAGCTGACCTGTCTAGCTAGCTAAACTATTGCAATAATGTCATTCCACTATTGCACAGTGTTGCCGCTTGGCAACACAGACATTTGATCGATTTACCAAAAACTGATTTCATAAAAACTTTTTTTTTTGGTGAATATGTCATCATAACTTAACTGAGGTGATGTTTTGATTTTTTTTGTGTATGTGATATGGGATGGTCCTTGTTTGTTACTGACGTTCTAGATTGCTTTCAGCAACTACCGACAAGAGACGGCAGTCTGTCAAAAATCGCGCCACAGAAACAAATTGCATGTCATGTGACTTAACCAAAGCACATCATTGGCTAAACTAAGGTCTTCTCATTCCAACAAAAAAACATTAGAATGTTTTCTTAAAGAAATATTGGCAATGAAATGAACACAAAGAGTATGTTGCCATATGGCAACACCATGCGGTAGAGAGTTAAGCGGTACATAAAGTATTGAATGTAAATGTCTCCAAACATCTGTGTATTGGAAAAATATTGCATTTATTTCACTTCAGCTGTGGTAAAGTATGCAAACACCACGTGAGCGGTCACTACGGGAAGCAGAAAGTGTCCGACTTCACGTCTCTGTTTTCAGCTCCTCCTCGCCTGCACGCTATAACTCTCGCCGATCGGTTACATCCAGCCGCAGCATATATCCAAGACACCTAATATCGACCCTGGCAAAAAAAAAGTGGTAGGGAATTGTCCCACCCAACAAATTACTATGATAATCGAGAAGCTGCTCACTGCTGAGAAAATGGGTGGAGCTTACATCATGAGGCTTAGAGTAAATTTAATTTGGGCCTAATGGGTGGAGCTAGAATATCTAACCACACCCTAACCAGAGAGGAGGAGCTGGTCGTCATTTGACTCTGCAGTGAGTACTACTTTTCAGTTGTATGATACTGGTTTAACTGATAAATAGCTCCATCTAGGGGGTTTCTGAGAAACATCAGCTTAAGCAGCATCAACAGGAAACATCAGACAGATGGCAGCACCTCAAAAACAGAAATTATGTCTGTTAAACTATAAAGACGACGCAACAACTTAGGAGTGATCAAGCAACACATTTAACACCTAAATGCAAAACTTTTTGCCTTTTTAAGCAACGCGTTCTTGGCGTCTCACGCCTTTGGTATCTTATGGAGCCCCTAAAGGGACATGGTGGTGGAAAAAATTTGGGATGGAAGAAAAAGAATGTTTTCAAATTCTTTACATTCTCCCAAGAAACTTTACGTTGCCTCGAACCTGGACTCAGCGTAAAAATTGTGTCATTGCATGTGAAGGTGATTGAGATGATCTCATCAGTTATATTATCTGTTATATAACTACAGTGTCTCATGGATGATCTTGATCAATTTAATGAACATCATACAACCAACATCCTGATTCGTTTATAGCCCTCTTCTCTATACATTTGCACTGGGAACCTACTAAAGCCATTAGACGATTTCTATATCATAAAAATAGTAAATCAAAGGGTTAAAGGCCACTATTTATTTATTTTTTTTTTTTTTGCTTAGTGGGTGGAAACTTCACACAGTCCCTTACAGATGGGAGTTATCGTTTCTCTCCCTCTGTGTCAGAAACAGTTTCTTGTCATGTTTTTTTTTTTTTTAAGAGTCTTAAAAAGCTGTTTGCAGATCAGGAGGAAACTTTTCACCTTCAAGCTAAACACACCTGCTGTGAATACACATTCTCACCTACAAGCTGTTTGTCCACCCGACAGATCAAACCACATCTCTGAAAACCGACCACAGCTACTTTCAGTTTGACTTGGAAGATGCACGTCAGTGCTGTTGGTACTGTGAGATGCTAGTTGGATTTAACTCTGTATTAACTCTTTTTACAGGATTCACATAGACTGAGTGTTTTGGCGAACAGTGTTATTGATCAAGCACTGAACCGTTAAAGAAAATGTTTCACATGTTTGTTTTGTTCTGTTTCTGCTGCTGGAGTCTAATTGGTAAGTTTAATTTCTTTCCCTTTCAGAGATATACAGCTGCTACTGTTCAGATTAGATTATTATTTTAATCTACTGACTCCTGTACCAGATGAATAATTATGGTGAGATCTACTAGCTTTGAAATCAGGTTCCATAATTCATTTTTTAATACTTCTGCAGTTTTCATAAACAGACAAATGTCATGGAAATTAAATTGTCAAAATGCTCATGAACCCTGAGAGCATCAGAGAATCAGTGAGCCTGTTTTATCTACTGATCTAACCGTCTTATAATTTTTTAAATAATTATTGAAAATATCCAGCATAATTAAACTTGTAGCTTCATGCTGAAGTTATCATGTATTTGTTTTCAGTACATTATGCAATTTTAAGCAATGATTTTGCTGAACTGTAGATAACTTTAAAACAAAGACCAAATTATTGGTTCTCACAAATCTGTTTATATATTTCATTCACATTTAATTTTGTGTAGTAACTCTACTGCTGTTGTGAATGTTTTTCAGTTCATATGTAAGTGACAAAAACTACATCTGATTTCAGGCTTTGTAAACCAACGAGAGTCTTAATCTGTTTAAAACATGTTCATGTTCTTCAGGTGTGTTTGGTGATCAGATAAATGGACAATCAGCGATGGAGGGAGATTCTGTCACTTTACACACTGATGTTACTGAAATACATAAAGACGATATCATACAGTGGAAATTTAGAGATAAAAAGTCTCTTATAGATAAAATCAGCATTGAGAACCAAATCTTCCCCACATCTGATGTTCCTGATGGGAGATTCAGAGACAGACTGAAGCTGGACGATCAAACTGGATCTCTGATCATCACAAACACCACAACTGAACATACTGGAGTTTATCAACTAGAGATAAATGGAGTGAACCTGAAATCAAAAACATTCAATGTTTCTGTCTATGGTGAGTAAAGAGCATTTGTTCTGTCCTATTATTATTTTATAAACAGTACCTTGACCTTTTAACTATTTGCATATTGATTTTTTAATTATTTTATAGTTTAATAATAATAATAATTTGTAATTATATAGCGCCTTTCCAACACCCAAGGTCGCTTTACAAAGATAGGTTAAGGAACAGAACAAAATTAATATCAACATCAAAGCAAAATACACAAACCAAGAGATACAAACAAAGAGAGATTCAAACAAATAACATGAATAACAAGGTACAATTTACAGACTAAAAGCTGAAGAGTAATATTCGGAGAAAAAAACATGTTTTTTTTCTTTTTCTTCTGAATATTACTCTTAGCTCTCAGTCTGTAAATCTCCCTCCATCACTGACACTGACTGTATTTCAAGAGTGTAAGAAACTAACAGGAACATAAGGCTGAATAGGATCAAGGTTATGGAGAGCTTTATAAGTGTGGATTAGTATCTTGAAGTTAATACGCAAGGAAACCGGAAGCCACTGATGGTGGCAATTGAAGTAATGTGTTCATTCTTTCTTGTGTGAGTGATCAAGCGGGCTGCAGAGTTTTGAACATATTGTAATTGTTTTATATTTTTAGTTGAAAGGCCATAAAGAAGTGAGTTACAGTTGAGATGTGACAAAGACATGTATTATGGTTTCAGTATCCTGCTGACTAAGAGAAGATCGAATATGAGAGATATTACGTAGGTGGAAAAAAGCTATCTTTACCACTTTACCAATGTGTTCATTAAATGAAAGAGTGGAATTAATGAGATTTCAAACTGTGGTACAGGGGTAATTATCAAGTCACCATCCAAATATATCAGTTGACAAAGATAATTTAGATACAACAGATTTAGTTCCTTGATGCAAGTTGTTAATGTAAGCAGCGGAAACACTGAGGTGGGAGGTGTGCTAAAAATAAATCTGGATGTCTTCAGCATAACAGTGGAAATAAAACCCATAAGCGTTTGAAAATGTATCCACTTGGTAACATATAAATAGTGAAAAGAAGAGGGCCCAAGACAGAACCTTGAGGGACACCAGAACTGATGGATTTGTTGGACGGTTTGTGCTTCTGGTATATAACAAATCTTTGCCTTGCTGTCGAATAGGAGTCAAAGGCTGTGTCAGTAATTCCAATCTCATGACTAACAGTGTCAAAAGCTGAGCTGAGGTCTAACAAAAGGAGAGTGCTAAGAGAGCCAGAATCAGAAGCGTTGAGATCATTAAGAACCTAAACCAGGGCTGTTTCAGTTCTGGCAACAACCTTTTCTAATATTTTAGAGAGAAAAGAGAGGATTGAAATAGGCATAAACAGGCACCGAATAAACCCTCATTCAACACACTGAACTGAAAATATTATAATTAGATTGTTCAATATTATTCTTTATTGTCACATTTTCCAGCTCGTCTGCCTATTCCTGTCATCATCAGAGATTGCACTTCATCATCATCATCATCATGCTCACTGGTGTGTTCATCAGTGTTGAATGTGAGTGATGCGACTCTCTCCTGGTACGCAGGAATGAGTGTATTGTCCAGCATCAGTGTGTGTGATCTCAGCATCAGCCTCTCTCTACCTCTGGAGGTGGAATATCAGGATAAAAACACCTACAGCTGTGTGCTGAACAATCCCATCAGCAACCAGACCACACATCTGGACATCAACACACTCTGTCACACATGTGCAGGTACCACAGCACTGATGATATTACTGTTTATGCACTCATTTACTTAATGACTATCTTAATCATCTCCTTCACTTCGTCCATTCTCCAGTGTCTCTGATAGTGTTGATCTCTGCTGCTGCTGCTGGATCTCTGATGATTGTATCTACAGTCGTGATCTTCGGCATCTACAGGAAACACAGAAAAACTGATCAAGAAGGCAAGAGTTACCTACTGCTTTTAAGAAGTATTATAACAAATAACAATAAGTTTTATGATTATAATTATTATATAAACAAATAAATATTATAACAGATACTAATACATATTTTAATTGTTTTTGATAAATATCCCTATATTTTATATAGTCTATAGAACTAAATGTGTATTTGCAGTTTCTGTATATTACATAATGCATGTCTATATATAATGACACTGAACACCACTCTTTATAAATCACACTGGAAATATTGACATAGAAATGCAGATCTATTTCAATAATAAACCAACTTTTGTGTAAAGATGAAGCATTCTGTTGGTGTACAAATGAACATTGATATGAATGATGCTGTTTCACTTTGAGTTATGATAAAAACTGCAGCATTCTATATTTAATCAATTACATTAATGCTTTAACTCACAAAGAAGTCACAAAGAAACAGATCTAGATGAGATTGAGTTTTGTTGTTTTAATGCATTTATTGTTGTTGTTGCTAAAACAGTTCAGACTCGTGAAGAAGAGATAACATACGCTGTTCCCACATTCCACAAAAGAAAAGCACATAAATTGGTAAGAGAATTTATTCCTAATTTATGTTCTGTGTCTGTGAATATGTTTAGGAGACACAAAGGTTGAGATCCAAATGCAGCTTTTATTGAGTAATCCAGAATCGTAATCTAAACACAGGCGAAGGGTCAAGCTCAGGAAGGCAGTCAAAACAAGCCAAGCTATGAGGAACAGCTGATGACAATCATGGTTGATTAGTCCCAGTAGTGGGTTATTGGTAATGTAGTCTGGAGCCCTCTGGTTGCTATCAAGGGCACTCCAGCTGTTAATCGTGACAAGCTCATTATTCAATGCCAGAAACACTCAAAAAATCAGCTTGGAGTAAAAAAAAAAAAAAACATTTTAAAGCAACCGAGAAGCATTGAAAGAGTGCATGATATTACAAAAATATATATTTATATATATTTAAATTCCAAATCTTAAACAGTCTAACAGGAAACTGAAACCTTCAGGAAATGATGCAACAATAATGCACATATTTTTGCTCATTTGCACGACTATGTCCATGAGCAAATGCATTTTTTAAAATCAGTCAAACCTACGTTATAACACCATAACTGCATTTACATTGACCATCTTTTTTCCCCCCATATCTGGCAGATTGGATCTTGTTACAGCAAAATCTCATATCAGATCAGATTTTTAGTGTCCACTTTGTATTTACTTAAATACATTTGTGAATCATTGAAGTCAGAAAGTCACATATGTCACAACAAAATAATCTATCTGTCTAAGATGTCTCTCTGTATGATGTAAGGCTCACTTCTGATGTTTGTTTTTAGTATTATCCTCTCTTGTTATGTATTATTTTACAGAATGTTAAAGAGAAAGACCATGTTGAGTATGCACCTATTGCCATAAGATGATGATCAAACTGACAACCACTACATGTTTCATCAGGAAATCACAGCGGACATGCAGTAGGATCATTCTTTAAGAGTGGTACTTTAAGATGGACTCCTAAAAACTTTTTTACATACATTTTTCAAGGACTTTTTTTAGATAACACATTATCTAAATCATTTGGCACATTGCAGCATTTTCATGTTTGACTTTAAGTTTGAGTTTGTTTGTTTTTTGTTTTAAAGAGACCATGTGTGTACATCTCTTTTCTTTTCTTTTTTTAAGTGCAAAATGTTGGTGCAAAATAATCATCAAAAGGAGTGGAGACCGCTGTGGTCTCATGCATTCACAGCTGTACAGAAATGTGGTTTGATCCGTTGGACAAACAGGTTATGCATGAGCTTGTAACTGCTAGGTGTTAGTGCTAATGGTAGTGTGAGAGTGTGTCTGAGGTGTCAATAGCGTGTGGTTGAAGATTTTTTTTCCATTCCTGCTCACATGAAACTGTTTGTCTTGGTTTAGACAAAAACACCTTTACTACACAACACTAAATCCAACATAAAAAAACCCATCAAACCAAAGAGAGATGTTACTGTGTGAATGTGAAATATATGAAATATGGAAAATACTCCAATATTTATTTGTATTTTAATTAATTTATCTATATTTTAAATTTATTTCTGATTATCCGCTTGTAGCATGACATCAAAGTAATAACTGATCACTCCTAAAACTCCTTCCAACAGATAGGCAACTCAATGATAAAAACTTTGATTACAAATCTATGATACCACTTACATGTTTTTTTTTAATGATGTATGTGTAAAGTATGCCACCTACAAGAAGTCACCAATCTGTAGAGGTGTTTGTTGAAGTGGAATGTCACACATCTCCAAAATGCTGCAGATAAAATAGAGCTTCTTCTTTGGTTGTTAACGGCATCATTGGCGTTGCATTACTGCCATTTTCTGGTTCTAGTTATTTCCAATATACTTTATTCATCATATTCTTGTCATTAGTCCAGTTTTAGTCAGAAAGCAAATGAAATATTTAATTCCTTGTTCACAGTCCATTATACTCTTTACTCTTTTTCCCCACAATACTCTTTCCTTCTGATCTTGAGAGGCTGATGACTGCTTCTATACCCTCTTTTTGCAGTGCTTTCTTAGCTATTTTGTCTACCTTTTCATAATACCCATATGTGATGGGACCCACATAAATATAACGTCATCACCTTTATTCTGTATTTTTGAATAGATAGACATAATATCATAAAAAAACCTCCTGATGATTCTTAACCATACCGGTCTTGAGACTCTGCAGTTCAGAGACAGGGTCGCTGCTAATTAAAGTTGTTTAACTTGTGCATTCCATCCATTCTAATACCATCAAAATGGCAAACAGCTCAATGTTGATGCTAAACAGCTGATGTTCTCCTGCATCTCACTCTTCTGGCTGGAAACTACAGTTGCAGCACCTGTAACTCCTGTTATCGGGTCTTTAGATCCATCTGTAAAAACTTGCTTAAAATTGATGTAGTTTTGGTTCACAGCATGTCTATAAAATTCACTCAGCACATCAACTTGATTGTTTACTATCTTGGTCTGTAATACCTCCAAATTCACTATTGGAGGGTCAAACTTACCATATCACAGTTTTACAAAACTCCTTTCCATATACTCCCAAGTTACGTGCTGCATCATCTCCTACAAAATTATTTTGTACTATTTTTCCCTATACCAAGTTATTGGTAATCAATAACAGTTAATCCGGGAACTTAACTGTCAATTTCGTCCCCGCCCCTTTAATGGCACAAACCAACGTCCGTACACAGCCGGCAATCGTGAATAACTTAAGAAATCACTAATATAAAACATGTCAAGTAATTATATGTCCACCCTGCCTGCCATAGAGCGTGAAAGATACATCAACAAACTTAATTTGGTCAATTTAAAAACATGTCCCTTCATTCTCCCAGTGTCAAATTGGTGTAACAACCCCACCCAGTGGGGTTATATATACTATAAGATATATAATGTAGCCTATATTATAAGACATCATATATAGCCTATATTTAAAAATGTTTACTTTAAAAAAACAAAGTAGGAGGAGGACGCATTCCAAGCTCGGAAGTCATCAGTGCAATGTTTCATTTCCTGTCTCCTGAGAGACCTTCATTTGAATGATTTTTGAAGGCATGTAGGCTATAGGCTAGATGTATCTTTCACTGCCTTTGATATCCCACAAACCTTTGCTTTTCATTCTGTGTCTGTGTAAGATGGCGTCTGAAAGTTGTGGCTGATCGTCAGTCCATGTGTAAATGTACATTTTTCATCAACGTTAACTTTTCCACTTATGATTAGCAATAAATTACTATTGTAGTCATTAGTTTTCTCCCAAGCTCGCTTTATTTTGCTGTACATTATTAAACCTCAGAAGTCTTACCGAAATCAGTTTCGTGAGTCATTGCCTGATAAGGCAGCGAGGCAGCACTGCATACGTTTTCAGACGCAGCCGATCGTTTCTGTCTAATCACGTCGGCGATTCTCCCACTAATCTCGCTAATCATGATTCGCTTTATGTCTAAATGTTCGAAGTTCAAACCCAAAAATGAAAATTCTGTCAGTATTTACTCACCCTCATGTTGTTCCAATCCCGTAAGACCTTCGTTCATCTTCAGAACACGAATTAAGATATTTTTGATGAAATCTGAGAGCTGGATCACTCCTCCATAGGCTTCTTCAGGGATTGAAACTTGTTGGCCTCGAAAAGTTATTAAAGACATCGTTAAAATAGTCCAAGTGACTACAGTGGCTCAATCTTAAGTTTATCAAGCGATGAGAATACTTTTTGTGCGCAAAAACAAACAAAAATAACGACTTTATTTCAACTATTAATTTCCTTCTCTGTGGGCCTCTAGTCAGTTAACTTAGTGTGATTGCGTAGAGCTACGTCACACGTATTGGCCGACGCTGGTCATGTGTGTGATGCCTGTGACGTACAACAACAGAAGCTCTACGCTTTTACACTAGTGAACTGACTCGAGGCCCACAGAGAAGGAAATTCGTTATTTTTGTTTTGTTTTTTCGCACAAAAAGTATTCTCGAGGCCGGCAAGTTCAATCCCTGAAGAAGCCTGTGGAGCAGTGATCCAGCTCTCAGATTTCATCAAAAATATCTTAATTGGTGTTCCGAAGATGAACGAAGGTCTTACGGGGTTGGAACAACATGAGGGTGAGTAAATACTGACAGAATTTTCATTTTTGGGTGAACTATCCCTTTATATAACTATCCCGAGTCATACAAGTAGCCTAATATGAAGAATATAAAATATTTCACGCAAAATGCATGCCATGTAACTCTGTTAGCCATAGCCTATAGTAGGTGTACATTATTCCTTCTATTACATCATATTGAATATATTACCATATTGGTAAATTCATTTATCAGAAGGAGAAATTCAACCCTTAGGCTATTTTTGTGCACATAACATTGAGACTATGGAGATTGGCTGCTTCTGCCCTGAAGCATTGTTAGCCTAAAACTGTAGTAGGCTAACAATGTTTTTCTTTTGGCAGATTGATTACCATTGTATAATCAGTTTTACTAAACCATAGCGTAGCAAAGCCATTGTTAATTTGGGGTTACCATGGCTATTATAATCATGTTTTATTTTTATATGGTTAATTTCATATGGTAAGGGTTCTGACTGAGGTTTTTCCACAAGATTTAAGCTGCTTTATTTTCACTCTCGAAGTTTTGAATCTTTTCAAAGAAAAATATTAAAATATATATAAAAAAAAAAATACGTATACATAATACATATAGAGTTGCTTTAATATGGGTTCGCCTTCAAAGTGTAAAATATATACAATTATTTGTACTTTACTAGAGCACCATCTAGTGTCCTAACCAGGAACTCACATTCCAAAGCTTAGCATAAACCCTCATCAGCTTTTAAAATAACAGTCGAGTAGACTCATGTGTTTATAAGGCTAAGGATTAATTTGAACAGCTTAGGTGAATGACCTCGGTTCAATCCTAAAATGTTAAAGATGAAAGTTCAGTCTATGTTGTGTTAAAATCACAATGACACACAATGATGACTCTATAAATGATTCATTATTTGCATGATAAACTCAAAACAATTGCAAACAAACATCGTTCATTTAAGAAAATAGATTTTATATAGCCTCAACTATACATATTTATTTTTTTTTTTTTACAGGTACAGCTTTCTGAATACTTGAGATCAAGCAGGATAAACCTGAGAAAGAAGAGAGATTTGAACAATTACAAGTCTTTTTTTCTTGTCCTGTCACAATGGGTTGCAGAAAACTCACAAGTAGCAAACAAATACAGTATTTGGTAACGCTTTAGATTACAGCCCGGAAAGTACTGTGTAATTAAGAGGAATTTACAGTGTAACTTTCTGTAATTATAGTGTACCTATAAAGTACTTGCATGTAAGTATAAGGGGACAATATTTTAAGTTTGGGGAATAAAGGGGTAACAACCAGGAGAATTAAAAAAAAAAAAAATTTATACTATAAGTATTATAGAACTAATGGGTACTTATTCTACTATTATGATACAACAATCTTACATTTGAGAACATACACTGCGTACCTTTTTGTAATAATTGTGTAACAATACTGTATAGCCTTTATAAAAATGACAGGGTACATATCTATGCATTTATAAAAAATATTTTAAAAAAAATGTTTAAGTTTGGGCTATCATGTTTCAAGGCAAGAAAAGCTAAGACTATTGCAATTGTTTTAAATACTGGGAAATATATATTGTTTGATGTGGTTACAGGGTAAGTGGTGCTTGTATAATAAGTAATAGGATTTATTTAAATAATAAATAAAGGAGTCAGTGATATAAGATTGTGTGTATGCATGTTTACTTACCCTGTAACTACATGGAACAAGAGGGTAACAAGCACCACTTTAATTTACCGCCCGCAATGTCACACTTACCCAGTAACTACATGGAACAAGTGGGTAACAAGCACCACTACATGAAACAAGAGTATCTTTCCCCAATATTTAAGCATTTTCAGTGCATTTTTTTTAAAAGATTGCTTTATAAATGCGTATGTACCCTGCAATTTTTAAAAAGGCTATACAGTATTTACTGGTTCACCATTATTTTAAACGCAGTGTATGATCTCACTAAATTGCTCCCAAATGTAAGATTGTTATAGTAGAATAAGTACCCCTTAGTTCTATAATACTTACAGTATAAATATTTTTTTTTATTCTACTGGTTGTTACCCCTTTATTCCCCAAACTTAAAATATTGTTCCCTTATACGTATATTGTAAGTACGTTATAGGTACACTATAAATACCGAAGGTTACACAGTAAAATCGCTTTAATTACGCAGTACTTTCCGGGCTGTAATCTAAAGCGTTACCCAGTATTTAATAATTAATCCAAACAATGAACACAGAATTCACTGGAATTAGTTTAGAAAAACAACTTCCGAAAACACAAACAACACTGAACAAAGAACTGATAGATCAGAAGGCTTAGGCCTGGTCCACACTAATACGTTTTCTTAGGGAAGAGTTCTTTTTCTCTCCGTTTTGGCCTTCCGTCCACACTGAGATGGTGTTTTTGTCCTGTGAATACTGAGCTTTTTGTTGTGTTGTGCCTGTTATGTGCTATTCACTTTCTCACTGTTGCTAGAGATATGTTACTTTGCACACTCTTCATATCACAGTCCTGCAAAGATGGCAGAAACTGTACTCACAAATGCTGTCCTATGGCAAAACAATCCGGCATATAATGTCGACTGAGATCGACCTGGACACATCAGTGAATGGTGAGATATTTTGCTAAAAAAAAAGAATCTATCAGAAGAATATCATGAGAACTTTGTATGTTCTGTCTGCATCTCAATGAGCTTTTATGAGGTTTTACACGTGCAGTAAGGTGAATTGATTGTTATCCGATGTTTCAGTGTGAATGAGAAACTCTTGGAAAAAGCATGAAAACGCTAGTGTGAACAGAGAGCGTTTTGAAATGAAAACGATGTTTTCAAATGTATCCGGATTAATGTAGACGTAGCCTTAAATACACATTTAGTAATCAATGAAACAGCGAACAGGTGTGAAACTCAAATCAGCAACCAAGATAACTAACAATGGCAGGGAACATGGGGAAACAGGAACAGAACAAAACCAGACTAAAACACAAATGAACTAACAGAACTAAACAAACCCTAACAAACAGATTGTGTTTAAAACTGGGGTCAAACATACTTTATTATTACATTATTTCCTGTTCATTTTCCTGGAATGTGGCGGTAGAGACTGGACCCAGAATGCAGAAAATGCAGGTGTATGCGTTCATTTCCATCACACAGTGATCATTTTATAGAATCCTAACATAAAAAAATCAAAAAACTTTGAAAAAATATAACACAGCCAAACATGCTTCATGAACAGAACTGAAATAAATGGCGATGGACAAAACAAACTATCTATAAATGGACAAATAATGTGAACTCGGCGTAACAAAACTGATCAACATCTCAAATGCTTAAAGGCAGAATAATACAATTTACAAAATACAAAGAACAACAATTCAATTTTTGCACATTTCAACAGTGAAGGCATTTAGTAAACTAAACATCTTCAATCTTTTAAGTAATATTCATGTTTTATCAATAAACACATTTATAAAATGTAAAAAAGCTTATGCAGCAGCCCATGCTGGACTTGAACCTTCAAGCACAACCACAAAGCTTTGACACCCCAATAATAGCAGGTGTTAACACGTCCTTAGAGTGGACCAATCTGGTTGAGAAAGGGAGACTTTCTGGTTAAAATAGATGTAGGGACACCAGCATCCAAAATGCAACATACTGGCACTGTGAAGATTTGCACACTGTGAAGAGCACTTGCATCTTGCAATATTAATGATTATGAATCTGATCAAAAAAAGATCAGTGCATTATTATATCTTGTGGAACAAATGCTGCTGCTAATGGTTAACAGAGATATAGATAGTCCTGCATTGTTCCTATCAGGATTCCTTTAGTAGCTCCAATGATCTTCTCTAGAGTCCCCCGATCTTTGCTCTGCTGTCCCCCCGACACTCTTATCATCCTTCAGCTCGTGCAGTGTAGTCAGGAGAGTGGGGTAAGCTGCAGTGACGTGTTTAATGGACATGTCACGGGTACACCACCTTGTCGGGACTTCTTGGAGAATCAAATCCAGTGAGCAATTGCTGCAATGCACAAAGTGAGTGCGGGTTAACTCTTTAAGCCGAGCTTGCACACCTGAAAAACAACATTTACCTTTGAGTTTTAATTGTTTTTCAAACGCGATCTACTGCGGCTCTACGTTCACACGCTTGTTTTCAGTCTTTTATTTTATCAATATATCCTTATAATTCATTTGATTTCAAATAATAATTAAATGAATTATATATTTTAGATGTTTTTGGTTTATATCTTCACATCTGATCAACATGTCTGTGTAAATTTGTTTTACCAAAAATTGTTAAAACATAATATGTTGTATATAATTTAGATTATTATTTTTTTTACATCAATCATGGTTGTCAACTTGCCATCAGCAATTATCATTAAAAACAATGCAAATATTGATATTAGTAAAACTCAATGTGTGGCTTTTGCACTTTTTAAAGTACACTTTTACACACAAATACCCTTATTTATGGTTTTATTTAGTTATAATAAACAAAAAATCTAATTGAATTTTTCTAAAAACTTTTTATCCAATTAATCGAAAAAATAATCATCAGATTAATCGATTATCAAAATAATCGTTAGTTGCAGCCCTACATTATATTATGTAAATTAACTAGTCTGCTGCTGCCATGGCCCATGGATGTATGTATGCTGCATGGAACGAGCGGGAAACCGCTTTACTCGGCGACCACTATAGCCTGCCTGACCTTGACAACGTAACTTCCGAACCTGTGTTGATTAAGCCTCAAAATAATGAAATTAAAATCAAAAATACACTTAATAGCCTACGTGTGACAAAATCATTTCCTAAAATATTCATAAGGAATTTATAAATTGTGCAAAATAATTAATACATTTTTTAAAAATCTCCCTCTCACCAATAGGGGGTGCTGCAGCGGCCATGGGTTACAAACTGGAGAACCTATTGATGTCCCATTATCAGCAGGGATCAATGGCATCTCTGTCTGATAAGGGAATTGAGTCTTCCACAGTATTCCTCTGTAAGAAAACACACATTTACAGAAGGTTAAAAGAATTGTTTTTACCTCTGATGTTTGCTGAATGCCCTTTATTCTAAAGTAAAACACCACAAGAGAACAGCACTCTCTTTAAGTCAAAATAAATGATTGGTGTTTTTTTGCAATGATTTCTGAATGCCTAAATACATGCTGACTAGGGTTGCCACCCGTCCCTTAAAATACGGAATCGTCCTGTATTTGTGAAATAAACAGCGCGTCCCGTTTTGAATCAATACGCAGTTTGTCCCGTATTTCCGATACCCGTCCCATTTTTTCCGGGATTGTTCTTCTTTTTAACAACCTGTCCCGGGAAATTTATACACTCTCCCGGTTTTCGAAAGGCTAAGATGAATTAGCCTTGAATTATTATTTTTGTGCAAACCCGACTGAAATCCAATCATATTTATCAAGTGTGAAAGTGTCACACTGGCGGATGTAGTAGTCTACGTCCGGAACGGTCGCAAAGTTTGAATTCAAATGTAGTACCTACTTACATTGTAGGCCTACGTGATTTTAGACACAGCTTTATGTCCTAAAACCGGCGGAGACGACAGCACGGAATAAATTCTGTTCTGAATAAATTCTAAAATTCTGCCACTGCCTTAGAAGATACTGTAGCCCAGCGTGGCAGATACACATACAGGTGAAACTCGGAAAATTTAAATATCGTGCAACAGTTCATGTATTTCAGTAATTCAAATTAAAAGGTTAAACTAATATATTTAATATATATAACTATACATATGCATGATTATGCTTTTCAGAGGGCCGACATTTCTGTATTTAAAATCCTTTTTTTTTTAATGATTTCGTGTAATATTCTAATTTTCTGAGATTTTGAATTTGGGGTTTTCATAAGCTGTAAGCCATAATCATCAAAATTATAACTTTTGCACAATATTCAAATTTTTCGAGTTTCACCTGTATAGACTGAGACTGTCTGAGAATGCCTGAGACTTGCAGATCTCACAAATCAGAATCGGTTGTAAATTAAATTTTGCAGAGAGACGGGTTCAGTGCACATCTTACCTCATCATGATTCTGCCTTGTGTCGCCTGTATAAACAACAACAACAACAACAAACTTGATTAACTCAGATTACTTTGGTTAATTTGAATAAAAATACACATTATTTTTAAAGATTTATTTTGCTCAATAAATCTCATACTTCTGTAAGGCCAGTAAGTCTGGGCTACCCCTCGAGAAAACAAAAGGCTCTCCTGAGAATTAACATTTGAAATCTCTCCTGCATATGTGTGTAACCCCTCCACCCGGGTCCTACTCGCCCCGCTGTGTGCAGGCCTCGGACCCGGGTCTCCTGCGTGAGAATCAGGTGCTCTAACAAGGCTAAAGACTGCAGACTCTATCTTCTGTCACTAGAGCGCCTATTGAGATCAGAGGAGTGAGGTTTACTCGCACAGAAGCTACAACAGCAACATTCGAGACGAACCACACAGTGCAGCTCACACCTCACTTTTACAGTCTCATCATCTCCCCCTGCTCCCCCTCTTCTCCTCCTCTCCTAAAACTCATTAAAAACATATGCAATGTTAAATGTGTACAATAAGTAACTATACATGTTTGGTATCATTTAAAATGTCTCAGTGCGCCTGGTAAATACAAAGCTCCAAGAAGTTCTAGAATATGAGAAATATTGAGTGCTTCTTAAAAGGTGTGGCCTCCACCAGATCCTCCATTCAAACTACCTCCTGTATGTACATAAGTATTCTCTTCTACAGGTATCAAGAACCCATTCAATTATAAATTCTGATCCCACAGTTGTGAACCCCTTAATAGAGGACCAAAATCTAATTATAAAGACAAAAACCACCATATTGAATTATCTGGGTTTATAAGGAAAATTGACAAAAGGTTCGGGGAATCTGTAGGTAGACTTCCCACATGATTGCTGTGTGTAGTTTTTGTTGCCAGGTAAATATTTCTACAATTCCTCGATTTCTGTATTGTTGTTATTGTGTATGGTTAACTGATCATTTTATTCTATGAATTGGATTTTGAATTATTGTTTTATTACCTGGTCAATAAATTGTTATGTTTGAATTCATTTTGAATTACTCTGAAAATATTTTCTCAAGCAGATTAAGTGAAGTCTTATGTTTCCGCAAATCTGCGTCCTGGGTTAAAAACATACTCCCAGTTTAGATGGAGCGTGAGGCACATCTGGTGGGATTCTAGATTCCTGACTAACTGCTTGCCTTTAAGTTGTTATGCAGTCGCAAATAGGGGGCTAAATAAAATACTATTAAGGTAATTGCAAGCGTTAAAGCAGCATTATCTTACTAGCCATAACCTCTGGTTATTGTTTGGGCTTTAACTAAGTTGTTATATTGGCGACTGTAGGGGGCTACATGGGTACTTTTTAACCATACATATATACACTAGATGTCGCCTTGGCTACGGCAGTTCATTGGAACGAATGCGTCAATAGAGCCGCCATCATGGAACAGGGGAGCCCCTCCTCTTTAATGCATCAGAGTCAATGAAGGAAAAGGTCTAACGGAAATAAAATCACCGTTTTGGTTCGTTCCAACGGTCAGACATGTATTTTTCATTGAGTCCAGAGAAATTGACAAGAAATTACAAAATTTCACATTCTTGTGAAATGTAATCCCTTGCTATCTGGTTTTTAGATTTCATTTGTGTGAACATCCATACGCAGCACAAAAGTCATCCATGAATCCAGCGTTACCTAGCTACTTCCTATGTCACGACCCCTGTTCCAAGATGGCGGCGGTTTTGACGCATGCTTTGAACCCCGAGGTGACATCTAGTGTACATATCTATGGTTTTTAACAATAGCAAGCGTGTGCGGCGGCATTGTTGAATCGCTTTAGCCATAACCTCTGGTAACCTCTGATGAGTTTGTGATCGTGAGATCCGCGTAAAAGAACGACCGGCGCCCACATTTAATGATACTCGGATATCATTATAACCTTTTTCATTTATGGAGTCAGATGAAATAACGAGGTAGGCCGCCCTAATACATATGAGAAAATGTATTTCATTTAATTTTGTTGTGTGGCGTTAAAGGAAAGACAGTAACGCGGAGACCTTCACCCGTCCTATTGGAAAACGCAATTGGACCAATAACGGGCTTACACTTCCATCTTGTCAAATAAGCTGTATAAAATACTTGCCATATTGACCTGCTTGTGTAGATTTCCTTTGGCGATAGTAAATCACACCAGCAGCAGCAGCCACCAGCAAAACAACAACAACTATTCCTGCTACAGCTCCTGAAGACAGACCTGAATCTGGAACAGAAAGACAGACAGACATTATTACCAGAGCTTGACTAAAAAACAACTTTAACAAGTCTTTTGACTGATATTTATACCCATCTAATTTGGTCATCAGTGTGATGGTAATTTATTTTATAAGTGACACCATCTGGTAAATTTCTTTTTCAAGAAACAGCATGTTTACAGGAAAACTGACGAATCTTATGCATTTCTGTTATTAACAATACTTAATTGCAAAATTCATAATGTAAACAAATGTAAAAGAAATGGTCTCATTTATATTTTAATATTGAGGCAAATCTCACTTTTTCTAACAGCCAACAATGTACAGGGTTGATTTACAGTATATATCTCAACTGTTTCATTAAACTCCTTACTCACCAGTGACATTAACACCGAAACTGCTGACAGTCACATTGAAGCTCCTCATGATGCTGATTCTGCTGATGATGATCTGTAGTTTATAAAGTCCAGAGTCTGTGTTTGTGGTGTTTGTGATGGTCAGAGATCCAGTCTGATGATCCAGCTTCAGTCTGTCTCTGAATCTCTCATTACACTGAACATCTGTACAGGTTTTATTGGGATCTCTAGTGATGTCAGCGATGAGAGTGTCATTAAAATACCACATCATCAAACAATTTGGGCTTTTTATTACATGCGTATCTAAAGTAAAAGATTCTCCCTCCTTCACTGACTTTCTCTTTATCTCATCTACTTTAACAGGAAAATCTGAAACACAAACCAAACAAACCACCTTTTTTAAGGGGGAAACTATATCATGAGAGAACTGTGGAACACTCTTTACTTTTAGTCTAAAAATCAACATTTATCCACATTTTGAGCTAATAAACATACTTTTATCCTCGTGATGAACTAAAAATACCAAGTATGGTGTAATATATTGATCTAAACAAATGCTCCACTGTCATCTTCGTCAAAACAAAACTGATACAACAAAGTGTTTTAAATTATACTATATATTTAAATGTACAAATTCCACAGGAAATGTGTTAGTGAAGAAATTATCTGTATGTGAATTAATATACAAGTATAGAGATAAAATACCTCTAAATGTCACTAAGCTTAACTGTACAAGACTTAATGCTTTATTATATAACGACTCACCATATACAGCAAGAATGAAGCTCTTTGTACTGATGTTGCTGCTGATGATGATCCGTAGTTGATAAACTCCTGTGTCTGTGGTTCTTATGTTCATGATGGTCAGAGATCCAGTCTGATGATCCAGCTTCAGTCTGTCTCTGAATCTCGCAGTACCTTCATTACACTGAACATCTGTACAGATAACACTGAGATCTCCAATGATTTGAGCGATGCGAGTGCTATTAAAATACCATCTAATCTTTTCTTGTTGGTTTGTTTCAACACCAGTGTATAGAGTGACTGAATCTCTCTCCATCACAAAAGCTGACTCTTCATCTGTATCAGCGCTGAAGAAACCTGGAGAAGAAATGAACAGATAAATATAAGCCAAACAAAATTAAACAACAGGACACTACTGTGAAAATGCAGAATGCTTCATCTTGAAAGTTGTGTAACCGTGTTTATGGGTGATCGTTTCTGCTCAGATTATGCCCATCTCAAACAAGTATATTATTTCAATAGATAAACAGACCTGAATCTGTAACTGCTAAAAAGTCATTATTACTGATAATAATCAATTTTACCAATATCTTTGGAACACAATTGCAACTTTTTATGAACCAAGACTAACTGAGACTGAGACTAAAACAAATTACCCATTTAAAAAAAAGCAATAAGCCTGTTAGGCAGTGGTTTAAACAAGCACACGGCAACACAAATGTAATAAATGAATGATGAATTTATAGCAAATAACAATTTCTTTGCCAAGAAACGTAGTTCTTCAGGAATGTTTAACAGAATAGCTGCCCAGCAACAAATATGCAGCAACATTTTTTGAATTATCTATGTACTTAATATGAATTAGAATGCAGGTAAAGAGAAAAACACCTCTGAATGTGTTCAAAAACATCACTAACATTAAAGATGTGACGTGATGTAACACTTTTAAACATAATGACTCACTATGAACAGTAACAATGAAGATCTTTGTACTGATTCTGCTGCTGTTGAGCTTTAGTTTATAAACTCCAGAGTCTGTAGGTCTGGTGTTTGTGATGGTCAGAGATCCAGTCTGATGATCCAGCTTCAGTCTGTTTCTGAATCTCTCTTTACACTGATCATCTGTACAGATCTTACTCTGATCTCCAATGATTTCAGCGATGACAATGTCATTCACTAATGTGAAATACCACCTAATATCTACTTGTTGGTTTGTTTCAACATCAGTGTTTAGAGTGATTGATTCTCCCTCCATCACAGACAATCTCTCTGTATCAACACCAGATGCACCTGGAAGAGAAATGAATAGTTATTTTAAACCAAACAAAATGTTCACCATATGACTTGAATAGCTGTATTTTGTAGTGGCTCCTCCTGATTGTAATTTAGGGTGTGGCTCTTCGATTTTTCATTTGCATTTTAGAAGCTGCATAAGATATTTAGTTTTATATTTCCCAGAATCTGTATTTTTCCAACAACCATACACATTTTTCTTTTTGGGAATAGTCAAAATAATAATTAGACAACCTAGACAGTCTAAAAAAAGCGATTTTTGAAATGGTACAAGCTGAGCCATCCATGGAACAATCAAAACAAACCCTGAAAATTGATAAAAGAACACATTATACAGACACTTGATATTTAATCTTATTAGATGATTGGTTAATTGCATTTGATAGATTTTACTTTCAATAAAATATTTGCAATGGGTTTGTAAAAGTTGTTTTTATGCATGTTTGGCCTGAGTTGTTGGTGCATTTACACTGTACTGACCAGCAGAGATCACCAGTGGCGTTTTGAACGCTTCGGAACAGTGAATCGTTTTGCGAAGCAATGGACCACTTGCACTGAGCTTCGTGACGCACTTCCGTTTGGAAATAGTAGGCTACGTCTCACTTATTTCCTGTTATGTTAACTTTCAATGAGTTGAACAAACGCCACCTAAAATGATTGTCCGCAATAAGATTTAAAAATTTGGCAATTTTTATTGACAGGAGAAGGTATATTCTGATGTGAAATTTTCTAAATTTATCGGAACATGACGTTTAAATCCAACCCAAGCCGATCTGAGAAAGCAGCTGCTGCTGTTAAAAATACGCCATTATTTCACCACAGGGTGTCAGTGTTCTTCTAAACTAGTGACCGCGACACGGAGGTGTGTGAGAACAGATGAATAACATCAATACGAACCACAAACATTTATTTATTTGGATTAAATATTAATCATTCTGTGTCATTTTTCAATGTCAACCTTTTCACTATTTACATGTTTATGCCCAAAATGCTATAATATTCAAAGTAGTTGACTGTCATTCTCCTCTACGCTGTGTGCGTTATTGATTAAATAGCCTATTTAACATCGTTACAGGAACCTTGTAGAGGAGCACTGGACGCACCACAGGATCAGCTCCAAATAAAGAGAAACACCAGCAATGCCTTTTTATTTTTGCGTGTTTACTGCAAGCATAAAATGGGACAGTGTTACAAACATCTGTTCTGGATTGACAATCTCTCTTCAGAGTGCTTCCCGCAAACTCATATTACAAGATGTATTTTCTTTACAGTATCTTAAATTGTTCCATTTAATAAAATGCATAACAGCAAAGGCATATTTTGATGTAGAACTAATACGATTTATGAATTCTGGAAATTAATCAATGAAACAAAATTAATACAACAGCATACCTGCAAGCATAAAATGGGACAGTGCTACAATCATCTGTTCTGGACTGACAATCTGCAAATACATCATTCAGTTAGTACATTGTCCCATATTTATTATACAGGCAACTTACAATATCAAAGTAACAATTCATAGTTTCAATTTATTATCCTCAACACACATAACATGCTTTAATTCATGAACTACATTACCCAAAATGCACCGTCAATTACTGTCGCACATTTCACTCTGTGCAGCACAGATTAACCACTCGTGTCATCAAATTGAAATTAAAGGCACACTATGCAAGAATTGTACCTTAATATAACAGCTTCAAAGTCATTTCGGTGGTAAACAAACTCATAGTAGGGCGAATCATCCTGGTAGTAAAGCTTGGGGGGGACGCCGCTGGAAAAACCAGCAATGCAAGTTTGAGAGGAGCGCCCCGGACAAATCTCGCGAGAATCACGACATGCTTTACGGCAACGACGTCACACACATCAACAACAACATATGAAGCATGAAGACACTTGCGCGCATTTCAGACGTGATACTCGACTATGGAAAAAGCAAAGAAAGCGCGGTTGGAAGAGACTAGGAAAAGGAAAAGAGAATCTGACCGCGTGAGGAACCGGACAAGAGTCCCACTCGGTCAGGCTTTCACTGTTAAAGTTGATTCCTGCGATTATCATGAGAACAGTTGTCGATATCTCACATAATTATCAAGACATAAATAAGCCTACACGTTGTAAATAGTGTAAACGAGCGCTATTTGCAAACTATTGTGATAAATTGCAATAATCATGTCTAACGACATTATAACGGCTAATGTTATGAAATAATGCGATGTACATGTAACTTTATTGATGTCATCTGGCATTTTGTAATGTTTACATTACACACACACACAAAAAAAAAAAACACAAATGAAATTATATAATAGACCTAGGCTATTTACTTATTTATTTAGCTGCAACCATGTAAAAACGTTATAAGCCATCAAACGAGGTAGGCTGCTTTAACGTTATATAAAGTAGGCTAACGCTTGGCAAACTTATTATCCTATTACCATCATCAGTAGTTCATCTTCGATAGCACAATATATACAATTCTGCAGTAGCCTAATATTTGTATGAAATCGTGAAACATTACCTGGTCAATGGACATCTTCGGAGTCTAGGAGGGGGGATATCATGCCGTGAGTGAAGAGACGCTCTGCGTGAGTGGTATTTACGACAGTCACGTTAAATACAAGTACTCTACAGTGACTCTAGGGGTCGCTGTTTGACAAAAATGGAATTCCTGCATAGTGTGCCTTTAAAGGGTAACTAAACCCCTGGTCAGAGCCTGACTCCACCCACTGGCAATATTTGAAAAATGCTGGAAAAGTGGGCAGAGCCCAGCGGAGATAGAGGGGACGAACCGAGGGCGGGGCTGAGCGGGGGGGCGTGCACCTGAGACCCGCAGAGACGGATTAATTGACAGCTGCTGTCAGACTCTAAAATGGAGAGTGACTGGAGTGACGCAAGTAGCTTTGCAACAGAGCTGTCATTTTAAGTCGAGGATGTTGAATTGTCTGTGGACACAGGGCCCGAGCCATATCAATTCGAGCCGCTGGCTCAAACTGCGGTCTTAACTCCCGCATTGCGATCGGCATCCGATGAGTTTTATCGAGTTGATGTCAATAGCGCGCGCTCTCTGTAGGCATATTCATGTTTTGCCGCTATGTGAAAAAATCCAGCAAAATGCCCCGCGCGTTTGTCGACCCCAGAGGATTAACTTTAGCCTAACCATAAATTGTGATTATATATGATCACTCACCTCAAGACGCCGCTGCTAAGTAGAGTTTGGGGGTGTAGTCTAATATGTAGTCATTGTTCATTGCCAAAGTATTTTTTGGCACACAGTGCCGCGACAAATCAATCACTCCTTTAGACTGGCTGCCTGCACATTCATTCACTGAGCTCGCGGCTGCTGCAACTTGCGCTCTCTTCACGACTCAACCTCCACAGTTTTTTATGTTTTATCAGACAATAACTAGGCCTACTCAAGTTTCGGGACAATCAGGGCAGGATTCGGGATTTGGGACAACAGCTTAGATTTCGGGACTGTCGAAACAGTGGTTTTGACGAAACAAGATGGTTTTTATACTGCCAAAGGGCGTGGTGAGCTGGAACCTGTTTACGTCACCTGCCACCGCTTACGTCACGACCCACCCCAAACAGCCAATAGGAAAATTCAACTGCAGTAGCCACCGTTCAACCTGAAGACGGCAGCACTCAGACGTTTTTACACCATATATTGTAGAATTAAAACACTTTATACCCAAATGTCAAAAAAATTACTTGAAATCAAAGAACAGCACTAGTAAAGCCCCATTCTTACAGATCATTAACTAAAAAAAGTTGGTTTAGGGTTTAGTTACCCTTTAAGTGAAACTCAGATTAACATTAACAAGCGTCCTCATACTTATGGGTACACACAACAGGGTCACCAACAGTATTGCCACCATATTTTGTTCCGATTTCATATTTCAAATTCTATTTAATATGCTCTAAAAAGACCTTGTTTGAGTTGTCCATTAACGGAGACACATACCTCTCTTCAGAGTGCTTCCCGCAAACTGAAGAATGCAACACGCGAGGAATATACTATTGATTGAAGAGGGGGTGGGGGGGTATACCAAATCGGTAACACAAAATAATACAACACAACACATCATTCTAATCAAACTCATGCAGTAGGCTACAGGGCAGTAGTGCAATTATAATGTTCGATAAGCACAAAGACTAAATGCTGGGTAAAACAATTACAATTTCCATACTGTGTCAATTTAATATTCCAACCTACCCCACCTTAATGAAATGTGGATCATCCCTTGCTCAGTTTCTCTCTGCACCTGATTGAGAAGCAACTCATCTATTTAACAAAGTTGGATGAATTATACATTTTTTCACACCATTACAACCTCGCGAGCATTCATTCATTCAACTATTTTAAAAGACTGGAATAAACACCACGCACACAAGCAATCCTTTTAATAGTCAATTTCATTTAAAATGTAAACCCAACAGGTATGAAATGTCAGAAAGAGGAAAAACTGTTAATGAGAAGACGAGCATAGGACTGCTGCGGCTTAGTGGATAAATATAATATTATATATACAGATCCTTCTCAAAAAATTAGCATATTGTGATAAAGTTCATTATTTTCCATAATGTAATGATAAAAATTAAACTTTCATATATTTTAGATTCATTGCACACCAACTGAAATATTTCAGGTCTTTTATTGTTTTAATACTGATGATTTTGGCATACAGCTCATGAAAACCCCAAATTCCTGTCTCAAAAAATTAGCATATCATGAAAAGGGTCTCTAAACCAGCTATTAACCTAATCATCTGAATCAACTAATTAACTCTAAACACCTGCAAAAGATTCCTGAGGCTTTTAAAAACTCCCAGCCTGTTACATTACTCAAAACCGCAATCATGGGTAAGACTGCCAACCTGACTGCTGTCCAGAAGGCCATCATTGACACCCTCAAGCAAGAGGGTAAGACACAGAAAGAAATTAATGAACAAATAGGCTGTTCCCAGAGTGCTGTATCAAGGCACCTCAGTGGGAAGTCTGTGGGACGGAAAAAGTGTGGCAAAAAACGCTGCACAACGAGAAGAGGTGACCGGACCCTGAAGAAGATTGTGGAAAAGGACCGATTCCAGACCTTGGGGGAACTGCGGAAGCAGTGGACTGAGTCTGGAGTAGAAACATCCAGAGCCACCGTGCACAGGCGTGTGCAGGAAATGGGCTACAGGTGCCGCATTCCCCAGGTCAAGCCACTTTTGAACCAGAAACAGCGGCAGAAGCGCCTGACCTGGGCTACAGAGAAGCAGCACTGGACTGTTGCTCAGTGGTCCAAAGTACTTTTTTTCGGATGAAAGCAAATTTTGCATGTCATTCGGAAATCAAGGTGCCAGAGTCTGGAGGAAGACTGGGGAGAAGGAAATGCCAAAATGCCTGAAGTCCAGTGTCAAGTACCCACAGTCAGTGATGGTCTGGGGTGCCATGTCAGCTGCTGGTCCACTATGTTTTATCAAGGGCAGGGTCAATGCAGCTAGCTATCAGGAGATTTTGGAGCACTTCATGCTTCCATCTTATTTCATTTTTCAGCACGATCTGGCACCTGCTCACAGTGCCAAAACCACTGGTAAATGGTTTACTGACCATGGTATTACTGTGCTCAATTGGCCTGCCAACTCTCCTGACCTGAACCCCATAGAGAATCTGTGGGATATTGTGAAGAGAAAGTTGAGAGACGCAAGACCCAACACTCTGGATGAGCTTAAGGCCGCTATCGAAGCATCCTGGGCCTCCATAACACCTCAGCAGTGCCACAGGCTGATTGCCTCCATGCCACACCGCATTGAAGCAGTCATTTCTGCAAAAGGATTCCCGACCAAGTATTGACTATTGAGTGCATAACTGAACATAATTATTTGAAGGTTGACTTTTTTTGTTTTGTTTTAAAAACACTTCTTTTATTGGTCGGATGAAATATGCTAATTTTTTGAGACAGGAATTTGGGGTTTTCATGAGCTGTATGCCAAAATCATCAGTATTAAAACAATAAAAGACCTGAAATATTTCAGTTGGTGTGCAATGAATCTAAAATATATGAAAGTTTAATTTTTATCATTACATTATGGAAAATAATGAACTTTATCACAATATGCCAATTTTTTTAGAAGGACCTGTATAAATATATTTAGCCTATTATTAAGAATGCACAGATGGAAAGAAAATATATTTATAGGAACATTTCAGCAGACTCAAAATAATTAATCCACCTTATTCCTGACGACCTTACTGTGTTTTGAATTATGGGTGGCACTTCCGGTTTGGGGAACTTCCATTCAAAAAGGCTGAAACAAATCATTTCAAATCATAAGGTTGTCCTACAAATAAAGCTGACCCGTCAGTTTGACTGGATGAGCTGTCAATTTTCCTTCTTGATTTATTTTCAGACATCATGAGAATAACGTTATACTTGGTATTTTAACGTGACATGTTATAACAAGAACATCTATGGCAAGAGCTCAGTCGCTGCTTTCTTTTCCTCAAGATCATTTAATTTTTTCCCCTTTGCAATCCGCAGTAAAAGTTTGAAAAAGGACAACATATATAGGCTACTGCACATTTGTGGTCTGTTCTCCCGAATGTACTTTACGATAGGCCTATATTCCATTAATAATTCACTGGAATGGATTAGGAATCTCTCGTTATTCTCCTCAAATCCTCACGTCTCTTGGTTTGTTTTCACAGGTAAATGCAATTTATAATCTGTCAAAATGATGGAAATTACTTTGAAATAGTAGGCTATCACACAGTGGCGGCTCCTGCAAAATCTCTCAGGGGGGGCAAATGTTTGGATGATTGATAAGGATAAGGTCCACCCATGCAATGGATAAATTAACAGCTTAAGCATGTAAAGGCAACTTCACTACTTTAATATTAATGAAAAATAAAGTGACTCTTACAATAAATCTCCTTGTTTGTTTCTATACTCCCTATTATTACACTGCTTACATCACATTACTCGCTTAATACACTGCTTACTTATACTGAAATTTTGCTCTTCTCTCTTTCAAAGTAGCAAAGTGATCAATTACTCTCTCATTGAAAGCAACAATGTTATTACGTTAATTAACATTTTACCAAAACTCAAGCTCAAATGGAGTTTGACAAGGGTTTTTGACCAGTAAATGTATTTTCAATCCACTCAGATAGTTTATTTTATTAAAGATTCCACTAGGTGGCGACAAATAATATTGTTGACTGAATCGTTGACGTGTAGGATAAAGATTGTGTTGGTGTTAGAATTGAATGTACAAATTTCAAAGTACAATGCTAGGAGTAAAAAAGACTGCTACCATCCTTTCCTAAACTCATTGTAAAAACAAAGTGAGATTTTCCAACACTCGAGTATTTAAATGGTCAGCAATAAATACCTCTTTAGACAGCCTCTGCTTGTCTTCTTCTCCCAAGGCCCTCCTAGATCTTAGATAGAATTAACTGCATTCGCCATGACGTTGTTCAAGTTCAACTGGCCTCAACTCGCAAGATGTCCCAAGTCTCTCTCGCTCTCTTTTTTATTTTTTTAATCACATTTGATAAAGATATTAAAGTAGTGTTTCATTTTTTCTTGTTGTTCAAATTCAAAATTGTTTTCAAATATTATTTGTCACTTAATCTTAAAGATTTTTAATAGTATATGTTTGTTCCCGCCAATCGCTGCACAAGTTAAGGATACGTGATGACGTAAGCACGTTAGTGCGAGCCCTCCCGGAACCTATAGAGAATGCATTGCAGTGCCTGCAGTTCGAAAAAAAAACATCTTTGAATGTAAGTCTATGGGAACACTCTGGGCGATTCTCAGCCAGAGTGAAATCGCCCAAAAAGAGGCGGTACTCTACAGAACGTGACATGACGCTGATTGGACTATATCCAGAGGCACAGTGACGGCTAGCGTAACTCTGTGGTTGAATAAATTTTTTTACAGTCAGGGAAGCGGCCAAGATGGCAGCCGAGTAAGTTTGTAACTACTGAGCTCCCGCACAAAAGTTTTAATTTGGTGGTAATTCAAGAAAAAACTGCATTCCTCTGATGTCAGTTTATCTCCTGTGTCTTTAAGAACAACATAATGTCACTGCCTGAGAGGAAAAGGATGCACAAGAGCAAGAAGAACATCATCCCTGGTGCACAGCTAAGTAACGCTCTGATAGCCTCGTGTCACGAGTATGCTAGCTCTATGTCGACAGTAGAGGTCTCCACGTCGGAGGAAAGCTTTCCCCCGTTACCCGTGACTCCATGTGATTCCCCAGCGGCAAAAAAGGCTATCTATAATGCAAAACACGAACCCACTTCTCAAGATAACATCGTCATTACTACCCTTTCCCAGCTTATTAAGGAGCAGGCTGACTCCATAAAAATTTTAGTGAGTGAAAACTGCAAGAAAATTGATGGAAACGCAATGAAAATTGAAGGGCTAAAGAAAACTGTGGACTTTGTATGCAGTGAAATAAAAGAAACACAACTGCGAGTCAGGAATGTTGATGGCCGCCTTAAAGAGGAAGAAAAAAAAGTGGCGGCACTCCTATCTCGCGTGTGTGAACTGGAGACTTACTCAAGAAGGTGGAACTTGAAGGTCTATGGAGTAGCCGAAAACACGGCAGAAAACGTGAAGGAAAAGGTTACAGAGCTCTGTCGGAGTATTCTGCCAGATGACAAATTGACACCAGCGATCGACGTCGCACATCGCATTGGTAAATTAACACCAGCCAGCTCTCGGCCGAGAGCAATCATTATCAGATTTTCCAAGAGATCCTACAGAGATGCTCTATGGAAAGCGGCAAAAAATCACCCCGTCATGCGTGATAACAAGCTTCGCTTTGTCGAAGATCTACCTCAGCCTGTCAAGGAGGCCAGGATGAAGATATGGCCGTTGGTGAGTAAAGCACGTAGTGAAGGAAAATCTGCCTACTTTGTTGGTGCACGGGCTTTTGTCGATGGGAAGGAAATCACTTGAAGAACTGAACTCTTATGGCTCTAAATCTCTGCAATAATGAACATGAGATGATCTTCCCGTTCCTCATATTTTTGGATAAAAATATTCTTTTATATTTTGACACTTAACCCAATGTTTTTTTAGGCTCTTGGCCCTTTATACTACCTTGTTTTGAAGCCTGATCCTTATTTTTGATTAGTGAAGAAAGTTAATGTGGGATGTAGCTTAATATATATTCCCTAAAAGTTCATACTTACTGACCAACAATTTAAAAGACGTTATCCTATTTTAATTAATATGTTAGTCGTCTTAACCTTTTCCTGAATCACAACAAATATGTTCTTAAGTTTCCACCGTATAACTCTATTTTTATTTTAAGGTGCATTGGTGCTCAGTATAACATTTGTTTGTTGATTGTTCCGTTGTACTTCATAAGTCTTTTCTATTCTTGAAAATCTCATTGTCTATAGTTTCTTTAAATGCCAGGGGGTTAAGAAATATAACTAAACGTAAAGCCTTATTTTTATTTGTTAAACAGCTGAACACAGAATTTTCATTTTGTCAGGAATCTCACTCAATCTCAAATGACGAGACTTTTTGGAGATCTCAGTGGGGGAATGATTTGTGGTTTTCTCACTGTTCAGAAAGATCAGCTGGTGTCTTAACGTTGAAGAACAAATATAGTGGTGACATTTTACACACAGATACAGATCCAAAAGGGCATTTTATCTGCCAAGTAGTTGGTTACAACAAGATTGTTTTAATTATTTTCAACATTTACGGGTACAATTCTAATTTAGAAAACATCCAATTATTTGCTAACATAGAAAATAGACTCAAGTTTTGGCTAACAAAATTCCCAAACTCGCATATTTTACTTGGAGGAGACTTTAATGTTACGCTTAATTCTGAGATTGACAGATGGCCACCTACACGGGATAATAATAGAAATGCATATTTTAAGCTCTTTATGGACAGGTATGATTTAACTGACATATGGAGAGTTAAATTCCCAGATGTAGTTTCGTTTACCTGGGGTAACAAAGACAACACTAGACTTTCTCGTATAGACTTCTGGTTAGTGTCAAAAAGTATTAAAAAGCAGGATATCTCAGTTAACATTCTTCGCTGTCCATTAAGCGATCATAAAGCAATACTCATCTCTATTAAATTATTTTCAGATAATGATTATAAAGCCACGTACTGGAAACTAAATAATTCTCTTCTTAAAGTAGAGGAGGTTAGACAAAAAATCCCACAGTTGATTAAACATTTTTTTAACAAGGCTGTGGTGGAAAATTCTTTTAGTGTTAATTGGCGGTTATTTAAATATGAATCAGCAAAATACCTTAGGAAGCTTGGTAGTAAACTTGCTAAAATTAGAAAATTAGAGGAACAAAGAGTTATCACAGGCATTTCAATAATGTCTCAAATATCACCAGACGTTTTAACAGAAGAGGAAAAAGTAGAAATGCTTAATCTACAAGAAAGTCTGGATAAAATGTATAAAAAGAAGGCAGAAGGAGCTTTTATAAGGTCTCGGAAACGGTGGTTAGAGGAAGGGGAACAAAATTCCTCATACTTCTTCAAACTGGAAAAATTTCACATGAAGATGAATACCATTAATGAATTAAAAATTGGCAACTCTATAAGTGATGATCAACATTTAATATCTGATTTTTGTTCCTCATTTTATAAAAACGTATATACCTCAGAATATGATGACGATTATTCTTTGATATTCCTTAATTCTCTACATAATACCCCTAAGCTCGACAACTCGGAAAGGGAATTATGTGACCTCCCCTTATCCCTGGCAGAAGTCAGTCAGTGTTTAGATCTGCTAAAAGACAACAAGTCACCTGGGACAGATGGTCTGTCGTCTGAGTTCTATAAATTGTTTTCCCAGCAGATAGCGCCCTTCTTACTGCAGGTGTTTAATGAAAGTATAATAGCCAAAACCTTACCATGGAGTATGACTCAAGGTTTGATTACGTTACTCCCTAAGCCACGCAAAGATTTGCTATATATTGATAATTGGCGTCCAATTAGCCTCTTGAACAGTGATTATAAAATTTTGGCCTTGATATTTGCTAGAAGAATAAAAAAAGTATTAGATACTATAATTGATGAAACCCAATCAGGCTTTATGCCTAAGAGGCATATCTCCAATAACATTAGGTTAGTCTTAGATTTAGTTGATTACTCATATTTAATTTCAGATGACAGCTTCATATTTTTCTTAGACTTTTTCAAGGCTTTTGATACTGTCGAACATAATTTTCTTTATCATTCTCTCAAGAAGTTTGGCTTTGGGAATTTCTTTTGTGGTGCAATCAAAACTTTATATAGTAATGCAAATGGATCAATTAAGCTTAAAAATGGGTCCTCACCCAGATTTGAAATCAGACGTGGAATTCGACAGGGATGCCCTATTTCTCCCTATCTTTTCTTACTTACAGCCCAACTTTTATGTGAACATATTAAAAATAGTAATTTGCAGGGCATTTCCATTGCTGGGAGGACGGTTGTTATTAGTCAGTTGGCAGATGACACAACACTGTTTTTAAAAGACAGCTCCCAGGTTCCTCTTGCTATTGACATAATAGAAGTCTTTAGTAAAGCATCTGGTCTCCGTTTAAACCTAAAAAAAATGTGAATTGCTGGCTCTTAAAGATTGTGATGTTGATTTAATTGCTAATATGCCTGTGAAAAGCTCTATTTCTTACTTGGGTATTGTAATTGATAAAAATGAACCCCAAAGAAGCAAGAATAACCTCACTCCCATTGTTGAAAAAATGAAAAAGAAATTTAACATGTGGCTAATACGTGACTTATCTTTGAAAGGCAGGATTTTACTCTCGAAAGCAGAAGGAATATCAAGGGTAACATACG
Organism: Gila orcuttii; assembly: GCA_026230005.1. Lineage (NCBI taxonomy): Eukaryota > Metazoa > Chordata > Actinopteri > Cypriniformes > Leuciscidae > Gila > Gila orcuttii. The sequence continues at coordinate 16,050,310 of JAPDVR010000020.1, forward strand.
CTGCTCTATCTTTATATATAGATCAACACATGTGTAAAACCATAGATAAAATCGTTTATGATTTTGTATGGAAAAATCGTAATCATTATCTGACAAAGTCTGTTATAATGAATGAGTACAGTAAAGGTGGCCTTAGTTTTCTCGATTTTACTACTTTAAATTACACATTCAAGATTAATTGGATTAGGCGGTATTTAAAGTGCCCAACCAGTCTGTGGAATTTTATTCCCCATTATGTCTTCTCTTCAGTTGGTGGGCTCCAATTCTTGTTGGTATGCACTTATAATATTGAAAAACTTCCTCTCAAACTTTCTTCGTTTCATAAGCAAATGTTTCTGGCTTGGTCCCTAATTTACAAGCACAACTTCACTCCCCCCCATAGGGTTTATATTTGGAACAACAGATATATTTTGTACAAAAATAAATCCATTTTCTTTCAACAGTGGTTTGACAATAATATTTTGCTTGTAAATCAATTATTCAACCAACGTGGTCAACTCTATAACTATATTGAATTTATTCATCACTATGGGATCCCTATTTCACCAAAGGACTTCTCTATCGTCTTCGATGCGATACCTTCAGCTGTCATCACACTTTTTAAAGGTGCTATTGGACTTGTTGATCCCCCTACACTGGTGGATGTGAAGGAAACAACTGTTGGAAAGATCTTTTTTTCACTGCAACCTACAAGTAAGAACAAGGCAGTTCGTCAACTTTTTCAACAGGATATTAGGACTACACCCGCTGCTGTATCATATTGGTCCTCATTTGTTGGAGATATTCGTTGGGAAAAAGTGTGGCTTTTGCCACACAAGTTTTTCTTAACCAACAAAATAAAAGAGATCTCATTCAAAATGCTTCACAGGTTTTACCCCACTAACTATTACCTGCAAAAACTGAAAAAAGACTTGGATATCAGCTGTACTTTTTGTGAAGAGCTAAACGAAACACTGGTGCATTTATTTTGGTCTTGCCCACATACCAAGAAACTTTGGAGCAAAGTGTCTCAATTTATTGTTGTCCATATTTACCCTCAATTTGAATTGCGGTGGGAAAATGTATTGTTTGGATTCACTCAACATGACAAGAATGCATGTTCTGAGTATTATGTGGTTAATTTGCTTATTTTTTTGACCAAATTTGATTTGCACAAGTCAAAATTCTTAAAAAAAAAAAAACCTAGCTTTTTGGAACTTGCTGCTAACATTAAGCACTATGTTATCTCAGTATCTGAATGTACAAACAAAAAAGCTGTTAAAACATATGACCTCTGTAAGCGTTACAAGATATTTATTTAGGATTTTTTTTTTTTTTTTTGCCCTGGCATATGTGTGATTTGTCCATAGACTTTATTGATGTACAGAATATGTTGTTTTCCTGCTGTATGTCCTAATTTTGAATAATAAAAAAAAAAAAAAAATTTTACAGTCTATGGGTTGAATGAGATTGTGAATGTGATTGAAAAACTCCCTCCCTTTCACACTTTGGTGGTGCGTCGCCCAATCGCCCTAATGAAGAAACCGCCCCTGCTATCACGTAATGCTGAAGTTAATGAACATTTTTGATTAAGGCAACATAAGTTACATACATATATATATTAGCCTTCTACAGTGATATTTAACCAAAGACTCGCACTTTTGGGGTTATTTGGTCTGTTGAAAGTATCTTGGTGATGCTTTTACATTTTTAAATTTCCTTTCGATGGTTGAAGGGTGAGTAGATTTGTCATCTTATGTGACACTTTAACCCATTGCGTTCATAGAGCGAGCCTTTCACTGATTGTTTAAAGCTTAACGGAAGTTACACCCATAATTCGCGCAAAGCGCCATGGGGCGCAGGAATACTGTGAATACAGAGATCATTATTCATTGTTTTAATCAATTGGCAGCAATAAAAAAAAAAAATAGTGATAATCTGCATTCTCATGCATGTATGTAGGTGAGCTCATAGACATAATAAATACATAGATGCCCTATTGGCCGCTTGAGCATACGTCAACGGCGCCGCCATATTGCAGAGGGCAACTTTTCCATAACTCTCATAGCGGTAATTGAGAAAAATGCCTGCTTCGTGTGCTGCTTGGGGCTGTACAAATCACCGCACAATTGAAAACAGGTCTCGGGAATTACCTTTCACAAGCAAGACTGAACATTGTTTCTGGTTGTATTTGGTCATTATAAAATTAGTAATAGTAAAGTTAGCTGGCCACTGGAGTCAGTCAGACTAAAATAGAGCTAGTGATGTCACTAGTTTACTTAGCTGTGAAAGTTGAGACATGAGTTGACATGATTTAGGCTTTGTTATAGTTTTAGCTTATATTTTATATTGTAAAGTAAATTTCCTAAAATCTAAATATTCATCTATATTTTCTTAAAACCGACTTTTGACAAGTAGCTACTCGTTTCGTGTAGGGTAGACTGAGTACAGTTGAGACACTTTTTGTGTTTTGATTTTTCACACAAAAACAGATACTGAAAAGTGAATTGCCACATGACATTTCATTAGCTTGTAGACTAAGATATTATCAATCAATAATACCCATAAGTAGTTTATATTTTCCACAATTAGCTCATAAAAATAAGGAGCTTTTTGTCTCAACATGGTACAGTTGAGACACCCATTTTTAATGATGTAAAGGTAACTAAACGTTCATTGCAAATATAATAAATAAAGACAAATAAAGAAAATAACAATTGGGCAACATGTTTATTTATTCATCCATTTAAATTAAGCGTTATACTCTCTAAATGTGAGCTAACACTGTGCTAGGTTCGGAAGGAGCTAAGTGATATAAACTGTACCCATAAAAGGAAGTATCAGGCCAAGTAAGTTGTAAACAGTAACTTTTACTCACATTACTTTGCAAGTAACAATTGAAACACAATTACACAACATACATGAAAAATAAAAAAATGGGCCCTTTTAAAAAAAATGAGTCTTTGGTTTTTCCTTTTGTAGTCGTTAAAGTCTGTCTGTTTGTAATCATTTTAAGAGGAACGTTGGCAGTCTGTTTGTAATCATTTTAAGAGGAAAGTTGACACTTTTGGATGAAGTGTGTGTGTGTACCAGCTCAGGCGACTGATACTTTCCTACCACCAGGGGAAGTGTTCAATGAGTTGGTCTGTGTCTCTTCAAGATCACACTGGGAGGCTCGCCATCGATAGAAAGGGATCTTCCAAGTAGTTCTCACTCTGTCCATAAGACCTGACCTATTTTTTGCAAACAGGAATTTAAAACAATGTTATATATATATATATATATATATATATATATATATATATATATATATATATATATATATTATACAACAATCATACTAAAGCATAACAACCATGTAACATCTAAGCAGCACATGCTGCATAATACTCAACAATCACATGTTCAGGCCTATTTATCACACTTCAGTTCAAACTTCAAATCTCAGCTCAATATCTAGATAGATCTAGTAACCAGCACATAACATGTACAACCTTGTACTTATTCAATAACAGCTGATTATGTCGTGGCAGATTCTCGGTCTTCGGTCCCAATTTTCAAAGTCTGGTTCAATTCTCAGAAGAAATCTTTCAGAGTCGAGGTTTCAGGTCTCAGAAGAATATAACTTTATCGAGCAGTTCAACAAAGTGAGATGCTGGCCAGGCATCTGACTTCACAAGGGCCAGTGCTCAGGTCTTATACCTTTTTCTTATCGTTAGGTGTCCAATTAGCGCTCATACAGTTATCTTTTTCTACTTGCTCCTCCTTGGCCTGTCGCCAAACTAACTTCAAACGATCAAACTAACTGTCACCATCAAAGCCAATATATCTCAAACTTATCTGTCACACGCCCCTTTTTCTTGACCAAACTAACTTCAAACGATCAAACTTACTGTCACCATCATTTTGACAGAAAGTTTAACCGCAAGGGGCGGAACTAGATCAAAGGTCACAATCCATCATTTTGACAGAAACTTTGACCGCATCAATGCCTTTTTCTTATTGGTGGCAAGACCTTAGCGCATGCGCTTTTTTTTTTTTTTTATGATTTCATACATGGTTTTTGGGTACTTTTCCACTCTCTTGTCCATGTCCTCATGTGCCCTGTGACCTAGTTTTTCTGCTTGGCATTACAGCATTCAGACTCATGTATAAGACATGTATGAGACAAATGAAATTCCCCAACAATAATAAATCAACAGAAATAACATCAAGCTACTGTAGGCAGTAAAGGTTCTATATGTTAAGTTGCAACACATAACTGTAGTTGCAATGCTAATACTCTAATTAGAGAACCCTTATCAGAGAACATGTTGCATCTACCCACAGCAGAATTTAAACAATAAGGTTTAACATATTCCACATACAACAATAAAATAAAATCATCATAAAAAAAACACATTTTTTCCATAACCTTCTCTTCAATAGCAATGCTGTGTAGGCTAATTCACTCAGCTACTCCTTAAAACAAAGCAAATGAACATAAATGCAGCTGTGCTTCAGTAACTTAAATATCAGCTTACTATTTCAGTTGCTTATTAAAATTAAAACTTTATATCACTGTCAGAAATCAATTTCTACGGTGCCAGGCCACGAACACCCCCTTAACTCTTAAATACAGCCAAATGTAGCGCTACACACACAGTTAGCAATATTATCGTCATGCATTTCACTAGCTTACCGAGACAAATAGAGGTGGAAAACGGGATTTTTTCCAAACTCCCGGTTGCTCCTCCAGTCCTCCTTATCCTGTCTTCTGTGTTGGTTCTTTAGCTTGCTAATACACTCACTTTCATCCCTCTGTTAACTTAAAATCTGTTAATTTCCTCTCTTTTCTCCTGTCGCCATTAAGCATGTTCGTCTCTTTCTTTCTCACATACCCCTTTTCCACCAAAGCATACACACGCGCAGGTTCTCACAGGATCACGCAGTTGCGTCGTGACCTGTCAATCACGTTCAGCTGGGTGAGGAACTATCGCTCCTAATTGGCTAATTTTCCTAAAGGGATATTATGCTATTTTACTAAATTAAGTTCTTTTTACCCCGTATTGTATTGGGTTACACAATCCAGTCATTGACTGCGGTCAAGTGGGCCGCGCGTTGAAAATACACGGTCAGGCCAGCCGCACATATTTTTAGTATGAGCGTCTAATTGTGTACTTAAGCGTCAGTGGCGGCTCCAGAGATTTTCTGTTGCAGGTGCTATGGGCAGGGGCGTCGGACTGGGGGTAAAACCAGTACTGATTACCAGGGCCCCAAGGGGAGAGAGGGCCCTTGAAAAGTCTGGAATATATTTTATTTGGAACATGGGGGCCCATCAGGACTGCCTATACATAGGGGCCAGGATCTTGTGCTACACCCCTGGCTATGGGGATGCTCAACACTTAATAGACGGTGCTTTGAATTTTGGGGGGGTTGGGTCGTCTTACATGCGCTTCATTCGCACACACGCAAAGGCTCTCGCTCTCTCTGTCTTGCGCGCTACGCGGTTTGGAGCTCGCGAGTTCTAGATTCGGGGAGATCTGAACTAATTTGCGGCCATCAGGGAGCCGCTATCAATATACGGGAGACTTGGGATGTCTGCAAACGTTCACCGGGCGCTGCGTCCATTGGCCAAAGAAGATCGTCTGTTTGGGCCTCATGTTTTTTTAGACTAAATATATATTTTTAAATGATTATTTAATACCCATTTTTAACAACATTAAAAAGACTGATTTTTGTCTGATTTTTTTAGACTCTATTTTCTGCTATTTTGCATCTTATTAGGACACAATTAATACAATTTCATGATTTTATTTAAAATTTTTATTTTTTTATTATTTTAATGTTTGTAGGCCTATATAGGGTGATATCAGGTAAAATGGGCCATTTAAGGTTTGGGGGTCCCAGCTCCTCTGGAATTTAGAGCCAATGACTGCAAATGATTTCAAACTGTTGTCATAACTGCGCTTGACAAGAAACAGGTGATTTGATTAGTTTATGGTTGATATGGTGGGCGGGGGAATAATTCAAATCAAGACTACACCAGAAAGCTGCATGGTAAGTAGCCTGGCATACCAAATCTAACTTAACTATTATAAGGATGATAATGATAAATCTATAAAAAAACAAACATGCACATAAAAAAAATATGCATAATATCTGTCTTGATGGCATCAATCAGAAATAATGTTGTTAGTTTGGTATATGAACATATTTTTTGAAAAAGTGATGTTTTTCTTGGTGGCCCTATTTACCTTAACCCACTAAGGTAAAATGGGCCACATGGTTTCAGCTAAAATGGGCCATCATCTGTGTGTGTGTGTGTGTGTGTGTGTGTGTGTGTGTGTGTGTGTGTGTGTGTGTGTGTGTGTGTGTGTGTGTGTGTGTGCCTGCCTGCCTGCCTGTGTTTATATTACATTGCGGGGACCAAATGTCCCCACAAGGATAGTAAAACCTGAGATCACCTACAATGTGTGGACCAGCCAGCAGTCCCTACGAGGGAAATGGTTTAATAAATATACTAAACTTTGAATTTTGAAAATGTAAAATGCATAAAGTTTTCTGTGATGGGCAGGTTTAGGGGCAGGATTAGTGTAAGGGGACAGAATATACAGTTTGTACAGTATAAAAAACATTATGCCTATGGAGAGTCCCCACAAAGATAGCGAACCAGACGCGTGTGTGTGTGCGCGCACACACACACACACACACCACTGACATCAGTTTACTGATGCTGTTCCAAAATGGACTTTTTTAATTGCACATTTGAATATGTGGGTTTGCACCCAAAATGTTTTTTTTAATGGCGCATATAAATGTGTTTTTTTAATGCAGTTTAAATGTCATGTGGCTGTATAAGCAATTGTGTTTTAAAATTAAAATTGAGGATAAATTAGCCTACTATTTCCCTTTGCAGTTTGACTGGCCCATTTTACCTGAACAACTGGCCCATTTTACCTGAAACTGCTCATGCAAAAAAAGTTGGCACAGCTGATGTTTCAAGAAATGTAGGGCCTAAATAATTATATTTTATTACATAATTTCAACACAAAATTATCAAAAACAGTCATTATTAATCATAAAAACACATGGAAAAGGCATATATGGTATTGTATTATTGTCCCAAACGATTTACCAAAAAGTGGCACAATTTAGCTGATATCACCCTATGATTTACATTATTACATAATTTATTCATATTAATGTTAATTGTCATACATCATTCATTTTTTACATTTTTATTGTTAATTTTAATGTTTTTTATATATATATAATATATATTATATATTATACATTAATTATCCTACTTTATACATGTTAATGAAATTAAATATTAATGTTAATTATCATACATTTATTTTGCATTTTTATTGTTGATTTTAATGTTTGTATATATACATTAATTATTATACATGTATTAATATTTATTTATTATTTACTTACATTTTTCATGTTAAAGTAAATGACAAATACGATACAACAGGCTTGTGGTGTGTAATGGAAATTTTTTATATTCTCATTGATTTTAGTTCCTTATCTGTGTTCTGTGTACGAGAAACAGAGGACCCTGTTTTCTGTTGGTATGTTTATACAGCTGGAGGTGTGTGTGAGACACTCAGCAGGTGGTTGGGCAAGTGACCTCTGACTTCAGAGGTGAGAAGACCCTCTGCTTTTGGGGTAGTCATAAAGTTCCTTTGTTCCTCTTGTCTAAACAAGATATAGAACAGTATAAGACTGCTAGCGAACCCTTGCTCTGAGTCTCATTCCTCCTGCAGCTGGACTGTGGTTGGACTGGGAACTATTCTTGCAAGAATAAATCTTTTAAAACTAATTTGGAATCCTGATGTCTCTTACGCTGTGATGCTGTTTGTTTAATTATTTGTTTTTGCTGTTTTGTTTCAACATGGTGGCTTTTAATTCAATTATAATTGAATTGCATATATGAGCTATAAAAACCTGATCCTGGTGAGTTTGCCTTTACTTTTCTCAAAAACTATACAGTAAAATGACTTGAAAATAAATACAGTAATAGTCAGGTTCACTCGTATGAGTGTTTGAAATGGGACATGATGTAAGTGCTAGGTGGTGTATATATATATATATATATATATATATATTAGTGTGTGTGTGTGTGTGTGTGTGTGTGTGTTGAGTATCATATTTCATACATTAGGTATGAATGTATATTTCATAGATCAGGTTTTTATAGCTTATATATATGCAATTCAACCTATAATTGACAGAATTGAAAGCCACCACAAGACTGTTGTATCATATTTGTCATTTACTTTAACATGAAAAATGTAAGTAAATAATAAATAAACATTAATACATGATGTATAATAACGAATGATATATGAAACGAACTTTACATTAGTGCTGTAGCGGCGCGTCGATGACGTCGACGCTTCGATGTCAAAATTATGTCGACGCCATATTTTTGCGTCGACACTTCTTTATTTATTTATTTTTTGCACCGTTTCCGGCGGTAGGCTACAGCTCGCCACCACACACGTGGGAGACCGAAACATTGCAGAATGGAGGACAAAGACAACTAGAAGTGAATGTGCTTTCCATTAAATGAATCACACACAGTAAACAAACCCTTAACAAAAAAAAAACTTTGCAATTTAGACGCGCAAACTGGGTGCCGGTGTGGTGAGACGTACATGCTCGGGCAGATTCGGCTTGAAGTCGTTCATCCTCGGTTGCGGCGCCGCGCGCGCTGTTACAAAAGAAGCCGTGCACACAACCAAGAGAAATGGGGTCTTGCCGGTCTTGCGCACCCAACTTGTCATTTTTGCCGCGCGCACCTTCGCGCTCGTGCGGACGCGTCGAGTTTAAACAAGGCTTTACTGTAGAGATCCACTTTTGCGACACACACGACTGTAGCGTGGTGTCGCGACGCCTCCCCACATTTGTAATTTGATGGGCGTTCCTCAAGTTTACCGCTATGGGTGTGGTTTTGAGCCAGCGGCCAGTCTAGAACAGAGGACCTGCGAGAGACTTCCCCCAGTCTACATATGCTCTGCTTCTATTGGATAGTCGCGTCGCGTTCAACGGAATTCATTTGCATAAAGATGGGCATCGGCCAGCTTTTTGACGCGCAGCATTTTTCCAAATGAAGCGCCGCCTTCCCGGGATGCTTTGCGGGCGCGTTAAAGTCGCGTGATGTCACCCATAGGAATAAAGTGGAGCGCGGCGCAACAGAAGTGTCGCACGGACAAGTGGATCTGCACCGTCAGACTCCGTTTACTCCGCGCGCTCTGATCGGTAAAGGGGCACAGACCTCTCCCGAATCATCTCCTGCAGCAGCCTCCTAAGCACCACTAACTCCGCCTCCGTTTCCCTCGTAAGCTGATATTAGTATTTAAACATTCTCTATGATAAAAAATGTTTGTAAAAAATATTTTAATAACACGTTTTTGGCGGTTATAGAGTTCTAATGACCTGTTCAAATACATAACATTAGACTAACGTTAGCCAGCTTATAGTATCATGATTCAGTACACTAGTTAGTATTTATTTGAGATACATTATGTTTTTTTATTAATCGAGCAGCAGAAAAATAATCTTTATATTAATCGCCCAATTAGTCGACTAATCAATAAAATAATCGCCCAACTAATCGTTTAGTTAATAATCGTTTACCCCAGCCCTACTTTATATACAAACATTAAAATCAACAATAAAAATGCAAAATAAATGTATGATAATTAACATTAATATTTAATTTCATTAACATGCATAAAGTATAATAATTAATGTATAATATATATATATATATATATATATATATATATATATTAAAATTAACAATAAAAAAGTAAAAAATTAATGATGTATTATGTAATAATTAATGTAAATCATATATAGGCCTACAAACATTAAAATAATAAAAAATTAAATAAAAGTCGTGTTTTTTTTAAAAAAAACAATCATGAAATTGTATTAATTGTGTCCTAATAAGATGCAAAATAGCAGAAAAATAGAGTCTGAAAATCAATTTTGACCTCTTCCAGCACCCATACCGTAAGTACACAATTAAACGCTCATTCTAAAAAAAAAAAAGTGCGGCTGTCTTGACTGTATTTTCAACTCGCTTGACCGCAGTTTCACACTGGGACACAGGCACAGCTTATGGGTTCGCTGAACGCTCTAACAGGAAACCAACTAACGCGGAACTAATTGCGCAAGTAGTTCATTGTTTCGGAGCTTTGAAAAGCTTCGTTTCTTCCATCACTAGTTTAAGTGTCTTCGAATGTAGGCTACATAAATAAGTCATCACAGTCCCGTGACTGAGGATATGGGAACTGCCAGTGTTTTTCATCAAAGCCTACTAGGCTATTTGAAGCTTCCTCATTTCGAACGCTTCCGTGATAAATGCAAAACTAATTTAAACAGGTTTGTTCTATTGGTTTAAAAATAAACGCCGTGGATTGGCTTGATGGTCCGATATGCTGTATCGGATCACGGTGATCGCATGTTAGCCAAGTAACGCAGCCACACTAGAAACAACAACACAACACAACATTTTCGCTTTATCATGAGAGCCGGAAGAGAAACATAAAGGTCTAAATGTCTTACCACAGTCACGTAAACACCAAAGCAATGAGGACAGAATAAAGATAAGCATTTTCACTGCTTTTCCTTCAAATAAATGTAGATTTTAATCCATTCAATTGTTTCGTCCATCTGCATTTACACCCACGTCATAAGGGATCTGAAAGTATAGGGCTTAACCAAAACATTGAGAAGAACCTGGCTGCAGTCTGCAGATTCGGGCGGTCATGCAGCCACGCCCACAATACTTCTCATTGGTTAGTGGCAAAGTGATTCGAGGCGGGCCGCACCTGGGGCGGGGCTGCACGTCTCTACCCGCCAACATCTCTTCTCATTGGTTAGTGGCGTGAACTCATGACGTCGATTCTAGCAAGTTTTCATTTCTGCTGTTCATCTCTGCATGGTGAGTACAGGCAAGCTACTCTTCTTTTCTCTAATTTTATTTACAATTTTTAATTCTGAAGTGGCGTTTAGTGTGATGATAAAATGAAGTGATCTAAAAATAAGATTGTGTAACTTTACTCTCCATATTGCACAAATAACTAGGGCAGCGTTTCCCAAAAGCATCGCAGGTGTGTGCGTGTGTGTGTGTGTGTAGATTAGGATATAGTGTTAAAACAAGGCCCTTAAAAAGAAATACATTGGCAAAACTGAACCAGGAAAATAGGATTTAAGAGTTAATAGTAACAATATACAAAGTTATATTGTAGGACAGTTTTTTCTATGAATAAATTGATTAAATGTAAACTATTTTGATATTATTGTTATTAATAAGTATACATTTATTTAATTGAACATGAAACTACATTCAATAGTAATACAAATTCAACAAAACTCCTTGGAAAGTAGGGCTTGTTTTATATATTGCATACTGTTACTTGTACGTATGCTGCTATACAGTATATGCACTGTCCAATCCTTCTGCTGGAGGGCCACTGTCCTGTAGAGTTTAGCCCCAACCCCAGTCAAACAGACTTGAACCAGCCAATCAAGGTCTTAGACAAACTAGAAGCTTCCAGGCAGGTGTGTGTGGAGGCAGGTGTGTGTGGAGGCAGGTGTGTGTGGAGGCAGGTGTGTGGGGAGGCAGGTGTGTGAGGACTGGAGTCCGGTGTGTGTGGACTGGAGGCAGGTGTGTGTGGAGGCAGGTGTGTGTGGAGGCAGGTGTGTGGACTGGAGGCAGGTGTGTGAGGACTGGAGTCCGGTGTGTGTGGACTGGAGTCCGGTGTGTGTGGACTGGAGTCCGGTGTGTGTGGACTGGAGGCAGGTGTGTGTGGACTGGAGGCAGGTGTGTGTGGACTGGAGGCAGGTGTGTGTGGATGCAGGTGTGTGGACTGGAGGCAGGTTGGAGCTAAACTCTGCAGGACAGTGGCACTCCAGGAGCGACTTTGGACACCCCTGCACTAAAGTAATAAAATAATAAAACATTTTATGCTAATTCTGATGCTCTATACTTCCTTCTCTTTGCAAATCCTTGGCATTGTCTTCCCCATTTATATTCCCTGGGTACCACTTTTGTTATTTTACTTAATGTTATTTTTGTGGTAACACTTTACAATAAGGTTCATTAGTTAACATTATTTAATGCATTAACTAATATGAACTAACGATGAGGAATACATTTGTTACAGTATTAGTTAATCTTTGTTAATGTTAGTTAATGAAAATACAGCTGTTCATTGTTTTTTCATGTTAGTTCACAGTGCATTAACTAATGTTAACAAATACAACCTTTGATTTTTAATAATGTATTAGTAAATGTTGAAGTTAATATTAACTAAGATTAATAAATTCTGTAAAAGTATTGTTCATTCTCAGTTCATGTTAACTAAGGTTGTTAACTAATGAACCTTATTGTAAAGTGTTACCATTTTTGTTTTGCTGTGTTAATTATTCTCTAACTCTTACTCTAGTCCTCCATCTCTCTCCCCTATTTTTTGTTGTTGTTTACTTTATAACTCAAAGCCATTCCCCCCTGCAAAAATGCACACAACTGTGTTAAGCAAGGGGGAGTGTGATCAGTATTTAAAAGACTGCAGTAGTAAGTGCCCATTCTGCTGGTACACCAGCATGCCACAGCTAATGTATTACCACATAAAAAAATCATTTTCTATCCTATCCTAATCTATCTATCCTTCTATCTCTGTCTATCTATCTATCTCTACCTATCTGTCATGTCTATCCGTCTGTCTGTGTCTGATAGACTGTATTGCCTTCAAAACATTCAGCTTCAAAACTACTTTCATATTCAAACTGAAAACATTCAAACTTCAAGCTTTTAAAACTATTTCAAACTTTTAGGATAGGCTTTCTCAAGCCAAATTAAAGTTTGTCTTGACAAACTTTTTTTAACTAGTTTATGTTGTTCATAAACATAGTAAGTCTCTTAGGTACTTTACAGACAAAGCCAATAACACTCAAGTATATCTTGTCTAACATTTTCCTATAATATGTTTAAAATGTATAAAAAAGAAATTCCTTGTATGACTCTGTACTATGTTAATGCCTTTATTCAAAATGATTCAATATTGTTTGTTCTGTATTTTATCTAAATTAGGTGTTGTGAACTGGAGTGCATTTTCCAGAGAATATAGGCAAGAGTTCCGGGTGCCGTACTCGATGACTCTGTGCTTGCACTGCACTGAAGTAAACAAGGACTGCCCACCTGGGTCTGTGGTGATGGCAGAAGAGGAGTCCTGCGGGTGTGTGTGTGTGATGGCAGAAGAGGAGTCCTGTGTAGATTTTTTTCAGAGAAGGAGGTTGAGGGCTATTGCTCGGTTGATTGTTTTTTCAATGATGGAGGGGAATTTCAGGGAGAGTGTACGTGTGTGTGTGTGTGTGTGTGTGAGTGTGTGTGAGTGTACGTGTACGTGAGTGTACACGTGTGTGTGTGAGTGTACGTGTGTGTGAGTGTACGTGTGAGTACGTGTACGCGTGTGAGTGTACGCGTGTGTGTGTGCACGTACGTGTGTACGTACGTGTGTGTACGTGCGTGTGTGTGCACGTACGTGTGTGTGTGTGCGTGTCTGTGCACGTACGTGTGTGTGTGCACGTGTGTACGTGTGTGTGCGCGTACGTGTGTGTGCGCGTACGTGTGTGCGCGCGTACGTGCGTACGTGTGTGTGTGTGTGCGTGCGTACGTGTGTGTGTTTGTACGTGATTATCTATATGTCTGCATATCTCTTTACACAATTATTCTTGTTTTGAAATAAAAGTTATCACTGGTATGAGTTTGGTTTTTTGAGTTGGCATGCATACTATGGGATAAAGAGATTGACAATGTACTGTATGTAGTTGGTTTAACTTCAAACTACTTTATTGGCATAAATGTTTTATAATAACCTATATAATGGACAAAAATAAACAAGAACTGTTAGAGGAATTATTAAAATAAGAAATATATAAGGTAACATTGCAATGTTTACAGTAATGTTGTAATTTACACAGTGAAGTGCAACAGAATGTGAAAAACTTTTAAAATACTACACAGATATTACACAATATATACACTGTAATTCCTTATAGGTTTACCTTAGATCAGGCATAGTTAAAACTATGGATATGCGCTCTACTACTTTTTCCTGCTTTCATTATTACTTTAGAGTTTTTTTTAATGCTTTATCATTTTATTAAAGTATTATTTTAAATTTGCGCATGCGTTCTGAAGACGCGTCGACGTCATTACTGTACCACATAACGCAAATACGATGCATGCGCTATCAGCGCGATATAGCGCATGAGTTTTAAAGACTGCATTGTTTTCAACCATATTTTCTGTTTACCGTGGCGTCGACGTCATTACTGTGCCACTAACCAGAGAAGCGTTGGTGCGGCCCCGCCTCGATCGACGTCATCACTTTGCCACTAACCAATGAGACGCGTTATGGGCAGGTGCAGCCCCGCCCCGATCTGCTGGCTGCAGCTTGGTGTACTTGAAAACATTAGGCTTGAGATGTAGTCGAGAGTAGGCGGATGCAGTGAGGGGAGGAGTGAAAAAAGCGCAGGCAAGCCTGACAGATCTGTCGTGGATCTGAGAGCTGTGAGATCAAAGATGGATATCGCGGGATTCACGCTCGTGCACAGTGTTGATAATAAACTGGGGCCGGTTGCATAAACCGCTGAGACTAGTCTTACAAGTTTTTCTTCTTTAAGACAGAAAATCAACCCTTTAGAAAAATCAACTATTTTTAACAATAATAAAAAACACAGCTTGTGAATGCTAATTTTCATACACTGATCTTCAGGAGGCTATATATATAATAGGCGTCAAAGGTCTTAATAAACTTATTAATAAATGTGACACTAAATGACACAATGATGGCCAGTCTATCAATTACATAAACTCTGCATAGTACAAGCAGTGTGTATTCTACTAGAGCTCCATCTAGCATCCCACCCAGGAGTTCACCTTTCCAACAATAGCCTCCAGCTTCATTCAATATACATAAATCAATGAAAGGACTTGAGTAAAGGTCAAGGTAAAGGTTAAATCATAAAAATGTTTAAGGTGGAGGTTTAATGAAATGTGTTGAAATCACATTTCGGAATATACAGAGACGCACAAATCAATAAACACTGTATAAATGATTCAATATTAGCTTAGTTTGGTTATTTCTGAGAACAAAATCACAGATTCCAGCTGTTATGAGCAAATAAGATTTGTTTTAATGGCACTTGCTGTCAAACGAACAGATATTTCAAGGTCCTTTTCATTTGAAGAAAATAGTGTTCTTGATTTTTGTGCTTTAAGGCATGTATTCCATGATACAAAGTTAAAGAAAACAAACAATATATATCCAAATTGAAGTTAAACGCAAGAATAGAAAATAATATAACTAAGATGGAGAAAACATCTAAATGCAGGATTTTTTTACCTTTAATGTCCTACATTTAACACAACATGTAACATTTAAAGGGCAATGTTCATCATCTTAAAGGTGAATTGAGTGTTTTCCGATGTTTCAGTGTGAATGAGAAACTTTTGGAAAATGCATGAAAACGCTAGTGTGAACAGAGAGCGTTTTGAAATGAAAACGATGTTTTCAAATGTATCCGGATTAATGTAGACGTAGCCTTAAATACACATTTAGTAAACAATGAAACAGCGAACAGGTGTGAAACTCAAATCAGCAACCAAGATAACTAACAATGGCAGGGAACATGGGGAAACAGGAACAGAACAAAACCAGACTAAAACACAAATGAACTAACAGAACTAAACAAACCCTAACAAACAGATTATGTTTAAAACTGGGGTAAAACATACTTTATTATTACATTATTTCCTGTTCATTTTCCTGGAATGTGGCGGTAGAGAATGGACCCAGAATGCAGAAAATGCAGGTATATGCGATCATTTCCATCATACAGTGATCATTTTATAGAATCCTAACATAAAAAATAAAAAAAAAACTTTGAAAAAATATAACACAGCCAAACATGCTTCATGAACAGAACTGAAATAAATGGCGATGGACAAAACAAACTATCTATAAATGGACAAATAATGTGAAGTTGTGAATCTTTACCTTGAACGCCCCACAGGTTCTTCCTTTTGCAAGATCTTGGCGTAACAAAACTGATCAACATCTCAAATGCTTAAAGGCAGAATAATACAATTTACAAAATACAAAGAAGAACAATTCAATTTTTGCACATTTCAACAGTGAAGGCATTTAGTAAAGTAAACATCTGAAATCTTTTTTTTAAGTAATATTCATGTTTTATCAATAAACACATTTATAAAATGTAAAAAAGCTTATGCAGCAGCCCATGCTGGACTTGAACCTTCAAGCACAACCACAAAGCTTTGACACCCCAATAATAGCAGGTGTTAACACGTCCTTAGAGTGGACCAATCTGGTTGAGAAAGGGAGACTTTCTGGTTAAAATAGATGTAGGGACACCAGCATCCAAAACTCAACATACTGTCAAGATGTCAAAATGGTAAAGATGTAGCTGTTGCAGAGTAGCACCTCTGGCAACCTTTGTTAATTTACCAACGATATCAGGGAGAGCACGGCTGGAACTGGCTATATTGCATCAGTCTGCTGGAAGTAGCAACACTGAATCTGTCCATCAGAAAACGCTGCCTGTTTTCCGTTCCGGGATGGACTTTCTGACAGTAACATTAACACTGTCTTTTTACAGTATCTGTAGCACAGACTTGATTTAAGACCTGTGTGTTGTTTAACTGACAGTTGCCTTGTTGTGGCATTTACACACATGATCTGTAAAGAGCGCTTGAATCTTGCAATATTAATGATTATGAATCTGATCAAAATAGACCAGTGCATTATTATATCTTGTAGAACAAATGCTGCTGCTAATGGTAAATAAAGTTACAGAGATAAATAGAGATAATCCCCTCCACCATTACAAACTGGAAATTCTATTGATGTCCCGTTATCAGCAAGGATCAGTGGGAAACTTTTTTGATAAGGGAATTGAGTCTTCCACAGTATTCCTCTGTAAGAAAACACACATTTACAGAAGGTTAAAACAAATTATTATATTTTTCTTTGCTGAATGCTCTTTATTCTAAAGTAAAACACCACAAGAGAACAGCACTCTCTTTAAGTCAATATACATTGTTGGTGTTTCTATGCAATGATTTCTGAATGCAGAAATACATGCTGAAAACCCAAATATGACAATTCTGTCATCATTTACTCACCCTCAAGTTGTTCCAAACCTGCATTAATTTCTATCTTCTGTTGAACACAAAAGATATTTGAAGAACGTTGGTAACCAGACAACAGCCAATGACTTCCATAGTAGGAAAAAAATACAATGGAAGTTAATGGCTACAGTCAATTGTGTGGTTACCAACATTCTTTAATATACTATTTTGTTCAGAAAGAAGAAATTCACACAGGTTTGGAACAACTTGAGGGCGAGTTATTTTCATATTTGGGTTAACTATCCCTAAAGCCTCATTCAGACTGTCAGTCCAAATCAGATTTTTGTGCAAATCCGATTGAAATCCAATCATATTTATCAAGTGTGAAAGGCAAAAAAAAAAAAATCACATAAAATATGATTTTCACGAATCCGTTATGAGCTACATGGGCAACATTCACACTGTGGTTTGCAATAGAGACATTGTCGTATTTACATGACAATGTGTATCCATTACGCTGGACTACAGTGTCTTCTGAGGCAGCGGCAGAAAGTTTCCTGAAACAACTTCTGACGTTTACATTTTACTTGGTGTGAGAAAGTCACATAAACCACGCGTTTCCAGAAATGTGATTGGAATAGGATTTCAAACCACATACTGTATAAACGCGGCTCAAAACGGATTTTTAAAAATTGCATTTCATGTGATTTTTTTATTTATTTTTCACACTCACTAAATCTTTTGGGATTTTAATCGGATATGCACAAAAATCTGATATGGACTGACAGTCTGAAATCCTATTCAAACCACATTTCTGGAAATCCATTTCACTCTGACTGCTCTGATCAGATTTCGCGTTTTTGTCACTTTCGCACGCCACGTAAAACGTAAACATGTCAGACGTTCTTTTAGAAAACATGCCGAAAGTCGCTGCTGAAACAAGGTTGTGTTGTTGCAAAATGGCGGACGAGCAGAAAATGAAAATATAATGGAGACATGCACTTCATCTGAAATCGAATACTTCTCTACTATATAGTATGCGAAAAACAGTACGCAAACATAGTAGTATGTCCGAATTCATAGTCTTTGAAAAACAGAAGGTGAAAAGTACCCGGATGAACTACTACTTCTGGCGAGATTCTGAAGTGCGCATACGATGGATACTTTTACTATCCCACTTTACTAGCCACAGGAGAGGGTTTGGGAATGGAGGTGAAGGGACGTAAAAGACGCTGGTAGGTCACATGACAATGACAACATGGCGGATGTAGTACAGTATGTCCGGAAGAGTCACAAAGTAAGTTTGAATTCAAACTTACAAAGTACGTGATTTTGGACGCAGCTATGTGCAAAAACCGGCGGAGACGACAGCATGGAATAAAGCCGGAATATAAAGCTGCCACTGCCTCAGAAGACATAGACCAGCGTGGCAGATACACGTACAGACAGTATTTACCACTGACAATATGTAGCCGCTGGACTATTGCGTCTGTATTGCAACCCTTCCATGTTGTTGTTGTTGTTGTTGGCGTATGCCTACTGATGCAATGACATTGCAATAGAAACCAGTGCCGATATTCCGGAAATTGAAAGAGCACCACGGGACACACAGATCAGTTCCCTTTCGAGAGGTCTCTCCTATTGCGTAAGTAGCTTACGCTATGGGAAAACTCCTTTTCTCGAGAATATTGAAGTCTTTATGTAAAACGCATTGCAGCTGCACAGCTGACAGCAATGAACGAAGGAGCTCGGTCATTGGCTGTGCTGCGGCAACTTGCTCGAACCAATGACGGGGCGACTCTGAATGCGCGACCAATGAACGCGCTTCGCGCCCGCGCGCGTCAGAGCCCGCCAAGATGGGTGTGGCCAAGCTATATATTGGGCGCCCCGTCATGAGAGTTCTTTAGATTTAATCTCCTTCAGCGAACACCTTCTTCGCTGGATCCTCCGGATTATTGAAAGCCTTCGCCGCCGTGGAAAAGCATACCAGCGGGATTGCTACGAGGACGTCGGCACCTTCAGCCGCCTTCGAACACCATCCTACTGAGCCATCCGGCGCGCCACACACGCAAGTATTTTACATCTGTTCGCCCCGCGACATTTGTAAAAGAGCAAATTTTCTGAGGCGTTGTTTCAAATGCCTTCCTGCGCGTCGTGCAGAGACCTTCTCCCGGACGGGGATCGTCACTTCATCTGCGCTCGCTGCCTGGGCCGGAACCACGCAGAAGCTGCTCTGACCAAGGGCGGATGCCCGGAATGTGACGACCTGGGTCTCTCCACACTGCGGGTTCGCTTCGCCGCTTTCGCCGCGAGCGAGCCCATCGCCGCCACCCCTCTGTTTGAGCCGCGTTTAAAAAAAAAAAAAAAAAAAAAAAACGCCGCTCACAGAGGCTTCCTGAACCTGAGCTCAGTGACGTCACGCCGAGCCAGTCTCCGCGTGCTTCACCGCCGCTCTTGCCTTCCCCACCGCCGGTTCAGTTCACTCAGCCGGACCCACACCCCTCTAGCAGAGCGGTGGGCCTTGTGACTTTCGGCGCGTCCGAGGACGACGGGGGAGTGGATGACAGCCTGTCCATCGACGCTGCATCTGACGACTGGCCGGGCTCCACTTTCGACCCCGCCCCGTCGACGCTAGCTAGCACGAGTGCGGGCTCCACCATGGATACGGAGATTATCCGCATCCTCTCGAAGGGCGTGGAGGACCTCGGGCTCGATTGGTGTTCTCCGCCAAGTCATGGAAAGCCCCCCACTCTGCGAGCCTAAAGCCTTCTTTATCTTCTTCGCTCTCCTCAGTGGACGGCGCGAAGGAAAGAGGCTACGAGGGAACGCCGCCCCTCGAGGAGGTCGTGGCCAATCATCTCTGCCCGCCCTCCACCACCGGATGGAAAGCCAAAGCTTCCCACCCCTCGAAACCCTGCCGCACTACCTCTGCTCTCGCCGGTCGCGCCTACGCCGCCGCCGGCCAAGCTGCATCAGCGCTTCACTCAATGGCGGTACTTCAAGTGTTCCAAGCCAAGCTTCTCCGCTCTATGGACGAGTCTGGCCCCGAACCCGAAGCCTTCAGGGACCTACGCAGCGCAACTGATAGCTCTACGAGCCACGAAGGCCACCGCCCAGTCTATTGGCCGTGCTATGGCTAATTTGACTGTTCTCGAGCACCATCTGTGGCTGACTGTGACTGAGATGAAGGACGCGGATAAGGCGCCATTTCTCGACGCGCCTATCTCCACCAGCGGGCTGTTTGGACCGGCGGTTAAAGGTTTCGCCGAACGCTTCACTGAGGCCCAGAACGCTTCACAAGCTATGCGTCATTTCCTGCCAAAGCGCTCCAGCTCATCGCAGAGCAGACAGAGACCGCCACAGCCGCAGCGGGCTAGAACAGCTCCCACCGCCTCTCAGCCCGCGCCTCAGGCTGACGCCGCTCGCGCTCTCAAAAGCCGTCCTAGCCACAGAAATGAGAAGATAGAGTGCGTGTCTCGCAAAAGTCGGACCACTCTCTCTGCAAAAGCTCAAACATTACCCAGTCCCCTTACAGGCGGCTGGATATGTCCATACAGCAGTCAATGGGCCAGTCACAGAGCTCGCTCATCTGCAAACAAACACCGTTTTTACGGCGACGCACAAAAAAAAAAAAAAAAAAAAAAAAAAGTCTTTTTCTGCCTGCGTCACTAAGGGTTAACATGTCCACAAAGTGTGCATTCCCAGATACTGTCAAAACAGTGCCAAATTCATTCCCAGCTCAGGCTGCGCTTCCCATGAATGTAGATCACGTGCCTACGGTCATGTACGCACCACTACACACAAGCACTGTTCACACAGTTATAAATTCATCCCCAGTAAAAGCGGGAAACATTATAAAGGTGAACACTGTTTATGCACACCCACTTATAAACACTGTCCTTACAGTGTCAAACACAACCTCCGCTCAGGCTGCGAGTTTTACAAACACAGCGCGCGCTGTTGTAATCACACACGCGCCCATTCACTCAGCTGCTCAGCGCGTGCCCGCGCCTCTGAGAGCTACGAGCTCAGGCGATTCGCTGGCCAGGTCCCTACGTCACAGCGGCCCGCCCCTAGCCTGTATTCAGCCCATATCTGTACACGCAGCGGCATGGGAAAACATTCCAGATATGCCGAAATGGGTATTGAATATAGTAAAGCACGGATACTCGCTCCAGTTCGCTCGCAGACCACCACGTTTTACGACTGTGGTCGAGACAAAAGTGAGAAAGGAGTGTTCACATGTTCTACGCACCGAGGTGCGCAAACTAATAGAAAAGGGCGCTGTGGAAACTGTTTTTCCCCCTCTCTGAGCGGGACAGGTTTTTACAGCCGCTATTTTCTCGTCCCGAAAAAGGATGGCGGTCTCCGCCCCATCCTAGATCTCAGACACCTGAACAGAGCACTAATGATTCGCTCGTTCAGAATGTTAACAACCAAGCATATCCTCGCGCAAGTACGCCCAGGAGATTGGTTTCTCTCAGTGGATCTGAAAGATGCTTACTTTCACATTCCAATAACGCCTCATCACAGGCCGTTTCTGAGATTCGCTTTCGAGGGACAGTCATACCAGTACACAGTACTTCCGTTCGGCCTGTCCCTGGCTCCCCGTACATTCACGAAATGTATGGATGCAGCACTTTCCCCCCTAAGACGAAGGGGAGTGCGAATACTGAATCATCTCGACGATTGGCTGGTTCTAGCACAATCAGAGAGTCAGTTAATAACACACAGATCTTGGATTATCAGCCATTTAGAATGCCTGGGTCTAAGAATCAATTTTGCAAAAAGCATACTATCTCCCAGCCAGAGGATTTCTTTCCTGGGAATAGTTCTAGACTCGATGCAAATGACAGCGCGTCTCTCATCAGAGCGCGCGCTTACCATCCGGCGCCGTGCAACATCATTCAGGGCGGGCGCGCGTGCCCCCGTCAAACGGTTTCAGAGGATGCTCGGTCTCATGGCCTCAGCATCGGCCGTACTCCAGCTAGGATTGTTGCATATGCGCCCTCTCCAACGCTGGCTCAAAGAGCCGCGTCCCTACTCACGCGTGGCGTTCGGGCCACTTTTTAATCAGCGAACCACGGCTGTATAAAAGCCCTGATGCACTGGAAAGCCGCCGACTGGTACCAGTCAGGCGTGAGTCTGGGTGTGAACACAAGGAGAAAGATGATAATGACAGATGCCTCCAAAATAGGTTGGCGGGCCCTTTACGAGGGCAGGCCTGTCTCCGGCTTTTGGTCAAACCCGGAGAAGCGCCTACACATAAACTGTCTGGAAATGAAAGCGGTCGCTTTGGCTCTCAGAGCCCTGCTCCCACATCTAAAAACGAACACGTCCTGGTCCGAACGGACAACATGACGGTAGTGTCGTACATAAATCGCCAGGGTGGACTCAGGTCGAGCTCCATGCATTCAATGGCCAGGAGACTCATTTTATGGTCCCAGCACAACTCGCGCTCGCTGAGAGCAGCGCATGTGCCAGGCGCCCTGAACCAGGGGGCAGACATGCTATCCAGAGACAAGATTCTCCCAGGAGAATGGGCTCTCAACCCGCTGACGATTCAGTGGTTATGGAAAACCTTTGGCAAAGCGGAGATCGACCTCTTCGCCTCCAAGGAGAACGCGCACTGCTCTTTTTTCTTCACGAAAAGCACGGACGCGCTCGCCCAGAGCTGGCCGAGCCGCCCCTTATATGCCTTTCCCCCGATCGCGATGCTGCCACAGGTCATCAGTCGGGTCAGAGAGGAGAAAAACGCAGTGCTGCTGATAGCCCCACTCTGGAAGAACCAAACATGGTTTCCAGATCTGATGCAAATGCAATCTGCACCACGGCCGATTCCACTGAGGCCAGACCTCCTCAGTCAGGCCAGCGGGATGATATTTCATCCCCGCCTCGATCTGTGGGCCCTTCATGCATGGCCCCTCAACGGGTTCCCAGGAACCTCGCGAGCGGAGCACTAAAAACCATCGCTGAGGCGCGGGCGCCCTCCACGGGACGCTTATATGCCCAGAAATGTAAGTGTTCAGTGACTGGTGTAATGCCAAGGGCCTGAACCCTGAGACATGCGAAATTACGAATGTACTCGTTTTTCTACAAGGGCTTCTGGAGGCGGGCCGCACCCCCTCCACGCTCAAAGTATATGTGGCGACCATCACAGCGTCACACGACCCTGTAATGGAACGTCCATTGGGAAGAAACGACCTAATTATTCGTGTCCTAAAGGGCGCTAGGAGGATGAACCCTTCACGCCCCCCCTCAGTGCCGATCTGGGACCTAGCTACTGTCCTAGACGCTCTTAAAGGGCCCCCGTTCGAACCACTCCGAACCGTGCACCTTAAACAGCTCTCGCTCAAGACTGCGCTCTTGCTGGCACTCGCCTCGGTCAAGAGAGTGGGCGACCTGCACGCGCTTTCGACAAGCGCTGCCTGCCTAGAATTCAGTCCTAACGACTGCAGGGTCGTCCTCAGGCCGAAACAGGGGTATATTCCTAAAGTGCTCACCACTCCCTTCAGAGCACAGGTTATCTCCCTAACTGCGCTTTCGTCTCCAGCAGACGAACACAACGCTAATCTACTCTGCCCCGTTAGGGCTCTCAGAGTGTATTTGGAGCGTTCTGCCCTATTCAGACAGACAGAACAACTGTTTGTATGCTTTGGCGACTGTACGAAAGGTTCCGCCGTTTCAAAGCAGAGAATCTCTCACTGGATAGTTGAAGCTGTAGCGCTGGCTTACGAAGCTAAGGGACTTCAATGCCCCTGGGGAGTCAAAGCACACTCCACCAGGAGTGTGGCTTCTTCCTGGGCACGGTCGAGCGGGATACCGATCGAGGATATTTGTGCGGCGGCAGGCTGGGCCTCACCGTCCACATTTATCAGGTTCTACAACCTACAGGTCCCGACATTGCATTCCAATGTGCTATCAGCATGATGCTAGTTGAACTGCGAGTTCGCATCTAGATTATGTATGTGCTTGTGTCACACTGAGCGCCTTCTAGCCGCTCTGTATTTTTTCCCATATATAAAGCTCGCCTCTGCCGGCTAGTTGGATGATAACTTTGCTTTTTAGCTCAGGCACCTGCCTCTGGCTATCATAAGGCGAAGTTCAGCACGCACGGCGTTTTGCATGGTGTTCCCATAGCGTAAGCTACTTACGCAATAGGAGAGACCTCTCGAAAGGGAACGACTCGGTTACTAACGTAACCTCGGTTCCCTGAGAGGAGGGAAAGAGTATTGCGTAAGCTGCCGTGCTTGTGCTTGGTTAGTTCGCTTCAGTCGTTTTAACCTAAAGAACTCTCATGACGGGGCGCCCAATATATAGCTTGGCCACGCCCATCTTGGCGGGCTCTGACGCGCGCGGGCGCGAAGCGCGTTCATTGGTCGCGCATTCAGAGTCGCCCCGTCATTGGTTCGAGCAAGTTGCCGCAGCACAGCCAATGACCGAGCTCCTTCGTTCATTGCTGTCAGCTGTGCAGCTGCAATGCGTTTTACATAAAGACTTCAATATTCTCGAGAAAAGGAGTTTTCCCATAGCGTAAGCTACTTACGCAATACTCGTTCCCTCCTCTCAGGGAACCGAGGTTACGTTAGTAACCGAGTCGATCCGAACAGTTGAAAAACTGGACAGTCAATAATTTAGATAATTTTCCAATCGGAAAATAATCGGATTTGGACTGACAGTGTGAACTTGCAGATCTCACAAATCAGAATCATAAATTCAGTTTTTTTGGAGACAGACAGATTGAGCACACATCTTACCTCATAGTGTTTGTTCTGCATCATGGTGCCTGTTTAAACAACAAACGCAGTGAAACACATTACTTGGTTAATTTGAATAAAAGATTATTTTTGCACAATAAATCTAATATTTCCATCTTGTTAAATCAGCTGTATGTATTACTTGCCATTATGTCCTGCTAGTGTAGATTTCCTTTGGCGATAGTAAATCACAGCAGCAGTTGCAGTCACGACCAGCAGAAGAAGAAGAAGAACAACAACGACAGCATATATTCCTCCATTAGCACTTGAATCTGGAACAGCCAAAGAAAAACAGTCATTATTACCAGCGCTTGAATAATAATCAACTTTAACAATACTTTTGACTGATATTTATTCCAGTCTAATTTGGTCATCAGTGTGATGGTAATTTGTTGTATAAATGACGCCATCTGATGATTTTTTTTTTTTTCAAGAAACGGTGTTTACAGGAAAACTGATGAATATTATGCATTTTTCTTATTAAAGATACTTAAAAATTGCAAGATTCATAATGTAAACAAAAATCAATGTAACAAGAAGATAATAGAAATGGCCTCAGTTATATTTTAATATTGAGTCAAATCTCTCTTTTTCTAACAGCCACCAGTGAACATGTACAGGGTTGGAAAATGCACTGAATGACTTCATGATACTCACCAGAGACATCAACAACGAAACTCTTTATACTGACTGAAACACTGAAGCTCCTCATGATGCTGATTCTGCTGATGATGATCTGTAGTTTATAAAGTCCAGCGTCTGATGTCCTGGTGTTTGTGATGGTCAGAGATCCAGTCTGATGATCCAGCTTCAGTCTGTCTCTGAATCTCTCTTTACACTGAACATCTGTACAGGTTTTATTGGGATCTCTAGTGATTTCAGCGATGAGAGTGTCATTAAAATACCACGTCATCACATCAGTTGGGCTTTTTATTACATGCGTATCTAAAGTAAAAGATTCTCCCTCCTTCACTGACTTTCTCTTTATTTCATCTACTTCAACAACAGGAAAATCTGAAACACAAACCAAACAAACCACCTTTTTAGGGGGAAACTACATATCATGAGAGAACTGTGGAACACTCTTTACTTTTAGTCTAAAAAGCAACATTATCCACATTTTGAGCTAATAAGCATACTTTTTTATCAAATTCACTGCACTTTGGATTACTGGTGATGAACTAAAAATACCAAGTATGGTGTAATATATGGATCTAAACAAATGCACTGTCATCTTCGTCAGAACAAAACCAACTGATACAACAACAACAAAAATTAAATTATACTATATATTTAAATCTACAAATTCCACAGGAAATGTGTTTGTGAATAAATTATCTGTATGTGAATTAATATGCAGGTATAGAGATAAAATAGCTCTAAATGTCAGAGAAAAAAATACCACTGCACAACTTGCTCTTAAACATAATGACTTACCATATACAGCAAGAATGAAGCTCTTTATACTGATGTTGCTGCTGGTGATGATCCGTAGTTGATATTCTCCAGAGTCTGTGTTTCTGGTGTTTGTGATGGTCAGAGATCCAGTCTGATGATCCAGCTTCAGTCTGTCTCTGAATCTCTCAGTGCCTTCATTACACTGAACATCTGTACAGATAACACTGAGATCTCCAGTGATTTGAGCGATGCGAATGCCATTAAAATACCATCTAATCTTTTCTTGTTGGTTTGTTTCAACACCAGTGTATAGAGTGACTGAATCTCTCTCCATCACAAAAGCTGACTCTTCATCTGTATCAGCGATGAAGAAACCTGGAGAAGAAATGAACAGATAAATATAAGCCAAACAAAATTAGAGACTAAAAACAAATCAGCTTTTAATCATACTGAATTAATTTAAAGCAAGAAGCCTGTTAGGCCGTGGTTTAAAACAAGCACACAGCAACACACATTTAATAAATTAATGATGAATTTATAGCAATAACAAGTTATTTGCCAAGCAACTTAGTTCTTCAGGAATAGCTGCCAAACAACAAATACGCAGCAACATTTTTAAATGATCTATGTACTGAATGTGAATAGAATGCAGGTAAAGAGAAAAACACCTCTGAATGTGTTCAAAAACATCACTAACATTAACTATGTGATGTACTTGCTTTTAAACATAATGACTCACTATGAACAGTAACAATGAAGATCTTTGTACTGATTCTGCTGCTGTTGAGCTTTAGTTTATAAACTCCAGAGTCTGTAGGTCTGGTGTCTTTGATGGTCAGAGATCCAGTCTGATGATCCAGCTTCAGTCTGTTTCTGAATTTCTTATTACACTGATCATCTGTACAGATCTTACTCTGATCTCCAGTGATTTCAGTGATGACCATGTCATTCACTAATGTGAAATACCACCTAATATCTTCTTGTTGGTTGTTTTGAACATCAGTGTTTAGAGTGATTGATTCTCCCTCCATCACAGACACTCTCTCTGTACCAACACCAGATGCACCTGGAAAAGAAAATAACAGTTATTTTAAACCAAACAAAATTTTCACCAGATGACTTGAATAGCTGTATTTGGAAAGTATAGTGCTAACTATCAAGTGGCTCCTGACTGTTAGGTGTGGTCATTCAATGTTTCATTTACTTTTCAGAACCTGTGTAAGGAGGACACTGGTATTTTTATAACCGTGACTTTTTTTACGCGGTTCGGCCGTTCATCCACACGGAAACGCAGTATCAGGTCACTGAAACCGAACATTTTTCAAAACCCCTGCCACGGTGAGGATATTCAGAAACCCCGGTTGCAGTGTTGTCGTGTAGACGGTAAAACCGGGGTTTTGCCTTGCAATGTCAGAGTGTGCGCCGCTGACTGCTTTTTTAAATTTTATTTTTTTATTTTTATTATTATTAAACTTTCATAAAAGCTTACAATGACATTTAACATCAAACATAAGACAAACATAAATTGGGGAAAACATATAACAGATCTTACATTGTACTGAGTAAAACATTAGGCCTATAAATTCTTAAAATTTTAAAAGTGTTTTATGCACTTCTTTTTAGTGACCCGTGTCTGTGTGGACTAGGCTTAGATTTCTCAGAAAATATTTTTTTCCAAAAACCATAAACATTTTTCTTTTTGGGAATAGTCAAAAGAATATGATTAGACCGACGATCTAGTTGTGTAGCTACGTTTCTGTCATTATACCGCAGAATGAGGTGATGACTACTGCCACTGAGGTTGACGTGACGCACTTTCGTTTTGGTAGAAGCTGAGCCATCCATGCAATCAAAACAAGCCCTGACAATTGATAAAAGAACACATATTATACATACACTTGATATTTAATCTTATTAGATGATTAGTTAATTGCATTTCATAGATTTTACTTTCAATCAAATATTTGCAATGGGTTTGTAAAAGTGTTTTATGCATGTTTGCCTGAGTTTTTGGTGCATTTACACTGTTCTGACAAGCAGGGATCACCAGTGTGTGGCGTTTCGAACGCTTCGGAACAGTGAAAAGCTTAGTTTCTCCCATATCTTCGATTGTAACTACATAAACGAAGCATCATAGTCCCGTGTGGATATGGGAACTGCCAGTGTTTTTCACTACAAGGCTATTTGAAGCTTCCTCCTTTCGAATCGAAAGGAGGAAGCTTCAAATAGCGTTTCGAACGCTTGCATATTAATTCCTAACTAGTTTAAATATTGGTTTGTAAACAAATATAAACGCCGTGGATTGGCTTATTGATCCGATTTCGATATGTTTGATCAGATCACGATTATCGCATGTTCACCAAGTAAACGCAGCCACACAGAAATAACAACAACAACAAAAAAACATGACCAATACTTTCGCTTTTTCCTGCAGAGCCGGAAGAGAAAATGTCTACATTTCTTACCACGGTGATGTAAACACCAAAGCAATGAGGGCAAAATAAAGAGAAGCATTTTCACTGGTTTTCCTTAAAATAAGTGTAGATTTTAATCCATTAAATTGCTCCGTTCATTTGCATTAACGCCGACGTCACTAAGGAAAATGAAAGTAGGTTTAACCAAAACATTGGGTGGCACGTTATAGTTGGCCTAAAGATTCATCATGTCTTTTTGCCTTCTATTTGTACAGTGGACCATTTTAAAATACTGCGAGGACGCGTTTTAAAGGTCATCAGCATCATAAATCCTGCAAAGTTAAAAATGTTTGTACGATTACAACACTATACTTTGTATTACATTTGTATCAACAACACAAAAAAAAAACAGTTAACGATGCTGCGAGTGAGGGTGTTTCTAGGTGTATGGGAGTGAACGCGTTATTGTATTGTGACACGATCTGTATTATAGCCTACGTGGCGCGTCATTGATTTCTTCCTCACTGATAATAATTAGCAGCGAAAGATGAGCAATTTTGTCTCTGAAATGTTTTCACTATAAACTGTTTTAATTGGAGCGAGAGATACAGGGGGAGTGGCTTTATTGCATCTTTACTCACAGCTGATTTGTCCAGTTTGGGTTTGCGATCTCCAACCCAGAATACAACCTGCTTCAGAGCAAGTTAGCCGTGTAACTTAAATTAGGTTTCCATGAACACTGCTAAAAACCAATCCACCTTCTTAAGCCTAGAAAAACAGAGTTTGTTCAAAATAATCTTGAACTTACCTGGATAGCAACTGAAACCGGCTTTGTGCAACAGACCACGTAGCTCTCAAAAGTAAGATGTAAACAACCTCAGAAATTAAACTAACATCATTTGACCACTAGAATAGGCTGAACCATGTCTGAAATGTGCCTTTTGCTTTGCCAAGCATATTATTATTATTGCTCATATTAGGGTTATTAATAGTGTCCACCACTTAAAAAAATAAGAAAATTATGCATTAACAAAACATGGTAATCGCTGTTGCCAAAATATTTACTATAGATATTCCTTCTGCAAAATTGATCAGGGGCCGTATTCACAAAGAATTTTAAGGCTAAAAGTAGCTCCTAACTGGCGAATTTAGGAGCAACTCCTAAAAATAATGGGCGTGTCACTCCTAACTTTAGGACTCCTCATTTTTTTCACTAAGAGTAATTCACGAAGCATTTTAGCCCTAAAAGTAGCACCTAAGTCTGGGACAGCTTAAAAGAAGTCGAGAGGACTCCTAACTCACTAAGACTTATTCACAAAGGATTGTAGCGCATACCACCGCCTCTCGCAGTCGTCCGGGGTCCGCGACACAAGCGGGAATGCTGGATTGATCTGCAAACAAATCCTCTCCCATGTCTCACGCTTAGTTTTGCTTGATATCCCAGTGTCGAATTTCCCTTTTATTATGTTTTTTTTTTTTTTTTTTAGCACCAACTGGGCCAGCAGCAGTAACTGATCCTGCGTCCATGTTGGGCTTTCTTTTCCGTTTTGGCGAGTTCATAATCCGCACCGTCATTCAACTACATTACTTCAATAGGAGCAACATTTCCTTGCTTTAAGTAGTCTATTTAGGCTATGGAAGCTTGTTTCGCCACAGAATGAAAAATAAAAAAGGTAATTGCGACTTTTTATCTCACAATTCTGACTTCATATCTCGCAATTGTGAGATAAAAAGTCGCAATTATTTTTATTTTATTTTTTTTCAGTGGCGGAAACAAGCTTCCATACTAATAGGATGTCAATTAACCAAGCAAGTGTTAATGCAAGTGTCGTTTTTCATTATTAGGCAAGTGGCGGTTTCATTAGGGTATTAGGCTACCTTGATTTAATTTAATTGATTTCACCACTTTTCTCTCTCTGCCTTTTTAGAATTACACTTCACTTGGGCCTGCACAAACATGTCATTATATATGCATTTCGATGACATTACTATTATTATTTTGTGTAGGACACAGACATATTTAGATGTCGTAATTCCATGATTTGTTGCGTCTGTGTTATGATCCGCATGATGGCCCTGTCATCTAACAACCAATCACAGTGATCATTGCGAGGAAGCTCGTGCATGAGAATTGACGTCATCCATAGCAACGAAGACTCACTCTTAGTTTAGGAGTTGTCATTTTTCCTTACTAAGAGTAGGTCTGAAAGGCGTTGTGAATAACTTTTAAGAGAAAACTCCTAGCTAAAATATTTTAGTGTGATTTAGGAGTACTCCTAGTGGTAAAATAAAATTCTTTGTGAATACGGCCCCAGATCTTCTTAGTAGAGTGTAAAATTGTTTACACTAACAATAACAGAGGTGGTTGATACCACATTTCTACAGTTTTTGAACAGCATCACACATTTTGCCCTTATTATATTATGTTGCCCAGTATTTCATTTAAACATTAAGTGTGTGCACTAAAAGCAGTAGCTATACATAGTGTACTACTGGAGCGCAATCTAGTGTACTAACCAAGAATATGCCCTCACCTTTATTCAATCATGTCTGCATAAATCCTGCTCCTGTAGAGCCACTGTCCAGCAGAGTTCAGCTCCAGCCCCAGTTAAACACACCTGAACCAGATATTCAAGCTCTTCCAGGCAGGTGTTGGAGCTAAACTCTGCAGGACAGTGGCCCTCCAGGACCCAGTTTGGACACGGGTGTTTTAAAGTTACATTTTGTGAGACATTGTGCTCATATTGTCAATGATTGTGTAAAGGTCAAAGGTTGAATCCTAAAATGTTGAAGGTAAAGTTTAGTTTATCAGAGTGTTGAATGTACCGAGACACACAACGATCACTCTACACATGATTTAGTGTTATTTCTTATAACAAACTCGATAACAAACATAACGGTTAAAATCTTTTTAATTTGTCATTAGTTAATCAGACCTGTTTTAATGGCATCTGTTACATGAACATTGAGAAGTTCATTTCCATTGTATGAAAATAGTGTTTGCCTCAACTTTTGCATTGGCCGATGCAATGTTAAAGTCTAAGATATTCTGTTGAGAGTGAGAGAGACAAAGGTCAACCGCGGGAAATGTAACAAAAGAATACCGCGAAATTCAGTGCGGTCAATATTACCGTCTATGGCCGAAATAGGTAAATATGTTCATTTGTTTTTTTGCCTTATGTGTAATTTATATGAAAAACATTTTAAATGAAAATACAGACACTTTTAGGAAAAGTCAGGTACCAGCAGAATTTTATTTATTTTTTCAACAAAGTTATTGCAGATATAAAATTCAAAATGGTCAAAATGACCATCATGGCTGTTCTAGTGTTAAAGCGCTTAAGCTTTGATAATAAAAAAAATGAAATTTAAAACATTAAAAAGACATTTAAATTACAAAATATCACGATGATGACATTTCTAAATCATGTAGTTCAGGATTCAAAGAGATCAATGATAGGCAAATAATGACTGGCTTATCCACATCAAACATATGAAACCTGGAAAGAGAGAGATTTGCACAATTAATTTTTCCATTGTTCAGATAAACAGATGACATTTAAAACTAGTGTCAAATACAGGATACTAGAGAACAACTTCTGCAGATCTCCAGGACTGACATCACAGAAAATAAGTCTCAATCACCCAGTGGCGGCTCATCAGTGGAGGACAGCGACCCAAAAATGTTTGAGGTGAAAATGGGAGAAGGACGAGATTAATAAAATTCCCATGTTGAATCTGCCAATGTAATTACTATCGTCCAGAAAACTGTGCAAAGGTGAATCTGAGGGGATAGAGAAGAGGAGGGAGGTAAAATACGTAGCCGGAGACTAAATTTGCCAATCCCCATTGAGTATTTCACTTTCAGCGGTTAGTGTTGAGAAAAAAGTCCCCATATACGTGTGATACAGGCTTCAGCAGTCCGCTTCACTAAACACTTCACTCTTTTAACACGGACATTTAGAGGGACAGAAGGACAGATTTTTGCTTCAAGTGATAGGCTAAGGTGAGTGAAATATTTTTATATTGTCTTGCTGTATATGTGTCATCTTCTTTTAATTTTCTGGCTAAAAGTGACCAGAAAAAGCCATTTTAAAGCAGTTAAGCAAATAAATAAATATATATTTTTTAATATATTCCGCAGGATGCCCAATTTAGTGCTAGTGCTACAATTGAGTGCCTCCTCTTTTTTAAACCCCACCAGCCGCCCCTCATTCACACCATAATAATATTCTAGAATACACGTCAAGAAAACACACAATAATTACATGATATAAAAACACACAGGAGAATTACAGCATGGCATGCTTCATGAACAGAATGAAGACACAAGATGGAGAACACCTAAAACAAACAGATGATGTAAAGGATAAATGTTCACCTGTAATAGAGGGCTTCTTCTGTCTCCTTGCATGAAATGACAGCAAATGAAATGAAAGAATATGATGACAAGGTAAACTTAATCGAACACTTTGTTACTAGAACATTCCAACTTCTGCACAAAGTAGGCTATTTGCATAATATACATCCAATTACTGGCACACTAAGGCATTTGCTAAATGCATTTGGTCAAGATGAACCTAAAAGAACATCCCAAGGCTGACCAGTGAAAAACTGCTGGTTAATTGAAAGCACCTGATATATATTCCTACTGTAGAAAATCAACATACCAATAAAAAATTTTCCCATCAATGGCAACAATACCAATAACGACTCCTTCAGTATCAATAGTGCAGACTCAATTCAGTGCATGAATGTTGTTTGATTGACAGCTGCCTTCAAACACTCATTATTTGTGCATAGAGTGCTTATGTTTCACTGTATGTGAGCGGTTTAACATATGCTCATCTTGGTGAGGTGTTTCTATAAACGCAGGCAGTTCCATCAGTTATAATAGGATGTAAAGAGAGGGGACAAAATAAATGATATGTCAAACAGACAAGTAGGCTATATTAAAGCAGCTGAAGTAAACCATTATATACTGAATAATGTCGAGCACTTATTCTTCTATTGCTGTTGCTTTGTTCCTCATTTCATATGAACCCCTCGGCGTATTCAACTCCAACAGCAACAACTCAAACATATATTGCGCATATATATTTTTGCACTTTTGGGCCATCGTAGGTATCCTATTACATTGATAAAAATTTAATGAAAGAATACGTTTTTATTGCTGTAGTACTGAAACTTGAAATTGTACTAGGCCTATATTTGTGCCGAATACTGAAATCTCGGTATGATAAATACTGTGTAAGCAATGTCAACTTCAGATATGAACTTTTCTTCACTTTAAATTAAATAATCAAAATAATAAAAGTTATGATGAAGTCTCTTTGGTCGGATCAGGAAACGTCACATTGGTCTTCATTAGAGGGACACTCGGATCAGGAGATGAAACATTCTGCTGTAAGAAAATACAGATTCACAGAAGATTAAAAATGTAAAGATTAATGATTCAGTTACACACACACACACACACACACACACACACACACACACACACACACACACACACACACACACACACACACACACACACACACACAAAATACAAGAGACTCTTTTTGCTTCTATTTTTGCTATTTAGTTTATTTTGGTTATCAATTTGTGTTATCTTATTGCTTTGGCAGTGTCAAGTTCTGTGTCCATGGTGATAAAAATGAAAACAAAAAAGGGACAACTATTATAACAACTATTCATACATTTATGTTACACCCTGGTAATAGCACCCTACTAAAAATAAATATATGTATTTTTACACATATAGACACACACTTAACGCTGTTTTTCATTCTAAATTCGAGTCAAACAGGCAGTTTTTATTATTAACTCTTTCCCCGCCGTTGACAAGTTTTTCTGTCTTTCCATATTATACAGTAGGGTGCGCTATTACACATCTTCTGAAAGATTACTGAATCTCTAGATCAAAACACAAGCAGAAACAAACTATATTATATGTAATCATATGCATATGTAAAATATAACAGCATATAAATCAAAACTGCGTTAATCTTACTAATGTTGAAATGTTGACCCAGGATGAGCGATAGGATAGTGAAGCTTTGGGGGTTGTTGATGGGACTCAATCTAGTCTTTAACAAAAACATTATTTTCTCAGCTTTTTGGTCATTATGTTACTTTTTTTATGAAAATTACCCATATTCAAGTGTTGATAAAAAAAAAGAATGGATGAAGCTAGAATAAAAAGTTTTTTGTTTAAAAGCATACAACAAAATATTCTGGGGGCCATGCCATTTTTGTTAATATTATCAAAAATGCTGGAGGTGGCTTGCAACCTTTTAAAAGAAAAAAAGCTGGCAGGGAAAGTGTTAAATACAGTTATTATCCCTGAAAGGACATATCACAGAGAGGGCTCAAACAGACACACACCCTTGTGGATCTGACAGATCTGACTCTTTTTGCAGGCAGAGATTCAGTGCTCATAGTTTCTCACCTCATGATGATTCTGCTGCGTCTTGCTGTCTGTTTGAACAACGAGGAACTCAATTAAACACATATTACTCTGGTTAATTAGAATGAAAAAAACATATTTTCACAATTCTTTTCACACAATAAACCTTGTTCTTGTTAAATCAGCTGTTTGTAATACTCACTTTTCCTTCTTTCTTGATGCTTGTGATAGTAAATCACAGCGGCAGCAACAGCAGCAACAAGCAGAACAACAACACTTATTCCTGCTATAACACCTGGAGACAGACCTGAACCTGGAACAGCTGAAGACAGACATCATTATTACCAGAGAGAATGATAATCCATCCAATATTTACCAATATCTTTGACTGACATCTTTCACTTTGGTCATCAGTTGTCTGATATAGGAGTTTTCAATTTAAGTTACACAATGCCCGTCTCTATATTTCTGACCCAGCAGAGGTCCGGACAATACTTTTTTAGAATACTTATAAAGAACCATCTGTGTTTTAAAATTGCTCAAAGGGAAAATGCATTGAATTACATCAAATTATACCCACCAATGACAGAAACACTGAATCTCTTGCTGATGCTGAATCTGCTGTTGCTGATCTTCAGTTGATATTCTCCAGAGTCTGTGTTTCTGGTGTTTGTGATGGTCAGAGATCCAGTCTGATGATCCAGCTTCAGTCTGTCTATGAATCTCTCTTTACACTGATCATCTGTACAGATCTTACTCTGATCTCCAGTTATTTCAGCTATTTGAGTGTCATTAAAATACCACGTCATCAAATCATTTGTGTTTTTTGTTACACTAGGATTCAAAGTAACAGATTCTCCCTCCTTCACTGTCTTTCTCTTCACTTCATCTCGTTCAGCAGCAGAAACACCTGAAACACAGACCAACAGATGCTGGAGGATCTTTTGCTGATCAAAAAGAAAACTCCATAACCTGAGAAAACTGTTAAATCTAACAGATCATGATGGTAATGTTTCAGTTTTAAATCACACTGAACTAAATTTGTAGATAAATATACAAATTCCAATATAACAATAACTGTGTTTTTGAAGAGATTATCAATATACGTGTAAATTAATACACAGGTTTGGAAAAAAAATACAAAGAACATCACTAAACATATGAATGTGATTTTAAAGTACAAGACTTTTAAACATAATGACTCACCAGTGACAGTAACATTGAAGGTCTTTTCACTGTCGCTGTTGCTGCTGATGATCTGTAGTTGATATTCTCCAGAGTCTGTGTGTGTGATGTTTGTGATGGTCAGAGATCCAGTCTGATGATCCAGCTTCAGTCTGTCTCTGAATCTCTCACTATCTTCATCACACTGAACATCTGTACAGATCTTACTGAGATCTCCAGTGAGTCGAGCTATACGAATGTAATTAAAATACCATTGAATCTCTTCTTGCTGGTTTGTTTGAACACCAGTGTGTAGAGTGACTGAATCTCCCTCCATCACTGACACTGGCACTCTCTCTGTATCAGCACCAGACGCACCTGAAGAAGAAATCAACAGATAATTATGTTCCAAACAAAAACACAGGAAAGTGATACAAAAATGTTTTTTCTTCAAATCATAAAATTGTGAGTACAGAAATATGACTAGATTCATAATGTTATCATCTTTTTTCTCTACATATGTATTTGTGAATTCATACAATCACGTATTTTCATTACATTATAATGGATATTACACCTACTTCCCATGAGATACTTTTTTCCTACAAAATACTGTTTTTATTTTTAGTCTAGATTAGATTGGTTTAGTGAAGGTTTGTACTCATTCAATTAGTCAAATCAATGCTACACTCTAAAAAGAGATGTGTCAAAAAACAACACATGTGATGTGTAGATAGCATTTTGACACATGTTGTGTAGATTTTAACACACAATGTGTGTTAAAATGTAACTCTGGATAGAATAGCACTGAGTGGAGGAGAGTTTGTGTTTATGAAAAATTATAGGTATATTTTATATGGTATCCCATAAAATGCTCTAAAATAAATAAAGCAATAAATTCAATTAAATAAATGTAATCTTAATTCATGAAAACTTAAAGATGAACGGGTGTTTTTTGGCAGCCAATCACATCATGTCTCTTTTCAGTGTCTTTTTCAAATGCTGCTTTCACTTGTTATTAATAACCAGATTAACTTTATTTCTGTCAGACTCTACAGAAGCTCTTATTGAGAATTAACAGGTTTTGTGTTGACGATTCATTGAATGTTTCATTTAAAGTCACCAGAATCGTGATTAGTGTCAGCTTTATCTGAGCTCTTGACCCTTGACTCTTTAATATTAGTTTTCTCTGATTGCTGTAAATGTGTTTTTATTTCGCACATTCGAAACAGCAGAGAAAAACATGGGTAAAATATGCTCAGATGATAATATTATCATCATGGACGTGTAGATTTCTGAGCTCAGCGAGAGTTTATTATTTGAGAAATAAGTGTACTATATAAAAGATGATTTTTAACAAAGGTGAGCTTATTGCAAATGACTTACTTTTTGAAAAGCATAGTTGGTACAGAGTCTTCCAGTATAAGGTATCAAACAGACTTCAAGAATCAGCGTATGAATCTCAACAATGGTGACAAATAAAATCTTCATACCGCAATGCATGATGGGAGCCATTAATGAGTTGTGATTGGTGGCAGCCACTGCAACATGCTTTATTATTGTCACCATTGTTGAGATTCACAGGCTGATTATTGATGTCTGTGTTTCTAAATAAATTCATTTGAAAGTATTTTGATCAGAACAATATTTATTAAATATTTTGGATTATAAGAAACATACTGATATTCATATATGCTGCAGAATCACAAAACTGGTGCTAATAAGTTAAACCAACCTATCTCACTAAGTTTCATTTTCAGATCACAGCATGATTATGCTAAAACACAACCAACACTATCAGATCACACATGTCTTTGTTCGTTTGACTGCATAAATAAATAACAGCAGAAAGACAAATTTAAAGTGAATGTATAAGGGTCAAGAGCCCAACTAAAGCAAACACTGATCGCCATAACGGTGGCTTACAATTTGTGACTTTCTCCTTCAATGATTCTGCTTGTTAACATCAGGTGTCTTCAATAATGCTCAAACATCACTAAATTAATCACTTAATTATCTCATTAACTTTAACACTCTTCAGTGTTAATTTAACACTGGAGTTTTTGCTGTGTAGTAAATGCCGCTCCATCTGAAAGCAGGTGAAGGTGATTTACTACTAATCAAGGAACCGGCTTTACTGATGAGATGCGCATAACAATGTCATGCGGTATATCGCCCAGCCCTACATCCATATACTCATAAACTTGTTCAGGTCAGCTCTTGCTGATTATGACATCATCAAGAAACATTTGATCAACTTATCTCTCTCCATAGCAAATGTATTTCATTAAAATACAATTAAAGCAGCCAGAGACAAACTAAAAGAAGAGTAAAGGGTCAAGAGCTCAAATAAAGGAGCCATTAATCACGATTCTGGTGACTTCAAATAAAACATTCAGCGAATCATCAACATCTAAGCCTCAGTTAATTCTCAATAAGAGCTTGTCTATGTAGATTCATGATGTCTAAATCAGAATCAGAATCAGAAAGAGCTTTATTGCCAAGTGTGCTTGCACATACAAGGAATTTGTTTTGGTACTTTAAACCATCCAAATGTTCAAACAAACTCTTTATTAAACATCACTGGACTACATAAACACAAGTTAACAATACGTTTCAGTGTTCATCCAAACACTCAGTTGTAAAAACACAGGAAGTAACTCTGGCAAATACACACCGACTACAGTCACATGTGACACATATCTGACACAAGTTGTATAACTATAACACATTAGTGTGTAAAAGGTTTCAACACACTTCTGTGTAAGAGGAATAACACATTAGTTGTGTTAAAGGTAATACAAAATGTGTAGCCCTAAACACAGAGGTGTGTTAAGATATAACAGGTTGTGTGTTAAAATCTACACAACATGTGTTGTCCCTGAGCACACACACTACATGTGTTAAAATCTACACAACATCTGTTGTCCCTGAGCACACACACCACATGTGTTAAAATCTACACAACATGTGTTGACCCTGAGCACACTCACTACATGTGTTAAAATCTACACAACATGTGTTGTCCTTGAGCACACACACCACATGTGTTAAAATCTACACAACATGTGTTGTCCTTGAGCACACACACCACATGTGTTAAAATCTACACAACATGTGTTGACCCTGAGCACACTCACTACATGTGTTAAAATCTACACAACATGTGTTCAAATCTACACAACATGTGTTGTCCCTGAGCACACACACTACATGTGTTAAAATCTACACAACATGTGTTGTCCCTGAGCTGATTCAGCACATGTGTTAAAATCTACACAACATGTGTAATAGTTAACACATCTCTTTTTACAGGTTGTGTTGTTTTCAACTCATCATTTTATAAGAGCGCGTCGACACTCACCATCACTGTGAATGGTATGTAGTGTTTGCTATGTTCTCAAACATACAGGCCAGTGTAAATACAAGTTATTTATATAAAATATTTTGTCAGTTGCTACACTTTAAATAATTCAAAGTGGAAACTCTGTTAACTGTTGTCTCTTCTGAATTTTTGTCAATAGCAGCATTATCAGTTATGGGTTGAAGTGTGAATAACTGAATAATGTCCAGTACAGTGAGTCTGTCCAGTCATTGAGCTTGAGACATTGTCTTGTACTTTGTGTGCACATGCATTCTGTAGTCGACTATTGATTAAACGGTTAATATTTTTGCATCTGGCCCATTCGCTTTATTTTTAAAAATGACACAATGTGTGTGTTAAAATTACTTGCACATTTATTGTGTCCATCACAAGTAAACACATCTTTGTGTAAAAATAACACATCTTTGTGTTGACCAAGTTGACACAATAGAGGTGTTAAAGAAAGGGACACATAAGTTGTGTCAAATTTGACACAATATGTGTTGTCCCTGAGCTGATTCAGCACATGTGTTAAAATTTAACACATTATGTGTTGTTTTTAACACATCTGTTCTAAGAGTGTATGTTCTTTCACAGGCCGCTGTCGAGTGCTACTGGCTTGTGCTTTCTTCTTTACACGCAGGAAAAGCCATCAAAGAAGTCATACGAGAGCATAAAAGGGGAGGGACTTCAGTTGTATACACATGAAATCAGGATTACAAAATCAAACAGAACAACTGTCGTATAAATAATAATCGGGGGCACTAGGCAGTCCATACATGAATATTCATGAGTTTCCGGTTTCGGGTTAGAAGTGTCTCTGAATAGCCTATATTATTATTAGTGCATGAAGTTGGTTTCAAAAAAGCAAAATGCAATATGTCAAACCTTTAACCCACACTTTAGGTGTGTTGGACTTCATGCAGCGCTGTGCAGAACTATCAGAATCTGACTTGAAGCAGTGCAAGCTGGTTAGAAATTTAGTCCGATTTGAGACAGCGCCGACGCCATGTGACTGTGACGTATGCCATCATACTTCGTACATCATATACCAGCGCAGCTTCTCAAGAGTGGCTGCACGAGCTCTGATGACGACACAGCTGTTTCACGATTGGCCGGATTCATCACATGACAACGATCGCCTGTGTTTTGTGTTTATTCTCACACCTTCAGTGCAGCTAATGCTCACAAATCTGTATTTCCAAACATTAAAAGCTCTTTTCATGTAATTGTAATGTTATATTGTGTCATGTTTAAAACAAAACTGCTAAACAAATATAGAGCCCAATTTTTTGGTGTTTACATGGTATAGGCTTATGTTGAACTTTGTGTATACATACACTGTATTAAGCAATATATAAAGTATTGAATGAAAAGCGTTTATGTAGCTTCATGAAAACGTCTGAAACATCTGTGTATTTGACAAATTTTTCATCTATTTCACTTAATCTGTGTTAAAATATACAAACACAGCACCAGTGTCACTATGGGAAGCAGAAAGTGTACTTACAAAAGAGTAAGCGGAAAGTGCCCAGGGGCCAGTTGCACCAGCTGTGCGTAAGTTACAACTTAGCCTAGTTTTGACGTAAATGGACACTAAGTTACAACTTACGAACTACTAAATATTTTTACGTTGCACCATTAAACTTAGATTAAACGTAACTCTACGTATAAACTAAATATTTATGGCAGCCTCCGATCAGGAGTAACGTTTGGACTAAAATAGCAGACAAACTGAACTGCATCTATAAGCTCTTCTTTTACCTGACAGACTTCAATTCTTTAGACATATATGATAATGCTGACATTTAAACTCGCTTACATTTTAAGAGAGAGAACATTATGTGAAAAGATAACTTTGTTAGCGACTCTTTAACACCAACCCGTCCTAAACAGCGCCGCTGTGTGCATCGGTCCATGTTTTGCATGTCAAATATCAGTCATAATCAATAAACGTAATTTCTTATGTTTTTTGTATCAATATTTATTTATTGATCCTTATTAATTTCATTTCAAATACAGTTTCTGAATGTTATTTACATATAAAAACACTTATGTTATTCATGATCAAGTATCGTATTTAATGGAAGCTTATTTTTACCGTTAGTAACGTGAGGCAAAAGAAGTTAGAATGAAGGATAAACTGAAATTCACGGCATTTCAACACAACTTCTGCTCACGTATTTGAAGGCTGATACTGGTTCATCGAGGCTAAACGTCATATTATGCGACTATGCATTACTTTACGGACAGTTTACGACCTACTAGCAACGTTCTGCCTTACGAACAAATAGTGCAACGGAACAAAGTACAGAGTTAGTTACAAACTAGCTAGTAGTTACTAAGCCTCTAGTGTGGACTTTACGCACACACTCATACTATATAGAAACTAAAGCACTTTTTAGCAGCCGAAGAGAAAGTATGTGATTTCGGAGTCAGACACCTTTTCTCTAAGGCTGCATCCATAAACTTAAAAAAGGTCGGAAGACATCAAGACACGTCCGAATCCAATGTTACCTTCCTGTCTCCTAATATACAATAAATGAACGTTTTTGACCAATGTTTACCACTTATGATG
Organism: Gila orcuttii; assembly: GCA_026230005.1. Taxonomy (NCBI): domain Eukaryota; kingdom Metazoa; phylum Chordata; class Actinopteri; order Cypriniformes; family Leuciscidae; genus Gila; species Gila orcuttii. The sequence continues at coordinate 16,092,540 of JAPDVR010000020.1, forward strand.
TAATTTCTAGCGCTGTATTAATTAAACATTTGTTTAGTTATCCCCAAAGCAAACTCTATTTTGCTGTAGATCATTTTGGCCGTTTATTTACATGACAATGGCGTTCTCTTACGAGAGGTTCTTACGAGGGGAAAGATTCATCTTTGCTGAGAGTTTGAAGCCAAAAAATTATTTCATAATTTGTATCCATTGACAACGCAGTTCCTCTGCGGCAGACCTAGAGCAGGCTAGCTAGCAGCTCATTGGTTCGCTCAGAGAGAACTGCTTAAGCCTATGGGAGAGCGGGGCTGAACCCGCTACCAATGGGAAGCGCCCGCGCGCTCATTGCATCATGGCCCGCCAGAGTGGGCGTGGCTATGGTGTATAAAACAGTCTCTCCCAGGCTTATATGATGATTCATTTCATCTTCAGCAAGCTACACGCTTCTGCTGTTCTGAGAAGAAGAAAAGCCGTCGCCGTCGAGAAGGCATCACTCTAGCGAGCTCACGGACCCTGAAGAAGCCGGCCGTCTTCGCCACCTTCAGCCGCCCTGCAAGCTAGCGCCATCCGACGACTGTATCCTTCTCTGTTTTAAAAGAGCTGAGCGTCTTTTTAAAGATGTCTCGAATTTCCTGCGGCTCTTGCCGCGCTCCTCTCGAGGACGGAGACCGCCATATTGTCTGCGCTCTCTGCCTGGGACTCGAGCACGCAGAACTCGCCCTCGCGGATGGAGGATGCGACTTCTGTGAAAGCCTGCCATTGTCACGACTCCTGGCGGCACAATCCGCTCCCGCGCCGCCTCTCTCTTCGCCGCGTAAAAAGAAACGCCGCGCCCAGAGGCCGCCGGAGCCCCCTGCGGAACCATGCGGGCCGCCGCCGCCGCTTCCCGCTCTCCCTCCCCGCCCCAGCCGGACATACAGTTGCCGCCGAGTGGCCGCTCTGTCGCTTCCGATGACGCCGCGGAGGAGAAGGACTCATGTTCACTGCTCGCTTCAGACAGTGAAGACTGGTCATCTCTCGGATCCACGAGAGAGTCGGCGGGGATCCGCGCCGGAATAGAGGAGGAACTAATGCGCCTCCTCTCACAGGCCGTTGAACGCCTCGGTCTCGAGTGGTCTCCTCCACCTGAGCAGGCCCCGAACCGGATGGACGGCAGCTTCTTTCATCGGCGCTCGACCCCCGCGTGCAACCGGGCCGCCCCATTTCTGCCTGAACTTCACGCAGAACTGACGAAGTCCTGGAATGCTCCGCTCTCGGCTAGAAACCGCTCCGACATATCCGCCTCGCTGCGCTCAGTGGACGGAGCCGCCGAAAAGGGCTACTCAACCATGCCACCTGTCGAGGACTTGGTCGCCGCACACCTCTGCCCGCCCTCTGCTAGATGGCGCTCTTCCCCCACGCTTCCTTCGAAAGCTTGCAGAGCGACCTCGAGCTTTCACGCTCGCGCTTATGCCGCCGCTGGTCAAGCCGCCGCAGCGCTACATTCTATGTCTGTCCTCCAAGTACTACAGAGCGATATTCTCCGTGAATGGGCCGAGAGCGGTAGGAACCCCTCCCCCGCTGTCACGGACCTAAGAAGTGCTACGGACCTCGCCCTTCGCGCCACTAAAGCCGCCGCACAAGCTCTGGGGAGATGCATGGCCAGTCTTTGTGTAGCTGAGAGACACTTATGGCTAACGCTCGCCGACATGGGAGATTCTGAGCGCGCCGCGTTTCTTAACGCGCCCCTCTCCCCGACGGGCCTTTTTGGATCTGCTGTCACGGGAATTGTCGATCGCTTTTCCGAAGTCCAGAAAGCTACCCAGGCCATGAATTTGTTTCTGCCCCGCCGCGCTAGCTCTTGCGCAGGCCGCTCTCGTGAGCCTCCTGTCAGAGCCCCACCGCAGCGCCCTCCTCAGCAGACTCAAACAGCCCAGCGCAGACAGGGCGGCCGCCCTCGCTCTGACAGCCGCCGCAGACCGCCGCCCCCGAGGGGCCCGCGACCCAAGATCACGCTGAAGCCTGATCATCAGAAGTCTGCCTAGCAAAGTTAAGAAAACGACGGCGCTCTCCCGCTGCGGCCGGACCGCCGTCAAAGCTTCGCCCTCTGCCAGTCCCCGTTGTTTCGCCGACTGCTGTAGTGTTTACCGCCACAAACAAGCCGGAGTCCCTACCCGCTTGCGAGCGACAAAAAGCCGTTTTTACGGCTACCCAGAGAAATCTCAAAAAGAGAAAATTTGCCGGTTGTGTAGAAAATGTGCCCACAATCATGTGTTCACCCATACACACAAGCATAACATATCCCGTGTCTCTCTCAGAGCCCCTTCACATGAGACGGGCACAGCCCGCTCTAACATCAGAGAAAATAAACACGCCCATGAATGCATGCACGTGTCCCCTCTCTGCTCGCTCTGTTTCACGGCCCATAGACTCCTCTCTGAGTGCAAGTCCCGTTGCAACACACATTCAAAGCGCGCCCACACTCTGTGTTCAGCCCGCTATGTACAGCAATCAGGGCGTGATAACCATTCGGCCACTAGCCGCATGCTCCAAAGCGTGGGAAGCCATTCCAGGCATTTCCCCGTGGGTGCTAAGCATTATAAAGAACGGCTATCTGCTACAGTTTCGCCGCCGCCCGCCTCGTGCACGCACTCGGCTCGAATCTACTGTCAGCCCGCTGGCCGCCGGCACGCTTCGCTCAGAAATTGCGACGCTGCTACAAAAGGGCGCCATAGAGAGAGTCCCGCCATCTATGACCGAGTCGGGGTTTTACGGCCGTTATTTTCTGGTTCCCAAGAAAGACGGCGGCCTCAGACCGATTTTAGATCTCAGGTCTTTGAACAAAGTGCTCATGAAGAGACCGTTCAAGATGCTCACTACCAGGAAACTCCTCGCGCAAGTGCGCCAGGGGGACTGGTTCATCTCTCTAGACCTGAAAGACGCCTATTTTCAGATCCAGATAAATCCCTGTCACAGGCCATTCTTACGTTTTGCCTTCGAGGGTCATGTATATCAATACGCCGTCCTCCCGTTCGGCTTATCCCTGGCGCCCTGTACATTCACGAAGTGCATGGATACGGCGCTCGCCCCCCTGCGGAGCCAGGGGCTGCGCATATTGAATTATCTGGACGACTGGCTGATTTTGGCCCAATCACAGACGGAGCTTCTGTCGCACCGCGCAGTTCTCCTCGACCATCTGAAAACACTGGGCCTCTCTGTCAACTGGACAAAGAGCTCCCTTCAACCCAGTCAATCGATTTCCTTTCTAGGAATAGATTTGAACTCGGTCTCAATGACGGCTCGCCTGTCCTCACAGCGCGCGCACAGTGTTCAGCGTCTAGCCGCCTCGTTTCAGATGGGCACCCGCATACCCCTGAAAACCTTTCAGAGGATGCTGGGTTACATGGCCTCAGCCTCCGCTGTGCTTCAGCTGGGCCTTCTGCACATGCGCCCGCTTCAGCTCTGGTTAAACAGGTGGAACACAGGCCGCCAGCTGGTCAGGGTTACGCAGACATGTCTCACGGCGCTGCAGCCATGGACAGTAGCAGAATGGTTTCGGCAGGGCGTCACGATGGGGACCTTTTCCCGCCGAAAAGTCATCTCGACAGATGCATCCAACACGGGTTGGGGTGCAGTCTGCGAGGGCTCACCGGCCTTCGGCCACTGGTCGACTCAGGAAAGCCCCTTACACATAAATTGTCTGAAAATGCTTGCGGTCGAGAACGCGCTCTCGCGCTTCCTCCCGCTCATTCGGGGACACCACGTCCTGATCCGTTCGGACAACATGGCTGTGGTCTCCTATATCAACCGTCAGGGCGGTGTCAGATCCAAGAATCTCTTTCTACTGACACACCGCATTTTAGTTTGGTCTCAGAGCCGCCTGCTTTCGCTCAGAGCGACGCATGTGCCGGGCCATCTGAACGACGGTCCAGACATACTATCCAGGAACCTCATCTCCATAGGAGAATGGTCCCTGAACACACAGACGGTCTAAATACTGTGGCGGCTATTCGGCAGAGCAGAAGTGGACCTCTTCGCGTCAGAAGAGAACGCTCACTGCCCAATATTTTTTACGAGGAGCGAGGACGCGCTAGCCCAGGAATGGCCTCGCCGCCCGCTCTATGCATTCCCTCCGATCGCTCTGTTACATCAGGTAATTCAGAGGATCAGGGACACACGCCACTCGGTGCTCCTCATAGCTCCGCGTTGGGAGAGTCTAAGTTGGGTTCCGGAGCTCACTCAGCTGTCACAGACAGCCCCGTGGCCCATCCCAGTCAGAGCAGAGCTCCTCTCTCAAGCTCGCGGCACGATCTGGCACCCCCATCCACAGCGCTGGGCGCTACATGCATGGGTGATCAACGACTATTCATCGATTTGCCAGAGGGAGTAAGAAACACTATCATACAGGCTAGAGCACCTTCCACGAGAAGGCTCTATGCGTCTAAATGGTCTGTGTTCTCAAAATGGTGCACCGACAAACATCTGGACCCACGGTCATGCGAGGTACCGTCTTTGCTAGTTTTCCTTCAAGAGATGCTGGACAAGGGCAGGTCCCCCTCCACTCTCAAGGTTTACGTGGCAGCCGTCGCGGCATTCTCTGAACCCCGGCGCGCTCAGTCCCTGGGCAAAGACGAGTTAGTCATCCGCTTCCTCAAGGGAGCTAAAAGGATGAATCCTCCGCGGCCCCCGTCGGTTCCTATCTGGGATCTTTCTATAGTCCTCGAAGCTATGAAAGCACCCCCGTTCGAACCGCTCGAGTCTGTGGACCTAAAATACCTCTCGCTCAAAACTGTTTTTCTGATGGCTCTGTCCTCAGTAAAACGCGTGGGGGATCTTCACGCGCTCTCATCCAGCGCCGCGTGTCTTGAGTTTGGACCGAATGATTCAGTCGTCATTCTCAAACCTAGGCATGGCTATGTCCCGAAGGCGATTGGTACCCCGTTCAGGGCTCAGATTATTTCTCTATCGGCTCTGCCTCCATCCGATAGTGAGCGCGACGCTAATCTCCTCTGCCCGGTTCGGGCTCTGAGATTGTACACTACGCGCGCTGCCGCGTTCAGACGCGCTGAGCAGCTTTTCGTGTCGTTTGGGGGGCGCACCAAAGGTCTGGCCGCCTCAAAACAGACACTGTCTAGATGGATAGTGGACGCTATCGCTTCTGCTTACGCATCAAAATGCCTGCCCTGCCCTTTGGGCATCAGGGCGCACTCCACCAGAGGCATGGCCTCATCGTGGGCATGGTCCTGTGGAATTTCCATTCATGACATTTGTGTGGCCGCGGGATGGGCCTCCCCGTCCACTTTTGTCAGATTTTACAATTTGGAAGTTCCCGCCTTGCAGGCAAAACTACTAGCTGTCTAAAAACCAGCTCCCTAAGAAGCTCCATCACTGGGAGTCCCTCACACAACCGGTTCGCCCCTTGTGCTCTCCTAAGATGCTTATGTATACACTATGTGCCCGCTCTGCCGGCCTCTTTGTACATTCACTCCACATTAAATTATTCCCCCGGTATCACCCTGGGATTCATGAGTGTTTTTCATAGCGCGCACGGCGTTGACCAGGTGTTCCCGTAGCGTAAGCTAGCTTACGCAATACGAGAGAACCTTTCGTAAGAGAACGAATCGGTTACCTAACGTAACCTCGGTTCTCTCTAGAAGAGGGAACGAGTATTGCGTTCCCGGTTCCCAGCTATGAAACCTTTTTTTATTATTATTTTGGTAACCTACTTTTAAATCTTCATTTACTCTGATTTTCATTTTCAGTATTGCATGATAAATGGTTTAAACTTGGAGCTATAAATATGAGTAACACTCACAATGTATAAGCTGACATATAGCCAACCATAAAATGCTATGTGCAGCTGTCCAACATGGCAGGGGTTAAAGGGGAAAAACTAAAAATTTTTGTAGCTATTATTTAATGAAAATCCTGACCTTGGCCGTTGTTCTTCTGTGCTCGACTTGCGCCACATTTCACTCCGAATCGCCCAGAAAAACACACAAGTTGTGAGAAATCAAGATTATTAAAAACGTGACATGAAATAGTCTGTAAAAAGTATCAGTGTACTTTCTTTACTGAGTTAAATATCTCTGGACCGGAACTCTGTCAGATTAGAGTTTGTTGTTCTCTGTTTGTCGACACGTGTTGCGTGTAATCATTCTGCTGATAGATGTTGTAATACACACTCATACACACTATACCATGAAGCCGGTTTAGGTGACTATAATGTTTCAGTGTATGCCAACCCTGGGTTTTAGGCACCATGAAAGTGCAGTTTCACTTTTCCACAGCATCTGATTGGCTGTTCGCTACTGATGTCACACCTAAACTCAGGATCAAAGAAAGTTGATGATCAGTGTCATGGTAGCAACAAAACTTTTTTTTTTTTTTATCGACTCGAAACTAATCCTGTAACTCTTAGTTTGTTCACCATCATGGCACAGGCCCCTATATTTAATTTTGATGGGTAAGAGTCCAGTTTGACCTCTGACCTGTTGCTTTTTTCAAACATCAGTTTTGATGGATTGATTCAGTACTTTATTTCACTGTTGGCAGGTTTATTTAGAGAGGAAGTCAGACTGTGAGGTTCATCATTACAGCAGGACAGGAATAAACTCTTCACCTACAAACTGAACACAGATCAAACAAATGGCCACTTTCCTGCACAAGATGTCTGTCCATCTAACAGATCGAACTCTCAGAAGAAAAGCGACCGCCGTGCTTGCGCTACTAGCGTTTCGCTTCACGCTGAAATAAATCATCATATAAGCCTGGGAGAGACTGTTTTATACACCATAGCCACGCCCACTCTGGCGGGCCATGATGCAATGAGCGCGCGGGCGCTTCCCATTGGTAGTGGGTTCAGCCCCGCTCTCCCATAGGCTTAAGCAGTTCTCTCTGAGCGAACCAATGAGCTGCTAGCTAGCCTGCTCTAGGTCTGCCGCAGAGGAACTGCGTTGTCAATGGATACAAATTATGAAATAATTTTTTGGCTTCAAACTCTCAGCAAAGATGAATCTTTCCCGTAGCGTAAGCTAGCTTACGCAATACTCGTTCCCTCTTCTAGAGAGAACCGAGGTTACGTTAGGTAACCGATTCGTTTTGGTGACCTAATAATGCAAAATTTCGAAAACGGGTTTCAAAGTGCAAGTTTTTGAAAATAATTTTCTCCATGTAAACAACAAAAAAACGCAAATCTGTAAAAACTGCAATGTCATGCACACACGTATTACGTTTTTAGTCCGTTTTTTTTTTTTTTTTTTTTTTTGCAGATATTAAAAGAAAGAAATCGGGGGGGGGGGATACGGAGATCATCACAAGTGGTTATAATAATTAAACAAATCAACAATATAACATTTTGTCATCATGAAAAATGAAAGGTTTCTTACAACAGACTCAAGGATGAATTGATGTTTTCAAAGCCTTTTTGTTCAATATTTAGTTCATATAAAAGTTCAACAATAATCAGTTTTAAAAGACTGCGGGGAATACTAAAATAATGGATTAAATAGCTTTGAATGGAAAGAGTGGAAGAATGAGTCAAGGATTGTGGTCTGGAAAATGAAACCATATGCCGTAATATGGTGTGCCAGCAGTGGCGTGCACAGACCTCCTCAGGGGGAGGGGCGGAGGGACCAAAAAGGTTAAATAAAAAAAAGTATTACTTCTTGATTTTTTTTTTCTATTCTTTCTTTCCTTGGCATTCTAATAAAATATGTTGATACAATTATTAGAATGCATAACACATCAAATGAAAATAGGGAAATTATGATAATATTACTAAATATTATTTACTTTACCAAACAAAACAGTGAGAATCAAGAAGGTAATTATGAAAAAAATAATTTTTAGATTTGTTGATGTTGTAAATTTAATGTATGTATTGTATGAAAGACAGTGTTAGCTATCATGAATCAGTAACACTTTACAATAAGGTTTCGTTAGTTAAAATGAGCTAAATTAACTGCACTTCTACAGCATTTATTAATCTTAGTTAATATTAATTTAAGCATTTACTAAAACATTAAAATCCAAAGTTTTATTTGTTATCATTAGTTAATGCACTGACTGTGACATAACATGAATAAACAATTAACAGTTGTAGTATTAACTAAGATATAGCCTACAGTAACAAATGTGTTGCTCATGGTTAGTTCATGTTAGTTCATACATGAGTAATGAACAAATGAACCTTATTGTAAAGCGTTACTATGAAATCAAAGATATAAGTTCCTTACAATTTAGAGCTGGACATGGACTTAAGATTTAATTTAACTAACTGTTAGATGTATTTCCCCTTGCACTTTTATTCCTTGTATAAAAACGAATGACATTGTCACTCAGAATGCGTCTGAAATCGAGTTATACTTTTATTATAGTTAAGAATAACTCGCATGCTGCAGCAACTTTTAGAGTAGCATGGTGATGGTAGGATAAATGTAATTTTCCGTATTAGCTTAAACGTTACCTGCTGCTCGTTTGAAGAGACTCGCGCGAACTGCTGCGTAGTGCGTACCAGAACCGTTAAATGCGTATGAGGCGCTGCAAAGGAAACCTCCGCCTACCACTTCTCCGCTATTTTTTTTTTAAATATAATATTTGTTTGTATTATTATTGTTAGTGGCAAGGGTGTGTAAGTGTGTTATTTATTATAATATTTATAATAATTATTATTATTATTTACAATTATCAGAAAAGGGCACAATACATTTTTTAGACAAAAGGGGCAGGGGCTTGAGCCACTGCACGCCACTGTGTGCCAGTATGGAACTTTCCTGATACTATTGTTGAAATGAGATTATTAGAGGCCAGAGAAAAAGCAGAAGAAGGGTATCATAGCAGTGATAAAATAAATGTTTTCTGAGAGAAAGATCTTACTCTTTTGCAGATGTTTACAGAAGCTTGAGGATCTGAACATGCAGCGCCAGCAGAAGGTGGGTGAGGCATAGGCTACAACCACAAAACAAAAACAAAAAACCGAATACATGCATCACCCATGTAGGCTGTACAGTAGGTAGCGGAAATAGCCTATATTTATATTTATTATATGAGTATACTCATTACTCATTAGGATTGAGCGGCCAGTAGCAAGAAGAAGATTTCAGCAGGACACGTGTGCACTGGCATATCTCGCGTGATCGGTTCTGAACAGAATTTGTTCATTACAAACAAGCGTAAGTGAACGAAAGTGATTCGTTTGAAAGCAGATTAAAACATGTTGAGTAGGCCTTCGTTTGATACTGACGGATAATGGAAAAGATAGCATCGGTATGAGGACATATTTCTTTAAGATAACATTATTATACCAAATCATTTGACCTAATCCTTTACCGGGAACCCATTTTCGCTATTTTGACCACAAAAATGCTGCTGAACTAAAACTGATTCGTCGTTCGCATTTACCAGAACGAAGACTGTAAAAAAAAATTGCCTAGACAATGTATTACAATGGTCGAACACTAGTACAATACAAATAATAATAAATGCATTTGTCGAATATAAAGCTGTAGCTGCTTCTGCATAAAACCGAAAGAGAGACTGTGAATAAACTCATTTAAAAGGCTTACCGTTGAAGAGCAAAATTAAGACCAAAGTGAAGAGAGGTTTCATTTCCAGACCTTTAAAAAGGCTAATAATGCATATTCCATTCAATAAAAGTAGTTATCTCTGCTGTGATGGAGAGAGACTGGGATCCTCCCTAGCTGGGTTGCCAGATAATTTCTAGTAAAGGTCCAATCACAGTTAACCCAATCCCCTGCTCCCCAAACACAGTTAACCCATTCCCCACAATCCATTAGCTTATTTTGTTGTAAATAAAAAAAAGCCTAACAATGTCACTGCTAAATATATCTGTACGTATTATGGCATCCTGCCACATTTGTCACTGGCAAAATGTTTAGGACTTTATAGAGCTATTCATCTGCATTCAACTAGTAAACACAAGCTTTCCAACATGACTTGAATGCACCATTATATAGGCTATGTAGTATAAATATATTTAATGGGCCTATTTATTTTATTCCTCTTCTTCAGTTAGCTATGAAACCTTTTTTTATTATTATTTTGGTAACCTACTTTTAAATCTTCATTTACTCTGATTTTCATTTTCAGTATTGCATGATAAATGGTTTAAACTTGGAGCTATAAATATGAGTAACACTCACAATGTATAAGCTGACATATAGCCAACCATAAAATGCTATGTGCAGCTGTCCAACATGGCAGGGGTTAAAGGGGAAAAACTAAAAATTTTTGTAGCTATTATTTAATGAAAATCCTGACCTTGGCCGTTGTTCTTCTGTGCTCGACTTGCGCCACATTTCACTCCGAATCGCCCAGAAAAACACACAAGTTGTGAGAAATCAAGATTATTAAAAACGTGACATGAAATAGTCTGTAAAAAGTATCAGTGTACTTTCTTTACTGAGTTAAATATCTCTGGACCGGAACTCTGTCAGATTAGAGTTTGTTGTTCTCTGTTTGTCGACACGTGTTGCGTGTAATCATTCTGCTGATAGATGTTGTAATACACACTCATACACACTATACCATGAAGCCGGTTTAGGTGACTATAATGTTTCAGTGTATGCCAACCCTGGGTTTTAGGCACCATGAAAGTGCAGTTTCACTTTTCCACAGCATCTGATTGGCTGTTCGCTACTGATGTCACACCTAAACTCAGGATCAAAGAAAGTTGATGATCAGTGTCATGGTAGCAACAAAACTTTTTTTTTTTTTATCGACTCGAAACTAATCCTGTAACTCTTAGTTTGTTCACCATCATGGCACAGGCCCCTATATTTAATTTTGATGGGTAAGAGTCCAGTTTGACCTCTGACCTGTTGCTTTTTTCAAACATCAGTTTTGATGGATTGATTCAGTACTTTATTTCACTGTTGGCAGGTTTATTTAGAGAGGAAGTCAGACTGTGAGGTTCATCATTACAGCAGGACAGGAATAAACTCTTCACCTACAAACTGAACACAGATCAAACAAATGGCCACTTTCCTGCACAAGATGTCTGTCCATCTAACAGATCGAACTCTCAGAAGAAAAGCGACCGCAGCAGTTTCAGTCTGACTCGATAGATGAGCTGCTATCACACCTCACCTCAGTAAGACTGGCAGTGTGAGATGGTACACTTTTTTTTTTTTCCCCCATCTGCACCTTTATTCAGTTGAATTATAAAACTATTTTTTAATCAGTAAGATCTATTTTACGATGTAATTCAGGGAGATTGACATAATATTCCACTCTTTTACTTTTACGTAATTAATATATTCAGACACCTGCACGTTTCGAACATTATATATAACATTATATATGTTAAATGATAAAGATAAAGATTGCATTCCATTATTAATAGCAGTTAAAGTCTTAATCAGAGGCAGAAGAACATTTATATGTAACATATCTAACGTGTGTGTGTGTGTGTGTGTGTGTGTGTGTGGGTGTGTGTGTGTGTGTGTGTGTGTGCGTGCGTGCGTGTGTGCGTGCGTGCGAGCACTAGGAGGGTCAAACGCTGTTGAGGGATGATTCACGCAGTGTTTTCATCTGTCAGTTTTATTAGATCAGACAGTGATATGCTGAAGAAAATGTTTCACATGTTTGTTTTGTTCTGTTTGTGCTGGTTGAGTCTGATTGGTAAGTTATAAAATCTCATAAAACCTTTCCGAACAAAGTGACAAACTACGGTTTAGATTAGACTAGTTACACTTACTGTTATCTCATATTAAATCAAAATGAGATATTATCTTGAGATACTTTGGATTTAGGTCTCTGGTTGTCTGGGAATTTTTAATTGGCATTTTTATGAATGTTAGATAAAAAGTCATGCAGAATAATAGTGGAGGCTCAGAAAGTGAATCATCAATTGAGCCACTTTCATATTTTAGACATTTTTATTTATTTATTAATATTTATTTTTAATATTTTTTTAAATATATTAATTGCAAGGATTGTAAACAGGCAAATGGAAATCCTGCCGAGCTATCTCTTAAAATGATCATGAATGATAGCAAAAGTAATATAAGTTCATTGGTCAAAAAGCAATTTACATTTAGTTTCCATCAGAAGTATTAATCTGTGTAAAATCTGTTTATTCTCCAGGTGTGTTTGGTGATTCAGTGTCAGTGATGGAGGGAGATTCTGTTACTCTAAACACTGATGTTACTGAAATACGTGAAGGCGACAACATACTGTGGAAATTTGGAGCTGAAAAGTCTCTCATAGCTAAAATCAACAAAGAGAAACAAATCTTCCCCACATCTGATGTTCCTGATGGGAGATTCAGAGACAGACTGAAGCTGGACGATCAAACTGGATCTCTGACCATCACAAACACCAGAACTGAACATACTGGAGTTTATGAAGTAAAGATAATCGGAGCAAAATGGTCATCAAAAACATTCAATGTTTCTGTCTATGGTGAGTAAAGATCATTTGTCAAAGTGTTTGCTTGTTTTTGTTTAATTGAAAGAAATTTTTGTTTTCAGTAAAAGCTTAATCGACAGTATTTGTGGAATAAAGTTGATTACCACAAAAAAAAATGTACTCGTCCGTGGTTAAGAAATTGAGGTTGCGGTAAGGCGCTAACAATTGAGTTAATTTTTCAAGGGTTTAAAAGCATAAATGTAAGGCATATATTTGTATAATAAAATTAATTATTCTATTTAAACATAATTTGACCTCTAAAGCTGTTTAAATATTTTTTACAAGGTCAGTTAGTGATTTTTTTTGTCTAAAAATCATCATATTTGTCACTTGTGGCTGTACTGTTGAAACAGTATTTTATAATTTTAGGGTTCGGCTCCATTCACTTCCATTGTGAGTCTCACTGTATAACCTACATTTTTGCTTTTCTCCTGGAAATACATTTTTATGATAATCAACATTGTCACAAATGCTTTAGATTGAGCAATATTGAACTCTGAATTTTCCTTTATTATTTACATACTGAAATATGTAATAATTTTATAGTTTGAGATGTCATATATATAATATATTTCTTTTAATTCTCTCATATTTCCAGCTCCTCTTCCCACTCCTAACATTACCAGAGATTATTCTCAAAATCTTTCATCATCACACCAGAACTGTTCATTGGTGTGTTCAGCTGTGAATGTGAGTGATGCGACTCTCTCCTGGTACACAGGAATGAGTGTATTGTCCAGCATCAGTGTGTGTGATCTCAGCATCAGTCTCTCTCTACCTCTGGAGGTGGAATATCAGGATAAAAACACCTACAGCTGTGTGCTGAACAATCCCATCAGCAACCAGACCACACATCTGGACATCAACACACTCTGTCACACACATTCAGGTACAATAGTGGTGAATATTAGTGATTATATTTACTGAGCTGTTTTTGACTTTTTGAAATAAACTGATATCTCAGTCTTGTTTGAGGTCAGACTAACAGACTCATTTTTTCCATTACAGATCAAGGACTATTGTATGGTTTATTGTACATAGTGTTGATCTCTGCTGCTGCTGGATCTCTGATGATTGTCGTTATAGTCGTGATCTTCTGCATCTGTAAGAAATGTAGAAAAACAGGTCAGGAATTCACATATTAATTAATTACACAAATTTACAAATAAAAACAGATTTTTATACAAGATTGCGAGCTCTGTTGTTTCAACATGTCTGTGATTATTATTATACAGTTGAGACCCGGCAGGACGGCAGACCGGATTCAGCTTTGCGTAAACCAAAAACAAGAAAAGAGGTAAGAAGTTGTTTCAGTCAGTTAGTGTGTTTGAAGTTCTGTGTGCAGCATCAGACGGTCAGTGAACAGATTTGTTTCAAGATTTGTGAGGCATCTTTAGTTGACAAACAACGGCCTATTCTATTTTTGATATGCTTTTGATTGCGTAGTTTTTTATTTGATTTAAACATACATGCATTAATGAATTGTTATGAATTGTATTAATTATACATGTACGAACCATTACACCATAGCCAGCCTGTGATGTGGTCTGTGGCCTACAATGTTAAATCATCTTTTTATAAAACCATGTGACCAGTTTTAACAATAAATAATTGGTTTGTTATTCTAAAACAACACATACTAGGTCAGTTTTATAGCACTAGATGTTCATTGAAAAGTCCATTTTCCCTGTGCTGATGTCTGGCCTGACCGTTCTGAAGTGACATGCAGCTTCACCACTTTAAAGCGGATGTTGGTTGCTTTATAGACGTAGTGCAACAAGTATCTTTGGTGTGTAAATGGCCGTCATTCTCAAAGCAGAAGCTGTCGTGACAAACCTTCAGATCTTAAATAATACATTGGCCTATTACTGCAGCTGCTGAATAGTGATGAAAGTAATGAAATTGTTTACTTCTGTTTCTCTGCTTTACTAAAGCTTGAAATAAGCTTCAGTCTTAATTCAAACCCTCATAACTGTGCATCTGTTTGATCATTCATCTGTTCAAAAAGTTGTAAGGATGGATTTCCTGCAGGGGTTCAGGCTGCAAGACTGCCGAATGGCTGTCTATTCCACCCACTACCACTTATAGCCTACCAACGACGTAAATAAGCGCAGTTAAAATAGCTTAATGTGTGGGAGAGCGTTGCCAAAGAGTATAGAAGTAACAAGAGGCGAAACTCAATAGAACGTTCCATTGCAACAAACGCGCCCATGCGCAGAGCTGCAGTTCCGCCATCTTGGACTGAACGCAACACAGCTGTCATAGAATTGAACGATACCGGTTCCAATTCAAAAGCGGTTAAGGGAACTAAATAGTAGTTTCTAGTTTTTAATATCTATATAGCCTAAACTAAAACGGCGTGTTGAATAATGTACAACAAAATAATGCTTATGGATCGGTTTATAATTAAACAATTTCGTCATAGAGCATGAAGCTGTCAAATAGGCTATTTATTTACCTCCCGTTTTCCTACACAGCACAATTTTACAACACCAGTAACAACAGCCCATCCTCATGAAAAGATTGACAAATTCATTGAAAAAGCCAAAACACAAGTGAGTACGTTAGGTGAAAGGGACAATACATTAGTCAAGAGAGAATATTTAATAGTAATAGAAGATCATCACAAAATGAACAGTAATAAAATTGGTGATGGTAAGTAGATCACATCATTTCTGGCTGCATTACACACAACAAATCAAACATTTTGTGCAAGTGCACACACTACAAATAGAATGGCAATGGTAAGTATATTAGCTGTTCTATATGTTTTAGTCTTTAGTTTTATTATAATTTAATTCATCTTGACTGATAAAAACTGTACAACACACATTTGATACAGAAAGAGAGAGTTAATGTACAGATTTACAGATGACTTAGCTTTAAGAAAAATCTGTTGCGCTTCTGTTTAGGCTGTGAGAGTTGTCGATTTTGGGTCCGTAATATATGATGGATTCTGACTCTATTGAATAGTTTCACCATGTATACAAGAGTGTTTTTGCACTTTTCCTTGTCACACACAACTTCCCTGCAATCACTGTTGTACACCTCCATGTCGCTATTTACGTATGGAGACATACGCTGCGCACTTTAACGTTAATAAAAACCTTTGCTACTTTACCTCTCTGGATCTTTGGGGAATCTATGAAATGCTAGTTGATTGGTTGTACACTGGTAGTTGTTGCAGTTGATGGCAGAACACTGTTTTCTTTGTTTCCAATTATTTCCATACATAATGCTGTACAGTTGTGCTAACGATAAAACCGTCGGTTCAGTCCAAAATGGCGTCAGCGCGACAGCAGCGCCATTTAGCGATTGTTACCAAAACTGCAACGGAGTTTCGCCTCTTGTTACTTCTATACTCTTTGGCGTTGCTATAGAGAGTGACAATATTGTATTGTAATAGGTAGCACTTCAAAGTCAATACCAAATCAAAACTTGAAAAGGTTTAATGACAAAATAGGGTTATGGTTACACTTAAAATAGTTACAAAATAGATGTATGAGATGACGATAACTTATATACCATTAATTGTACCCAGCATTTTTAGTGAAAATACTAACGTGCCTAAGACTTTTGCACAGTACTGTATATGAAACAATATTAAGTTAAATGATAAAGAAGTCTGCTAAACATAGTGGAATAAGCCATTAGCTTTGTGTACTGAAGAGGAAAAAATTAGCTTACAATTTCAGATTTTGGAATAAAAATGATGGAGGGCTACACCTGTAAAATATGTTGCTAAGGGCAGTGAAGTAAGTGATTTCTGAGAAACACTGTTGAAAGTGGATCAGACTGAGCAGCACAACACACTTGTAGCCAATCAGCAGTAGGGGCGTGTCCACTCATGATGGGGGGGGGGAGAGAGAGTGAGCCAATCAGCAGTAGGGGGCGTGTCCATTCATGATGGGGGAAAGACAGAGAGTGAGCAATAGGGAGATTTGAAGAAAGACTGTAGAAAGAGAGGTTTTAGAAAGAGACATTACAAAAGGGCAGAGGAATATCACTGGAAAAAAGAAGAGTGATGATCAGCCATGAGCTTTAGGATCCATGTCAGTATTAGAAAAGTTTTCATTATTTTGCTTTGCTTCAGCTAAGATAAAGAGACTTCCACTCTACAGCATCTATTTGTTCATGCATTTTGGGGGTGGAGCAATGAGGTGAGGGGTGTGTTTATTTGGGTTGATTTCAATTATCAACAATGTTTCTCTGAAATCGTCCTGAAAAAAATAATTTTACAGATTTTACAGAATAATACTAAGGTCTTGTTGTGAAGGTTGGTCTTCAATTAATATTCACTCTGATTATTTAAAAGCTTTTTTGAACTGTCTCATCCACGTGTTCCTGATTGAGTTTGTGTTTCCTTACAGAAATCAAAGGCGGATGCTGTGTATGAAAATGTCCCCAAAAAACGATGATCAAATTCTGTATTTATCTACTGGAATTAATGTTAGCGCTCATCCGGGACAATACCTCACACTTTTGTTTTTGTTCCCATTTATTCTCGGACAGGATATATCTGTTTTGCTTTTACTTTTTTGTATCAGATCTTTTGATGTCATTGTGATATCTGAAATTGTTTTAATTTAGTGGTTCATCAGTAGCATAGCACACTGAAGCTCAACTTAAAAGTTCTATTTTTAGTTTATCACACAGACATGTACCCAATATCCATTATTAAATATTAATCACACCGTTCAGTGTGCTGTCATGCCATTGTCTGTCATTTACTGTTCTTGTTTTATTTATTAAAAAAAAAAAAAAATATATATATATATATATATATATATATATATATATATATATATATATATATAATTGAATATTGAGTGCATTGCATAGTTGTGTACAGTATCACACACAATATCCTCTGCTGGATATTTTGTCAAATGTAACAAGCACATCATCGCTCTCTAGTGTTCAAAGCAGAAAATCACCTCTCTGAACAATAGTGCTACTTTTACCCGATAGAGTGCGCTATAGATCCTGCTTCTCTTATACACATAGAGGATTCGCTAAAGGTCTAATATAAAACACAGGCCTACCTGATCACTGCGCTTCTATCGCCTGTCTAATATGGAGGACCAAACCTCTAATAATAAAAATAAAATAAAAATAAATACGCAAAAATATTATTAAAAATAATAATAAATGACTATTTATACTTTTATTTCCCTATTTATTTATAATTATTTTCCCACATTTATTTATTTTTTAATTTATTTATTTATGCATTTATTTATTTCCACTTTTATTATTTTTATGAGATAAAAAAATATATATAACATTTTGAATATGGAAATTTGAAATGATAGAATCGATGAAATTATACATTTAAATATGAAACTAAAGGTAGGCCTAAACCTATATTGCTAAGTAAAGTTAATGGACATAAACCATGATATGAGATTTTGGCCATATTGCCCATCTAAGTCATTTATTTCCTGTGACACCAAACCTCTTGCGTAGGGTTTGGTCACACCACAAGGTGTCACTGTGGCCTCAAAGCTTCAGCACTGCCACTCTAAGCTCGATTGCTATGTCTGAGGTAAAACACGCCCTCCTCATTAGCATACAGAGCAATAAATGTATGAATAAATAAATAAATGTATAAATAAATACATTTAGACGTAAATGCATATATACATAAATAAAAGTGGAAATAAATAAATGCATAAATAAATGAAAAAATAAATAAATGTGGGAAAATATCTAACATAAATAGGGAAATAAAAGTATAAATAGTCATTTATTTTGGGTTTTTTTTTTACATTTCTTCACGTATTTATTTATTTATTTATTCATTTTTTATTTTTAGAGGTTTGGTCCTCCATACTGGGTGGAGATTTTAAATAGATATTGTCAGGGTTTCTATCACTTCAGTTTTTACTGTCTTGTCTTTGTGTGAGTCTGAAACAGAGGCCTCACTCCCCTGATGTCTAGAGGCGCTCTAGCGATTGACACTAGAGATTGCTGTCTTTAGCCTCCTTGTTAGAGCGTCCGCCTGCCACGCTGGAAGACTCGAGAACACAGATCAGGGAGGGTCTTTATTATCAGAGGGAAAAAAGCATAGTTGTTTGCAAACTAACTGTAGCATCTGGGTTTATACCATCTTGTATACATTTATCTACCAATACATGGCTAATACATTCTATACATGTCACTATTATTTATCATAGTTTACCATTATGTTCTGTGACTAATCTGTTGTTATTAAAAAGTGAACAGGAAACCTCTGTGAAGGGACCTCACATATTTTCTCTAGTCTAAAAATAAACAGGAAACTCAGTTTACCATATGAGCACATTCCATTCGTACTCACGCCACTGCATACAGTCACATGCTTTACCATCAGAAATAATCGTAGAATAAAATGGCTATTTACATTAATTATACTTGATTCTTTTATATTCTGATTAATACAATATTGTAAGACGTGTAAAACAAACAGAACCTCAGATACTCTGATCTCCATATGACAAACACACACTGCCCTTCGTCTCCACACCCCACAGAGTAAAGTTGCAGGAAAGCTTCTTTCCCTCCTGTGCTTTCTTCACATTTTTCCTTCTCCCCCACTTCCTTCCCTTTACAAATTCTTCTCTTCACTTAGAAATGTTATATATATATATATATATATATATATATATATATATATACACATACATATATATATATATATAATTATAATGTTCTATGTCAATATTAGTGAATTAACAGTCATGTTTGGTATCATTTGAAATGTCTCAGTGCGACTGGTACAATGGTCTCATCTCCACAGAAGTAAACCAAATGGTAATAAGGGTTTAGAGATACTTTGCTTATTGGGTGTGCACTTTTTCCCAGTGTCCTTCATCCAAACTACCTCCTGTTCCTATAACTATAGTCAATGCAAATTCCTATATTAAGTTCATTCCCCACATTGGGGGATGTTTTGTCTTGGTCTGAGTAGCTATATATAGAAATGTCTCCAGAGGCTCGGGGCGATTTGTAATGAGATCAGCCTGTGATGCGGAGTGTCCTCCAGACACACAGCATCATGTATTTCCTGAGTCAGGTAACTTATACATCTTTTACTCTTTATCTCTGAGCAATTGATGTTATTGTATTGATTATCTTTGAATTGATTATGTAATTGGCATGATACATTTACCTGACTAATAATAAATTGTTACATTTGGATTCATTCCGACTTATTTTGAAATGATTGATTCTAGTATTACTTTAAGTCCATAACACCATAAATCTACGCCCAGGTTAGTAACGGACTAACACTCAGTTTTGTGGAGCATTGGGGCACGCCAACTGAGGTTTTAGAGATCCACATTGTCATTTATCAATGTACAGTATACTTAGAAATGAAGAGGGTAATAATGGGTTTTCCGTTTAGAACAACAGAATGTTATTAGACCAATCTAAATAGGGTGAGCCTCAACCTCTGATTATTGTAATATTAGTCTAACTAAGTGTACGTGGGAAACCATGGCATGATTATACAAAGTTATCATTAAAAGTAGTTAAGTTGGTCAGCTTGTTTCTATGGTAATGGTCATGACCTTTGGTTAGATATAATCTTACCTTAATGAAGTGTGTTCGGATCTATGAGGACTAAATTATATATTCTAGAATGAGCAAAGTGTAGTACGGCCGTCTAGGATATTAGTTAATCACCTCTGTTAATGACCAAGAGTGACAAGTTTGTGATTATGAGATCGTATATCCGGCTGGCGCGAGACTCAAATAAAATTGAGCCCTTCTGCTGTCTTCTATTCTCATGTTGGTGTGTTGGTCTTGTGTTGTCGTGTTTGTTTAATTTTATATTTGAATATTTGAAAAAAGAGCCCGCATTTCTCTGCATAAGTGCTCGCCTCATCTCTTCACCCAAACCTTAACATATTCTAAACTTTTAACCCCTTAACTGTCACCCCCCCTTTTTTCGCATAGACATAAAAATCATTATCCAAACTTAAATGGTTGTAATTCAAGAATGCTTTGGAATATAGACCTATGGTTGGTCTTGTTTTTTTCCAGACATTTTCCAGATTATTGTAGAAGTGTAGAAATTATTAAAAATGAAACAGAAAAAAAGTTATATAAGTTTAAGTTTATGAAATGATTTAATGTAAAAATATAATTATTAATATTTTATATAAAATATATATATTACAAAACATGTTTTACTCTAAAACTGCAAGAAAATTAAAGCCAAAAATCTGAAAAAGTTGTGTTCCAAATTTTAGGTTGATATCTCAAAAAATGACCTTTCAGCAAGATTTTATTCGGGCGCAGTACCCAACTTTTTCACTAGGTGAACACCAGACTCCATTACTGCCCATATAAGGGCGCCTCCATTTTCATATATGTTTTGAGTGATCTGAACCATGTATTTCCATAATTTTCATACAATTTATGAAGTAGACATCCTATTCAGAAGTAGTATGGGTGGTTTGGCAGTATTTGATTTGAATTCAACCTCTAATAAATGCATAAAAAGACCACATATGTGCGTTATAGCTCGCAACCGCATCACAAATCAAGAATCCATAATATATTTCTTTATATTTAAAACATTTTCAGACCTTTTTTTTCTCATAAAATGGAATTGGTGTTATCTTTTGAACTCTTGGCATGAAAACAAACTGAGGTTTCTACCAATCTTTCATAATTTTTAATGTTTATTGCTATTTCAAAATAAAAGCCTAAACACGCCTAATGAATATGAAATATTCTTGTTGCAAATTGATAAATTACTGCTCCTCTGTAATTTATTTTAGAAAACAGCCACCAAATATGAAAACTAGAGATTTTAAGCTTTCAAATGATATATAGTTTATCAATATTACTTTAGGTTTTTACTAAGATATTATTGTTTTAAATATATAGTGGCAAACGTCCCACCTGTGGGACGGTGACACTTAAGGTTAAATATGATCCTTTTGTTGTATCTCTTTCCCTGCTGTGTCAAACACTGTTTCTCATCATGTTTTTTTGTTTTGTTTTGTTTCCTTAGATGAAAGAGTCTTAAAAGCTGTTCACAGCAGCAGGACAGGAAGACACTCTTCACCTACAAACACTATGCTCTCAATGCCCAGTCTCTGATGCACATGTGTGTCCACACAACAGATCAAACCGCATCTCTGAAGAACAATGACCACATAAACTTTCAGTTTGACTCAGAAACCAAACTTTAAAAAATGGGTCTGTGAGATGCTATACATTTTTAAATCTTTACTTTTGTTCCATACACTAAAATTGAGAATTTAATAAATATACACAACTAATTTAAAGTCCCTAGAGTTACGCTCTATTTTACAATGTCATGTAGTTTATCCACAATTCAAACAATATTCTTCTACTAGTTATGTAACACACATCTAACAAAAAAGAATGTCAAATGATAAAAATAAATAATATTTTAACCCATTAAGAACAGTTTAAGTCTTAATAAAGGCCAGATGAACTATAACATAACATCAAATGCAAAGTGTGAAACTAGGAGGGTAAAACTCTGTCGTGGGAGGATTCATATATAGGAGTGTTTTTAAGTGATAATTTTAGATCAGACACTGAAATACTGAAGGAAATGTTTCACATGTTTGTTTGGTTCGGTTTTTGCTGGTGGAGTCTGACTGGTAAGTTATAAAAACATGTTCATGGTTTAATTTCTTTATGGAGTAATAAAGCTGCTGTTCAAGTTACAATCGGTGTTGTCTGTACCAAATACAAATCATTATTGTTGTGAGATTTACTTTGTATTCAGCTCTCTGTTTGCAATTGGAATTTTAAATGTTCTAGTCTTGAATGCTTGAAATTTAATGGAAAAATATATTATACATATAATGGAAATGTCTATAGTGAATGTTTAAATTGAAGTCATTTTAAATCTTAATTTCAAGGATTACAAGGGCAAATCTTCAAATTAAAAAAAAAAAAATATGTGCAGTAATCATACACATTTACAAAAATGACGTGTTGTGCATTAAGGGATTCAGGTGCAGTGAGTCTGTTTTATCTAATGATGTAATTTATTTAAAAAAAAAATTGAAAATATGAAAATATCCAGAATTAAACCTGTACTTTCAAGCTGTAATTATCATCATGCATTTATCTTTAAATCTATTATTGGTCTATACAGCAGATAAGTTTAAAACGCATTAAAGATGAAATTATTAATTCACAAACATCTTACGTCTTTAACTTGCTATCTTATTTGCTTTTGTATTTCTGCAGTTTTTTTTTTTTTCAGTTCACATTTAAAGTTACAAACTGATTTCAGGCTTTGTAAACTGTCATTAACGCTAATCTGTGACAACTGGTCCTTGTTTGTTCATCAGGTGTGTTTGGTGATTCAGTGTCAGTGATGGAGGGAGATTCTGTTACTCTAAACACTGATGTTACTGAAATACATGAAGATGACGACATACTGTGGAAATGTGGAGCTGAAAAGTCTCTCATAGCTCAAATCAGTAAAGCTGCTGGAATCTTCTCCACATATAACGGCACTGATGGGAGATTCAGAGACAGACTGAAGCTGGACGATCAAACTGGATCTCTGACCATCAGAAACACCACAACTGAACATACTGGAGTTTATCAACTAGTGATAAGTGGAGTGAAACTGACATCAAAAACATTCAGTGTTTCTGTCTATGGTAAGAAGAGCCTTTTTGCTCATTTTTATTTGATGAAATTATCAAACATTTCAATACTTGAGATGACAGATACTCACTATTTGTCATTACACTAAACACTCACTCAGCATACGATTGTTGATTGCATTTATTTACATTTTTCTTGTTTTCTAGCTCGTCTGCCTGTTCCTGTCATCAGCAGAGACTCTTCACAATGTTCTTCATCATCATCAAATTGTTCACTGGTGTGTTCATCAGTGTTGAATGTGTGTGATGCGACTCTCTCCTGGTACGCAGGAATGAGTGTATTGTCCAGCATCAGTGTGTGTGATCTCAGCATCAGTCTCTCTCTACCTCTGGAGGTGGAATATCAGGATAAAAACACCTACAGCTGTGTGCTGAACAATCCCATCAGCAACCAGACCACACATCTGGACATCAACACACTCTGTCACACATGTGCAGGTACCACAGCACTGACGATATATGTGTGTGTATTTACTGAGCTGATCTCTGTCTTCTGTTGTTGATCAGACTGATGCATTCACTCACATTAATGACTGTCTCTCTTTTCCTCTCCTTCAGTTCCTCCAGTCTCAGTGTCTCTGATAGTGTTGATCTCTGCTGGATCTCTGATGATTGTTGTTGCAGTCGGGATCTTCTGCATCTTTAAGAAACACAGAAAAAAAGACCAAGAAGGCAAGTATACCTACAGCTTTTAACAGACAAATAATGCTTTGAAAATATAATAATATTATGATTAATTTGATATTTGATGATGATTCAATAGTTGGGTTTTTAAAATGGTTAAATTTCAACATACAAAGAATGTAAATGACTTCACTTTTGATAAACATCATGGCTAGCTTTACAGTTTTTTACAATCACTTTGTTACTATTTTCAGAACCTTGATGTCATTTTTCACAACTCTAGACACAAAACTCACAACCAATTATCAAAATGCACATTTTTCAAAACTCTAACCATTTTCTCAATTGTTTGGATACAATACACATAAAACTTAGATCATTTGTTCATTCAACAAAAATCACTTGTTCAATATGACACAACTTAACATCAAAGTACTACTATTTCAAAAGGCAATTCACACATTACATTTCAAATGAATGTCTATTCATTTCCTTACACTGATCTAACTATCAATTGATACAACTGCTCAAAATGATAAGTAACTGTTGCGTTACTCTTAATGCATAGTTGTATGGAAACAGACAAACAATCTTCCATGTTTACAGTAAATCATGAAAGTTTCAAGATAACGAGATTCATTGTCACCAATTAGCGTGGAGCATGAACCAATTAGACTACAATATCCATGGATGTTGCCTAATATTTTATATCATACTGTAATGCTTCATCAGACACTGTGTCTATGGTCCCAAATACTGTACCACCTTTTCAGACTATTTAAAGTATTGACAGTACTGCACTGTAGAGATGCAGGCCCTTGGAATTGCTTGTCCAATTCTGCCAACTCGTTACTGATGATTGAGGGCACATTGTGGAATGAGTATATAAAGAGTTGATTGGGATCCAATTGCAAGAGCATAGTGATATGTAACATGGAGCCAGCAGGTGATCCAGGTCACAATGGAGGTCAAGCAGTGGTGGGAGGAAGACGAGGAAGACGTGTTGGTCAAAGGAATGGTAGGGGACAGGCAGCCCTTCTGAGAGGTGGTCGTGGGCCTCGTTTGAGAGGTGTGGGGGAACGTGGTAGAGGACAGGCACCCCTTCTGAGAGGTGGTCGTGGGCCTCGTTTGAGAGGTGTGGGGGAACGTGGTAGAGGACAAGGCCACGGACCAAGACAGCGGCAGCAACAGCATAGAGTGTCCAATGAAATTCGGGCAATAGTTGTAGACCATGTCATAAATCATGGCATGACAATGACTGAGGCGGCTACAATGATACAACCAAACCTGAGAAGGTCAACCGTGGCCTCAATAATCAGAACTTTCCGCAATGAGAACCGGTAAGTTATCAGCATGCACTAAACATTATGCTACTCTCAATTGTCAAATGACTGCATACCAATGTGTATCACAGAATAGGTGATGTGACCAAGTGTCTTCTTACTCTAATGTTCCCTGTAGAATTGTGACTAGGCCAAATAGTGGAGGCAGAGGGAAAATTCTAACTGACCAGCAAGAGCAGGCTGTGGTCGATTTGGTTCGGGCCAGAAATGATATTCGCCTTACAGAAATTCGCCAGCATATCTTGGACAATGAAGACATGTTCAACAATGTGGGATCCATAAGTTTGCCGACCATTGCACGCATACTGAAAAGGCACCAGGTATCTATAAAACAACTATACCATGTGCCTTTCGAAAGAAATGCAGACAAAGTGAAACAAATGAGGACTGAGTATGTTCAGGTAAGTTCAGTTTCAAGACGGCTGTTGTAAAAACATTCCCAAAAATTCTACATTGTACGGTAATCTCTAAATCTCTTTCCAAAATGTATTTTTAGAGGGTGATGGAGCTGGATGCTGATGACGACCATCACAAATTCATATATTTGGATGAGGCAGGTTTTAATCTGGCCAAGACAAGGAGGAGAGGTCGGAATTTCATTGGCCAGCGGGCAACCATCCAAGTACCTGGACAACGTGGGGCCAACATTACCATGTGTGCGGCTATATCAGAAGATGGTGTGGTGGGACGCAGACCTCATATTGGACCATATAATGCAGCTCTCCTTGTCACCTTTCTTGATGAGCTCGAACAGGTTTGTAGAGCTGAAGGTGTGACCTATGTCATTGTCTGGGACAATGTCAGGTTCCATCATGCTCATGTGGTGCAAGCATGGTTTCAGGCCCATGCACAATTTACCACCCTGTATTTACCCCCATACTCCCCCTTCCTTAACCCGATTGAGGAATTTTTCTCCGCATGGAGATGGAAGGTTCATGATAGGCACCCTCATGAACAAGTCACTCTTCTCCAGGCCATGGATGACGCCTGCAATGACATCACAGCAGACCAGTGTCAGGCCTGGATTCGCCATGCCCGAAGGTTTTTTCCAAGATGTTTGGCTAATGAAAACATCCATTGTGATGTAGATGAGAACCTGTGGCCAAATCCACAACACAGAGTTGATGACAATGTAGAAGTACAGTAATCACTGCTGTTTTATTTCTTACAGTGCAAGCAAGTTGAGGAACACTGCATTTGATGGTTTACAGTACTGTCTTTTCTTTTCTATTTCATTGCATTTGATGGTTTACAGTACTGTCTTTTCTTTTCTATTTCATAGCTAATTACTGTATTTTTGCTTTGATTAAAATAAACCAATGTTGTGATTGTACTGTAGTGTTTTGCATCAATATATTACAAACTTTGTTCAATGATTCCACTTTGTCTGTATTCTCTCTACTACTGCAGTACTTTACAGTAACAGAGGTATTTACTGTACATGTAGTACCATAATGAAACCTGTATCACCTATTTTGTTCTACAATAGTTAATGATTGTACGAACATTGACAGAGTGAAACTATCGGTTGCTTGTGTGTGGGTGATCTATAGTTGTGTTTCAATGGTATTTCACAGTAAATTTGTTTTTTGAACCAATGATTGTGCAAGTGCAAGATTTCTTTAAAGATGTGAATGCACAATGCAATGTTTTGAACATTAGACAACCTGTGTTACAAGTGATAACCGTTTTGAGTTTTGTGTCTAGAGTTTTGAAAAATGACATCAAGGTTCTGAAAATAGTAGCAAAGTGATTGTAAAAAACTGTAATTTATAAATGACATGAGATTGTCTTTCTGAATTTAATGTTAATACCCTGTTAGGTGTGTGTGTGTGTGTGTGTGTGTGTGTGTGTGTGTGTGTGTGTGTGTGTGTGTGTGTGTGTGTGTGTGTGTGTGTGTGTGTGTGTGTGTGTGTGTGTGTGTGTGTGTGTGTGTGTGTGTGTGTGTGTGTGTGTGTGTGTGTGTGTGTGTGTGTGTGTGTGTGTACGTGGAACTTCAACCTAAATGCACACAGACTCATGAATTGACCTGTCCCTGAAGTCCCCATGCGGACACAAGCTTATAAATCATATCTTTTTTGAAATTGTAAAAATGCAGAAAGTTTTCTGTGATCGTCAGGTTTGATGGAATGGGAGAGGATATACAGTTTTTACAGTATAAATCCATTACGTCTATAGAGAGTCCCCACAAAGATTGTGAACCAGTCGTGTGTGTGTGTGTGTGTGTGTGTGTGTGTGTGTGACTTTTTTGCAGGGCAGTTTATATAATTGTGTGCATTTTTGCGGTTTAACTTCGACAGTCCTAACATTAACATATGTTGTGAAAACAGATTTAGTTAAGATTAAAATGTTGTTTTAATCTGTGGCTATTATTGTTGGTGAAACAGTTCAGACTCACGAAGATGATATAACCTACGCTGAGCCGATGTTCAACAAAAGAAATGCACATAAATCAGTAAGTTCATTTATTTATAATTTATGTCTCAGCAGTGAGTCAGATTTACAAAACTGTACACTTGTATTTTATTACGGTTACATAGACTGTGTCACAGTATGTTCAGTCAGAATCAGACTGGCTCACAACATAAATGGATGAAAATAATATTTGAGGCAAAAAAAAAAGAAAAAAAAGTGGACTTTAACAAATGACATGTTAAACACAAAATAGACTGCAAAATACCTTTTCCCCAGTATCGGAAAGAAGGCACTGTAGTTTTAATAATTAAAATGCAAGACTTGCACAGTGCCTTCTTTCCGATACACGTCAAAAAACAATAAGTGCTTATTTAGATTCATTTAGCATGGTTCGCAAACTCTGGATTAGGCAACTCAATTATTTTTATATTTAGTTTTTATAAAATAACATGAATTTTTGCACCGGTATCGTCTGACGATATAACCTGCATACCTTGGCAAGCCTACTGTAAAATACATTGACCAATCAGAGTCAAGTATTCCACAGTGCCTTGTAATAAGTGTTTATAAGTAAAGGGAAAGATTTGTCAATGGCTTCATCCTGCTTTATGTTTTTTCCGATATCAACCAGTAAAAACTGATAACACATGCAGGCTCATCGGGGTAACTGAAGTCGATGCTTTACGCTTGGAATGGTTTTTCCTTGTGAAAGTTTTGTGTTTGGTGAGCTAATAAACTATTTAAACTCAAATTAATATTTTGTGTACAGTTATTCAGGCATCGCAGATTCACTCTCGTTTCATACAAAGGTAGCTGCTACCATTTTGCGACTATTGTTTTGTTCACTGTAACAGATTACATAACAAACAAGTACGATTTTATCTCTTATCCCCGTGATTATTTATGTGGTGAAATTCCGTGTAATAAGTGGCATGACTCAAGTCAATATTTCATGTCTAATAATTTAATTATGTGGCAAGTAGCTGTGTTATAATCCAGCCGGTTGTTATCTCAGAATAAACCCCTCAAGGGTGATGCAAGACCCCTCCTCTTCCCAAAGGGATCCTGATCACCCTGTAGGGGTTTATTCTGAGATAACAACCGGCTGAATGTACATTATCCCTTCAAGCCTATAAGATATCAAAGATATCAAGACTATCAAAGACTATAGATATAGAAACAAAGACAGTTCACTCATATTACTTAATGGGAGAAACTGCAATGCACAATATGGTGAAATACGTCCCGCTTTCTAAGTAAAAGAGCCAATCACTGATTGGTAAAGTCATTGCATCACTGCAGCTGTTGTTAGAAGCTCTGGTTCCCATAGAAAAATGAGACACACACTTAGGACTGCACATGTGCATTGGTTGGTGTAGCCTGAAAAATACAAATTTATTAACAGTATTTGAGCAGAAGAAACAACATTTATGAGACAGTTTGTGTCATATTTTGTTGCTGATTGGAAATATATGATTTAATTATGAGTTCGGAAAGCAGTTTTTGAGATTCCAGGATTCCCCCAATCATGTAGATAGGACTTGGTCTTGGATGTCTGAAATAGCTGCCAGGAGGCATGCAAATATGGCCGCCGAGTGAACCTACTTTCCTTGAAAGGGAGTTTGCTTACATAGACTTCCAAAATGACTACATTTATTAAGAAGAAAAGCTGCCTCACATTTTTTTTATTATAAACACTTGCAATGCTCCAGCATAGACTCAGAATGAATGTGAACGCAATGTAAAGCCGTTACTATAGCCAAACGAATGACGACTGCCAAATGTGATACAAAAGAACCATTGATACAAAAGTGTTAAATGGCATTTCAAGCTGATTTTTAAATAATACTGTTATAATCTATAAATCACATTAAATCTCAAATTTACGAATGTGCCAAATTTGTATTCACATTTTTTATGATCATATCTTGTTCATTATTTTATCTTGCGTTTTTACAGAAAACTGAAGAGGAACATGACGTGTTGTATGCACCTGTCGTCACTAGAAGATGATCAAACTGCAATCTTTTAAATAGTATCAAATCAGCTGTGTGAACACTTCACTATAAGATATTTGGCTTGATCTGTTTAGTGACAAAAAGATTCTAAATGAGCAGGTATCTACTTCTGCAGACTTGTGGTTAATGTTTGTTTGTGAACGTGTGAATAGCGTGCGGTTGAAGGGTTTTTCTTTTTCCATTCCTGCTCGCATGAAACTCAGTGTGACTAATACTGAATCTTAAAGATAAAAGGTTCTCACAAATGAAACAGAGATGAGATCTTACTGTGTGAATGGGGATTCAGTTATTCTGGTTTTACTCGACCTGAGTGCTGCATTTGACTATTCTTATTTTGCGTCTTGAACAGTATGTTGAACTGGTTTTAATCTTTTTTGTGTGAAAGTTTTTCAGTGGGCATAGGAATCTCGGTTTCATCAGTTGCCACCTTGACTTGTGGTGTTCCCCAAGGGTCTATTCTAGCACCAACACTGTTTTCTTTGCATATGCTCCCATTAGGAAATATACTCAGGATGCATGGAGACGGAGTGTCATTTCACTTTTATGCAGATGATGCACAAATATATCTGCCTCTGAAGCAAAAAGACATGAATGGGGTAGGGAAATTGTTTGCATGTCTAGAGGACATTAGACATTCAGTACAACTTTACATTTTTTATGATTTGCTGATTTAATTTTGTATTGTTTCTTTTTATTTATATTTTTGTTTCCTTTCATTGTTTTATCTTATTTGTACAGCACTATGGTTCAACTTAATAAATACATGAATGAATGAATGTAAAAGATGAAATTATGCAAAATATTAAGTCTGATATTCAAGAACATCATCAGGTAAAATGGGCCATTTAAGGTTTGGGGAAGAAAGATCGTCTGTTTGGGCCTCATGTTTTTTTAGACTAAATATATATTTTTAAATGATTATTTAATACCCATTTTTAACAACATTAAAAAGACTGATTTTTGTCTGATTTTTTTAGACTCTATTTTCTGCTATTTTGCATCTTATTAGGACACAATTAATACAATTTCATGATTTTATTTAAAAATTTTATTTTATTTTTTTATTATTTTAATGTTTGTAGGCCTATATAGGGTGATATCAGGTAAAATGGGCCATTTAAGGTTTGGGGGTCCCAGCTCCTCTGGAATTTAGAGCCAATGACTGCAAATGATTTCAAACTGTTGTCATAACTGCGCTTGACAAGTAACAGGTGATTTGATTAGTTTATGGTTGATATGGTGGGCGGGGGAATCATTCAAATCAAGACTACACCAGAAAGCTGCATGGTAAGTGCCTTGCATACCAAATCTAACTTAATATTATAAGGATGATAAATGTATTAAAAAAAAAAAAACATGCACATAAAAAAAGTGCATAATATCTGTCTTGATGGCATCAATCAGAAATAATGTTGTTAGTTTGGTATTTGAACATATTTTTTGAAAAAGTGATGTTTTT
The DNA here is from genome assembly GCA_026230005.1 of Gila orcuttii. Lineage (NCBI taxonomy): Eukaryota > Metazoa > Chordata > Actinopteri > Cypriniformes > Leuciscidae > Gila > Gila orcuttii. The sequence goes on from JAPDVR010000020.1 coordinate 16,123,447, forward strand.
CTTGGTGGCCCAATTTACCTTAACCCACTAAGGTAAAATGGGCCACATGGTTTCAGCTAAAATGGGCCATCATCTGTGTGTGTGTGTGTGTTTCCTGTGTTTATATTACATTGCGGGGACCAAATGTCCCCAGAAGGATAGTAAAACCTGAGATCACCTACATTGTGTGGACCAGCTAGCAGTCCCCACGAGGGAAATGGTTTAATAAATATACTTCTGTCAGGTCCATTTAAGTCAAGAACACACAAGACAATAGAAATGATTAGGAAATTGTATTGAATAAATTGCAATTCAGTTGATAATTGAAATTTGGCGGTATGGCTCTGTTCAGGGAGTCCTCTGACCTTTCATGAGCACCATGAAATAGCAGAGAGTCAGAGGACAGCAGCAGCATTAGGGAACGCTCACAGTTTAGCACTGGGAGAGCAGAACTATTCCCCCATATGAACAGAGCAGCAACGATGACAGAATAGCAAATGCCACGTTATACACGACAAGGAGGAGCTGGGGAGGTGGTGGGTTGCAGAGAGCGAGCAGCAAGCAGTTAGGAGCGAACTGAATCAGTTTAAATAGGGCGTCCTGATTTGAGCGTAGTCATTAGCAGCGAGGGGAGATGAACAGCTGATGCGCTGATGCAGATCCGCTGAGCGATCGCTGATGAGACCGTGATGGCCAATAGAGTTAGCAGCATCTTGACTACTTGGCCTGCCAGAACTGACGCTGACACTCAATTAAACTTTGAAAATGTAAAAATGCATAAAGTTTTCTGTGATGGGCAGGTTTAGGGCCAGGATTAGTGTAAGGGGACAGAATATACAGTTTGTACAGTATAAAAACCATTATGCCTATGGAGAGTCCCCACAAAGTTAGCGAACCAGAACCTAGCGCGCGCACACACACCCTCACACACACACACACACACACACACACACACACACACACACACATACACATACACACACACACACACCACTGACATCAGTTTACTGATGCTGTTCCAAAATGGACTTTTTTAATTGCACATTTGAAAATGTGGGTTTGCACCCAAAATGTTTTTTTTTTAATGGTGCATATGAATATGTTTGTTTAATGCAGTTTAAATGTCATGTGGCTGTATAAGCAATTGTGTTTTAAAATTAAAATTGAGGATAAATTAGCCTACTATTTCCCTTTGCAGTTTGACTGGCCCATTTTACCTGAACAACTGGCCCATTTTACCTGAAACTGCTCATGCAAAAAAAAGTTGGCACAGCTGATGTTTCAAGAAATGTAGGGCCTAAATAATTATATTTATTTATTTAATTATATTAATTAATTATATTTTATTACATAATTTCAACACAAATTTTACATTTCTATATATATGTAGCATATAAGAAGAACTATTCTTGATGTCATAACTTTTTTATTTTTAATAAAGATCATAGCCTCCTCTTGTCTGTCAGTGACTGGGGGTAATTTCACGAATAAGGTAACATTTTATTTTAAGGGTTCAGAATAATGCATTATAGTTAATCATAAATATAGTTAATGATTAACTTAACATTTAGTAAGGACACATTCATGCGATAAATAAACTAGTAATTAATGAATGTACAGAAAACACCTTTTAGCCATCATTTACAACTTAGCAAACCACATTTTTTGTGTGTGTGTGTGGTAATGTACTTAGTTTTATTTCACTGATTCACCATCTATTCGGTTTTAACAATATGAAGCTAGTAGCTGTTTAATTAGTGTTGTTTTTATAGTTATAAATTGCCCTGTGTTAAAGTGAAAGTTATACCACAATTATGGCACTTATTGAGTGGTCTCATTGTTATAAATGTATTCATACGCAGCTTTTACACCAGATTCTGAAACATACAAGGATGTATTGGCAACATTTAAACGTAAACATTTTTACATATTTATGAATCTTTTATATCATAAAGATATGTAGCTATAATTTACCCTTTACAATTTTATAGATAAATGTTATATCCCTAAACCAAACCCCACATAACCATTTTATATGATATAAAAGGAATATATAACATAATTTTTAGTAACAATATAGACTTAAAAATATGTTTAAGCCACTAATCCCACTCAAACCTCTAATTCTACCTATAGCCATTTCTTAAAAAAGTATGCAGTTATAAAGAAAAACATAGCCTAACAGACAGAAAAGTGTAGCCTAATAATTTCTTTATTTCGAAAATATCAAAAGCAGTACCAATAGTACCTTAGTCCGAATGACGATGTATTGCAGTCCTTACTGGCGATATATAATAGTTTTGTATCAGAAAAGTACAAGTAAATGCAAAATACAAAAGGATCAAAATATTATTAAAAAAAAACTGTTCAATACACTGTTTGAGCAGCAAGATTTTATTCAATTTCTTCCATTTTGTTTTCTTAGAAATTGTTCTCTTAGAAATTGTTCACTGCCATTGTTTTGTCTCAATGTTGGAAAAAAAACACTTTTAACTCTAAAATGTGGAAAAAAAAATATTTTTAAACATTGCTTTAAAAGGGACACATGAAAAAAAAAAGTGCTTTAAGTTTGTTTTTTTTTATCTTAAAGGGATAGTTCACCCAAAAATGAAATTTAGCCCATGATACAATCAGAGTTATATTAAGATAATATTACTTCCTGGCTCTTCCAAGCTTTATAATGGCAGTAAATTGATGTATCTGTTTTGAAGTCCATAAAACTGCATCTAGCCATCATAAAAATGCTCCACACGTCCCCGGGTGAAGAAAATAAATATTTATAAACATAATAAGAAAAATATTCATATTTAAAACTTGATAAAGTAAGTAAATAAAAAGGCATTTTATTAGGGAAATGTAGTGGAGCAAAAGTTGGCTACAGATTTTCGGGAATAAAAATACTTTAGTATTATTACTTATTTAATTGACACCACTGCATAAAGTACATTTGAAAACACTAATTTTTGGTTCTATTAATTTAATACTCTTTACTTTGTCAAAGCTTATTTATGTACCCACCAGCACCACTACTGACAACTGAAATCTGGTATTGACACTATTGCTGTTCAGGTAAATGTGGCCCAAATCTGATTTTTCCACTCCTATGTAACTCAGAGCTGTTTTTTTTTTTTATAACAACGTGAAGAGCACAAACCACATGGAATCTTTGGTCACTTGGTTAATATGAAAAGCACCGTGACTGCAGTCAGTGGAGGAACACTGAGGCCTGAGTATCACAGTCGCAGCTATACAAGCAAAACTTGAGAGAAAATATGAAAACTAGAAAAACGTTGCTCTCTTTCTTTTTGCAGGCTTCTGTGGCACATCAACTTATATATGAATGCTGATTTCAATGTCTTTCATGTTTATGTCCATGACAGTTCACACTTGAATCTCATTTTGGCCACATAAAAAATTTAAATCAGATCTGAGCAATAAATCAGAATTCATCACTAAGGCTTGCAGTGAATGTAACCTATTTCTGTGAGCAATATGAGTTTTTAGCTCATGATCATCCCTAGTCACCCACTTTGTCTTCTCAGTAATACAAATGTTAGTTGGCGTCTCAGTGGTTGACAGTTAGGTTGCTAGTAGCGGTTGCCATTACTGGCTGCGCAGTTACATTCACGGATGTCACTCCATGTTGTTCATATCAAAGTTTTCTTTCCACTAAAAACCTTTTTTTTGCGAAAGGTCACATTGAAATGGAATCAGTGCATGAAAAGTATCAATTTAAAGTCATCTTGGCCATCTATAAGGAGCTGTGTTTGGATATGGTCAATTTCCAGTAGTACATTATGATGGAGAGAAAACTAGCAACAATGCATTTTGCTGACACACACTCTATCTGACAGGAGATAAATCACGTGTGCTTCATCATCAGTCACTCCTGAAACTTGATAGTTGTTTTTTTCTCAAATCTGCCCTGTAGCTGGACACGCCTACATCCTGTTGCCAAATCTTTGTTGGTAGAGCTCCATAAAATTGAATATAACCAAGTCACGTGTCACTGTGTGTTGTTGGTGTAGTGAACGAGGCCAGTCTGATTAGGAGACGTCCCAACAGGATCATTCCATAGTGTTTGTCTGCTCAGGGGACGAGTCGTCTACAATCCATCATCATCCTGTAAGAAAACAGATCCACAGAAGGTAAAACACATGAAAAAAGATTGATAAAACACAAAATAGAACAGACTTGGAGTTATGTTCTTTCCGTTTGTTAAGTCTGTCTTGACGCATCACCATTTCCAAACCCTCAGATCCCAAAAGCATCGCTAAAATAATCAAAGCAGAGTAAAAATACACTCACTGTGTGCTGTACTACTACTGAAAAATCATGATCCTAACCCTTATCTTCTCAGTGGTCAGTGATTCATCTTTAAATATATCACACACTATTCAGGAAGGCCCCCTCCCAAAAAACAGCATCATGTGATATTTTGTTTGCATATAATTACAAACATCCTGCTCACCTAAAATGCTTGAAATATTGTATTTGTAAGCATTGATAAGAATCTTGGCTACTGATGTCCTTACTAGCTATTGCACTCTTTGTTTTCATATATTTGTTATTACATTTAAAGCGCAGTGCGCTTTAGACCAGGCGCTTAGATCCTTAGAATAGGGCCCCATATGTATTATATAACATTACAATTAATTATATATATTAAAAATAATATATAAATGTATTCATTAGGGATGTACCGAAATTTAATTTTTTGGAAATGGAATAAAGCTGAAAATATGCCGCCTGCCCCACTGTGTTCAGGAATCAGGTTTCACTCTCTCGCAGCATGTTTAGTAACTTTGTGAGCGGCTCTGCTTCCGAAGATACACAACTTCGAAGCGACTGCTCAGTGTTGCAATGTGTGCTCGCTACATGTGTGCAAGTTCTCTGGACTCGTGTTTTATATCGTGTTTTATAGCCGTGGGGGACAAAATGACGCTACCCTCTTGTTCACGATCCACTCCCTGCTGTCTGATCACATGCTATGATAATAATAGCTTTAGAACTATACATTATTTTAATAATTGGTCAAAAAATAAATGTTAAATCTGATTCTGTTGCATAGAAACGAATAAAGGATAATATATTGATATATAAACATATTGATATTTAATATAGGCCTATTTTCTGTCCAAATTTTGTGTTACTTTAAATAAAAGTGTGGTTATTTTATTGGCTTGTATTTTCTAAATTCAGATTCAGTTTAAACAAGAAATCAATCACATTCGGGTTCTGTTTTTGGCCAAGTAAATTCAGAATTTTCGGTTTCGGCACAAAATTTACATTTCGGTGCATCCCTAATTCGTAGTACTTTTAAATATTCACTTTGCACAATAAATCTCATATTTTCTGTTAAATCAGCTGTATGTAATACTTACATCAGGTGGTACTGGTGAATGGCTCTCGTGGTGACGATAGTAAATCACAGCAGCAGCAGTTACAACTGCAGAAACCAGCAGAAAAACAACAACAACAACTATTCCTGCTACAGCTCCTGAAGACAAACCTGAATCTGAAATAATAAAGACAGACAGACAGACATTATTAGTGGATTTAAAAATATTCAACTGCATTTTAAAATTCACCAAGGAGATAAGGAACTCCCGCACACTATCTTAACTAGCAATTTAAAATGAATGTTTATTAATAAACATTCATTTTAAATTGCTAGTTAAGATAGTGTGCGGGAGTTCCTTATCTGCTAAATCGACTAACTTGTTTGGTCCTATTATTCGACGCACCTATCACCTGCAGGTGTGCGATGGAGTTTGTTTACTAAAATTCACCAAGGAAAGTGTGTTTTAACTCACCAATGACAGAAACCCTGAAGCTCTTTACACTGGTGATGCTGATGCTGCGGCGGCGGCGGCGACGACGACGGATGCGGATGCTGCCGCTGCTGCTTCTGTTGATCTGTAGCTTATAGAGTCCAGAGTCTGTGTTTCTGGTGTTTGTGATGGTCAGAGATCCAGTCTGATGATCCAGCTTCAGTCTGTCTCTGAATCTTTCATTACACTGAACATCTTCACAGATCTTACTGAGATTTCCAGTGATTTCAGTGACGAGTATGTCATTAAAATACCACGTCATCAAATCTTTTTGTTTTTTCATTACACCAGGATCTAAAGTGACAGATTCTCCCTCCTTCACTGACTTGGTCTCCAGGTCAGCGGCAGAAACTCCTGAAACATGATTACAATTATAGCTTCTCAATATATCCAACAATGTGGGAACACAAAGTAAATATAATTCAGTAACTCAGTAAGTATATCAAATAAGTATAGTCAGTTTCATTGACTATAATGCCGCTCAATTTCTATATATAACCCATTCACAATTTGAACAATAGTTTTTTAATGCTGTGTCTGGGAATGATGTGTGCGAAAAAAGCAATTCTTTGCTTGAAAAATGCCAAAAAGTTGTTAATGATGGAAATTAGAGAGGAAGATGTAGAGCCTGAACAGAGGATTCATAGGAAAAAAAACCTAGTATCGTGTGTGTGTGTGTGTGTGCCTGAGTAGTGGTGCATCCTGCTAAGCTTAGGGTCTCTGTAATTTACACATATATGGGCCATTCTACCGAATTGGTTAAACACGATTTAGATAAAAAAAATTACTAATATTTTCATTGTCTTTTATTAGGCAAATAATAAACTAAACAACTAAATAGTCTTTATTCACACATACTAACCAAAAAACGTAATGTTTTTGTATGGCGTCCTTTGGCCTTGATAACAATATACAAAAAAAAAAGGCATAAAAAAAATGACAAAAATAAAAATCTTTGTCATTATGTTCTTTGTTATTAAAAAATAAGAACAAAGAATGTGTATCTAGCCGTGTTTCCATTACTCTTCAAATTGCGCAAATTGAAATTGCGAATTGAAAATACACCCAATGGAAACACGGCTAGTGACTAAAGAGCCTACACATACTGGTGGATTAACAATTACAGAAACATAAAAAAATTTGGTAATCACCAATACTGTTAGTTTAGGCCAGCTCTGGCACAAACCTTACATTGGGTGGTGGTCTAATAAATGTGTTAAGCACTGTTTATATGCATTGTACCGCATCTTAAGTACACATGTCTGGTAAGAAAACACTAAGTTTTCATATTGTTTTTATCACACTGACAATTCCTAATACAAAGTTCTCTTTAAATGTACTTTTGTTTATATTTAAAGCTCCAGTAGGTAGCTTTTGTAAACAAATATTTGTTAAAACTGTCATTATGTCCTGACAGTAGAATATGAGACAGATAATCTGTGGAAAAAATCGAGCTCCTCTGGCTCCTCCCTGTGGTCCTATTGCCATTTGCAGAAATACACCGCTCCTGGTCAGAAACAACCAATCAGAGCCAGGAGGAATGTCTTAGCAGTGTCAATCACGCTCGTGTACGCGCTGATCATCCCTCTCTTGCACAGCGCGAGCGCGTACTGTCGTTCGTGACTCTCCTGTTCGAACGCGTTCATCCAAATGAACGAATCTTTTTTCCGAGTCATTTCGTTCATTCAACGAAAGAAATGACTCGCAAAAAGATTCATTCATTTCGAACGAGTCTTTTTCCGAGTCATTTCGTTCATTCAACGAACGAAATGATTCGAAAAAGATTTGTTCATTTTGATGAACGAGTTCAAACAGGAGAGTCACGAACGTGCATCACAGAACAGAGCAAGGCGAGCATTTGTGCTTATAAAACTTAATGTTTTTTATTTATTTTTGAAATGACCGATCGTTTCGCTAGATAAGACCCTTATTCATCGTCTGGTATCGTTTAAAGCCCTTTGAAGCTGCACTGAAACTGTCATTTGGTCCTTGAAACGTTTGTGTCCTATTGAAGTCCATTATATGGAGAAAAAGCCTGGAATGTTTTCATCAAAAACCTTAATTTCTTTTCGACTGAAGAAAGAAAGACATGGACATCTTGGATGACATGGGGGTGAGTAAATTATCAGCAAAAGTTTTTTTTAAAAGTGAACTAATCCTTTAACGTTATCTTACTATCTATTTATAACTTATAGAAAGAGTGCGACGTTATAAAGTTAAATGTATTGCAAAATACATAATGATTTGAGGACCAAGTTTGTAGTCAAAGTATGGGCAAGCCATAGTCAATGTAAAGCATATCGTTGATGTTTCGTCCCTATTAGTGAATGTTCCATAACTGTTTATAATCCGCCGTCATCAGTGGTCCTGTTTACTAGCCTGCGCGTTCACGGCAGGCTCCGCTGTGGGGGAGGAGCTGTGGAGGGAGGGCTGTAGCGCAGCAGAGAGCAAGGGGGTTGGACCAGGAAGTTGTGCTTGTTCAAATTTTCAGGCTAAGTCAACATTTTCTCAAAACTCCCTACTGCAACTTTAACTAATAGTATCTCAATTACCGCTTTGGGTTTAAGTGGATCATTAAATATTCTTATTAAATATCCATTATATTCTGAATTCTTCAGGGTTTTTGTCAGTCATTTTTACTGTGGGACTGCATTTTAAACTAATTCAGTAGAAAGGTCCATATACTTCCTTTTTAATGTTAAATGACTCACCAATTACAGAAACACTGAAGGTCTTTTCACTGCTGATTCTGTCGCTGATGATCTGTAGTTTATATTCTCCAGAGTCTGTGGTTCTGGTGTTTGTGATGGTCAGAGATCCAGTTTGATCGTCCAGCTTCAGTCTGTCTCTGAATCTCTCTTTACACTGATCATCTGTACAGATCTTACTTTGACCTCCAATGTTTTGAGCAATGCGAGTTTCATTTACATACCATCTAATTCTGTCTTGTTGATTTGTTTTAGCATCAGTGAGTAAAGTGACTGAATCTCCCTCCATCACAAACACGCCTTTATCAACACCAGAAACACCTGAAAAATTGAAAAGATAATCATAAATCACATCTAGGCCAGTAAAACAAAAATGTATAATGGGAAAATGCTTTGAAAATCCATTTTCTACTGATCATAAAGACTGTCTCTTATAACCCTGATTAATAGACCAATGAAGTGCTGGAAATTAATTTACTGCTATTTTCTAATACCTTCAGTTTTGCATACATTTAGCCAGTTATATTTTGACAGTCATATTACTTTTCCAAAAAAGACTACTATGCATACTCACCAGAGACAGTAACATTGAAGTTTTTAACACTGCTAATACTTGTGCTGCTGCTGCTAATGATCTGTAGTTTATAAAGTCCAGAGTCTGTGTTTGTGATGTTTGTGATGGTCAGAGATCCAGTCTGATGATCCAGCTTCAGTCTGTCTCTGAATCTCTCAGTACACTGAACATCTGTACAGATCTTACTCTGATCTCCAGTGATTTGAGCGATGCGAGTCTCATTATAATACCATTTAATTCTGTCTTTTTGTGTTACATTAACACTAGTTTTTAGAGTGACTGAATCTCCCTCCATCACTGACACACTGTCTGTATCAACGCCAAACACACCTGGAGGAAAAAGAACAGTTAATTATAAATTACATGGCCCAAAAAAAAAAAAAAAAAAAAAAAAAACAGGAAAGTGTTGTGATTTTATTTCTCTCTACTAATAAATCAAGATTGTGAGTAGAGAAATACAGGTGAAACTCGAAAATTTTGAATATCGTGCAAAACTTTAATTTTGATGATGGCTTACAGCTTATGAAAACCCCAAATTCAAAATCTCCCAAAATTAGAATACTACATGAAATCAATAAAAAAAAAACGGATTTTAATTTCAGCTCTCTGAAAAGTATAATCATGCATATGTATAGTTATATATACTAAATATATTAGTTTCATCTTTTAATTTGAATTACATGAACTGTTGCATGATATTCTAATTTTTCGAGTTTCAACTGTATGTCTGGAATCATAATGTCACATGCATTACAGGTTGTTGTTAAAAAATACAGGTTGACTTGTGGAAGATATCAATGTATTTGCTTTTGAATGGGATATTCAGTACTATGGCCAATTGTAGAGATATTGAAATTTATATTTTAGCTATCATTAAGATTTTGAACACATTTTTAATATGCAAAGTAAATTCTGTGAACTCAGCCCCCAACTTTAGTCGGGATGTAAACCCTTCGGTCCAAACCCTCACCATCACCCCACGCCCCTCTCAAAAAAAAAAAAAATTGCGTCACTACATTTCAATGAGTAAGTTAAAACAGAACGACGAAGAAAAAAAAGAAAAGAAAAAAAACAGAACGACGAATAGGCTACATCATTTACATCAGCAAACCGAATAATAGGATAAATTATATGTTCATCTAAAACAGTGACCTGATTCTTTAATAGCCTACGCCATTTTAACTTTAGATACTTTCAGTCTCTGCAAGATATCATACAAGAGCCGAGGTTTCCTTTACGACAAAGGCTGCGATCACGGCCTAGTTCCTATCGGAGTAACGTACAAACACGTCATATATGAACATGTGCGTAAATTCGACTCTGAATGTATTATAGGCCTAAATGTTAAAACCGCAATAGCTTGTGATAGAAATGGCGTCACACCACCATTTGTTTTTATCGTTCATTTGTATTGTCTTTTATTTATTTATATAAATAAATATGGAAGAGTGTAACAAATGTATGTCTTACCAATCGAGGTAATGCGGAGGAATGCACACAAGGTGATCCAAAAGGTCTTCATTTCCACCACGTAAACTTACTGAGAGTTAAAGTTCGTTTCGACCATAGACAGTAAAAGAAAGGTTTCGACGCCAAATAACTGGAATAGGCTAACTTAACTAGCTTATGTCAGAAACAACACATTCACCTTCTAGCACTTAGTCGGAGTTTTATTCGTTTTTTTGCACAAAAAAACACAACAAAAAAGCCCTGGTATCATGAGCTTGTTGAATGTCGAGTCTTTCCTGCACGCAGTGGTTGGACTGGACTGCAGGTTTTCGTCAAAAAATCGTGCACTATTTTCGACAAAATTGGCTTCCGGAGCTCATCGTCATAATTGTAACGCGTTGTCAAGTTTAAAAATGTTGTAAAGAGTTATGTCTTTTCTTCAAGTATTTATAAAAAAAAAACTAGCTAATGCTACAAATCGCAGCTGGGGACGCCGGACTGACCTCCTTTAGTGAAGTTGTGTAGAAGTGCACGTTGACGTTCTTCTTCGTATGATGTTTGTTTTTATTGTTTTAAAGCTGTATTCCCCCACCTACTGGATTGGACTCATTTGGCCCGAGTGTTCAAGTAGGCGTAAAGACTGCAAGTGTGTGTTGAACTTTTGATTACTCGATGTGACACTTGTAGTCATGCAAAAAATCCAAGTGTTTACAGAGCTTTTATTTATTATATTTTCAATACTTTGCATTTTAAAATAAACTTCTACATGTCTGTTCAGTAGTCGCTATACTAAAAGACAAATTTAAAATGGTGGTGCTTCTAATTAAGTGGTAAAAACAGTTGCAAATGTTGTACAAAATATGCTACAATTATGTACTACCAAATTATATGTATCTAATTAATTTTAATTACAGTGGAATCGACATCTCGCGATTTCGGGGAACATGAATTCCCGAACATAATGCATGATAGGTGAGTGAGTGAACACGTACACGCGCACTTGCTTCTTTGTATAATGTTTGTTTTTATAAAACATGTATTCACTATCAACTGGATTGGACTTTAATGTGCAAAATGGTTGAATAGTGGTGTTCACTGCAGAGCCAAATGACATCCAGCTCTCCCTCTATGGAAGTAATCGGTTATGTTCAGGCTAGTTAGGGATATATAGGGTGTGGTTGGACCTTCAAGCTCCACCCATTACGTCCAGAGAGGGGGAACTGGAAGTCTAGCTCCACCCATTGGCTCAGCAGTGAGGGGAAAATAGATTTCAATCAAACTGTATATTAAATATACAGATCAGTCCTGTTTCTTTTAAATAATTAACTGTAAATTATTGACTATTTTGGACCGTTGCCTAACAGAACCTGGAATGATATATTATTAATTTCCACACTCTTAGATGAAATCCTGCTCTTTCATATGCAACACATTTTATAAGTATGTTCTACTGTTCACATTGTCACAAGTCTCATACCAGCCTTACGTTTCCCTGTGCAGAACAACCCAGTATATTCATTAAACAGCAGGAGGTTGTTTTAACCTCTGTCTTGAGGTTTTCTTATTTTTCTACTTTTTCTACTAAAAGAAATGGACATTTACATGAAACATTTCTTTATTAATCACTTAGATGATTACTTTTATTTCTTTAAAATAAAATGAAATATAAATTAAAAATTACATTTAAACTCATGAAGAAGAATTATTTACAAATGTTTAAGTTCAATTCATCGTTTTGACCACATGATGGCCACGATGTACACCGAGTTGACAATTATCAGCACCAACATCACAGTTGAGAGAAAAGCTTTGATTTTCCCTTACTTTCCATTTTACCTTGGAGTTTTGTGGAGTTTTATAACAATTGGAGTTGGAGTTTGTAACAATGGAGTTTTATAACAATTACTTCAATTAATAAATAATTTAGTGTTTAAATATGCAAGATAATATGTATACACAATTATGATACAATTTCCACTTGCAGAATTAATGTAAAGGAAGAATATCTTAGTGGTCAGCGCACAAAATAGTTAGATGTTTTATACACTTTAAAGTTTGATAGTTCTGTGTTGGAGGGAACTGGTTGGTTCTGTGACAGCAGGACAGGAAGAAACTCTTCACCTACAAACTGAACACACATCAAACAAATAGCCATTCTCATGCAAAAGCTGCTTGTCCATCCAAAAGATGCATGTCTGAAGAAAAGCGACCGCAGCAGTTTCAGTCTGACTCAGTAGATGAGCTGCTAGAATCACACCTCCGTAAACCTGACAATAACGTGAGATGATTGTGTTTTCAGCGGATAGTTTTATTAGATCAGAGTTTACACTGAACCACTGAAGAAAATGTTTCACGCGTTTGTTTTGCTCTGTTTGTGCAGGTGGAGTCTAACTGGTAAGATAAGTTATAAATGTATATCCAATATATTTCTTGCATTTGCTATTTTTCCCAGGCTTAAATCAAACATGGATTAAAGTTGCAGTAGGGAGTTTTGAGAAAATGTTGACTTAGCCTGAAAATTTGAACAAGCACAACTTCCAGGTCCAACCCCCTTGCTCTCTGCTGCGCTACAGCCCTCCCTCCACAGCTCCTCCCCCACAGCGGAGCCTGCCGTGAACGCGCAGACTAGTAAACAGGAGCACCGATGACGGCGTATTATAAACAGTTATGGAACATTCACTAATAGGGACGAAACATCAACAATATGCTTTACATTGACTATGGCCTGCCCATACTTTGATTACAAACTTGGTCCTCAAATCATTATGTATTTTGCAATACATGTAACTTTATAACGTTGCACTCTTTCTATAAGTTATAAATAGATAGTAAGATAACGTTAAAGGATTAGTTCACTTTTAAAAAAAACTTTTGCTGATAATTTACTCACCCCCATGTCATCCAAGATGTCCATGTCTTTCTTTCTTCAGTCGAAAAGAAATTAAGGTTTTGATGAAAACATTCCAGGCTTTATCTCCATATAATGGACTTCAATAGGACACAAACGTTTCAAGGACCAAATGACAGTTTCAGTGCAGCTTCAAAGGGCTTTAAACGATACCAGACGATGAATAAGGGTCTTATCTAGCGAAACGATCGGTCATTTCAAAAATAAATAAAAAACTTTAAGTTTTATAAGCACAAATGCTCGCCTTGCTCTGTTCTGTGATGCACGTTCGTGACTCTCCTGTTTGAACTCGTTCATCAAAATGAACAAATCTTTTTCGAATCATTTCGTTCGTTGAATGAACGAAATGACTCCGAAAAAGACTCGTTCGAAATGAACGAATCTTTTTGCGAGTCATTTCGTTCGTTGAATGAACGAAATGACTCGGAAAAAAGATTCGTTCATTTGGATGAACGCGTTCGAACAGGAGAGTCACGAACGACAGTACGCGCTCGCGCTGTGCAAGAGAGGGGTGATCAGCGCGTACACGAGCGTGATTGACACTGCTAAGACATTCCTCCTGGCTCTGATTGGTTGTTTCTGACCGGGAGCGGTGTATTTCTGCAAATGGCAATAGGACCACAGGGAGGAGCCAGAGGAGCTCGATTTTTTCCACAGATTATCTGTCTCATATTCTACCGTGAGGACATAATGACAGTTTTAACAAATATTTGTTTACAAAAGCTACCTACTGGAACTTTAAGGCCCATCTTTCAGTTAGCTGAAAATGTCCCATATTTAAAGCTTCTGAAACATCCGCTGTTCTTCAAATCACATTTAGTTACAAATTCAATTTGATTTCAGAATTTGTAAAACAAAAAGAGCCTTAATCAGTGTCAAAACCTCTTCATGTTCATCAGGTGTGTTTGGTGATTCAGTGTCAGTGATGGAGGGAGATTCTGTCACTCTAAACACTGATACTGAAATACATGAAGATGATGATATACTGTGGAAATATGGAGCTGAAACGTCTCTGATAGCTGAAATCAGTAAAGCTGCTGGGATTTTCTCCACATATAATGGCACTGATGGGAGATTCAGAGACAGACTGAAGCTGGACGATCAAACTGGATCTCTGACCATCACAAACACCAGAACTGAACATGCTGGAGTTTATAAACTACAGATAAGTGGAGTTAAGTGGTCGTCAAAAACATTCAGTGTTTCAGTCTACGGTGAGTAGAGTTGTGTTCACAAATTTTTGTTTTATAAGAGTAATATTTTGGTTTCCGTAAATTAAGCTAAATCGACAGAATTTGTGGTATAAAGTTGCTTAATACAACATAAATTTTGACTCGCCCCTCGTTCTTTTAAATAAGAGGGAAAATGGAGGTTACGGCAAGGTGCTTAGACTCAAATTGAATATTAACTTATTTGGATGGCTTAAAAGAAGAAATGTGAAGTTTTTATAATTTAATAACACATTAGTTAATCTGTTAAAACTTGTGTATTTGTGCTTTAGAGTCGTTTTAAAGTTATAGTGTCATTTTATAGTGTCAAAGCGACAAAGTTGTCAAATTAGATTAGAACTTTACACAGAAAAGGAGTTAAGCATTTTTTTCCACATTTCTTTTCATATTGTTCACAACTGGATATTGTATCTATATTTTAATGTTTACAGATCGTCCCCATTCACTGCCATTGTAAGCGTCTCACTGTAACACGTATTTTTGCTTCTCTGCTGGACACAAATTGGAAACAAATTTTTGTGGTAATCAACATTATTGCACAAATGCTGTTGAATGAGCTTAATTTGTACTAAACTACAAATATTCCTTTAAATATTTACATACTGGAATGTACAATAATTTTATAGGTTGAGATGAGAAACACTCACTCACCATCAACTCACTACACCAAAAATAATAATCTTTGTTTATTCTGATGTTTTCCAGCTCGTCTAACTGTTCCTTACATCACCAGAGACTGTTCATCATCATCATCTTCATCATCATGTTCACTGGTGTGTTCATCAGTGTTGAATGTGAGTAATGTGACTCTCTCCTGGTACGCAGGAATCAGTGTATTGTCCAGCATCAGTGTGTGTGATCTCAGCATCAGTCTCTCTCTACCTCTGGAGGTGGAATATCAGGATAAAAACACCTACAGCTGTGTGCTGAACAATCCCATCAGCAACCAGACCACACATCTGGACATCAACACACTCTGTCACACATGTGCAGGTATGTTGGTGTTGATAACATGGATTAAAAAGCTGATCTATCATGTTAATACAGTGTTGATGTTTGATAGTGTTTGTTGTAGATCATAAAAACAGATTCACTCACACTAATGGTAAATGTTGTCCATTACAGATCAAGGTCTACCTTTGTTGAACAAAGTGTTGATCTCTGCTGGATCTCTGATGATTGTTGTTATAGTCGTGATGTGCTGCATCTGCAAGAAATGTAGAAAAACAGGTCAAGAGAAAAAGCAATTCATTTAAAAAGAAAAAAATTAAGGCACAAATTTCAAAATAATATTGAAAACTTTTTCATTTGAACACATCTGTGATTATTTTTAAAGCAGTCCAGACACAGGAGGAAGACCGAACTGCTTCAGCTTTGTGTAAACCAAAAACACGAACAAAGGTAAGATCATTCATGACTATGTTGCAAGAAGTTGTTGCAAGAAGTTGTTGCAGTCAGTCAGTGTGATTGAAGCTGCTGATTAAAGTTGTTTTAAATGCCCCAAATGGTCAGTTAACAGACGTGTGTGATCAATCGTTCCAACTGTCATCGTTACTAACTTCAGTAGAGAGCAGATCAAAAGGACCATTTAAGCATGTTAGCACCTCAGTGTAAATACTGAAAATGTATTTTAAATGTAGCCTACCACAATTTATTGTATTTATTTCAGTAACAGTAATATATTATAACTGATAAATTATATGAAAAGCTTAGTTCATCTAAAAAATCTTTTCTTTTCTTTTTTCTAAAAATGTTTTCTCAATTGTATGATAGCTTCAGTCACCATTCACTTTCATTGTATCTTTTTCCATACAGTGACAGTGATGTGGTCAACAACATTCAGCCTTGTTTTTTTTTTACAAGCGTGAAATATTTTATCCACTGTAAACAGTACTTCTGTGTTTGCCGTGGTCGAGGAGATGCGCATAAAGTGGTGTTTTCAGACGTGATGAGGGCCGCACTTCCTCCATGATTCACACTTTCATTATTTCAATATTTTTTCGCCAAAAAAAAGTTCAAGTTGTAAAATTGGGCACAAACACATACTGAAAACACAGGCGCTGAAATAATGGGCCTTGTTTACATTCGACTCGAATTTTTACATTGCCTCGTCATGTTTGAGCTGTTTTAACTGAAAGCAACTTGATACAGGCCTATATATATAATTTTCTAAAGCATGTTTTAAAAAGCTACTTTTCCTAAATGTCCTAATTGAACTAAGGCCATGGCTTAAAGGGTTAGTTCACCCAAAAATGAAAATTCTGTCAGTAATTACTCACCCTCATGTTGTTCCAACCCCGTAAGACCTTCGTTCATCTTCGGAACACGAATTAAGATATTTTTGATGAAATCTGAGAGCTGGATCACTCCTCCATAGGCTTCTTGAGGGATTGAAACTTTCCGAAAAAGTTATTAAAGACATCGTTAAAATAGTCCAAGTGACTACAGTGGCTCAATCTTAAGTTTATCAAGCGACGAGAATACTTTTTTAATAAGAAAAAAGTATTAAAAATTGAATAAGAAAAGTATATGTTTAAATGTTTTGCTACTTGCTTGGTCAACTAGTCTAGATATATAATTCTAGAAGTAATTAATTGAATAATATGTTGTTTAAATGTAGTGCTTAAACGTGTATACGTCTATAGTATGGAATATTGTAGAACTGTAGCCTATGTACAAAGAATCACAATGCTGAAAAAGCATTTTCAGTAACAAATCTTGGTTTTGAAATAAAAACAATATATAAATGTTGTGTTTGTACACAGCACAGCCGCGGATCTTTTGCGCACTGCAAACGTGGCATATGTGAAAGAGCCCGCGCGCATGGGGCAAGTAGCCTATACCTGAGGGGTTACACAATCAATTAAACGTTCAAATATATTGATTTGTTATTAATTGTATTCATTACACATGTAAAAACAGTTACACGTGACCTAGCTGAGGCTGATGTGGCCTAGGCCTACTAATTTAAATATGTTTCAAACCATAAGTGAACTATTAATAAATTGCTTTGTTACTCTAAAATAACACGTACAACGTCAGAGAGTTGTTAGCCTACTCATGTTATCTGTGCTGAAGTGTGTCCTCGAGCTGCTGCTCTGCGGTTCATCATTATTCTGAGGTGAGATGCAGATTCACGCGGCCCTTGTTTGTTTTGTAGACGTGGTGAAAAAACAGGTATACTTTCTGTTGCTTTTATGCAGTTAGCTTTAACACAGGCAAATTGATAAAAAACATTTTTTTTTTAAAATTAAAAAGCCACAAATGTGAAAGACAATCACTATCAGTGCAGAAGCTGTCATGACAGCCCTTCAGAACTTAATCTGTTTGAGTATTTAACTGTTTAAAAAGACATGCAATGAACTGGATGATTGATGTCATTTCCTCTTGCTGCTTCATGTTAGCATCTGTTAGTAGCCAAGTGGGCCTATTGGCCTATTTGTAGATTCGGCTTTGCTTTAGCATCTTTTAGCACACACGATAGAAACATTGATACGGTCTTTTAAAAGTGATTCACACTTAGACTTAAGACTCACTTAGACTCACACTTTAAATCAGACTTAAACTTAAAGTTGGTCTGCTATCGATGTACTGATTGAGCTTGTTTTCTATTGCAGAAATCAAAGACGGATGCTGTGTATGAAAATGTTCCTAAAAAACGATGACTGCTGTAGGCTATACCGGAATTGATGTTCATACGGAAAACACCTCACACCTTTTGGTGTTGCTCACTTTTATTCTCTGCCATGATATTTTTTTCTTCTGTCTGTTTTGTTTTTTACTCTTTGCTCATCTTTTGATTGATGTTTTTGTGTGTGTAAATGCTCTGTATCAGTAGGCTATAATTTAGTGGTTCTCCATTAGCATAGCAGCAACCAGATTCTAAAAGTTTATCACATGCAAATGTATCTATATTTCATTATTAAATACTGATCCCATTTACTGCTTGTTCCCCCTCTCCCTCTTCTTGATAGTATGCTCTGCTGGACATTTTGTCAAATATAACACAAGCACATCATCGCTCCCTAGTGTCCAAAACAGAAATCACATCTCTATAGAGATAGCACAAATTTACCATTAAAGTTCCTGTCTCCAATAGTAATTTTTTTTTGTAAAGACAGCATTATGCAGTATCCCCTTTTTATAAACTGCCTGGTATTTTGTGAATACATAGTGTGCATAATCCACTAGTACAGCATAGTGTCATTTACCAAGAATAAAAATAGGTATTACAAGTGAAGTGTTAAAATCACATTCCAGTAAGTACAGAGACAATGATTACTCATTGTTAGCCAAGTTCACATTTATGATAATTTATTTACAAAATCTCAAGATCCAGCAGTTTTTGAGAAAATACAAAATCTCTTTCCTTTTTCCTGAAAATAATGTTTATGGTTCAACCTTAAGGCTTGTGTGGGTTTAACTTTTGTCTCATACCATAACATTTAAACAGCTTAAAAAACCCTGAAACAGTTAACCAGGAGCAGAAAGACAGATGATGCTCAGAAATAAAGTTCAAAAGCAGCGTTTAAAAACAAATACATTCACAAACGTAGACTGATAAACACTGAGTGAAGTGATGAAATTAAATAGAGATGATGGTGATGAACAGCTGTGATGATGATGATCATGTTAGGTTACTTATCATTTAATACTTAAGTACAATTTAAAGTTGTACTTTTTTTACTCAATGTTTTTGGCCAGATACTTTTGAGTAAAATTTTCACTGAGTATCTGTACTTTCATTTAGTGATGCCAATTCACTAAAAGTCAAAGTTAAAGTTTGGCAAGTTCGGATGATGTCATCCAATCTAATTAATTAAATTAAATTAAATGTAGAGCGACAGATGGAAGTTAAAACTAAGGTTAAACATAATCAACAGAATCAGCTAATAAAAAATAAAAAAAAATGAAAAAAAAAATTCTGTAACATTTTAGTCCAAAGAAGATGAAGATATGGTTACAAATAATCTAGTTTATTACATAAAGGAAGACATATCCAAAAGGGTTCAAGCTCAATGTAACAGCATGCATGGCACAGACATTATGGGACAATGAACTGAAGCGACTTAAATACACATGGTCCAAGGTTAATGAACTCAGCACACCTTTTTTATTTAATTGTTTACTATGGTTTTTTTTTTAGTATGAACAAAAATCAGGAACATGAAACAAATGAAACAGGAAATTAAGGGAAACAAACAAAGTCCATGAAAACAAAGTGAAAACACTCATTTGGACACATATTGCATACAGCTGCTGATTGGTTTATTTATCCCTTCAACACACAAATAATGCTTGTGCTTTAACATTTAATTGTGGAGAATAGTCACTCAAGTAAAATAGGGTGCAAACGAGTCATAAAATAAAGCATATTATCAAAGTGTTCTGAAGGCAAATTGGCAAGAAATAACTAAAAACATGTGAAAATCTTTACCTTAGCTTACGTACTCTAGTCAGTGCTTATTTGCGCCGGTGCGCCAGTCTCAAAACACACAAATGCATCATTGCTGTTTCGCCTGATTTTGTTCAAAATTACGTCAAATCAGTTGGTTCTTCGATTTCACTTGAAATATATCTGGACATTTAAACAGAAATTTGCAACTAATGGCTCAGACTTAAAAATACTTTTCTAAACCGTAAAATACTTTACGGCAATTTAAAAATCTGTTTTAATTAATACTTTTAAGTGTTAAGTGTTATATTTTGTATTGCAACTTTAGTTTTAGGAGTGGAAACTCAATTCAGCGCTGTTGTGTGATTTAAACATTCTTTTCATATTTGCACACATCCTCAGTGAAAAGCACTCACATATTGCAGTTCGCATCAGTGTATGCTTGCCTTGGCAGGATATTTGTGTAAATAGTCAATTATAAGAGGATATAAGCAGATGGGACAAAACATTAGTGCATAACAGTTTAGACAAAAACAATTGTCTGAATCAATTTCAGAACATACATGAAAAAACAGCTGGTTCAACAGCAGGTGAAAATTAACTCAAAATGAACAGAAGTTCAGACAAAACATTCTTATTTCTAATCCAAGAGGAAGAAAGATACAACGCTTGAATAAAGAAGGAATTGAAATGACACAACATTTCATACAATTTTGCTGTGTTATAAAAGTTGTCCCACACCGGACTCGAACCGTCAATATCTGGGATGATGTGTTTTCACAAAGATGCCGAAGTTCCATAATTCAAGTGAGAATCAACTCAAAATTAAGAATTTTATATAAATGTGTCAAATGTTATATTTAATGTGTTGCTTCTCAGAAAGCCACCATGTCTGGAAATGAATCAGAATCAGAATCAGAAAGAGCTTTATTGCCAAGTGTGCTTGCACACACAAGGAATTTGTTTTGGTACTGAGGCTTCCAGTGCACATATACAAATACAGATACAACACGTAATAGTAATACAAATAGTAATAAAAATCAAAAAAGCAACGTTTGCACCCCTTCTGGCCACAGTACCTCTTGCATTCTGGGCATGTGCCACAGGATTCAAAACCACAACCAGAATGGTTTGTGGCACGTGGTTTTCAGCTTGAGCCACTCAGTTGAAGCTGACTCACCAAGCTGTCGAGGAGAGGCTTCAATGTAAGAATGAGCACACAAAAGCTTAATGCTAATGTAGCTTATGGTTAGTCTCATAGCTGAAGAGCCACACTAGAAAGAATGGCATCTGGTTAGCTTGCTAATCAATTAGCATGCTAAGCTAACTAACATAAGGCAACAAATACAGGCAAGGTCAACTTTGGAGAAGAATACTTTGGGAACGATAGCAAATATAAAAAAATCAGTTCAGTCACTTTTGTGCGGCTCGGTCCAAAGATCATCTGATCAAATTTTGGACAAATTTGCAAAAGGTTTTTGCAAAAAACCTT